>JADLZL010002848.1:0-600000 GCA_015844335.1 Chrysopogon serrulatus
AAAGTTTCTTTAGGTTGTTTGCATTATATGTCTCAATATTTCCTAGTCCATATGGATCACTTTATTTATACCAAACTAGTAATGTTAGTTTCCATTGGTGGTGTCCTTAGAGTCCGTTTGGTAGAGCTTCAGCTCCGGCCAAAACAATTCAATTGTAGTTTGTTTGGTAAAACTATTTTTTAGTCTCTAGTTTTACTGTATACAAAAACATTTGCTAAAACAAGTTCTCCTGTTAGGTAAAATATTTGAAAGGTTAATTATTCTCATATTTTTTCATCTTTTTCTTTTTATCTTCATTTATATATTTCTCCTTTAAAAATACATTTTTTCCTCTTCTCTGTCCCTTCCCCTTCATACCTTTCCTACCTCTCTCAAAATGGACTCAAGTCTCTCACGCGTGCCTTCCACGTGATAGCTGCGCTCACGCTTGGATCCTCACCTTGGCCCCTAGTCGATGGTGCCTCCCACATGACATCATGTCCCATGCCTATGCTTCACCCTTGCCCTATCAGATGTGCGCGCCTCTCCCACATGACAGGAGCACCCATGCCTTGCCCTGGTCATCACCCTCGCAAGCTAGCCCAAAATGCCGTCAAGCCTCGTCTTGGTCGCCGCCCGCACTTCACCCTAGCCACCATAATGCCTCGACCATCACCAGCCAGCCATCCACTTATGCCATCATGGGGGGCATTGTGGGACCTGCACGATATGATGGAGGGTGAAGCCACGCGACGCTAGTTTTCTCTGTTCCTCCAGCGCAAATTGTGGAGCCTCAGATGTGGAGCTATTTCCACATGGAATGTTTGATTTGGCGAAGCGTTGAAATGCCTATGCGTGCGGTTGAAAGAGCAGCTGAAATGGCGGCACGAGTGGCTGAAAGATCGGTACCAAATGTAGCCTAAACATTGAAGACAACACCCTGTCAAACTCCGGCTTCCTACTTAATTGTCAGGCTTGCTTTGTATGCTCTTGATCCTGTTATGTGGCAACATTTATAGGTGAAAACCACCTGCGAAACATGAAAATAATTTCAAAAAGTGTATTTTGGTTACTTCAATTTTTTAAAAATTGACATATCCATTGTGCATATAAATATGTACTCACAAAAAAAGGTTAAGATGCATACTCAAACTAGAAAACGTCATAAAAAGTAACAAATATGAGGTTCATGACTATACACAAAATCCAGGAATTTTCTTGTTTTAGAGCACATGGACCTCAAATTTATCATTTCCATATGAATCTTTCAAAAGTGAGTTTGAATTCAAACATTTTCATCGTGAGTAGATATTTTTACGCAGTTGGATGCGCTAAGTCTCAAATGTTGTTGAAAAATCAAAATATGTTTTTTGAATTAATTATTATTTTTACCTATTTCATGGTGTCACACATCTGATGAAGACGGTGACAATTAGTGAGCATGATGGGCCTGCAACGGGCCAAAAGAGGACGACAAGCAACGGGCGGGGCCCCCACGGCGCACCCTAGGGTGGTAGGCACTGCCACCACCAGGGGCACGTAGGCAACCTTTTATTAATTATTATTTATAGAATTCAGATTAGGATAACTGGAAAGGTCCGTGTTCGATAACGACTTTCCCGTTAGAGTTCACTTGGAACTATAAATAATAGGGGATTATAACAGATTAGATCAAGAACTAATTGGGCGAAAGTCCTTTATTCCAATCTCTCGTGCTCCTATCTCCTTCCTTCTCCTCACGTGCCACCCCCTGCCCTTTGCGCCTGCTTGCCAGCCACCATCACCGCCAACCCTAGGGCTCGAGCCCTATAGCGCCGCTGCCCTTAGCCACCCCCTCCCTCTCCTCCTTCCCCAATCCACTAGCCTAATCCACTGTCCCCGCTGCGTGTGTTACAACTGGTATCAGCGGACTAGGAGGATCCATAGATTGAATCCATGGTGGCCATTGTTGACCTCGAGAAGATGTTGCGCAACATCAACAAGAGGATCATGGTGAAGTTCGACGACGTCTACATCAATATCACCGATGTCTCTAGCTGCGTGAACACCGTCTCCATCAACGTGGCAAAAGAGAAGACGCCCGCGGATCCCACCTGCGGGAATGCCATCCTGTCCAGCAGGAGAGATGAGGTTTCGGCTGGATCAGCACGGTCCATCGGCCGTCTGTACGAGCAACACTTCCTCCCCTTATTGGAAAAGAGCACGACGCCCGGCAGCAACCCCGGTGGAGGCGCCCGGGGCGATGGCTACAGTCACCACCAACGACGACAACGACACCAAGTTCGTGATGGTCATCGGCAAGCCAGATACGGGTGTGTAGGGAGGCACCCAGTTCTATCTCCATGGCATGATGAGTGGTGCTGGGGTTCACATCCTAGTGGACTCGGGTCCAAGCCACAATGTGATCAATGTCAATGTGGCTCGTGCTAATGGTGTTTCTGAGTTTGATGTCAACACCACTGTCCTTGTTGGCAGAGGAGATGAGGTACCTTGCTATAGCGCTTCATTTTAGGTACCTATTGCTATCGACAATGACGTCTTCCACATCAATGCCCTCTTCCTCGACATCGGACACAACATCGACATCATCCTAGGCATGCCATGGCTGGCTAGCCTTGGACGTGTCTCGTGGGACTTCACCACTATAGAGCTGCTCCACTTTTGAGATGGATCTCCACATCTCCTTCGAGCAGTACCACATCAACAACCACCCTACGCTAGGGTGCCATGGGTGGTACCGTTGCCGCCACCTCGCTAGTGGCACACTATTCCTCAGATGGCACCACCATTGATGAACAGGGCGCATAGAGGAGTCGACCATCGGCCCTCGACATTATTAACACCAACGATGACATCATCTTCATCAGGCTCCGTCAGGCAGTGTTTGAAGACAGGGAGCTTCGAGCCATGGCTAAGGCTATCATGGAGAAGAGGACGGGACGAGCTTGGTCCCTTGACCAGACGCTCATCCTCTTTGATGGACACTTCTACGTGCTGGCATCTTCATCATTACTTCCTAAGCTACTCCAGGAGCTTCACCGAGGGGATGCATCCGATATACATCACTTGGCACTCGGCGCCCACAGACCCCCGGTGGATAGTGGAGCAACAGAGCCGCTACCATCATACATGCTGGAAGTCCAACCTTGGCCGCAGCATGAGAACGTCTACGATGCCAGGTTCACCATTCTTGATGAGTGGGGCCATGTGTTGGCCAACATCGGTAGCATCGACATCGACACACTATCAGGTGGACAAGGACATCGCTTATCCTCATGGTTGTTTGATGTGGGGGCTTTCCTCTTCGACGACATGGTGGATCTGGCCTCGTCTTCGGCCAGACGTGCGGTTTGCACAATTTGGAGATAATTTCCATTGAAGATTGGCAGCCGTCCTGAAAGTCATCTACGTGTTTACTGCAAACCGCTAGATATGCTACATAACTTTGAGTGCACTGCATTTGTTCCCAGGGAGGCGTTGACAAGAGCTAAGATGGAAAAGGGATACCTTTTGGGTGCGAGAACGCACTCTATGGGTACCATGGCATCAGCAACCTCCATTACTACTTTGAGTTTGAGGTCCTACGCACCAGGGCCAACATTATTGCCACTGACTTCCGCACTGGATGCTTGATCGGATACATTCAGGAGGTCCCAGCCAATGCGACAACCATGGAAGGAGTGGCGGACCGGGCCGCATTCTGGCATGAGGACGCGCCGGTCGGAGAAGGTGGGCTTTATCACACGTTAGATGAAGACGATGACAATTGGCGAGCATGATGAGCTCGCAACGGGCCAAAAGAGGATGGCAAGCGACGGGCAGGGCCCCCATGGCCCACCCTAGGGTGGCAGGCACTGCCGCCACCAGGGGCGAGCGAGTAGGCGTCGCCCCCTCCTAGCCGCGCAATGGGAGGGCCGTGGGCCCCACCTCACCACCTACTCTTCAATCCCTGAATTACCTTTTATTAATTATTATTTATGGAATTCAGATTAGAAAAACTGGAAAGGTCCGTGTTTGATAAGGACTTTCCCGTTAAAGTCCACTCAGGACTATAAATAATAGGGGATTGCAACTCATTAGATCAAGAAATAATTGGGTGAAAGTCCTTTATTCCAATTCCCACGCTCCTCTCTCCTTCCTCCTCCTCCTCTCACCGCCCCCGCCCTCAAGGCCCCCGCCCGCTAGCATTTGTCGCCGCCCCAACCCTAGGGCTCGAGCCCTAGGGTGCCGCCGCCCCTAGCCGCCCCCTTCCCTCTCTTCCTCCTTTCCCAATCCACTAGCTGAAAGGTCCTAAATGACTAGAGGGGGGTGAATAGCCTAATTAAAAATCTACAAATACACTAGAGCAAATGGTTAGTCCAACAAATGGCGTAATTGCGGTTTGCTCTAGCTCTACTTGTTAGGCAAGCCACCTAATGATAATTCTAGCAAGCTATGATCTCTAGTTCACACACAAGAGCTAAGTTGCTACTTTACTTCTAGGTGAACAAGCTAAAAGATCAAGCTACACTAGTTCTACCACTAGCACAATAATGAATCAATGTAAAGCAAAGAGTGGTAGTGATCTTTTATACCGATGTGGAGAGAAGATGAAGCCAATCACAATATCAATATCAATGAATACCAAGAAATCCAAGGGAGACAATATGACACAATGATTTTTCTCCCGAGGTTCACGTGCTTGCCGGCACGCTAGTCCCCGTTGTGTCGACCACCACTTGGTGTTGCGCGCGCTAATAGGCTTCCAATGCCTAACCCTCCGCGGGTGTCGCTAGCAACTACCCACAAGTGAGGTAACTCAATGACACGAGCAATTTACTAGAGCTACCTTTCGTGAATCTTCCGCGGGGAAGGCACAAGAACCCCTCACAAATCCTTGATTGAGGGTGGACACAATCACCAAATCCCCTCACCAATCACCAAATCACCAACCGTCTAGGTGATAGCAATCACCAAGCGTAATAGGAAATCCACAATCACAATCACCACCTAGTGCCACCAAATGGAATCACAAATCACACACTAGGGTTTCCCCCCACCTCTCATGAATGAGCACCAAGCTTGGAGAGGGAGAGGAGAGGGAGGAGATGCTCTTGAAGCTCTCAAATCAACACTAGAACTCAATCTCTCACTTGAATCAAGAACAAATCTTTGAAAGTGAGAGAGGGGATGAGAGGAGCTTGTTCTTCTCTTTTTGGTTCAGCAAGAATGAGCTTCAGGGCTGAGAGAAGGAGGGGGAAGAAGATATAAATGATTCCCACTCGCAACTAACCGTTAGAGAGATTCAGCTTCCACTTCAGAATATCCAAGCAAGGTTTAGAATATCCGAGCACGGTCGGATATTTCTGGTAATGGCTAGGAGCATCTCACTTCACTCGCGACCAACGGTCGAAATCTTTGTCAGCACTCATGCGTGTCCAGGTTCGGAATATCCAAGCCAGGTCAGACCGAGAGCCCTGACCGGATATTTCCTCGAAAATTCTGACTTCTTCGGATATTCTGAGACATTCTTGGATATTCCGAGAAATACAGAAACAGCACATTAGACTCCTTTTTTCAAAACCTTTTTAAATGTGCTCAACTCCACCAAGTGTTCCAATATGTCAAGTGTGTGAGTTAGCATTTTCAATTATTTTAAAAGGCTTTTCTTTTGCATCTCACCACGTCACTAAGCGTAATGCATATGCATAGGAGACTCACACTTAGTGGCACTAGATGACCATTGTAATTAAAGATTCCCCTCTTTATAGTACGGTTATGTACCCTAAATACACTCACACCCTCTATGGTGTCTTGAGTACCAAAACAAAATGGCCCTATTAAGTATGCCTTTGCCTTGAGCCCATTTTGTTTTTCTCTTTCTCCTTTTCCAAGCTGGAGCACTTGATCACCATCTTTTGGAGTACATCACCAATGCTATGATCATCTCCATGTCTCCAACATTTATCATGGACCATCCTTTCTTACGCTACACATGCTTAGCCATAAAGGATTAGTCTCGAAGGTTTCATCAATTATCCAAAACCAAACTAGGGCTTTCACTAGCCCAATCCACCCTCCCCACTGCACGTGTTACATGTGGTTTCCACCGCCTAATTGCAATTGCAGTACAACTTAGGTAGCTAAGAGCAACTCTAAGAGACTCTATATATCCTTCCTAATTGTTGTAAATAGAAATTTTGATAAAAAATCTTTCAATAACTTCTTTAATTGGCTATCAAAATATAGTCTCCACTATTCTAGATTTCAAACTAGCAAAAGATAGCTAGCAAAAATATCTATCTCGACTGTAGATGTGATATGGAAAAACTATTAGATAGTGAAAACACATAGAAAGCAATTCTTATGCTGATGGCTCCCTAAATGATGATTTAAAAAGTGAATTTTAGAAAGACTCTTGGAGACGCTCGAAAAGTTGCTAATTTTAAGCTAGGTAGATTTTAGGAGGAGGTTGTTTAGATCCACCTACAAACAGGTGGTTGAATAAAGATTTGAAGGTGCATTTGAACTATTAACACCTATTAGCAACTCTAAACTTGCTAATGGAACTAATAGTTAGCAACCTTTCCGCTAATAATTAGCGAACTAATAGTTAGCAACCTTTCCGCTAATAATTAGCAGGTTTATTAGCAAGTCTATTTGAATCCACTAGTATTGATTTTAGCTATAATTTTTTAGTGCTATTGAATTCAAATAGGCATTTCATTACTTTTCTAAACCTTTTGCTTAACATGAGTATTTCATCTAATCTCTTTTAGCATGTTATATTGTGACCAATTTTGGATCGGCAACGTTCTTGGATTCATTGGAGTTTTGTTGGATTATTATAGGATTTTTATTTGATCTCATCATGCTTAGGTGTGTTATTCAACGGAAAGTTTTATGTCAGTCTCGTTACAATCTAGTCTAGAAGCTAGAGAAGATGAGATGGCATCCAATGAGCTCTCAGTTGTTGCCATTCATCTATTGGCTAGACTCTTTAACCTAAATCCATGTTTGGATAACACTTTAGGTATAACAGTAAGATTATATAATCAAATTTTGAGTATGATGGACTATTATAACCAAAACCACATTTTACCATAATCCATAATCTAGGTGAGACAAGGTTATATGTGATATTGATGCTAAAAGTCCTATGTGTCCCTAATTGATTGTCCAATTATCAAACTACTATAAATGGAAAGATAGGATAACCTATCATAATCAATCACCATAATCTATTGACCTAAACACATAGATTATTACAATCCATATTTTTTATTATAATAATCCTATGCATATTCCAGATAATAATAGTCGAGTTATGATCCAAACAAGCCCTAAATAAATATAAGAAATCAAATATAACCTACAAATGAGATTTTGATTGGATTATGAGAATAGTTTATACTCTTAGTAGAAGAAATAAGTCAAACAACATTACTAAACTTTTTATTGTATGAGTGAATTAGTTTTGTAGCACAATATTGTACATGTTGAAATATAAAATCACGATGGTGCAATTTTATGACTTGATGATCTAAGTTTACGGGTTTCATTCTACAATTCCGTGATCCGATTAGCTATGATCCTACAATTTAGGATTCTATCAGTGGAGTTCCAATTTGATTCATGATCACTATTGTTAAATTTTAACGCACACAGAAAAGATCTGCAAGTGCACAGATACCGCTAGCTTTTACTTAAGAGTATTCCAAGGTATCAATTTTCCACGAGGAACGTGAAGTGTAATAATAACGAATCAAGAGCGTCCAAAGATAGAAAAAATAAATATTTTGTGGGTAGAAAGGGGTTGTCTAAGGTCACTAGGTAACTAAGGATCAGGCTCACCATACTTAACTTACTTTGGAGCAATAGTGCCTTTTCAACTCTCGAAAAGATGAGGAAGAATTAGTTGGGGAAGGCCAACACTATGAAACACCAACTCTGATGTGGTGGAATATGAAGGCCAACAGAGTTTTCACCTCTAGAGGCTACCACAACTAACCATAAGAATTAGACACAAACTCAGGTAAATACTAGTCTAGACACCACGTCTACACTAACGATTACTACTCTAGTCACGTACGTTAACTAGAGCACTCAATACGAGCAGAGATCCTGTAAGCAAAGTAAAGTAAGAACTAAACTTAATTAAATAGAAGGCTTAGAGTACCGATAGAAGAACCTAAAGATAAATCAATGATGAATTGTCTCCGCTGAGGTACAAAGTTGAGGGGATCCGACAAGCCGACTCCACCTTCTACTCTCTCCTCTTCTCTCTCCCTATTTTCTAATAACTACTAAGAGGTTGATCTATTCAAGGGACACCACTTAGCTGATCCTCCCTTAGAGAATATAAATTAGAATTTCTTGGATCAATGAGGGAGGGGGACCAGGGCTGCTTTTATAATCTCATGCGATGAACCTCAGCCTTCGGATCAAACCACTTAAGGAAGGGCCTAGAATGAACCCCTAAGGTGGTGGAAGAACCGACCTTTGAAACTGGGCCAAAACGGCCAATATGTGGGACCAGCTGGTCAAGGGGTGGGACCGGTAGGTCTCCCCATATGACAAGTGGGCCCCATCTTCCGTGGGGTGGTTTCTGGTGTCTTCTAGATCCTTCTTTTTCATGCGTTGTTTGCAGATGCGATATCTTTTCGTCCGGTACTCCAAATATGACAAATGATATATCTGTTTCAATCGTCTCGATGAGCCTGTCACAATGATGCATTTTAATCCATCATTTAAGATACTTCTATACTGTCATATTGGTTCACTTTGATAGCTTTTCCAGTGTGTACCTATAGAAACTATGATTCACCAAAACTCGTGGAACTTGTCAGAATCAAACCCTATAACTATAGTTTATGATTCATTTCATGTTATTATATTCAATAGTTAATGGTTTATGATTGACATTAAGGACCGTCAACAATCACAATTTCATCCTAGGTGTGATTTTATGACTTGATGATCTTAGTCCATGGGTTTCATTCTACAATTCTATGATCCTACAATTTAGGATTCCACCAGTGGAGTGATTCATGATCCCAATTTCATCCTATGTTGAAAGACCATTAACCCATAATTTTGAAGTAACTTGAGAAATAGCTTCGTCTTTATCATGCTTGAAAATAACACAATAGGTTCTTGTTTGGTCATGCATATTTTCATTCAATAGTTGGATTAACTTACCAAGAAGATGATAGAACTGCTTCAAAATATTGCTTGTTCATGCTAACATTGCTGACTAAATATGACATGGATTTTATACCTTTATGGTACTCCCATTTTGATGTTTTTACATGTTGTATATTTTGACTTTGCTAACATTGTTCATGCTAACATTGCTAAATAACACGACATGGATTTTACATCTTTATCTTGCAGCCATTTTGGATACAAACATTTTGACTTATCCAGTAATGCCATCATTTACATTTTTTTCATTGAAATTACTATTGTAAACTTTTCTTTCATACTATACAAAAAGTAAAAATAATAAGCGACCTGCATTAAATGTAATGTTGACTAGGAATCACATTTTAATAAGTCTAAAAACAATAAGTGGCTTTCCTTAAATGTTATATTGACCAAGAATCACACTAAGTGTTCATAATAAAATTTGGGGCTGTCCAATATCATCCAATGATTCAAATCAGCCTCACCTATAAAGCTAGTTTCAATGGGAGTTTTATCAGAGTTTCATCATTTAAAGGCTGCCATGTGTGCACACTTGTGATGATGCAACAACATTTTTTTGAGATTACATGGTACAACATAGTCACGCACAACGCACGCGCACTCACCTCTATAAATACATGCATACAAGCACTATGCATACGAACTCCTCAAAGACCGAGCCAACAAATATTCAAAATTGACGAAGTCACCATAGACAACTCACTATCGATAGAAACGCTGCATGCCACTAAAAGCACAAATGTCAATGAATCCTAGAATAAGAAGAGAGTGAAGAAGCAAGTGTGTTTTGTCAAGATAAAACTCTTTTGACATGATTACCAACTTTCTAAAATCAAAAGTCTATGAAATCATAGAATGAGACTTTCATTGAGAGAAAAGGAGATCCCATTAAGTAAAAAAACAATGTATTTCGTTGACAAATTGTTAGAAATTTAGGTATTTTTATGAGCAATTTAATCCAAATAAACAATAATTAGAAGGTTTGTGACATTATGATTGTGCTTGAGTGATCTAATAGTGACATGAACATAGATGATACTAAAGAACAAAATCAACACACAAGACATCTTGCAAGAAAGATTGAGTTTGTCATAGAGACATACCTAATGGTAGAGCCAGTTGTGCTAGTAGATATCTTGCAAGAAAGATTGAGTTTGCCAGTTGATGTAGTGTTTTGCTCGGTGCAGTGCAAAGTGGTAGGAGTGCCAATCACCAGCGATATCGTCCTCCGGTTGTGAGTAGTCATGTCAGTGACACTCCCTAAAAACGTGATCGCCGGTCTCCCCCGAGCAGGTAAGCTCGACAGTGGCAGACGTTCCAGAGCCTCCTACTCTGCTAGGACCTATGGGTACGGTGCAAGCACCGAGACAGGAAAGCTTTGAGGTCACGGTGACATGATGTGACTGAAGAAAATGAGGCGGGGTTCGGAGAGAGATGAGTGGATGTAGCAGGAGTCGGCGGAAGAATGAGAGACTCGCCTACAACGCCAGCCAGCAAAAACGGATGGAAACCAGAGAGATTAACTTGCAATCATGAAATTTGATTGGCAAAGCCCTACCCGTCCGTCTGCTAGCCGCCTGCCCGTCCGTCTGCTAGCCGCCTGCCTGGCCAAACCCATCGGCACTCAACCGGCGATGGCGGCTGCACGTACTTGTATGGCACTCTATCATCCTTTTCTCAACCTCTCAATACAGATGAATTAATTTATACTATATAAGAGTCCATGTCTAGTCAAAATCCTATGTAGTATTATTTTATACCAAATGTAGAGCTATTAGATTTTATTAAATATTATATAGGCCAGGACCATAATATATCCAACCGAAATACATAGCATTTTGATAATCTGAATTGCAGTCATATATGTGTGAGTTGGTCTTCACTTGCTCTGTACTTTTGTGCAACATAAGTTATACATATAAGTATATCACATAAATGGTGAAACGAAAGAGAAAAAACTGCGCCTAATAAATGGCTAAGTATTGTATATAATAATAATAATATCATAAGGTATGGACAAGGGAAAGCAGAAACGATCATGCATTGGTTCCTTGCGGGCCAGGATGTTCTTTTTTAAAATCTTTGAAGGTCGTATATATTTTTTTCGAGAACATGTGTCTCTGAACGAAGTTGTTAGGTATTTGACTATTCCGTCGTGGTAACTCCACTAACTTCGTAGCAGTACAATCCACCCTTCAGGGTTAGTGCTAGCTCAAAGTCAAAAGTAACAGTGCACAGTGTATAAAATAAAGTAACAGTGCACAGTGTTGCTGCCTAAGGAGTGGAGGTGCAAAACGATATGGAAGAGTAGAGAGAATACTTTTAGACCAAACGCAAGATTGCCCAGCTCCTATTGAACGCTTTAAAAGATAGAATAGAGAGAATATTTGTTATTCATGAAATATAATTTAGAAATTTATAGTATTGCTGACAAATCTAATATGGAAGTATTAACAGTAATAAAATGATTTCTATCTCCCTTCATGACTTTTGATTTAATGAGGTGAAATCTCTTGGGGACTCGGATAAAAAAATCTCTTGGGGATATGTTCCTTTATGCCATTGTATCGTTTTAAGGGTGTTTGGATTCGGTGGGTTAACAATTAAATCTAACTTTTCGATGCTAATTAGGACAACTAAACATAGCACTGCTATTACCGTCGGATTAGTGATGAAAGTGCGTAGATGGAGTTTATCGATGTTGGCTCGGCCTAGGGAGCCAGCGGTGAAAGTGGGTAGATGGACACTATCAACGTTGGCTTGAGCTCGGGAGCCACGCTCCACACTCGAGGGCGGGTCACTGTGTGTGTGTTCCGGGGGTGGGGGTGGAAGGGCGTCGAAGGAGCGAGCACCTACGCTTGAGGGATGTTGCTTGAGGACTGCACATGTACACCTGGTGGGATGACATGCACCTACACCTGGGAGGCTGGTGCGGGTCTAGCACTGCTCCTGAGGGCTGCCACCAGAGAGTTAGAGAGAGAAGTGTCAGTGAAAGCGGAGTGATCGAAAGAAAGAAGGGAGACAGAATTAGAAACATAAATGGAAAGTAAAGTATGTGGGTTGGTTATCCTCGTGCTGCCCAATGCCCTATTCGTGCTGTAAAACGTAGGTGCATGGGCCCATGAGCTACGTAGAAAAAGCACAAGTGGTACGAGAAACTTGTGGTAGGATGGTCACACGGACACAGTCAGAGGATAGGTCCAATCAATTTTTATTATCTTTATACTTTCTTCTCGAGTTGACTGTGACAATAATTATTACCATTAATTAGTTTGGGATAAAAATTGGTTGTTTTCCCTCCAAAATTATTATTAGCACCAGTTTTATTGCAAACGCGATGATGATATATTATTACTAGCAGTTTGGAAAAAATTGACGGTGATGGTTGCCTTTTGCGTTGCAGTTCCTTGATCCTGGGGAGGTTGGTTCCGATGGTTTCTATGTTTGTCTCCCATGACATCAACCTTTGGCTGGTATAAATAAAGGGGAAGAGCTCTTTCCAAAACACACACCATACCTAAGCACTTCTCTTCCACATTTTGTACTTTTACTTTCATCCTTAGTACGGCATGGAGCTAGAGCAAGCTACCTTGGAGGGCTTGACTCCTTAGAGAGGAATTTGGGTATGAATAAAAAAGATCTTTTCTCCAAAGTCTTGCCTTTAATTTATCAATATAGCTATGCTATAAAATTAAAGGGTAGTTCCCATGATATGATTTTTAGCACATAAACAAGACTGTAGTTAGCAATAGGGTTAGTGTATAGGTTTTATCAATTAGTCAAAACCAAACTAGGGACTTTCACTTGGGTACATTCTCTGTATGTGGGCATGCTACCTTTGTACAAAGGATCAGGTGAATGCATCTCATATCCCCAATTGAGGGGTAGGCGTTAGGTGGCGACAACCCTGTCCCGTCCTTGTAATCCCCCACATTTAGATATGGTGTAGAAGTACGTGAATTGTCAAGTAAGGTTGCTAGCAGACTAGTGCATGGTGGCCTTTCAATCCATATCATGTCTGACTCTATCTCTTGTTCATGTACATGTATGAATACCTCTACAGTTCATGGTGGATGGCATCAACATTTAATAGTGCAATAAATATAAGAAACACATGAAAATATAGAAGTCTAGGGTTCCACGAGTTATGGTGAATTATTAATTTATAGAGATTATTTCAGAAAACCATGGAGGACTTAATTATCAAATGAATTATCAGAATTATCCTGTGGCAAAAAATACACCATTGGACTCTAAATGGCCCTAAAAGGCGAATCACCAAAGATGGGCCCGAAAGGCTGACTTGGAGGGCCGGCTGGCCCAAGGCCTAATGCCGAGTGGCACCCACCTAAAGGTATGCCCTTCCAGAGTCTTCTATCACCGCCTCCAAGGAGTCATATCCACCCTATGTGCTGTCGGTTCGATCCAAAGGATCGTAGTCATCCCACCAGACTATAAATATAGGACCGAACCCCCTAAGGGCATCACATCATTATAGAGTTGTAGAGACATCCCTCAAAAGCTCCAAACTCTAGAGAATTAGGGCAAGACTTTCCAATGTAGTAGATTAGTAGAGAGTTAGGGAGAGCAAAGCTGCATTCCGGTTCTAGAGAATCCTTCAGAGATCTAATATATCTTTGTACCTATTCTTTGTAAGACTTAAGCTTTAATATATTTTATCTTCTTTATTTAATTTCGTGCCTTGCATTTGATTTGTTAGTATAGGTGTTACACTTTAGCATGGGATCTCCGCTTATATTAGATGCTCTAGTTATTCATTGTGATTAGGGCAGTAATCAGTAGTGTGGACATAATGTCTAGTCTATAGGTTACTTGAGATTACATCCAATTCTTACGGTTAGTTGTGGTAGCCCCAGAGGTGACAACTCTATTAGGCCTTTGTATTCCACCATGTCAGAGTTGGTGTCTCACAGAGCTTTTTTGGCAGCCTTCTCCCAACTACTTTCTTCCCAATCTTTTTCGAGAGTTGGAAGGACCCGCTGCTTTAAAGTGCTATTGTGTGATTTCTTTTCTACCCATGAAGCAGTTATTATAAAACCCTAGTAATTAGAAGTATTTAGGAACCTTGAACTCTCATGCTGTCCTCTGACTTTAGCTATTGTTGCCGGTTCTTAACGCATACTTTTTAATCACCAATTTTACATAAAATCTATATTTAAGAAACAAAAAACTTAGTATTGGGATTTAAAACTAATAAATTCTATGAGTTTTGGTGGTCTCCATTGTTTTGCGGGATATTGAATTTTTCATCAAGAAAAAGTATCTCAAATGAAGAAATAGAGTTCACCATTGTGTAGAGCTCATTGGGCTGATAAAATGGATATATCATTTGATATTTTTGGAGCACGGATTCAAGAGACATTAATTTTACAAAATATAAAGAAATAATAAAAAGAAAAAGGAAACAAAAGAAATAAGAAAGGGAGAAGACCTTGCCTCCAGGCCCAGCTGCCGTACCAGCACACCAAGACGTGGCCTAGGCGGGGCGTACCAGCCCCCGCCCGGCTACCCGCCCAGCCAAGCCGTCAGGCCAGAATGGGCTGCCGTGGGGCGTAGTTGGCCCAAGCGGGGCAGGCCGCCCACCAGGCCGCTAGGCCGAGTAGGGCATGCCTAAGGAGGGGTGTCCGGCCACTAGGC
Source organism: Chrysopogon serrulatus (assembly GCA_015844335.1). Classification (NCBI taxonomy): domain Eukaryota; kingdom Viridiplantae; phylum Streptophyta; class Magnoliopsida; order Poales; family Poaceae; genus Chrysopogon; species Chrysopogon serrulatus. Next base: position 14,827 of record JADLZL010002848.1, read on the forward strand.
CAGCCCAAGAGGGGGCTGCATAGCCCAGAAAGCAAGAGAGCGGCCTAAGACACGAATTTTCTATACAAGTGTATTTCTAATTCTTTTGTACCACCTTGCTTAGCTAGGAGTTGTTCCCACCACTCCAAGCCTATAAAATAAGGCCTCCTCCCTCCTCCAAAATACACACCGCACCTTGGAGCGATTCTCCCTCTCCATTCTTTAGTCTTAGTTATTCTTTTAGATAGAATTAGAAGTGGAGCTAGGCCAAGCCTTGTAATTGGAGAGCAGAGCTGCATTCCGGTTCTGGAGAAGCCTTCAGAGATTTGGTATGTCTTTGTATCTATTCTTTGTAAGACTTATGCTTTAATATATTTTATCTTCTCTATTTACTTTCATGCCTTGCATTTGATTGGTTAGTATAGGTGTTATACTTTAGTATGGGATCTCCGCTTATATTAGGTGCTCTAGTTATTCATTGTGATTAGGGCAGTAATCAGTAGTGTGGACATAATATCTAGTCTCTAGGTTACTTGAGATTGCATCCAATTCTTACAGTTAGTTGTGGTAGCCCCAGAGGTAACAACTCTGTTAGACCTTTGTATTCCACCATGTCAGAGTTGGTGTCACATAGAGCTTTTTTGGCAGTCTTCTCCCAACTACTTTGTTCCCAATCTTTTTCGAGAGTTGGAAGGACTTGTTGCTTCAAAGTGCTATTGTGCGATTTCTTTTCTACCCATGAATCAGTCATTATAAAACCCTAGTAATTAGAAGTATTTAGGAACCTTGAACTCTCCTGTTGTCCTCTGACTTTAGCTATTGTTGGCGGTTCTTAACGCATACTTTTTACTCACCAATTTTACATAAAATCTATATTTAAGAAACACAAAACTTAGTATTGGGATTTAAAACTAATAAATTCTATGAGTTTCGGTGGTCTCTATTGTTTTGCGGGATATTGAATTTTTCATCAAGAAAAAGTATCTCAAATGAAGAAATAGAGTTCACCATTGTGTAGAGCTCATTGGGCTGATAAACTAGATATATCATTTGATATTTTTGGAGCACAGATTCAAGAGACATTAATTTTACAAAATATAAAGAAATAATAAAAAGAAAAAGGAAATAAAAGAAATAAAAAGGGAGAAGAGCTTGCCTCCAGGCCCAGCTGCCATACCAGTACACCAAGGCGTGGTCTTGGCGGGCGTCCACCGACCCCCGCTCGGCTACCCGCCAGTAGAGCCGTCGGCCGGAATGGGCTACCGTGGGGCGTAGGCTGGCCCAAGGGGGCAGGCCGCCCACCTGGCCGCTAGGCCGTGTAGGGCATGCCTAGGAGGGGTGTCCGGCCACTAGGCCAGCCCAAGAGGGGACTGCATAGCCCAGAAAGCAAGGGAGCGGCCCAAGACACGAATTTTTTATACAAGTGTATTTCTAATTCTTTTGTACCACCTTGCTTGGCTAGGAGTTGTTCCCACCACTCCAAGCCTATAAAATAAGGCCTCCTCCCTCCTCCAAAATACACACCGCACCTTGGAGCCATTCTCCCTCTCCACTCTTTAGTCTTAGTTATTCTTTTAGATAGAATTAGAAGTGGAGCTAGGCCAAGCCTTGTAATTGGAGAGCAGAGCTGCATTCCGGTTCTGGAGAAGCCTTCAGAGATTTGGTATGTCTTTGTGTCTATTCTTTGTAAGACTTATGCTTTAATATATTTTATCTTCTCTATTTACTTTCATGCCTTGCATTTGATTGGTTAGTATAGGTGTTATACTTTAGTATGGGATCTTCGCTTATATTAGATGCTCTAGTTATTCATTGTGATTGGGGCAGTAATTAGTAGTGTGGACATAATGTCTAGTCTCTAGGTTACTTGAGATTGCATCCAATTCTTACAGTTAGTTGTGGTAGCCCCAGAGGTAACAACTCTGTTAGACCTTTGTATTCCACCATGTCAGAGTTGGTGTCACATAGAGCTTTTTTGGCAGTCTTCTCCCAACTACTTTGTTCCCAATCTTTTTCGAGAGTTGGAAGGACTTGTTGCTTCAAAGTGCTATCGTGCGATTTCTTTTCTACCCATGAATCAGTCATTATAAAACCCTAGTAATTAGAAGTATTTAGGAACCTTGAACTCTCCTGTTGTCCTCTGACTTTAGCTATTGTTGGCAGTTCTTAGTGCATACTTTTTACTCGCCAATTCTACATAAAATCTATATTTAAGAAACACAAAACTTAGTATTGGGATTTAAAACTAATAAATTCTATGAGTTCTGGTGGTCTCTATTGTTTTGCGGGATATTGAATTTTTCATCAAGAAAAAGTATCTCAAATGAAGAAATAGAGTTCACCATTGTGTAGAGGTCATTGCGCTGATTAAAATGGATATATCATTTGATATTTTTGGAGCACGGATTCAAGAGACATTAATTTTATAAAATATAAAGAAATAATAAAAAAAAAAAGGAAATAAAAGAAATAAGAAAGGGAGAAGACCTTGCCTCTAGGCCCAGCCGCCGTACCAGCCCACCGGGGCGTGGCCTAGGCGGGGCGTACCAGCCCCTGCACGGCTACCTGCCCAGCCGAGCCGCCAGGCCGGAATGGGCCACTGTGGGGCGTAGCTGGCCCAAGCGGGGCAGGCTGCCCACCAGGCCGCTAGGCCGAGTAGGGCATGCCTAGGAAGGGTGTCCGGCCACCAGGCTAGCCCAAGAGGGCGCTGCATAGCCCAGAAAGCAAGAGGGAGGCCCAAGACACGAATTTTCTATACAAGTGTATTTCTAATTCTTTTGTACCACCTTGCTTAGCTAGGTGTTGTTCCCACCACTCCAAGCCTATAAAAGAAGGCCTCCTCCCTCCTCCAAAATACACACCACACCTTGGAGCCATTCTCCCTCTCCACTCTTTAGTCTTAGTTATTCTTTTAGATAGAATTAGAAGTGGAGCTAGGCCAAGCCTTGTAATTGGAGAGCAGAGCTGCATTCCGGTTCTGGAGAAGCCTTCAGAGATTTGGTATGTCTTTGTATCTATTCTTTGTAAGACTTATGCTTTAATATATTTTATCTTCTCTATTTACTTTCATGCCTTGTATTTGATTGGTTAGTATAGGTGTTATACTTTAGTATGGGATCTCCGCTTATATTAGGTGCTCTAGTTATTCATTGTGATTGGGGCAGTAATCAGTAGTGTGGACATAATGTCTAGTCTCTAGGTTACTTGAGATTGCATCCAATTCTTACAGTTAGTTATGGTAGCCCCAGAGGTAACAACTCTGTTAGACCTTTGTATTCCACCATGTCAGAGTTGGTGTCACATAGAGGTTTTTTGGCAGTCTTCTCCCAACTACTTTGTTTCCAATCTTTTTCGAGAGTTGGAAGGACTTGTTGCTTCAAAGTGCTATTGTGTGATTTCTTTTCTACCCATGAACCAGTCATTATAAAACCCTAGTAATTAGAAGTATTTAGGAACCTTGAACTCTCCTGTTGTCCTCTAACTTTAGCTATTGTTGGTGGTTCTTGATGCATACTTTTTACTCCCCAATTTTACATAAAATCTATATTTAAGAAACACAAAACTTAGTATTGGGATTTAAAACTAATAAATTCTATGAGTTTTGGTGGTCTCCATTGTTTTGTGGGATATTAAATTTTTCATCAAGAAAAAGTATCTCAAATGAAGAAATAGAGTTCACCATTGGGTAGAGGTCATTGCGCTAATTAAAATGGATATATCATTTGATATTTTTGGAGCATGGATTCAAGAGACATTAATTTTATAAAATATAAAGAAATAATAAAAAGAAAAAGGAAATAAAAGAAATAAGAAAGGGAGAAGACCTTGCCTCTAGGCCCAGCCGCCTTACCAGCCCACCGGGGCGTGGCCTAGGCGGGCGTACCAGCCCCCGCCCGGCTACCCGCCCAACCGAGCCGCCAGGCCGGAATGGGCCACTGTGGGGCGTAGCTGGCCCAAGCGGGGCAGGCCGCCCACCAGGCCGCTAGGCCGAGTAGGGCATGCCTAGGAAGGGTGTCCGGCCACCAGGCTAGCCCAAGAAGCACTGCATAGCCCAGAAAGCAAGAGGGAGGCCCAAGACACGAATTTTCTATACAAGTGTATTTCTAATTCTTTTGTACCACCTTGCTTAGCTAGGTGTTGTTCCCACCACTCCAAGCCTATAAAAGAAGGCCTCCTCCCTCCTCCAAAATACACACCACACCTTGGAGCCATTCTCCCTCTCCACTCTTTAGTCTTAGTTATTCTTTTAGATAGAATTAGTAGTGGAGCTAGCCCAAGCCTTGTAATTAGAGAGCAAGGGCACTTGGAGATTTGGTATGATCGATCTAGTATTTTCTAGTTTGATTCTTATCATGTTCTTCTTATTATTTTCTCAATGTGGTTATGATCATGTTCTAGAGCTAGGTTCTTATGTTATTAGTTTAGCATATGCTCTTTGCTCTGTCATTCATACCATATGCAAGGATAAGAGCTATACCATCCTTAGGGATAGAGAACATCATTTCTAGGGTTCATACCCTAGTTAGAATGTAGTAGGAAGAGGTGTGAGGGAGGTTGGGGAAGAATCCTCTTTTTTGGTCTTCCCCTGCTTATCTCTCGATGAACTTGTTCTTGGTACCTTCATAGGATCTTGACCAAGTAGGTATTCATGGTTGTTATGGTTTTGTATGTCTTTTGATTAGATGAGCTTTACCTAGACTTGTTTGCGGGTTCATCGTCCGTCTCCGTGGCATATGCTCTAGTAGAGGATCCCTAATAAAGACGGATCACCCTGTACGATACTAGAGTAGTAGTCGATAGCGTAGACGTGGTGTCTAACCTAGAGGCTACCTTGGTTTGCCTCGTATTCTCCGGTAGAGGGGTAGGCGGCAGGTGGTGACAGCCCTATCCATCCCTTGCACTCCCCCATGTTCGGATATGGTGTAGAGTCCAGGCCGGTACCGCTTGGCAGACCAAGAGTACGCTAGTGCCCGAAATAAGCAAGCAGAAATATAGGTTGTCTACCTTTAGATCATGAAGCCATATGAATCCATCGGTCTTTACCACTCTACCCTTGTGTATACTAGGATGCTAGCTCCAGTTTAGGTTTATTCTTTTTATCTTTATTCTTTATTCTTTGTTCCTGAGATTAGTTTCTCTGTGTGTGTCATACTGTTCAAATATCTATCATAGTTTACCCCTAGTATGAACTTTGGTATATTATATAACATGTTATCTTGTTCATGTACCTGAAATATTCCTTTATACCTATCCCTTCCTTTGGGAAAATATGATACCCTAAATACTTTCGGGTAAAATGCTATAAGGATAATTCCATGCGCTTGCGGACTTGTTCTATAAACGTTAAGAACTACCATTGAGATGTTTCTTAATTTCATTGCAAGGGATACAATCCTGGTAATAATGCTAAGAATGCCAACAAAGCATTTCTTGCATTTTTGCTGAGAATGTAAAACTATCGGCGACGTTAAGAAACACCAATAGCTATCTGCTCTTCTATCATGGAATTCTCCTTTGTGTCTGTATCATTTATGCATAACTCCTATCATTTATTATAGTCTAGTTGATGTATTAGTTAGTAGATATATGATGGTAAATTATCAAATTCTTTAACCATTATTTCTTAGTGGTAAAATATAAATAACGATACCTGGAATACTCCCAGTAAAATGCTACAATGGTATTCTGTGCGCTTACAGAATCTTTATATTTTAATTGTGCATAAGAAAAACACCACTTTCTATGAGTATTTTTCTATCATGTAGTCATATTATCATGTCCATATCCATACTGAAGTTTTTCGTACCATGCCTTCCTTTGGGAAGAATATAAATGAATGATACCCAAATACCACCAGGTGAAATGCTACTAATTATAAGATAATTCCATGCGCTTGTGGATAGGTTTTATAATCATTCAAAACTATTTTCAAGGTATTTTCTTGGTAGCATTGCTAATTCGAACAATGGCATTAAGAAATGCCAACAATCCATTATGTAAACTACTATGGCGTTCTCTGTAGCTCAGAGGCAGTTCAGTACTACTACGTAGCCCTGATCCATCTGGGTTCATTGCTAATCAGTAATACTAGAGCTCGATGAATTCCATATTGATCTTCACATTCATAATGACTACGAGGCTCCAGCACTAACCGTTAAGGCACCATGGGCACCATGAGCCTACTATCCTAGAACTGTAGGGGTTTAGGCAATAGCCTCAACAGTTCAAAGATGTTGCATCTCTACTCGCCTAGTTATGTCAACCAAAGCGCATGCCTACTCAAGTCCAATCTAGTGGACTATGGCTAATCTACAACCATGATGTAGAAGTTGTTGTAGTTAGATCATCTCTAGACTACATCTTTGCTTTGTATGTAATTGAAACTTTTATGCGGAGGTTTGATTAATTTGTATGTATGGTGATTCACATCACCAGTCCATTGCTAGAATCTGGTCAAAAGTTAACTTGTTTGTTGTAAATTATCATCTTCTGATGCTTTGTATCATGGGTTAAAAACTAGGTCCTAGACCTGCCATTTTTAAATGCATTTTTGTGTTCTGTTGCTTGATTAAGCAATGTGGTTTCAATGATCTAGGATACAATGGCCCACTTATACATAGATTAATAAACACTTTAATTCTAACCCCACTTATGAATGTTTGATTGTTGTTTAGGAAATGCAGAATAGTGTGCCTCTTAACCAACTAGCGCTATTTACCTTCTCCTCTGATGGAAAGTGATCATGCTCCAATTCTTGTGGTCCTTAGTTCAAAAAGAGCAAAGACTAACAAACCTTTCAAGTTGGAAATTGGTTTGAGCAGGATTTTCTATAGGTGGTGTAACAAAGTTGAACAATCAAGCCAAAGACCTTTTCATAAAAAACTAAAGTTTAACCTATGACGTCAAAGCTTGGTTTGCAAACTAAAATTATCTATTCAACCTGAAACCATCAGAAATTTGATTCTCCAACAGCAATCCTAGCCATTGTAGCGCCAAAATTTTTTCCTTCAAGAACACCTCACACATCAACACCACATCATTCTCAAGAAGCAAGAAGCTTTCCATGGAAAGAGATATAAGAAAGTCTAGGCAAACAAAGGAAATCATAATACATCTTTCTTCCAACAGTCCATCATCGAGAGAACCATGAGAAATAAAATTAATTACCCACCTCCTGAACCATGTTGGTTCAACCTCAACCACACACCTGAGCAAATAGCTTATACCCTCACATACTGCACCATTAGTAGGATTTCGGATCAGGATCCCATAACCTAGGATTTTGGAACACCCGATATTGATCACGGTGCACCATCAAATGATCTTATAAATTCCATTATAAACCTGTAGGAATTATACACTATCATCAAAGGAATGTGCAATAATGTAGCACCGAGACTTGATGGATTAAATGATGCCTTGTACAAAGCAATGTGGGATTGAACAGTGCAAGATATCATCAAGGTTGTACAACATTTCTATCGATCAGGTCAACTTCCCATAGAACATGACAAAACATTTTTGTCCATTATCCCAAAAAATAATCCTAAGAATCCTCATAGGATATCATCAAGGTTGTACAATATTTCTATCAATTAGGTCAACTTCCCACAGAACTGACAGAACTTTTTTGATCGTTATTTGAACACAACAATGCTGAGAATTCCCAACACTTTAAACCTATAAGCCCAATCCCCAACACTTTAGACCTATAAGCCTGCGCAATCTCATTTATAAAGTTAAAACAAAACCCTTGCCTTCCTAAAATTTTTTGTCCTTCCCAATCTGCTTTTTATCCAGGGTGGCATATCTCCTATAACATCATTGATGCATAGAAAATTGTTCACCCCTTTTAGCCTAAATCTTGGAAGCACAATGCCTTCATCCTTAAACTTGACCTTGCTAAAAATTTTGATCGCCTCGAGTGGAACTTCTTTGCTTCTTCTCCAAGCCATTTTGGCTATCACCATCACTTCATCACTTTGAACTACTCTTGCATATCCACTCCTGCCTACTCTATTCTTGTCAATGGTGATCTAGTTGCTCATATTAAGGGGAAAAGGGGCATCATGCAGGGCTACCTAATTTCTCCTTACCTTCTAGTTTATCGCCATCAATGAGCTACCCAACAATCTTTGGAATGTGATGCAAGAACACAGGCTTTGTGCAGTTTCCTTAGGTCCGGGTAGTCCATCCATTATTCACTCCATTTTGTTTGCTGACGATCTAATCTTAAGTGGTCAAGCTACTGTGCAAGAAGCCAAGGTTATGAGAGACATCACAACAAGTACTGTGCAGCATCCTATCAAACTCCCAATCTCTAAAAAAACTTCCATCCTTTCCCCACCAAGGATTCTATAAATATCATCTTTCCTGTACAGGTCCTTGATCCAAACACCATCCATCTTGATAATCCTCTCTTCTCCCACGAAGACAAACCAAGGCTTATGGGTTTATTATCAAGAAATTTAAGGCCTGAATCACTAGTATTAGGGCCAACAAGATTAACCATGCTAGTCGCCCCACCTATATTAAATTCATTCTTGCTTTTATTCCATCTACTATATGTCCACTACTATTCTTTCCATAATTTTTATAGAAAAAATCAACTCCATCATTTGATGCTTTTGGTGGGTTGGTGTCCAAGGGGATGACCCAATCTCTCCAATAGCCTATCGCCTTTCCAATGCTAGGCATGCATGTTCTAACAATATAGCATAATGAATAAGAGTGCTAGATTACATATGTACCGAGGAAATCAGATTGCATAAAGCTATCTAGGCACAACTGATTCAATTGTTCCGATGAGCTGAGTTGGAGTAGCTATCTAGTAGAACCATTGACATGAGTGTTCACGGTCTTTCTCGATGTTGATGGTGCAAAATGGGTCGAATAGGGACAATGAAGTACAGTGGGAGATGAAGATTGGAGGCTTCTTGATGTTAAGAAAAGAAGGAAGTTTTTGAACTTTAATATTAGGTATAGGCCTAACCTTTTTAGGATTATATCATGTAGCACATCCCACTCTGTTAGAGTTTGTAGTTCAATGTAACAAACCTGTAACACGACTCCTGTTGTAACACGGCAGATGACCGTGGTTGAGGTCGTGATAATCTGGCTTTCGGTTGAGATTAGATTCAGGTAGTTGTAGTCCTTATCTTTCCAACCGAGTGCCTTGTAAGCCAAGCTTGTACTGCTATATATATGATATAACATGCATCCGTGATGAGCCAAGATAGGCAATCACGTTACCATCTAATCTTTCATGGTAATCAGAGCTTCTCTTCCACAAAGCATCCAACAATGGCGTCCTCTTCAAATACGAACCATTCTCCCATTGGCCCAACCATCTCTGAGAAACTGACGCGTGAGAACTTCCTTCTATGGAAGGCACTGATCATGCCGAGCATAAGAGCTGCAGAGCTCGAGGGTTACCTTGATGGAACCATCACTGCTCCGGCCAAAACCCTAGAGGTGATCAAGGACGACAAGACGAAGGTCATCGTCCCCAACACGGAGTACCAGAAGTGACGGAGTACCAGAAGTGGCGGAAGGACGACCAGCAGCTTCTAGCCTACATCAACAACTCCTTATCAAAGGAGGTTCTGGCGCAGGTCACGAACTTGACGTCGTCGGCATCCGTCTGGGCAGCACTCGGGAACATGTTCTCTGCGCAGTCCCAAGCCCGGGTGACCAACCTGCGCATGCAGCTTGCAAACTGCAAGAAGGGCGGACAGACCGCTGCTGCATATTACGCCAAGGTCAAGGGACTTGGCGATGAACTTGCTGCTGCTGGAAGACCGGTGGCAGACGAAGAGTTGGTGTCCTTCATCCTTGCAGGACTGGACTTCGACTATAACCCGCTTGTGTCCTCGGTATTGGGGCGCTCAGATCCAATCCCTCTGAGCGACCTCTATGCCCAAATTCTCGCCTATGACATGAGGTTGCAGATGCTGCAGGACAACTACAACTCCGGCAGCAACTCATCAGCCAACGCTGCCTCACGTGGACGTGGAGGCTTTCGAGGTCGCGGCCGCGGTGGTGGCCGTGGCAATAGTGGACGTGGCAACTCCGGCAACTCCAATGGCGGATCCTTCTCCCCAAAAGGCAGTGGACAGGTCGCCAAACCAATATGCCAAGTCTGCAAGAAGAAGGGCCACGAGGCGGATGTCTGCTGGCACCGTTTTGAGGAGGATTACCAGCCCTACACCAAGACTGCTGGTGCAGCTGCTGCCAACTATGGGGTTGATACAAATTGGTATGCTGATAGCGGGGCAACCGACCACATCACTGCAGAACTGGAGAAGATGACAGTCAGAGACAAATACAAAGGGACCGATCAGGTTCATACAGCAAGTGGCTCAGGTATGCAAATCAGTAATGTTGGTCATGCAATTTTACATACCCCAAGAAAGAATCTCCATCTTCAAAACATCTTGCATGTCCCTAGGGCCAACAAGAGCCTAGTATCTGTTCATCGTTTAACATCTGATAATAATGCTTGTGTTGAATTTCACCCAAACTACTTTCTCATAAAGGATCGGGCCACGAAGAAAACTCTCCATCACGGCAAGTGTGAGGGTGGTCTCTATCCTTTGAAGCCGCAAGAGACTGGAGCACAACATCATAAGCAGGCATTTGGTGTGAGTCGGCCGTCTATCTGGAGATGGCATAGTCGTTTAGGTCATGCGTCCTTTCCTGTCATTGAGAAAGTCATTAGAAACAATTCCCTTCCAAGAGCTGTGAGTCATAATGTTGAGTCTGTTTGTGATTCATGCCAAAGAGCAAAGAGTCACCAATTTCCCTATTCTAGTTCGGATAATAAAAGTTGTGCTCCCCTTGATTTGATCCACTCTGATGTTTGGGGGCCTGCTCCCGTTTCTGCTGGTAATTACACCTACTATGTAAGCTTTATTGATGATTACAGTAGGTACACATGGATCTATCTGCTAAAACACAAATCAGAAGTTTTTCATATCTTTAAGAATTTTCAGAACCTTGTCGAACGAAAATTCAATAGACAAATAGCTTGTATGCAGACTGATTGGGGAGGAGAATATGAAAAACTGCACTCATTCTTCCAACAGTTAGGGATCTCCCATAGGGTCTCTTGTCCTCACACTCATCAACAAAATGGCCGTGCTGAGCGCAAGCATAGACACATCGTGGAGGTCGGTCTGTCTCTGTTAGCTCATGCATCCATGCCATTGAAATTTTGGGATCAAGCTTTCCTTACTGCCACTTATCTCATCAATATGCTGCCCACCAAGGTTCTAGACAATAAAACACCAGTAGAATTGCTGCTTAAGGAGAAGCCGCACTACGCTTCTCTTCGTGTTTTTGGCTGCGCCTGTTGGCCTAATCTTAGGCCCTATAACACCAGAAAACTATCCTTTCGATCTACTCGTTGTGTTTTCCTTGGCTATAGTTCTATTCATAAAGGCTTCAAGTGTCTAGAACCAACCACTGGTCGCATCTACATATCTCGAGATGTTGTCTTTGATGAGGAAGTGTTTCCTTTTTCCTTGATGCACTCAAATGCCGGTGCTCGGCTTCGGGATGAAATCTCCCTTCTGTCTGATAGTCTCCTTCCATCTACTCTTGGGGGTGTTGATTGCCATGTACCTAACATTATTGATTCTACTGTGTCAAATACTGATGACGATATGCAGGAAGTTCATGAAGTTGTTGCAGATGGAACTATGGATCCACCAGCTGCATCTAATCCGAGCACAAGTTCCGGAGTAGATCTCCCTGCGGACTCGACATCGCCTATGTCCGAGGATGCAGTGGCCGCTCCCAGCTCGCCGCGTGGGGGGACAGCTTCTCCGGCATCGATTCAGAGATCACCGCGTCGAGCGTCAGGTGAAGGACCTCCTGTGCAGGGACCCGGGTCTGACGCTGCTGTGGCTCCGCACACGTCTGAGGTAGTTCAGCAAGTATCAGAACCAGATCAAGTTCAATCTGATCATACTGACCAGCCTACTGCACGTCCACACACACGGCTGCAGAGTGGTATTACCAAGCCTAAAGTTTACACAGATGGCATGGTAAGATATGCAAATGTCTGCAGCACTGAGGAGCCAAATTCAGTCACGGAAGCACTGGAGTCCCCAAAATGGAGAAATGCTATGCAGGAGGAATATGAAGCACTACTGAGAAATGGTACGTGGACTTTAGTTCCTCCTGCTAAAGAAAAAAATTTGATTGACTGCAAATGGGTGTTCAAGGTTAAGAAAAGAGCCGATGGTCAGATAGATCGTTATAAAGCAAGGCTTGTTGCAAAAGGTTTTAAACAGAGGTATGGCATTGACTATGAAGACACATTCAGTCCAGTGGTGAAAATTGCAACTGTAAGATTGGTATTATCCCTAGCAGTGGCAAGAGGATGGTGTTTGAGACAGTTGGATGTTCAGAACGCGTTTCTTCACGGTGTTCTGGAAGAGGAAGTATACATGCAACAGCCACCAGGTTTTGAGAGCTCCAAGCATCCCTCCTTTGTTTGTAAACTCAAGAAAGCTATCTATGGGTTGAAACAAGCTCCAAGAGCCTGGTACTCGAGGCTGAGTTCAAAACTTATTGATCTTGGGTTTGTTCCTTCAAAATCAGATACCTCACTCTTTATCTACAAGAAGGGAAGTGTGGTAATTTATATGTTGATTTATGTGGATGACATTATTGTTACTAGCTCATCACAGGATGCTGTTAAAGTTCTGCTACAGGCACTGAAGGAAGACTTTGCGCTAAAGGACTTAGGAGATCTACATTATTTTCTGGGAATTGAAGTAGAGAAGAAACAAAATGGCGATTTGCTTCTAACCCAAAAGAAGTATGCAAATGATATTCTGGTCAGAGTAGGAATGAAAAACTGTAAGTCTTCTCCAACGCCTTTACCTTCAGTGGAAAAATTGTCTCAGTATGATGGTGATCCTCTAGGACCGGAGGACAGTACCAAGTACAGGAGTGTTGTTGGTGCACTTCAATATGTGACGCTTACTAGACCAGACTTGGCCTTTGCTGTGAATAAAGTCTGTCAGTATTTACATGCACCCACCACAGTTCATTGGACGGCTGTTAAACGGATCATTAGGTACCTGAAGTTTTCAGTGAATGTGGGCCTACTGATTCGGAAAAATTCCCCATTGATAGTGAGCGCCTTTTCAGATGCTGACTGGGCTGGGTGCCGAGATGATAGAAGGTCGACAGGAGGCTTTGTTGTTTTCCTTGGATCAAATGTCATTTCGTGGAGTGCTAGGAAACAGCCTACCGTCTCTCGATCCAGTACAGAAGCAGAGTATAAATCTATGGCAAATGCAACTGCCGAAGTGATTTGGGTTGAACAGCTACTTTCTGAACTGGGTGTCAATCTGAAGATCAAACCTCGTCTCTGGTGTGATAACCTGGGAGCAACTTATCTGTCAGCTAACCCAGTGTTCCATGCTAGAGCTAAACATATTGAAATTGATTTTCATTTTGTGCGTGAACGAGTCTCAAGAAAGCAGCTGGAAGTAAGGTTTATACCGTCGGAAGATCAGGTAGCTGACGGATTTACAAAGGCCCTGCCTCAGAGAAAGTTTGAAGAATTCAAGAACAATCTAAATCTTGTAGAGAAGACAAGTATAGATTGAGTGGGGGTGTTAGAGTTTGTAGTTCAATGTAACAAACCTGTAACACGACTCCTGTTGTAACACGGCAGATGACCGTGGTTGAGGTCGTGATAATCTGGCTTTCGGTTGAGATTAGATTCAGGTAGTTGTAGTCCTTATCTTTCCAACCGAGTGCCTTGTAAGCCAAGCTTGTACTGCTATATATATGATATAACATGCATCCGTGATGAGCCAAGATAGGCAATCACGTTACCATCTAATCTTTCACACTCTTCTAACAAAATATCTATACTTTAGACATTCCATCATCCTTATCCTATCTAGCACATCCCACTCTTCTAACTAGCGAGTTGCAGAATATTTCAACTCCATCATGATTAAATATGAGAAGTAGACTCACACATGGTAACAGACTTTATAGAACCTTTACAAGTGTGTGTTGCCATTTTTAATATGTACAAAGAGTTTGGTTTGAGATTCTTTAAGAAAAAGAAATGTCTTGAAATGACCCATTACAATGCAATAATAAGAATCTAGCATACTATCCATACTGATTTGATGTAACAACTATATATTCATCAACCTAGTGGTAGATTGTCAATAGAAAAAACAATTAATGATAGATGCAATATAACAACGATGTTGCTTAGTAAATTCTGAATCAAATCACATGAAGTCAAATTCGAGAAAGTTTGAAGCTAATACACTACTTTTGAACATTAGCCAACATTATGGCTTATTGTGGAAACAAACTAGTTTAGTAATTTATTGACCCTGCACAGTGCGGGAAGCCTACAGCACTGGGTACACCCATTTTTTATGATCCTGGGCCTATTGGTCCTGACCCTCACCTTGCCATGCCCAAACAATGTCTTTGAGCGCTGGTTTCATGTCCTGCTTAAACAAACTTTCATATTCTAGCGTATCCCCATTGTTTTTCTTGATCTCTACAAGATGGAAAGAAGGAGTAACTTCAAAGATCTCTGCGTCAATAGACAATACACCTTTCCTTCCTTCATTTTCACCTTCCATTTTTAGCACACCACCTTCTTTCTTCTTTACTGTAAGCTTTGAACAGGTGGCAACATCTTCTAGTTTTGAGATAATAGTTGAAGCAGACTGACTAGATGTGAACCTTGCCTCTTTTCTTTTCTGGGAATTTTCAAACAAGCCTGAAAGATTGAAGCCTTCTGAAAGGGAAATAATGTCAAAAGCATTAAGGTTGGTAACCTTTGCTACATCCTGTTTAACATTAGTTAGAGGTGAAACTTTCCCCTTTGTCTCAGTATTCTTTCGGATTAGCTTGCTGTCAATACCCTTTTTGAACCAAAAGCATTCCACTATTTTTGTAATTGGCATTCTAGTCCTTGGATTTGGATCAAGAATTCTTGACACTAACTTGCGTACATCAGATGGAAACCATGGTGGACATTTGAAATCTGCTTTTCCAATCTTTCTATACATCTCCATCAAATTTGAATCTTGGAAAGGAAGATATCCAGCCATAAGAACAAATAGGATCACACCACAAGACCATGTGTCAACCTTTGCACCATCATATCCTTTTCGGCTAATAACTTCTGGTGCCACATATGCTGGAGTACCACAAGTTGTGTGTAGAAGACCATCTTGGCGTCTTGATTCAGCAAGAGCACTCAATCCAAAATCTGAAATTTTTAGATTCCCATTCTCATCAACAAGTAGGTTTTCTGGCTTCAAATCACGATGATACACACCCCTACTATGACAAAAATCAACTGCACTAACCAACTGCTGGAAGTATTTCCTTGCAGCATCTTCTCTTAACTTTCCTTTAGCAATTTTGTTAAATAATTCACCACCCTTGACATATTCGAGCACAAAATATATCTTTGATTTAGTAGCCATGACTTCATAAAGTTGCACAATGTTTGGGTGCCTCACTAATTTCATCACTGATATTTCTCGTTTGATCTGCTCCATTAGGCCAACCTTGAAAATTTTGTCCTTGTCAATAACCTTTATAGCAACACTTTGAGACGTCTCTATGTTCCTAGCATGGTATACCTTGGCAAAAGTTCCTTGCCCCAATAACTTGCCAACCTCATACCTTTGCATAAGAATGTTTCCATTCTTCTCTGTTTCCATCTTAAACACCTGCTGCCAAATGATTGTATGAAGCTGTAGCAAGACAAGCTGGTAAACAAAAAATTTTAACCGTCTTCAGAAATTATATGCCTTAGTATTGCAATCTCTCTTCTGACATCGGTGAGATCACAGTTAATTTCTGTTATGCATCTAATGTGTGTTTGAAATCCTCGCTCATCAAGAATTACTGATTTCAAATCAATCGAGGAAATGTCTTCCACTTTACAACAGAAATCCTTTTCACCCAAACACATCTTTCTGCATTCCTTAAATGTCCTCAAAATACAGAACACAATGTTTATAGAGCTGCAAATACATAGAACAAGCATAATTAATTTTATTCATTTCAAAAAGGAGAATAATTAATTTTTGCTCTTAGCAAAAGAGATATTATTGTCATGGATGAAATGAAAATATATTAAACAAATGAATTGTGCAGTTAGATAAAAATGTCATGTGCCTAAAAATACAAAATGCTTCAGAAGACTTGACTAAGGTCCATGTTTCCTGCATATGTTGGTTAAGGTCAAGCATAGGACTAGAATTTTTTTGCCCGTTTTCAAGCCTACGAAACTTGTCCCAAACCTTAATGGCATGTGGGCATCTGAACTAATTAATCATGATAGGCTAAAAGTGGCTTCGAACTAGCATAGACCTGAATAACAAATTGGGTTGTATTGTCGCTCATCTCAATAGTTGGATGAAGTGCACCGATGGATGCACAATTTCATTTAGATAGTCACCAAAATTGTCCAAAGTGCATAACAGACTCTGCCATCATGTTTCTATTGTCAAGATGGTCAAAAAGCATACTTGGATCCTCTCATTTGGAGCTCAGATGAAGAAAACAACTTTTCAAGAGGGTTAACCTAGCCAAACCAGCATGACCGGTTACCAAGATTTTCCAACTTCCTCAATGGATTGTATCATTGTGTTCCTTCCATCAAGCTAATAAAAAAATATATACATGGATCATCTCGTTTGAAGACCAGATAAATTAGTTACAATTTTGGGAATATTTTCTACCCTGGAGGTGCAGAAAAAACTCTTAAGGCTGGTTCGGAATCGGCTAGGCCAGGTTTGGAATTGGCTAGGCCAGTTTGGAATTAGGAAAGCTGGTTTTTTGGGCTCGTTTGGCTATAACTCGCATTTTGACGTGTTTGGAAGGGTTCTTGACTTCTTGAGGGATAAGACCGCCTCAACATTATAAATATAAGGGCCATGACTGATTGTGATTCCCAAGGTAGACAATGGACATAAGAATCCATCTACCATCTCTTTTTACCCTATTTTCACATCTACTTTCATTCCTCGTCGCCGCTACATGGCTGATGGATCAATGACAACGAGATCCTAGAGTGGCCAAGTCGGCTAGGGCAGCCCATAGCCGCCATACACCTCGACGTTGTCTGTCCCGCGTTTATGGGGGTTTCAAGTCTCAAGAGACTTCGTAGGCATGTCTTGCATATCGCGAACCTGACGAGAGCCCCCGATGACATGTCCTATGTATCGTACTCACCACTTGTTATGAGACACCTTGTTCGTGCATGGATATACCATAGGTGCTGACTGACCCAAAAATCGACTAGGCCCTACATTAAGCGATTTACCTACTTGTCAGTGTAGTGATCCAATTAAGCGTCAACATAGCTCTGTGTCTGATATGAACAGGTGAACACAATAACATAAAGATAATTGATGTTGCATGAAAGTAAGATTCTGAAACTATATATGCGTTGGAAAGAACCTAGGATGTAAATTGGAAGGAAAATAAGACCAAACTTACTTATTAAGGCTTGCATCCTAGGTCTAGCCTTACTAAAACTATGGAAGAAGGCTAATAGAAGAAGTCGACAAGAATGTGCATTCTTGCTCACTTCTTTTAATGACCTCTACCACTTTGCTGTTTATCTAGACCGCTTTTGGTTACCGGCTTCCGAGCGGCCTAGTTGTGAGGTGCAGGAGCGACGCGATTGGATGGCTGGGTGAGTGCAAGAACCTGGCAGGTGGCGACATGTAAGCACAGTCCCGCGTAGACTGGTTCCCAGTACAAAAATCTTGTCTCGTTTCTTTGGAGCCTAGTTCCCATGGGTGTGAGACACACCTTGTGGCACAGCCGAGATTCAGTGAGCGCAACTGCGTGCTAGCGAACGGGCAATGCCAACAAAACAACTAAAGTGCTGATTCAGTATCTACTCATTCAGTCAACCAAACAAGAGGGTGCTGCATACAGATACAACAGTCCTATCTGTAGGAGCGAGCTAGGGTCCCCTGATTCTCTGACTAAACAAAATGAAGCAAGGGGGAGGCAACCCAGGAAGACGAACCCTCCAGACAGAGAACTAAACTACTTATTCAAGTGATATTCTCATGGATTGCTCGTCCTGTAAAAAGTCAGGAGGATTTGAGTTTCCAAACTAGTCACATTTATGTGTTTCTTCGAGTAATTGTGCCAATAGTATTTTTGTTGATACCACCATTCTTTTAGTTTTATGCTCAGTAATAAATGAGTAGTAATAAATGAGTATGCCACAAAAATAATGAATCCTCATTGATGAGAGGAAATAAAATACGTGATGAAACTAATTTATCTGAGTATTAGAAAACCGAAGTCCTCTCCCTCTCCACGCAGCCAAGAGATTAGCAACAAGATGGGTTCTAGTACAAACCGAAAGTTCGAATTTATTGAAGTGTCGCAGTATATGTAGAGAGAGAAAAATACATAACAAAATAAGCAAGCTAGATCGATTTCTCTTACCAGCAAAAAACAAAGATTTTGCAGCACTCCACGCTTATGGCGACCAAGGAAGGAGCCTGGAATTCAGAAGACCTGGAGGCCTCACGGGGTAGGAGGAGAGGTTGCAATGGAAGGAGGCCTGGATCTATACAGCCCGGCGTGTTCAGCGCGGATGGAGATGAAGAAGAGCCTGTGCATGCAAGCGGCGAACCGAGCGCAATCTGAGGAGTTCTTGAGATGGATGAACAGGGGACTACGGGAAAGTGGGGCTGGGATGGCCTAAACTTGGGAGAGGTGGGCGACGGCACTTCTTTATGGTTGGCTCGCGCGCATTCGCTGGCCAAACATGCACCAGCGACCTCAATTATGGTTGGGGGACTTGGAGTAGTAGTATATAGTAATAATTTGGGCAGTGTATATTATATATTTGGGCAGTGTATATTATATATTTTTTATTTCTATAATGCTGAATTATTTGCTATCGTCTCCTGCCACCTGACAGCGCACGACGTCTATGCATCATGCAGTTCACCAACCAGGGGGCCTGTATCATGCAAGAGTGTCAGGTTTCTAGTAGAATATATAGCTCTTAAATTTCCATTCCAATTCCCTTTTACCAGCCGGTAAATAGCCCATGGCAAATGAAATCAACATAAATTATACCATATAATCTGGATGCCTAAGACGAGAGTCATGCAAATAATTTCACAAAAATAATTCTTAAACAGTACACATGGTAGGTAGTAGACTAGTAGTAGTAGTAAATGCTTGCTAGGGAACAAAAAGGACAAACCACGCTCATGCAGTTCAGCCCTGCTGGCCAGCGGCACCTCGCCGGGCGTAGAACCATAGCCATTAGCCCATCACATGGTACGCCCAACTCATGGACAAACCACGCTTAGGCGGCAACCTATCATGCCGAATATATAGTTCGACACTACACGGGCGGAGCCGGTGCCCGATTCCATCGTCTCGGCTGCTCGTTGCGACAGCCCCCACTGCTCACGAGAGAGTGCCGTATAGTATAAGGCCACCGCAGAAACGGGACCAATGGCGATCTCACCACGATGCCACGTTCGAGTGTCGACCCATGAGCGAAGTATTCTTCAGGCTGTCACAACACAAGCAGAACGGCGAAGCATATCCCGAAGGTAACTTCTCGGGAAGTCCATTTTTTTACCGTAGGACCGTTTGTTGAGATCTGCGCCGTGCCTGAGATAGTTTGCTCGAGATTTAACTTTTTGCCTCGTGTACAGGCATTTTTACCTCATCCTGGACCCACTCCGCAAAATCACGGGCATGGCCACTATGTTTGGATTGGCCAAAACCTCCCTCCTCTTGGGTCCGAACTTTTCTCCTCCCTCTTCTTGCTGAATCTGCCTCCCATCCCTAGCCATGGAATCAGCCCTCAGCCTTAGATCTGGTTGAAGCTTAGTGATTCAAGGCCATGCCACACTTGGATCTGCGCTAGGACTTCACGCCGGCAGAGGGAGCGGTGACCTCGAACATGGTCTGCGACGGGGAAGGTACAACTGTCATCACACCTCACTCCTGCGCAGCCCACCGATGCCAAGGCCCGCAGAAGAACTCATACCAGGGCCGTGCTCAGGAAGTTGAGAGGCCCAGAGCATTAGCGGACCCAGAATTTTTAAGAGCCCAGGCAGTCTACCGAACTAAGCAAAAGAATAGGCCTAATCTCCATTGTACCTAGACTATCCAGTAATTAGAATCAGTGGAGTTCAACGCCGAGCAGCCCGGGCGGGGGCCCAGGGTCGCCGGACCCTGGGTCCGCCAATGGCCCAGAGTGGGGGTGTAACATTTGCCTATTGCCCTAAAAGGAGAGTGTAGAAATAGACGGAGCCAAGGTGTGGACAACTAAAACAGTCCATTTCATGAGCTTGTCAAAATATCAAATGGTAGAACTGGCGCCCGGACGTCCGGCCAAAAAGACGCATCCGGACGCAGCTCCTGAACTTCCTTTATGATAGGCCTGCACGCGCGCAAGGATGCGCGGCTCGCTAGCCCACGCCATAGGGACGTGTCCGGATGTTGCTCCTAATTTATCAACGTCCATACCGCAAGGACGACGAGCCTAGTCTGCTTTCACGCATCCATCTGCATCTTAGCAGAGGCAAGGCACAAGGATCCATGCAACTACCACAGCAGTGTATAATACTTTTCACACAACAGTGACCCCAAAACGTCTATAATATTTAAAAAAACACGATATCATCCATAGCCATGGCCTACCTAGTGGGAAACTGCGGTAATAAGCGATATCACCCGCAGCCATGGCCTACCTGGTGGGAAACTGCGGTAGTTAGCGAGCTGAAACATGAGTCCGAAACACATGAAACATACATATGAAACGTCCAAAACACCGACAGCCACAACCTACCTAGTGGAGAACTGGTAGTCGGCAATATTGGATTAGGGCAGCATCGCTTGGTGTGCTCGCGCCCGTCGGTGCACCCCACGCTCCTCGTGCGATTCTACTGTGCATGCTCGCGGCCCAGGCTCGAGCTTGTCGGTGCGACTTTGCTGTGCTACTCCGGCACCGCTCCTCGCTCGTAGTCGTCCAGTGCCATCCGCTCACGAATGATGGGCGTGGCACGGGCGGCGATGGGTGTGGCGGGGTAGGGAAATGGCACGACGAGCGAGAGAAGGCACGCGGTGGAGGAAGGGAGCCGGCAGATTAGTGGCTAGGCCATGGCTTGGCCACACACCCACGCCGGAGCTCGGTCTAGTGGCCAGCGCCCCTGCCTGGGGTGCGGGGCAGCCACGCCGGGGCTTGATCTAGTGGCTAGCGCCCCTCCTGGAGTGCGGGGCAGCGACTGGCGGGGTGGCTCTCTTACAACTCGGCCTCGTCACTAGGGGAGGCAGCGGCGCAGCGCTCGCACTTGAAGTAGGGCGGCAACACTTGTGCCTCTCGTGCTCGCGGCCTTAGGGATGGCCTCCTTATGCGCAGCCCAACTCCCGCGGGCACGCATCCGTGACCTGCGAGCGCAGCACCTAGGGGATGCTGCCATGCTGCGAAGAGAGAGGGAGGAAGGAAGGAGCCAGGCCACACGAGAATGATTGGGAGGCTAAGTGGTGGTAGATATTTTGAAGACGAGAAGGAACGAGTGGATAATAATTGGGCAGGTGGCGCACAAGGGTTGGGCCGTCTGAAGGTGACATTTGTTCGGACGTACTAATCATATCATTACCGAATATAAAACGGACCTCATCATTAAATTTCTCTAGTCAAGATGGCAAAAAAACAGATATGGAATGTTGAATTCGGATGAGAGTTATGCCTTTGGGAAGATGCTTCAACATCGAACCATTCCTGACTCATAAACTCGAAAAAACATCTTGAGAAGGTTTTCTACAAAAATAAGACCACTCCTTTATATCTACTAGAGGATCATGGCTGATTGAATACATCCAACAAACCAATCATACTTTTTTTACATCTAAGATTCTATTATGTCCTCTTCCAACCATCCATCTTGTTGTTCGTCGCTTCATCCGATGACCAAGGATGATGTCCTAGGCTTGCCGGCACACCTAGGGCAACTCGATGATGTCCTCGCCCTGATAGATTCTCCCTCTCATTTGAGAACTTCAATGGTTTCTTTGCTGGTTTGCTCGTAAACCTCACTACAAGAAACTTGTTAATCCGTGACCGTTTCTCAATGACAGGTTTACAAATCATCACTGACAGACACAATATGTGATGTGGATATTCTTGGCCCACTAACTCGTGATGATTTTATCTCGATTGTCACAATGTATGATTTTAAATACTCTAGTTAGCTAAAACAATTGGCCCACTATCATATATTTAGTGTAAACGGAAATAAAAAATGTGATTGGAAAAAGAATCAAACCCAAAAGATGATTTGTTTAAATTATTGGAACTAAATAATGGAGTACCAAGGTGTTTAATCGCAATACTATTATGATCACTCTGAAGTACAACAATGAAAATGCATCTTACAATTCTAATAATTATTTTGCATGTGCTATGAATTCTCATGTTGGTGTTGCTAGTCACAATAGCAATAGATATATGCAATTATGTATGGGCTCGTACTTATGTTCATAATGGTTCTCATCATACACATTATAATTCTACATATTGTAGTCAAGAGCCAATGTCAACTATAAATCCTTGAGGTTTTGACGCTACTAGGTATATAATATAACATGCACATCCTTATTAATGGACTATAGGTTCACAAGAGCTACTAGACATTGTGATGAATGAGAGACTTGATACTAAGTATTCAAGAGCTCACGTTCTCTGTTTATAATACATAAATTGGCAAATTAATTTTCTATATGCTTCTTTTCTTCAAAAAGACATGTCTTTGCGCAATTGTCACTGTGTGCAAATCAAAGCTCACATCTCATGTCGTTGAACCCTGTTTGCAAGCAAACAAGGTTCATCAAGTCACGGATACGTGGACACTGTAACAAAACATGATACAGTAACTAAGTACAGTATTATTTAGTTCTGTGAAACACTGATGATATGCTGCAG
This sequence comes from Chrysopogon serrulatus, assembly GCA_015844335.1. Lineage (NCBI taxonomy): Eukaryota > Viridiplantae > Streptophyta > Magnoliopsida > Poales > Poaceae > Chrysopogon > Chrysopogon serrulatus. Next base: position 37,808 of record JADLZL010002848.1, read on the forward strand.
CCTGCAGACTCTTGAACGGTACGTGATCAAGCAGCAGACGTGGACTCGGTGCCATTGCCATCGCCATCGCCGCCGCTGCAGCCTATGTCAACTTCGTCAACCCCTGGTGCGGGGAACAGGTCATTGCAGAGCTCGCCATAGAACCTGCACACCAGCTCGACGAAGACCGGCGATTTGAGCCGCTCCCAGCACCGCAGAAGCTCCTCCACATCCTGCAGGTCCCTCGCTTTCCCCTCCTCCACCAGCATCTCCATCAAACAGCTCTCGAAGCTCCGGCAAGCCTCTTCCTTCTCCTTGTCCCCGTCCTGTCTGCCTCCGCTAGCAGCACTCCTCTCTGACTGCAATCGCGCCACCATCTTCATGTACGCCGGCGTCTCTGGGGACGACAACGGCGCGATCACCGGAGTCTCGGGTACCACTGATTGCGGTGCCGGTACTGCCCTCGGCGCGGCTTCGCCTTCTGTTTTAGATGTCGCCGGCGTGGTTGACGCAGGGACGACGAGCGGCCAGAAGACAGCGCGCACCGACCGGAACCTCTTGCGGCGGCGACGGCGGCGCGGGCTCATCCTGGCCGCTGCCTTCCGGAGGTTACGGAAGCGGAAGGCCCTGACGGAGAGCACAGCGGACGCCGGGACGCGGAACAGCCGCTTGATTGCTCGCCGGCATGGCGCTAGGATGCCGCACGTCACGCAGGAAGGCGGTTTGTTATCATGACACGAGGAAACAGGCATCTTTTACTGCAAAAGTGGGATCCCAAAAGTGGTGGGCGTGTAGCGTCAATGTTGGTTTTGGAACGGGACCGCATGATCTGAGCTGCGTATATATAGAACCCATGGTTTGTGGTTCACTGCGTGCGTTCCACCTTGTCGTTGCAGCGATGTGGTGTACACGTTCATACAAATATAGTATTATATGCCATAAGAATTGGGTGCCACTAAGAAGTCATGACCCTTGTATGAGCCATTTCATAACACCAAAGCTATCCCACTACTCCAGATACACACATCAGTGGCGGTTCAAAAACCCCCTTCAGTGCTGGATTTTGAACCGCCACAGCCAAGTCGGCAGTGATGTGGGATGATCATCAGTGGCGGTTCTTTCAAACCGCCACTGATGTAGTTTTCAAAAATTACGATTTTAAATCCAAAAATAGCAAAAAAAATAGCAAAAAATAATTTTTCACCTATGGAGGGGGCCTCTAGCCAGCTGGCTATCATTTCTTCAACTCACATATTTTTTTCACATCAAATCATGTACCTGCGGCCGGCTAGATTCGAACCTACAACCTCCCCCTCGCGCATCCCCTCCTCTACCACTGCACCACAATATCACTTGTGACTATAACTTGTTTTGGGCCTCCTCATATTATACCAAGCTGAGTAAAAATTTGAGTATTTAAGACTCTAAATGAATTCAAATAAAAAAATTATCAACTACAAAGTTTCATAACTTTTTAAGATCTACAACTTTCATGTTGGTCATTTTTCCATCTAAGGTCATTTAAAAAAATTCAAATTTTAAATTTGAGAAAGTCAAACGTGATTTTTTTTGACAAGATGATTTCAAATCAAAAAGTTGTCTACTATAAAGTTTCATAACTTTTTGAGATCTACAATTTTTGTATTGGCCCTTTGTCCATCCAAGGTCATTTAAAAAAGCTCATTTCAAAATTTTAAATTTCAAATTTGAGACATTCAAATATAATTTTACATGAGAAAATAAATTCAAATGAAAAGATTGTCAACTATAAAGTTTCAGAAATTTCTAAGATCTACAACTTTTATTTTGATAATCTTTTCATGTGACTTTGTTTTATCGACTCAAAATTTGAATTTCAACAATTACCTACTTCAAACACCATTTTGAAGGTGTAAATGATTTTAGCCGGAAAAATCTTGAATAACAAAGTCGTGCAACTTATCAAGATCTAAAACTTTTATTTTTAGTCATTTCTTTATCCAATAAAGTAATAGTGATATTATTCATAAATCTTATATATCTCTCACATAGTTTCATAAAGTATAAAAAAGAGAGATGTGAAATTTGTGAACAATGTTACTATCACTTTGTCGAGATAAGAAAATGATCAAAATAAAAGTTATAGATCTTGATGAGTTCTACAACATTTGTTTTGATCATCTTTCCAAAATCCATCATTTTTTGTGCTTTATTTTTAATATTCGGCATCTAGCATATCACATAAGTGGCGGTTTGTGGCTAAAACCACCACTGATGGCACTGTATCAGTGGCGGTGCCATCAGTGGCGTTTTGTCGCTAAAACCGCCACTGATGACCTTGTATCAGTGTCGGTTCTTGGCTAGAGCCGGCAGTGATGTTTGAACTACACATTAGTGTCGGTTTTATCCACAAACCGGCAGTGATATAAACCTTCAATGCCGGTTCCATCCACAAACCGATAGTGATGCACAACCGCAATCGAAGAGATATCAACCGTTTTTTTTTCTAAAACCGGCACAACCGGCACTGAAGAGATATCGTCCTCACCTTTGATGTTGACGCCCCGCCTTGTGCCGCGTTTTTCGGCCTGGCCATAGAGCAAAAAATAAATACTTCACGGCAACAAATCAGGCCTTTAGTTAGTTGTTGTTACTAGAAATAGAGATAAATCCCGCCAAAAAATACTTGTTGGTATTTTTTATGCACAACTAAAATATGAATGCGCCTGAGAAAACCATTGTAGTGTCCTATTTTACCTTTGGGAAACAATGGAATAAGACATCATGTATCTGTCCTAGACTAAAGTAGGGGGTAAATGATACATGAAATTTTTTTTTTGCAAGTGAGAATTCTATGATAAGTTAGATAGCTAAAGTGAGAGAACTTTGATGTTGACATCCGCTTCTCTTGTGTTCCGATTTATGATTAAAGCAATCACACAATAACACTTTGGCCATAGAGCAAAGCTAATAATAAATACTTCACTTGGCTATATGAATCATTACGATGGCTACCACAACTAACCGTAATCTCATATCAACTCAAATACTAGTAGACACCACACAGTCTATTTCTTTCTCTCACAATTTTTTTATTGCTAAAGTATGCCTTTAAACATAATTAAAGGTTGTAAATATATTAAAGCATAAAATCTTACAAGAATAGATACTCTTTTTTCTCTTCCATATGAGCATGCAGTCTCTCCCTTCTCAACTAGAACTACATTGGAAAGTCTAGCCTCTTATTATAGAGATGCTTGTCATCCATTCGAGGGATGCCTTTCTCTAATTTGGTGGCTCTTACATGCATTTAGGATGGACCACCCAAAGCGATGTGGGACTATCGCAATAGTGGAAGCTAGAGGGCTATCGCCCCGGTTGTCGGCTGACGAGTCTATATATCCTCCCTATTTTCAGAGTCTTTTTAGATCCATAGAATTGATATCTTTTGGAGAGAATATTGCAAATGATATGAAGAACCGATGGTGACAATAGTGCACTCCAAATCATCATTTGAGATACTTTTTATTCTGTGCAAAATTAGATAAGCAAAAGAAGGAACTTCTCGTGGAACACGTTAGAATCAAACCCTACAACTATGTTTTATGGTTGATATCAGGTTGGATTTGAGCAATAGTTGATGGATTAGGAGGAGGAGGAGGCCTCTTATTTATACTTGGGATGGCTCTAATTTTTGCTCTTACATGCAAGGATGGACCACCCTCAAGCGGCGTTGTCGGCGGTCTATATATCCTCCCTATTTTCAGCGCTTAGATCCATAGCTTACGGAGAGGCAAGGTTGGGGGTGGCGGCACACACACGGCGGGGAGGGTGGATTAGGCTAGTGGATTAGGAGGAGGAGGAGGAGGAGAGGGGATGGGGAGGCGGCGGCACCTCACGGCGAGCGAGGGCGCGAGGGCAAGGGGGGGGTGGCGGCAAGGTTGGGGGTGGGAGGGAGAGGGGAGGGAGAGAGAGATTGGAATAAAGGGAATTACCCCAATTATTTCTTAACTGCTCCTGATTATAATGGTCTCATATTTATAGTCTCAAACGGACTCTAACGGGAAAGTTCTTATTGAACACAAACTTTTCAGTTTTGCTCATATTAAATTAATTATAATAATAAAAGGTAACCGATGGCGACGGCGGGGGCGGCCACGTGGCACGTGGTGGCGGCGGCTAGGGCAGCCGCCACCCCCTCCTCATGCGGCGCTCCCACAACGCCCCCACTAGGGTGGGCCATAGGGCCCGCTAGCGGCGTTCATGTCCTCTTTGGACTCCTCTTTTAGTCCGTCAGCTCCATAATTTACCACTATCGTCATTCAACGTGTGACAAAACTCTCTCTTCTCCGATCAGGGCGTCCTCGCGCTGAATTTCAGTCCAATTAGCTGTACCAAAAGGTGGGTGGTTGCTGCTATAGATTCCGCTCCATAACTGAAGGAGGAAGTGTCCCAAAACTCGCCCGGAACCTCCATCATATTCGGCCACGAAGAAGAAACAATATTTTAGATCCCCGCAGCAGCCACTAACATATTATTCAAACTCATCAAAGCTCCTGACTGTATTGCATCTGCCGTCATTGAGGTCCAAATTGGATAGAACACCCGACAAGTATAAATTGCGCATCATCTACGATGGGCTTGCAATCTTATATGTTTGTCCTACATCTACTTTCCTCTAATGTGTCTGCACATCGAGTGAATCATTACAGCGGGTGCCTCGTAGAAGTGATGAATCTCACCAAACAAAAGGTTCCCTGAAGTAAAATCTCTGGGTGACACCGCATGTACTCCATCCTCTTCCTCTACCACTCCCAATCTGACTCTATCAACCTGGATAATTAACTGTCCATGGTCATCATCGAAAATAGTTGTAGCTGCATCTGTCTCATGAGTTGGTCAGTGCTGCAAAAATAGAATACTGGAGGGAAATGCCTGAACAGATGGTGATGAGGTAGGCAGGTGGAATCCGACTCCTAACTACTCAAAGAAAAATAATCCAAATGCTGCAAATATTTCCTAAAGCAATGAGGATGTAGCAGGAATGTAAAAGTGATCATCATAGTAGACAATCTCATCACGTACCGACCAAACTGGTGCAGCTACATGAACTCTGACGGTGTCACCGATCATCTGTAACTCTCTGTCATCCAATGTTACCTACCACTGTGTGGCCAATATGTCAAAGTCCGTGCCATCTAATTAAGGGGCTGGTAATGCTAATATAGTCTGGCAAGTCTTCCTGTCCTCCTGGTTGGTGCCATGTGACATCCGCCTCATCAGCTATAGTATCTGCAATTGCAATGTCTGAATCTAAGAGGTCAGCTGCTGATAAGGGAGGAGTCGGAGAAGCTCATGTCTCCTGCCTTACGGACCATGGTAGAAGAACCTACTGCTGCTCAATCTCAATAGCCAACTGCTTGGCTGCCTCCAGTGATAGTGGCGGATCCAGAAACGGACCAAGGGGGGCTAAATAATATAGGCAAAAACAAATTTTGCTCGCTGAACACAGTCCAATAATAAGCATATAATTATGATAATTGATTTAACAAAACCTCTAATTTGAGTTTTACCCGCTGTTCTTTCATACTCACAATTTGGGCGAGGAGAGGAGAGGAGCCGCGACGGCGTCTAGGTGATGCGGCTTCTGCACGTCGAGGAGATGTTGCGGCTCGACTCTTTTCTTTTTTTCTAACGTAGACACTGTAGACATGTTTTTGAAATCAAAAACCTATTCAAAATTTTTTGAGCCTAGGGGGGCTGCAGCCCCCTAGCCCCCCCTAACATCCGCCAATGTCCAGTGATGTCCAAGAAGAAGAATCCAAAAGGTGACGTAGGATAGGTGATAATCCAGAAAGGAATATATGAAGTCTCTCAAACTTACTAACATTGGTGGATTGATTCTTACGTGCATTGAATCACTGAATGTAGGCATCCGCTGAGTCAATCTGTCGTGGCCATTCTGTAAACTTAGGTGTCTGGAGGTTACCAAATTCACATTGAAGGATCCACGTGAACAGCTCCCAATCATCATAGGCTTGGCTGCTGAAATTTTGAGAAACCATGTGATACAATATCTGTCAAGTGGAAGGCTACATATTTTACCTTTTCCTCTTCTGAAAAACTGTATAGACATTACAGAAGCTGCATCCTGGACATCCATGGTAATGGATCAGAAGCGCCATTGTAGGTTGATGCAACCATGCTGATGCTGTACGGTGGGCGCCAAAGTGGAGTCTCTGGAATAATGCGTTCCATGATCAACAATGCTGCTTTCACCTCTGCTGTCTGCGTCTCCTTGCGCAGTGCTGATGCTGTTGCCGAGACTACCATTGGAAGATCTAGAATTCGCATGACATGCAAAGTCCCATCTGAGCCAGCACCATTCACGAGTGCTGGAGGGGCCGGTGATGTCGGTGTAGATCTGTTCTTCGCAGCATGGCGTTCCTCCACGATCTGGAGGTGATCGCTGAGGTCGTCGAGGCAGCGGTGCATCTCATCCACATGCTCGTCGAAGTTGCTGTTGAAGGCGTCGAGGATCTTCTTGAACATAGGCATGGTGGTGGTGAAAGCTATGGATTACTCCTTGTGTGCTGGTACCAGTTGTAACACACACAGTGGAAAGGATGGATTGGGCTAGTGGATTGGGAGGAGGGAAGGAGGAGAGGAGGGGACGACGCCCAGAAGGGCAGGCGGCCCGGTGCGTAGGGCTGTGGCGGCGCTAGGGTAGGTGTGGGGGGCAGCGGCGTTGGCAAGAAGGGGGGAGAGGGAGGAGGAGTGGCGCGGGAGAGATTGGAATAAAGAGAATTACCCCAGTTATTTAACGGATCCTGATTACAATGGTAATGTTTATAGACCCAAACAGACTCTTATGGGAAAGTTTTTATCGACTTCAAACTTTTCAGTTTTTCCCATATTAATTACCTAATTAATTATTACAATAAAAGATAACCAGCGGCGATGGCGGCGGGCGGCTGCGCTGCCCCCGACCCCTGGCGCGCGCGGCACGGGTTTGGCGGCAGCTAGGGCACGGGTGGCGCGGCACGGCGGTGGTTAGCGGCGTCCATATCCTCCTTGGACTCCTCTTTTGGTCCGTCAGCTCTGTAATTTGTCACCGTCGTCATTCGACATGTGACGGCTTCCTTAAGACGTGTGGTGGCGATGGTTGCTTTATGGGCTAAGATAATTAGAGTAGTTTTAATGAGATATTAATGATGGCTTATATTTTTGTTAAATGAAATGTCATCTCAACAAAATGGTGATATGATAGTCCAATTAATGAGACGAACTGGTAGCTTCTCATCGCGCATACACATGCTCACACATCTGCCACGCGGATTGGCCTGCCGTGGCCGCGCGTCAGTCGGCCGCCGCGGCTGCTCACATTGGCCTGCCGTGGCCGCATCCACTCGGCCGCCGCCGCTGCTCACCTGCTGGCCGCCACGCTGATCCGCCGCAGCTGCTGGCTGATCGCCGTGCTGGCCTGCCACGCTCGCCGTGCTGCTGCAGCTGCTTGCCCTTGTCGGCGCGTGCCCTGGCCTAGTTGCCAGGAGGAAGACCGTGGACTCAAGAGCGAGAGAAAGAAAAAACACTCAACATTAATTAGGCAAAGAACTAGTGGGTGGGCAGCTCAATTTTATAGTATAGAGATAGTAGTCTGCCAACATATGCATAATTTGGCTCGTCTCTGGATAATATTGTGCTGTACTAAAAAGAACATGTTACTATGAATTAATTTTGTTCTTACACCAGACTTGAACTATATACTTATATTATAGTGGTTAATTAGTTGTAATTCCAAAGTATTATTGATGTATCTAACACTAGAGTTTCAACTATACATACTGTTGTTATTCAGGCTTTGTTTACTACGTATAAGTGATGTATCTAATATTAATTAAAAATGTTGGGAAATTTTACGATGAATGGAAAAAACATGAATGATCTATCGACGAGATCGGATGATAGAAAAATAGGAGATACATAACTGTAAGTACGTGAAGGTAACAAATCAAGGGGGGATAGTATCAAATTAAATGGGGCCAGTACCAAAATATGTAAAGCAAGATCTATTTTATATTTTTTATTTTTATTTTTAAATAAGGTAAATAAGTCATTTATTGTCATTCAAGGGTAAATCACCCAACTTAGAACTCAGGTACGCTCCTGTACTTGGTGAGGATATTTGTTACCAGCAAGACACCACCTGAGCCTGCTGCGAAGGATGATGGGCCGGTAAATGACAAGGGAGCAACTACAAAACATCTACAACGGCCCAATCCAAAAGTCAAGGGCCCTGCGTGGCTGTAATCGGGTTGTGGCCCATGTAAGGAGTGATATGAGGGAGGAGCCGTAGCAAAATATAACTTGACTTGTATTCGATCTTTGGCACCGATTGGCAGAGCCGACGGCGGCGGCGGTGGAGCTTGCTACGGCGACTCTGACGAACACAAGTTCACCCTATATCCACCCACTTTATCATAGTAACTCATGACAATCTGGTATCAGAGACACTTCGATTCTGGCACCACACAGTTACATTACCCTGCGGTAGCTATCCATGGCGACGCCTGAAGAGCACTCAGCCAAATCTTGGCCAGGATCGATGAGCTCCGTGGCTCCATGGTGGAGATGTGGACCCTGCGCTGGAAGCCTCTGATCGACAGTCGCGTCGGTGAATTGGAGACGGCGGTGATGGATCTGGGTGAGCGCGTCGAGCAGGCGCTCAGCGTCCTACTTCCACCGGCAACTCTTCAACCACCTTCAGCGAATGGGCCTAGCGACGTAACCATCGCCATTCTCGCTCCACCAGTGGTTCTGGGGGACCCCTCCTCCTCCGTGAACAACAAGGTGCCGGACTCTGCTCATCTGGAGTCTTCCCCGATGCGGGGGGCATCTGGGTCAATTGACCACGGCAAGGGAATTCATCACCGGGGCACTGGATTTGGGTGGTGTATACCGCCGCCCCGAACCCCACCTCGGTCACAGGTGTGCTCTATTCCTCCGATCCTCAAGCTACCTTTTCTGGATTCGGTGGTGTAGCACCTAGTGGCCACATGTTGGGTTGGAATTCAGTGATGCCTCCGTTCAATTTTCCTAAGTTCGATGGTACCAACCCCAGGTTTTGGATTCGCAACGCAGAAACCTTTTTTGATCTCTATGTTGTTCCTAAGTCACTTTGGGTGAAGTTAGCTACCATGAATTTCTCTAGGTCTACAGCCCTTTGGGTTCAGACCGTTCCAGCCTTTGCTAGAGACCTCACCTGGAAAGAATTAGGTAAATCAATCTGCACTAAATTCGATCGTGATGAGCAAGACCATCTATTACGTCGTTTCTTCCATCTTAAACAAACCACAACTATCAATGAGTACATTGAGAATTTCAATGACACTGTACACAAATTGTTAGTTCATAACCCACAGCTTGATCCATCCCTTATCACAAATAGATTCATAGATGGTTTTTGTGATGATATCAAGCCTATTGTATTGGTGCAATGCCTCCATGACATCGATACTATTGTTTCCATTGCATTGTTGCAGGAGGAAGTCATTGGTGGAACATTCAAGCGTGATTTTCACCGTCTAGACACCAATTACTTCAAGAAGGCGTCTACAGATGGTGGATGGACATTTTTGCCACCATCACCACCATATGTGAAGACTACTGCATCTAATCGAGTCGACACTCGCCCACCTGAAAGTCCCATGTCCAAATCACAGACTGAGGCATTAACTGATCTCATAACTCAAAGAAGAAACAAAGGTCTCTGTTTCTAATGCGGTGAGAAATGGAACCCTGGGCATCGGTGTGCAAAGAATATCTCTCTGAATGTAGAGGAAGAAATCTAGAAACTATTGGAGGAACATCCTGACGATTAACGGACGCAGCACTTAGTCGACAGTGATTCTAGTGATGATCTAATGTAGATTTCTGTGTAGGCCATCAAAGGTACTGAATCTTCCAGAACAATTAGATTACTGGGTTACTTTGGGTCTCTAAAAGGCCTATATGTTGATTGATTCTGGTAGTACCAATTCATTTATCAGTGAGCAGTTAGCATCTTCTATTTCTAGTTGGACTCCTTTGCAAAATCCAATCCAGGTCAGAGTAGCTAATGGTCAGACTATGCGGTGCTCTTATCAGTTGCCTGATCAAGTCTGGGGTGTGAATGGTCACACATTTGTCTCCACATTCAAGATCATTCGACTCAGGAGCTATGACATCATCCTGGGAATGGATTGGTTACAGTAGTTTAGTCCTATGCAAGTTCAGTGGCAAGACAAATGGTTGCAATTCTCTCAGAATAACACCCTAATCACTCTCAAGGGAATCAACCACACCCTTCAATGGGATCACCATTGTTAGTGCAACAACTATCAGCTCTCAATAAGGAAGATTGTATTCTCTATCAAATCAAAGTGAATCTAGTCCCACAGAATGACTTACCTTAGTCCCCATGGCTGCACCAATTCAGGAGCTTATAACTAAGTTTGAAGATCTATTTCAGCCTATCTCAGGATTACCACCAAGTAGACTTGGTGATCATATAATACCACTCTTGCCTGGTATTCAACCTTTCAAAATCAGACCCTATAGGTACAATCCTGCTCAAAAGACAAAAATAGAAAATCAGATTAAAGAGCTGTTACAGAAAGGCCTTATTCAGTTCAGCACTAGCCCTTTCTTCTCACCTGCATTACTTGTCAAGAAGAAGACTGGTGACTGGAGACTCTGTCTGGATTTCAGAAGACTTAATGCCTTTACTGTCAAAACAAATACCCCCTTCCTGTTATAGATGAAATTCTGGATGAGTTGGGAGGAGCATCTTAGTTCACCTCTTTGGATCTTAGCTCTAGATTTCATCAAATCAGGCTAGCTCCTGGTGAAGAATATAAGACAGCCTTTCAAACTCACAATGGGCATTATGAGTACCAAGTCATGCCATATGGTGTTACTGGTGGACCTGCAACATTTCAATCTGTCATGAATCATGTTTTAGCACCATTCCTCAGGCACTTTGTAGTTGTCTTCATTGATGATATCCTAATTTATAGCTCTACTTGGTCAGAACATCTAGAACACCTCAGACAAGTCTTTGAAGCCTTGAGGTATCACAAGTTTCAAGTCAAACTGAAGAAATGTGTATTTGCTCAACAGCAGCTCAAATACTTGGGACACATTGTCAGTGCATCTAGAATGGCAACAAACTCTAAAAAAGTGGCCATTATTCAGACATGGCCCTCCCCATCCAATATCAAGGAACTCAGAAACTTTCTAGGCATGGCAGGGTATTATAGGAAATTTGTTTGCAATTTTGGACTACTCAGCAAACCACTCACCAACTTGCTGAAGAAAGGTGTTTTGTTTGTCTGGAATTCTAAAACTCAAGCTACTTTTGGGGCCCTCAAACAAGCATTAGTGACTGCATCTATCTTACAACTGCCAAATTTCAGCAAACCCTTTGTTATTGAGACAGATGCATCTGATAAAGGAGTTGGAGCTATTCTACAGCAAGATGGGCACCCTTTGGCCTTTGTCAGCAAAGCTCTAAGCCCCAAATCTCAAGGCCTATCTACTTATGATGAAGAATGCTTAGCAATCATGATTGTTGTGGATCACTGGTGCCCTTATCTTCAGCATTCTGAATTTGTCTTAAAGACTGATCACAAAAGTCTTTTACAATTGGATGCATAGAGAGTCACCACTCCTTGGCAACATAAAGCACTTACCAAGCTGATGGGGTTAAACTTCAAGACCTTATATAAGAAAGGCATTGAGAATACAGTAGCTGATGCTCTCTCCAGAGCCACTCATCAGTCAAAGACTGAAGTAGCAGCAACTTCCATAGTGCAACCCTTATGGTTAAGTGATCTGCAGGAAGCTTATCTTCAAGACGCTGCACTATCTGAACTATTTCAGTAGTTATCTCTCCAATCACCTCTGGGTCACTTTGCTCTTCATAATGGCATTATAAAGTTTGAAAATAGAATTTAGTTGGGGTCCATTCCACAGCTTCATCATAAGATGAAGCTGCCCTACACTCTAGACCTATGGGAGGTCATTTAGGCATTGAAGCAACACACCAGAGGATCAAAAAACTTTTTGCCTAGCCTAAGATGAAGCAGTCCATTTGTGACTTTATCTCTAGATGTTCAGTGTGCCAATAGGCCAAACCAAAAAAGGTTCCATACCCTAGACTTCTATCACCATTGCATATACCAGAAGCAGCCTGGCAGGTGATATCCCTCGACTTCATTGAAGGGTTACTGAAAGCGCATCTAGCCCTTTAGTGGGTTTTGGATGATTGGATGACAATGCGATTAAAGAACTAATGCTATTGCTAAAGTGCCATGCAGGAAATTGGTTATCTCACAGGTATTTGATGCACATGTACAAAGCCAAAATGATGTGTTGTTGTATGATCAATCTAGCTCTAACACAAGACAACAATGAAAATGGATTTCATGCAATGGCTTGTATATTGTGAGGTTTCCATAATTGTTATGAAAGCAAGCATATTTGGATTGGTTGTTAAAGACATGTTAAATTGCATATGAATATTGGTCTTATATTAAAAGCTTGCTAGTATAAAGATTGAAGAAGACGACAATATAAATGGATATGCACTTAAATTGATGGTTCAACACATGAGGTGACTTGATGGCTTGAGAAGGTGAAGATAGCAAGGAAAGGCTTCGTGGTACTAAGCAAGGGTGAAGGGCAAGCGACGGCTTGGTGGCCGAAGAACCTAGCTCAAGTGAAAAGGAAAGTACTTGCAGTTAGTCGAAGTATCAATCAAGCTATGATGGTTGCATTTGTGTGAAGAATCAATATCACTATTTGTGAAAGAATGATGAGAATGACTTGGTCCATTTGGAGGAACTTATATGGAATGAATGGAATCAAGTCATATGCTCAAGATGGCTATGCTCAAAGAAGAAAGATCAATTGGACATGATTGCACCCTCAAGTGATGAAGATCAAAAGCTATGGTCTTGAAAGTGAATGAAGGCAACTCAAGTGGTTCAATTCGTCTTTAGTTCAGATGTCTTGAGTTGAATAGGAAAGCCGTACTATTAAGAGGGATGCATCATGGTGATAGATACTATACATAAGTGCTCAAGCCAACCCATGTGAGATTTGAGTGAAAGAGAGCACGAGAGACTGACCGGGTCTGCACTGCCCGGGTATACCGGACATGTCCGGTATTATTGGGGTAAGTGCACTCCGTGGGCTAATTTCTTCTAGTGGTTCTAGAGCTAAGTGGAAGTTCCGGTCCGAGACCTGGAAGCTCTAGTTTGCGCGCGCACCTTATTAGAATCTTGCTCTAGCGGAAGTTCTGGTCTTTCGTCGGTAGTTCTGGTTCTTCATCGGAAGTTCCGGTACTCCACCGGAAGTTTTGGTAGGTATGTTTTGCGGCAAAGCTCCTAGAGTTTGTTTGTGCAGTGGGGCTCATACCGGACGTGTCCGGTATGCCTACCGGACGCGTCCAGTATTCCCAACGGCTACTTATGGCTAGTTTTTCAAAGTGGCTATTTATACCCCCAAGCCTCCACTTGTGGAGGCTGCTGATTCTGCTAGTTCCCAAGCCTTCCTAGAGCTTTGCAAATGCTCTCTAACCCTCTCTTAGTGTGTGATTGATTCGAAGTGCCAAATCCTAATTTTGGGTTGAGTGAAATTCAAATTGAGAGCAAGCCACATCTTGAGCACTTATGCATATTGTCAAATCTCGTGATTTGCATTTGTTACTCTTGGATCTTCGGTCCTAGACGGTTAGGCGTCGCCGGAGACCACCCAAGAGATTGTGGTGTGGCTTGGAAAGTTTGTAACGGTTGATTCCACCGCCGCAAGGGAAGGAATCAAATAGTGGAAGGAGGAAAGGGAGTTGGAAAAGACTCTGGCTAGGGAGACCTGCGTGGTCCTCTAGAGTTGAACTCAAGAAATCGAAGTTTGCAAAGACTTCGACTAGGGAGACCTTCGTGGTCCTCTAGATCAAGCCAAGCAAAGGAAGTTGAAAAAGACTTCAGCTAGGGTGACCTGCGTGGTCCTCAAGAGCTTGAGCCTTGGGTTGCTCGCAGCTGCCTCAACGGAGAGTAGGACTTGAAGAAGTCTGAACTTCGGTAAAACAAATACCGTGTCTCAAATTCTATTTCATATTGTGTTTGTGATCCACTTACGGTATTTGAGGTTGTCTGCAGGTTCACTGAGCTCCACAGGTCATCTAGAGGTGTCCGCTACTGGTGCCGAGCTTTGGAATCAAAAGGCCCAAGTTTCAGGGGGCTCTCTGCCAAACCCGTGTATACCGGACACGTCCGGTCTGCATACCGGACGCATCTGGTATTGCACTGAGTGCTCCAATCACCGCTAGCTGCTCTAACTTTGTGTTGCAGGGTTTTGGCTCGTTGTTCCATTATTCATTGATTATATACTTGGTGATTATATTGTGAGGGTGTTTAATTCTCTGATTTGGAGTTTCTATTTCATCAAAAACTCCGTCACTAATCGTTTCCGCATTTGAAGGTGTTAACTTTTAGAAACGCCTATTCACCCCCTCTAGGCGCATCCTCGATCCTTTCAAGTGGTATCAGAGCGAGGACTCACTAAAAACTTCACCGCCGTGAGAAAAGGATGTCGACGCCTATCGAGTTAGAGCCTGTGCTTCTCCAAAATGATGGTTCAAACTTTCTATCTTGGTCAATTCATGTACTCAATACTTTTAGAGATATTAGCCCTCTTGTTGAGCGTATTGTGGATGCTAGCATCTCTCTCTCCATAGTTGATTGGTGCAACTATAAAAATTTGACAAAAGAGGAAGAGAAATGTGTGCAACTCAACGCTATAGCATGTAATGTCATTTTAAGTACATTGAGTACAGAAGTTCTAGATGAGGCAATCTACAATGGATAAGCACCGCCGGAGAGTGCTCATCTCATGTGGATTAGGCTATTTGAGTTTTATGGAAAATCCAAATGCGATGAGTGCTACGTGTGGAGATCAATGAAAAGCTCGTCCACCATGTCATACTGCAATGAAGAAGCCTCAAGAAATGAGCAATTCACTGAGCCGGAAGTGAACGAGCAAGACTCGGCTGGACTGCTGCCAGACAGCGACTACCGAACGTGTCCGGTAGCCCTACCGGACATGTCCGGTATGGCTGAAGCAGCAGCATAGCCAGCAGCTGTGTGCAGCGCCACTTCAGCTCAATTGTCACCAAGTGATGAGACAACCTCAGCATCTCATCAGCAGTTTCACTTGTGTCTTGCGGCCACAAAAACAAAGAAGAAGCGCAACAAGAAAAATCAAGTGAAGAATCTTAATGCAAAGAAGGAAATAGCACAAGTGAATGATCAAGTAGGAAGTGACATTGAAATTGAAGACACTTACACTCTTGACCATCTCAGCAACAAGGACAAGCACATATTCTTGAAAATAGCTGAGAAGAATGATGAGGTAGAAGAGAAAATTGAAAAGCAAGAGCAATCGCTTGAAAGACAAGAAATATTTCTCATCTCCAAGTTGGAAGAACTGAAGACAATCAATGAAAGTATGACAAACTGTCAATTGAGCTTGCTTTAGTTACTAACCTCTCCTCTAGTGAATCAAAGCTAGAGAAAGAAAACATTGAGCTTAAGGCAAGGCTAGATGAACTATCAAGCAAACACAATGTGCTACAAGCAAAGTACGTTCATCTCAAGCACTCATATGAGGAATTGGTAGAATCACATATCATGCTTGAGGTAGCTAATGAGGTTGTTGTCACTTCGGTAAAAACTTCTCAACCTCATACTCTTGCACTCACTAGCACACCATCTCAATTAAATGTTTCTAGTACTAATGAGTGTGCTTCTCAAGCAAGCCAATCTTTGATTGAGCATAACTATCCAAAAAATCATGAGCTCAAAGAAGAAGTAGAAAGACTCAAGAAAGATGTGATTCGGTTGAAAGGCAAGAAGGAAGCACAACCTTCTCAAGATAACCATGACTTCATGGTGAAGAAGCTTGAGAAGGGTTCAAACCGTGTTACCTCCAAAGCCCAACAAACGAACCACACATCAAACAACGTCAACGCAATCAAGAGCAAGAAACACAAGAAGAGACTATGCTATGGTTGTGGATTGAATGGGCATGAATGGGCTATGTGTCCAAACAAGACTTGGGCCGACAAGATGGAAGCGGCTGATCAAAAGGCCTTAAACAAGTTGGCTAAGCAAGCAAAGAGTGTCCAATCAAATGCTTGCGTCAAGTGTAACAAGCCGGGTCATCCTAACAAGAATTGTCACATCTACAAACAAGCAAGAATTAGTTTCATACCTGCAACAAGGAAGGGTTATGGTTGCAATGAAGTGGGACACACGGTTGATGGATGCCCCAACAAGCAAAACAAGCAAAAGGCAAATCAAGGGCGCATTTGCTATGTGTGTAGAAGAAAGGGGCACGTAAGCTATAGTTGCCCAAATGGTAATCTACCTAAGCCAAACACTTTTGGTTTTGTTGATATGCTTAGGAAGGACACAAATGGAGATAGCACTAGTAAGGCGATGTGTTCACCTCAAACTAGTACTAAAACCATTTGGGTACCTAAGCACTCGTTGACTAATGCAAAAGGACCCAATATGAGTTGGGTACCAAAGTGTGCTTAGATTGTTGATGCAGGTACATGGTGATGAGATGAAGGCTTCGGGGTGGTTGAGCAAGCAAATTGAATATATTCACTCAATCTATCAACCAACTCTTATCTTATCATCTCGTATAGTTGACCCGAAGATTTCTTTGCAATTGCTACTCTATACTTCATCTTCATCACTAATGATAAGTACCTAGACCTTCAGGATAGCCATTTATTTCGTTAACAATAAATACTCCAAATTGATAAATTTGTGAAATGTTGGAAGTGGCTAATTAGATTCAATTAAAAGCTTATGCTACATGTCATATGGTGCTCTTAATGGCTCTCCAGTAGAGCAATACATTTGTTGAGATGCAGGTGTTCAAGACGAAAAACAAATGAAAGAAATAATCACAAGCGGAGAAGGTCATTTGGTTTGTCGTCTGCTCATACCGGACGTGCGGTGATGACTACCGGACGTGTCCGGTATGGCAGTAAGACAGATACATCAATTTAAATTGAAACTGAGTTTTGACCATATGTTTTGGTATATGTTCGACATACTCAGAAGCTTGTGATCAACTATTTCTAAGTGGGTTGTGAGCATCTCTTCACCCAATTTGATATTAGGCAAATTATCTATATGGTGGTCAAAATAGAAAATTATCTCCTATGTTCTTGATAGAATAAGGTGCAAGTCTCAAGTAATTCAAATAACTTGATGCACTATCTTAGGGGGAGATGAGTTTCTATTTTGAACTATTATGGACTAACAACTTCATTTGAGTATTCTATGTAGTTCTATGATCATAAGTGAAAAGTCCTTCATGGCATAATCATATGACAAGTGAGGTCAACTAAATTAATGTCAGGATGCGATTTATGTTAGTGGAAATGTTGTGGGCTCAAGGCAAAAGTATGTGTTTAGATACATGCATTGTAGTGCATCTAAGGCCCTTTATGCTAGAATGTGCATTTGTGTGTTGAAGGATAGATTAATTTCAAAACCCCTACTAGCATGTATAGGTTGTGTGATTTTGAAAAGCTATTTGGGTCTTGGTCTCTGTGACCTCGCCATGACATTTGTGATTATTGCTCTCATTGCTTGGTTATCTGACTAATGACAAGTGGCATGGTCGCTCTCAAGTCCATATAATCTAAGTTAGTATATCCCTATCCTTGGAACTCACCTCTTGAAATATGGACATAAGTTAGCAAAGATGTTTTGTTTGGAAAATCTAAGCAAGAAAATCTAGAGATCCTCGGAATATCCAAGAAGTCTGGAATTTTTGGCCACAAATAATTATTAGAAACAGCAAGCCCTGACCGGAATTTTCCTCGGATATTCCAAGAAAAGTCGAATATTTTGATAAACCTTGGAATACCCAAACCTGGGCATTTATACCTATTTTGGATCAAGTATGGACATGACTTTGGAATAAGTATCAACTATAAAGGGGATTGGAGAAGAGTAAACAAAATTTGGAGCAAAAATAGCCAACCCGCAAATACCGGACGTGTCTAGTATGCGCGGGGGAATAAGGGCAGGGTACCCCTTCGGACCTGGTCTGGCTCCCACTCTTCTTCTTCAAACAACCAGCACCCAAACTCTCCCTTCTCCTCTCCAATGGCTCCCAAGTGATTCAACCAAGGAAACAAGCAAGGAGGAGAGGATTGGACTGCATTCCCATCAAGAATCAAGGATCTGCTCGTTGGATTTTGGATTTCCCCTCTCTTCTCTTCTCTCAAGGTATTCAAAACCGGACCCCATCCGATCTATGTGATTAATGGATTATTTGCAAATCTGGTCGGTCAAGTTGCTACATTACCTATCTAAAGCAATGCCTAAAGTTTGGATTAAATTAGTTGAGGATTGGATTGAAACCCCTGTTAGGGTTGCTGTCCGTGCATATCGGATGTGTCCGGTATGCCTACCGGACGCGTCCGGTATGACACAGCAGTGCATGTCTTCCCTGCAGTTTTGATTCAATTCTTCTTCAATGTTGCTTTTAAGGTTATGATTGTTTGTCAATGATGTCTTGTGAACCTAGTACAAGTGATGGACTAGGTGCTTGCAAAGATTAGACAAATAATTGTTTCTCTAATTGCAATATTTGAAATGGCACTTGGGCTTAGTTTCTGAACTTCTCTGCAAAATCATTTGAAAAACAGGTCAGCAGAGATGTCAGGAGAAGGTGAAAGAATGGAGCCTCGGACCAAGGGCTTGCATGACCCCGAGAGCTTTTGAGAGGCACAAGAAGGCCAGGCAGGACATGTTTCCGAGATCCTCCCAGCAGAGGCCTACCAGGGCAGCAGCCAGGGCTGCACCAGCTTATGCAGAGGGCAGTGGTTCTTCTTCAGATGATGATGAGACAGAGGACTACAGAGTTGAGTCCAGCAGAAAGAGGAAGAGCACTGATGCAGAGGATGACAGCTCAGATGAGATTGAGGAAGAAGGAGAGGATGAAGAGGAAGAAGAATAGGGAGAAGCTCTAGTTCACCAGCCAGAGCAGCAGGGTAATCACCTTGGACTTCTTGAGGTTCATGCTCCCACTTTGCCCCGATATGTTCATGTCACAGATTATAGGGCAAAGGGTATGACCAGGAGAGCTCGTGATCAGAGGAGGATTGATCCTAGAGGTTTGCCCAAGATTCAGTTTGACTATAGGTTTCACACTCAGTTTCACATGGACTTCTATATTAGTGTGATACTCAAGAGGAAGCCAGTTGTGGCTAAATCTCAGTGGGTGGATTGGCAGTATACCAGGGAGCTTCAGAAGCCATCTCTTGATCATGCTATTGCTATTTATGAGCGGACAAGGATCTATGATATCATGGAGTTCAGGCATGATTGGAACTCAGAGGTGATTGCACAGTTCTATGCCACTCTGTTTGTTGAGGAGGACACTAGGCGTATGCATTGGATGCTTGAGGGTCAGTGGTACAGTGTTGACTATGCATCCTTTGCAGGTTACCTTGGCTTTTCAGATGAGGACCTCCAGAAGGACAAGATACATGATCAGATTATCTTACCTCCAGAGCAGATAGGCTACATGTATCCACCTCAGAGAGAGAGAGGATCAGTTGGCAAGGTAGTCGGTCTCCATCCCACCTATAGATACCTAGATCGGATGTTCAGGAGGACTATTGATTGTAAGGGAGAAGACAAGGGTTCGATTGCAGATTATTCGAGGAACTTGCTTGCTAGGATAGCACCAAAGGCAGAGGCTTTTAGTGTTTTTGACTTTATCTGGTGTGAGATCCGCAGTGTTAGTGAGAGGCCCCTCAAGGGCTGTGGTTTTGCTCCCTACATCATGCATATGATTGAGCAGGTGACAGGACACACTTTTGAGTATGATGGAGAGCATAAGGTCTTGAAGATCACTGCAGACTTAGAGGAGTTGGGAGTTCCTCCAGCAGGTCCAGGTGGAGCAGCAGCACTAGAGGTCCCCGGAGGTGGTGCAGCAGGAGGTGCAGAGTCTCCACCGCCACGTGCTCCCTCACGTTCTGCTTCTCGCCGTGGTGGTGGTTCTCGCTCACCTCTCCGGAAGATTTTTAGCTCCATCTTTGGGATGTGTAAGGATATCAGGACCAGTAAGCGGCATGAGAGAGAGGCGAGGAGGAAGGACACGAAGACTCTCAAGCAGATAGCGACTCAGCTCAGGATTGACCCTCCGAGGTCTCCACCTTCAGACGAGATAGCCAGTGAGCCAGAGACTGAGGAGCAGCAGCAGGTCAAATATGATAGAGAGTTTGCCGAGTTTCTTCAGAGATAGCAGCAGCAGACTCAGCAGCCACTAGAGCCTTCAGACACCGTCCCTCTCTAGTTTTGAGTACCTCCCTATGACCAGCCACGTCCTAGTGCAGCCGAGGAGTTAGGTTCAGCTTGGTGGGGTGACATCTTTGGTGATTTTGACCCCTACATTGGTGCCGGCACTAGCAGTTCTCGCCCTCCTGGTGCTCCACGTTCACCTGACGAGCAGGAACGTGGTGACGATGATGACGAGTGATCGACAGATGTGTGACAGCTTGCAGCCCCTTTGTGCCTTTTGTTCATCGTTTGTTCTACCTTTTTGGCGATAGATGACAAAGGGGGAGAAAGAGATATAAAAGCTTCAGATTGTACTTCCTGGTTTATTTTGTGTCTGAGCTGGTTCATTTTGTGTCTGAGACATGTACTGCAGCTGTGGTAGTCTAGTCTTTTGGCTGTGGTAGTCTAGTCTTTTGAGTTTGAGTTTGAGCGTTATTGTTGTATCTTTCAGAGATGACATGTATCAGACTTGTGTCAGTGTTATGAGCTTCATCTATGTATCTTGTGAGATTTGTGCTTGATGAATGTATGAGACATGATCTTGTGATATATTCTATCTTAGTGGTTTATGGGCTTGAGAAATCTTTGTGATGAGTGCTATGTGTGTTGTATACATATGTTGTATTTACTTTCATAAGGACCATGCATGTTTTAGAGTGAAAATGTGTGGTGTGATGCTTTATATTTATTCTTGTGTGATATATCTTGTCAGATGCATCACGGATTTATTTTTGACACACACTTCCACCCCACGGATGCAATGATTTAGGGGGAGTCTCTTATGCATCTATCTATGTGCAAATTGACATTTGAGGTCATTTTTGAATTCGATTCATATTGCACATATTAAGGGGGAGCCTCTCATAAATCATTGAACCCAAGAGCTTTAATTTCTATATCTTTTTGTAAGCTTTAATCGGATTGTCATCAATCACCAAAAAGGGGGAGATTGAAAGTGCATCTAGCCCTTTAGTGGGTTTTGGATGATTGGATGACAATGCGATTAAAGGACTAATGCTATTGCTAAAGTGCCATGCAGGAAATTGGTTGTCTCACAGGTATTTGATGCACATGTACAAAGCCAAAATAATGTGTTGTTGTATGATCAATTTAGCTCAAACACAAGACAACAATGCAAATGGATTTCATGCAATGGCTTGTATATTGTGAGGTTTCCATAATTGTTATGAAAGCAAGCATATTTGGATTGGTTGTTAAAGGCGTGTTAAATTGCATATGAATATTGGTCTTATATTGAAAGCTTGCTAGTATAAAGATTGAAGAAGACAACAATATAAATGGATATGCACTTAAATTGATGGTTCAACACATGAGGTGACTTGATGGCTTGAGAAGGTGAAGATAGCAAGGAAAGGCTTCGTGGTACTAAGCAAGGGTGAAGGGCAAGCGACGGCTTGGCGGCCGAAGAACCTAGCTCAAGTGAAAAGGAAAGTACTTGCATTTAGTCGAAGTATCAATCAAGCTATGATGGTTGCATTTGTGTGAAGAATCAATATCACTATTTGTGAAAGAATGATGAGAATGACTTGGTCCATTTGGAGGAACTTATATGGAATGAATGGAATCAAGTCATATGCTCAAGATGGCTATGCTCAAAGAAGAAAGATCAATTGGACATGATTGCACCCTCAAGTGATGAAGATCAAAAGCTATGGTCTTGAAAGTGAATGAAGGTAACTCAAGTGGTTCAATTCATCTTTAGTTCAGATGTCTTGAGTTGAATAGGAAAAGTTGTACTATTAAGAGGGATGCATCATGGTGATAGATACTATACATAAGTGCTCAAGCCAACCCATGTGAGATTTGAGTGAAAGAGAGCACGAGAGACTGACCGGGTCTGCACTGCCTGGGTATACCGGAAGTGTCCGGTATGCATATCGGTCCGGTATTATCGGGGTGAGTGTACTCCGTGGGCTAACTTCTTCTAGTGGTTCTAGAGCTAAGCGGAAGTTCCGGTCCGAGACCGGAAGCTCTAGTTTGCGCGTGCACCTTATTAGAATCTTGCTCTAGCGGAAGTTCTAGTCTTTCGTCGGTAGTTCTGGTTCTTCATCGGAAGTTCCGGTACTCCAGCGGAAGTTTCGGTAGGTATGTTTTGCGGAAAAGCTCCTAGAGTTTGTTTGTGCAGTGCGGCTCATACCGGACGTGTCCGGTATGCCTACCGGACGCGTCCGGTATTCCCAACGGCTACTAACGGCTAGTTTTTCAAAGTGTCTATTTATACCCCCAAGCCTCCACTTGTGGAGGCTGCTGATTCTGCTGGTTCCCAAGCCTTCCTAGAGCTTTGCAAACACTCTCTAACCCTTCTTAGTGTGTGATTGATTCGAAGTGCCAAATCCTAATTTTGGGTTGAGTGAAATTCAAATTGAGAGCAAGCCACATCTTGAGCACTTGTGCATATTGTCAAATCTCGTGATTCACATTTGTTACTCTTGGATCTTCGGTCCTAGACGGTTAGGCATCGCCGGAGACCACCCAAGAGATTGTGGTGTGGCTCAGAAAGTTTGTAACGGTTGATTCCACCGCCGTAAGGGAAGGAATCAAATAGTGGAAGGAGGAAAGGGAGTTGGAAAAGACTCCGGCTAGGGAGACCTGCGTGGTCCTCTAGAGTTGAACTCAAGAAATCGAAGTTTTCAAAGACTTCGACTAGGGAGACCTTCGTGGTCCTCTAGATCAAGCCAAGCAAAGGAAGTTGAAAAAGACTTCAGCTAGGGTGACCTGCGTGGTCCTCAAGAGCTTGATCCTTGGGTTGCTCACAGCTGCCTCAACGGAGAGTAGGACTTGAAGAAGTCCGAACTTCGGTAAAACAAATACCGTGTCTCAAATTCTATTTCATATTGTGTTTGTGATCCACTTGCGGTATTTGAGGATGTCTGCAGGTTCACTGAGCTCCACAGGTCATCTAGAGGTGTCCGCAACTGGTGCCGAGCTTTGGAATCAAAAGGCACAAGTTTCAGGGGCTCTCTGCCAAACCCGTGTATACCGGACACCGGACGCGTCCGGTATTGCACTGAGTGCTCCAATCGCCGCTAGCTGCTCTAACTTTGTGTTGCAGGGTTTTGGCTCGTTGTTCCATTATTCATTGATTATATACTTGGTGATTATATTGTGAGGGTGTTTAATTCTCTGATTTGGAGTTTCCATTTCATCGGAAAACTCCGTCACAAATCGTTTCCGCATTTGAAGGTGTTAATTTTTAGAAACCCCTATTCCCCCCCTCTAGGCACATCCTCGGTCCTTTGAGTTACCCAAGTCCAAATCCTATAATTGCATTATGGTGGTTATGGATAAATTCTCCAAATATGCACATTTTGTCCCTCTCTCTCACCCATTTACTGCATTCCAAGTGGCTCTACAGTTTATGGATTCTATTTTTAAATTGCATGTTCTTCCTCTAGCTATCATCTCTGATCGAGATAGAATTTTCACAAGTAACCTGTCGCAAACATTGTTCAAGCTCACTGGGATAGAATTGAGGATGAGTTCTGCTTATCATCCTCAGACCGATGGCCAAACAGAGAGAGTGAATCAGTGCCTTGAGACTTACCTAAGATGTTTTGTCCATGCCTGCCCAACTATGTGGTCTCAATGGCTTGGCTTGGCTGGATTCTAGTATAATACCTCCTTCCAATCTTCTCTCAACAAGACTCTATTCTATGTCTTATATGGGTAGGAACCAAGATAGTTGGGCATTGATATTGAAAACTGTAAAGTGGAGGATCTGGAGCAATGACTGAAGGATAGATCATTAATGCAACAACTTTTGTAGCAACATCTCCTTCGTGCCCAGCAGAAAATGAAACTTCAAGCAGACAAACATCACTCGGATAGAACCTTTGCTATTGGCAATTTTGTATACCTAAAGTTACAGCCCTACATTCAGCATTCAGTGGCATCTCACTCCTCAAACAAGCTCTCTTTCAGGTACTTTGGACCTTATCAGATCGTGGCCTATGTTGGTTCTATCGCTTATATGCTCAAGCTGCCACCTAACTCGAAGATTCATCCTACATTCCACGTCTCACAATTGAAGCGAGTTGTTCCTCCTACGAAATCGGTATGCCCATCATTTCCTATATTATCTGACAATCTCTAGGTACCGCTTGAGATCTTGGATCGTCGCCTTCACCTCAACAACAACAAGACTCAAAGACTGTGCAGTCGATCGGGTGGTGCGGAACACCACTGGAGCTATCTACCTGGGAAGATGAAGATGCTCTTCGTTAGCAGTTTCCTGAAGCACTGGCTTGGGGGCAAGCCGGTTTTCAAGGAGGGGAGAGTGTTACAAGCAAGACACCACCTGAGCCTGCAGTGGTGGAAGATGGGCCGGTAAATGACAAGGGAGCAACAACAAAGCATCTACGACGGCCCAATCCAAAAGTCAAGGGCCCTGCGTGGCTATAATCGGGTTGCGGCCATGTAAGGAGCGATATGAGGGAGGAGCCGTAGCAAAATAGAACTTGACTTGTATTCAATCTTTGGCATCGATCGGCAGAGCCGATGGCGACGGCGGCAGAGCTTGCTACGGCGGCTCTGACGAACACAAGTTCACCCTGTATCCACCTACTTTATCATAGAAACTCGTGAAAATATTGAGCAGTTTGAGCATCTTGATGGCCTCCTATTTGGCTGCATCCCTGCAGCCGACCTACAAGATGTCAGCACCCTCACCTTGCTCGAGATGCACCCTAAAGAAGACGACACAGAATCTGCGAACCAGATTAGGCCCGCGCAAGTTCTGTGGCCCAGCACTAGGACTAATGGCCTAGAATGGGCAACTTAGAGCTATATATATTTAATCTGGAGTGAGGAGAGACGGGCATCGATAGGTTATGTTTGGTTTCGTGGTCAATTCCTAGCCTGGACAATTTTTGCCTGCTCTAATCAAGTCAATGTCTGATTGTTTGATTGTTTGCACCATCTAATTCTGGTCAGCCCCACAATGTGTTTGGTTGTTTGGTTTGGTTTGATACAGTCACCTCTTCTTCCAATTTGTAAGGTTACCCTTATATAAGCATTTCGTCAAACAGGTGATGGACATCTCGGCGAGCACTGCACGACACCACAGTAGCAGCTTCACTAGACTTCCCTCCACTCTCTCTGTTTATCGAACAAGCCTGACCACTTCGCTCGAACAACCAAACTTCCATTTCATGAGTCAAACAAAGATGCACTCAATCAAATTCAATCTCAAACAATGCAAGCCAGATACACGACGAAATTCAAGTCAGTACGAATAAATTCCCTATGCTAAGCATACAACCACACATCTTAACTAGAGGATCAAACAAAACATTCATGTCAGAACTAAAATCAATTTAGTACTAGTTGAATGGATCCCAGTAGCAGAAATCAATCACATGCGCCGTAGTGGCTGCCGGCCGCACGTCATCGAATGGAGCCCCACGACGCCCTTCCTTGGTAGCTGCCGATTCGGAGCCCTTGCGGCCAAATGGCATGAGGTGTAGGGATTGGCGTGGTGCTGAGCCGCCTCCTCAACCCACCATGTGTGCCAACTGCCCAAGAGCCCCCGCCGTGGGAGACACCACTGCTGCACCGCGAGCTGCGAGGTACTGCGACGAATCGAAACATGAGCGTCTTGAGCAGGGAGGTGGAGGAGCTGTGCAAGTGAGGAGGCGGAGGAGCCCTACGCCGGTGAATGGGAGGGCGAGCGAGGCCGAGTTGGGGCAATCGGGAGGTGACGCGAGTCTTCCTCAAGCATTGGCCCAAGCTAGGCTGCCAAAAACAGATCTCAAATCCATTTTGCTTAGGTCTAGCTTGGCTTGTACGGTTGGCTAGCCAAAGTCTGGCTACAAGTCCAAAACAGGCAACGAAACACCATAAATTTAGCCCTATGAAGATAGACCAGACTTTAGCCACTATACCAAACACAACCATAAAGACTAAACTTCCAAACCTTAATTATTCCTCCTATCTTATCTCCTACCCCGAATTCCCTTCTTCTTCATGAGCAAGGCATTGCTTGCTCACACAAGAGTAGGGTCTTCTCTTTGCAAAAAAAAAAATTCAATGTGGAGTATTGTAGTATTTTTGTTTTATTTGGTAATTATTGTTTAATCATGGACCAACTAGATTCAAAAGATTTGTCTCGTGATTTACAACCAAACAATGTAATTAATTAATTTTTACTTAAATGCTTCATGTATGTGGCTAAAAATTGATGTGATGAAGAAAGAATGAAAAAATATAAAATTTAGAGGGGAAAAGAACAAGGGCTAGGAGCAACTTCTGGAACGCCCCACCCAACCCATAGTGCCTCCACGACACACCGCGTCACCGCATCTTTCTTACCGCTGTCATTGTGCGCCTTTCTAAGCTGCCACATCGCCGACACAAGAGTTGGTTGCCTAGGCCAGATTTGCATGCGGAACATCTTCTTGATCGGCATGGGCATGACGAGTGCGTGTGCCCGTGCACTTGGACGCCTTCCTCCGAGATGGGCACCGCGTCAAGCACAGCCAATGCTATCTCGGACATGCTCTTGTCGACGTCTACATGGGCCTTTGACGAGCATGGGGACGAGCCCAGCTGCGGCAAGGCCGCAATGACGTGCTCATCCTATATGTTGAACTGCACCAACAAATCTCCCTTGTATATTGCTCGAATTTACAAATGGATTTGGATTATGAGAGGTAGGCCGGTCTTTACCTTCCCCTAATCCTCTCTGCTCATCTAAGTGCTTTATCCATCTATTTATAATTTCATGTCACTCTATTCAATGTCAAAAAACTCCAAGATCAGAGCCAGAGCCTCCTAGCATGCTCTGATACTATTGAGGGATTTTCCATACTTCTATCGGGTTGCCTTCCCCGAATAGCGCCACCCCCAGATCCCTCCTAACGGGATGTACCGCCCAAGAATCTCTAGGTAGGGCCGGTCCTTCGTGAGCCACATTGCTGCAAGCCCGAATCGACAACATAGACTCATGACATTCGCCACGCAGACGAAAGGTTGCTCGAACCGCGCGTCAATGTGCTGCCCGGTTTCCTCCTGAATATCCGTCCAACTACAAGATCTATCTCGGAGTTAGCACAATGACTGGTTTTCCTCCAGATTCACATTCGCCTCAAAAATTCGTCACGGAGTTGGTGCAAGGACCTGGCCATAACCTGGACACCAGTTCGAGTTGAGATTCCCCACGAAAGCTGCAGACTGTCCGACCTTTCTTCGAATCCCATTTCGTGCCAAGATTCGTCATCTGAACTCATCTCCCTACAGTCTGACCCGTGACTCTTCCCTTGTGCACTCTCGGTTTGCCCTACCATTCGACATTCGTCACAACATTCTGACCCCTCATTTACTCGTGGTTTTGCCGATCCGTGGTGGCGAATGACCTGATGTTGGCACCGGGGAGCCGGGAATCTCGTTCTTCCCCTAACACTATATATATATATCGTTGAACACCGCATTGCATGAGACACCCTCATTGATCGCTAGCATAGCGTTTAGCCTTCTTGTCAAGCTTCTAGGATGTGCTGTGCACGCCCCACATCCTAAGGCTATCTGCACCGTTACCCTGTAAACCACTCTGCAGGACTGGTTTAAAGGATAAATCCCTGCAGTGGCATTCTCTAAAGTGTTAGGTAAAGCAGCCATACATCCAGGAAATATGGCGGTTGCTGAACGTTAGCTGTATGCTTTGCTTTCACGGCTTTCTAGCACGTACTACTGCCTGCCCGCCCACCTGCACTTCCTGTCGCCTATGGCCCACGCACCACGCGGGAAAGAGAGGAGAGAGATGATGCATCCGGCTATGGGTCCCACCATTTCATTTGCTAAAAAAATGTAATAACTCACGAACGAAAAAACAAATTAAATTCTAATTACACAATAGAATTGGTTTTAACAAATCCTTTAAAACAAGATCTCATATGGATATATAGATAAAATTTATAGAGGATGATAAATGGGGCCATTATTGGTAGTTGATATAGAGGATGAGATATAGAGGATGAATGCGGAAGAAAACAATATGAAGGAGATAATCTTAATGACCAGGAGAGAATCTCAATAACTAGGATGAAATATTTTTTTTAGAAAATAAATTTAAAGTACGAAGAGTGCGAATAGTCTAACAATATCGTCCTCACGGATGCGCCACGCCAGTTGGCGTGCGTTGTGGATGGGGGGTCCTTGTGGCCGAGCGGCGCGTGGGTGACGGGGCAGATGGCGCATGCAGTGTCCAGCCACGCCTCTCATGGTCATACGTGATACATACCCTTCAGCGCCTAGGGCCGAGCGGAGCGAGCACCAACGAGCGAGGCAGAGGGTTACACACGAAGGGCATAGCCTCAGAAATACCCTCAATATTGTAAAATAAATTTAACAAATAAGGTTTCTTCATTAGTTAGTTAAAAATAGAAAAAAAATGAAAGTACTTGGAGTCTCCAAGGTTCCAGAGTACTTTCACAACCATTGCAAAAGATCTCAAAACAGTTTATTATGCTCATTTGATTTTTTTTCCTTCTTTGATATGTCTGGTTCACAAAATTTCCTAAGATTTTTTGGGATTTTGTAATCCATAGAAAATTCTGGTTTTTTTGTACTTTGTTTTTTATTTTATTTCTTTGTTCATACATTGCTTTAGTTCTTTTTTGTTATTTGCAGATAATACAAAATTTATGTTTTTGTATTTTTTCTGTTGATTACAGATATAAATAGTTGCTGTGCAATCTGTGTGCTTTGATATCTTCTGCTACTGAATTGGAAATTTTCATAGAATTACTTGATGTTATTTCCTTTAGTTCATATAGTTTTGTTGCATGAAGGTGGTAGGACGTGTTACACAATCTGAGTTATTTTAAGTCCTGTTTCACTCAAATTCTATTTCTAGTATATTTTTTAGTGATTTGGCCGTGTGATCATAGGGCCTTAATCATTTAATTTTTCTTTTATGATCCATTTGTATGATTTGTTCCTTTAAATTAGAAAATACTTCCCCATCTCAAATTATAAAACGATTGATTTTTCTATATCAAATTTGATCACTGCGTTTTATTAAAAAAAATTTAAAGTATCACTTTTCTCGTAACTTGCTTTATTAATAGAAGTTCTTTAAGAATAATTTAAACTTAGCTATATTTGTCTAAATTTTTTAAATATAAGACAAATGTTAAATTCAGAATAAAAATGTAGTATTGAGGGAGTACTACTCCTGTCCGAAACTGATGTGAGGTGGCGTTGGCCAGCATGTGCTTCCTGAGCAGGCAACAGGAGTCGGTAGGTGCGGGCGGTGCGTACGCTGGCCAGGCTCAGTGAGCCGTGGCATACATTTCTTGGACACGCTTTCCTTAGTTTTCTCCACCGCCGTGATCATCGTCATGTGCGGAGCACTAAACTTAGCTCCACTCGCTGAAGGGCGAAACCAAGTCAACAGATCGTTCTCACTACTTGCACGCACATGACGTTCGTGGAGAATGCAGAAACCACTTTCCCAACCTAGGTATTTGGCCCTAGGGAAATTGCGGGAGTCAAGGTGATGTGATCTTCCACTTCCACCACTTGGCCTTTTGGCCGGCCAGCTGCAGGCCGAAGCCGCTCGGCAGATTCAGTATTTGCTTCACGGCGGCATGGACGACGACGCTTGGCAACGTGTGGGGGGGGATCCACCGGCGGCTGGGACGACACGGCACGTCTACCGCGTGTGCGGCGGCGTCAGCGAATGCGCTGCATGCCACTGCCGGTGCCCGCCGCCCGCGTCCTACTTTGACCTGGGGCACACCGTCTTGTTGCAGAGGCTTGGCACCGCCGGTTTGCGACTGGACACGGGTGTGACAGTGACATGGTAACCAGAACGATTTTGTGTTAGGAGGTCTCCGAGGACACACTGGCCAAGCTACATGTGCGGCGGGACAAACCCACGAAAGATTACTTGTCTTGGTTATTTGACCAGTTTACTTGATTTAACCCTGACCATTCAGGCATTGAGGCAATGTCTCATTGTAGGCTCACGAGTATGGGATCTGTATCAGTGACATCATGTACTGAGAAATCTCGAGCAAACAATCTTAACAAACAATTTCGATCTTTTATCTCGAAGGGTGGGGCTATTCACACCACAGTCCACCTTAAATCTCAGTATTTCACATATTACTGAGGTAACAAGCCAGGTATAATTAGCATGCGTGTCCAAGTTGCCGTTGCCAAGCAATTTGGTCTGGACTACAGTCTCCAGAGTCAACCTGGGAACATAGCCATCACCTGCTCCTTTTGTCCTCTTTTTACAAGTCAGTGCAAGAAAGAACATTCCAAGCCCCTTCCATTCCAGCCGCCTCCACCCTTGACCTGTTCCACACAATTCACAATCTCCTACAGGCTACAGTAGTCCCCATCGCTCCTCCATATATATCCCAGACCCAGCCCTGCGCAGCTCAGAATCACTACCACGCTACACTAGCATACAGGCCAACCTTTTCCTGAGCTCCGGAGATCTTCCATTGCCGTGCTCACAGCTAGCTATAGCTCTGTCCACCGACTCAGTTCCCACACGACACCTGCAAAGCAAAGCAATGGCTTCTCGCAGCGCCTACTTGCCCGTGTGCCTTGCTCTGCTCCTGCTCGCCAGCCTACGACCGTCCAGCGCGCGGCTGCTCCGGCCGATGGGGAGCTCCGGCGGCGCAATCGATGTGGCTAGGGAGGTGAAGGATGCCGTCCTCGACAAGTACGCGCCGCTCCTCCTTGCCATGCTGCCGAGGGGGCCGGCGCCACCGTCCGCCCCGAGCGGCGGCACCAATGATGTCCCCCGGAATTAAAGAACCGACGGCCGCGCTAGTAGCACACAAGGGCCGTTCACACGTTAGTAGCAGCACACAATAGTTGGTGGTCTGTTATTGCTTATTGGTTAGTTATAACGTGACTTTCGTGTACATAGCTTTATTTTTTTATTCTCCTGCTGTTTATTTTAGAATCTTTGAGAGTTATATATAGATGTGCAATGTATATGTATAAATGGAGTTTTTTATAAAAGAAAGTTTTTTTGTATTAATTTTCAATACCATTCCATCGAGTTAATAATATAATAATTCAAGATTCACTTTTGACATTAGTAATAAGCACACAATACTTCCTCAAAAAAAAAATAAGCACACAATAAAAAAAGCACAACAACATAATGACAACTACCACATGCCTTGGCGCAAAACACTTTAACTGTCTCTGCTAATTAGGCCACTACAATCAAATCCTATGATGTATGCTTCTCAAAGATAAACCATTTGTGTAGCCCCTTGTCATACAAGGGCCTAGGGTACCTTATCTAGTCCATGCCCGGTTCAAGACGATGAGGAACGAGGCCATACATATGAGGCGTATATGTAGACTTGGGATCAAAGTTATTCCAAGGATATCAGGCGTTATCGTATCTAGACGACAGAATGGAATTATTCTGTTATCCTTTTCATAAAACAAATTAGGAAACACATTTGTTAGTCAATCAGATCTTTTGGATCAGCGTACCGGAAACTCCATGATCTCCAATCCCACCAGGCTGAGCAAGGGAGAGCGTTGTCTTCTGAATCCAAGGTCTAGAAAAGAATCTAGAGCATGTGTGTACCGCCTAAGGTAAGGGTGTTCTGGTGGTGAATAGTGAATGGATATCTACCGACGAGAGGAATTTTGAATTGGAGACATATTGAGCCCACTCCAAACTGTGAAGTGTGTGGAGCAGATGTAGAATCAATTTTCCATGCTTTGGTGGAATGCTCAGTTGCAAAAAACTTCTGGGTTCAGACATAGCTGCTCACTGGTGTCAAGCTGCCCAAACTGAACCCGCTGACCTGGGCACATGATTTAGTTGATCCTGCTATTTATCCGAAGAAGGATGTGGCTATAATCCTATGTGGTATGTGGTCCTTATGGATGGCGAGAAACCGACGCAGACACGATGAGCAGGTCTGCCCAGTCTGAATCGCAGTGCAATGGGCGACAGACACGGCTTTTGATTTGTGGCAGTTGGCTCATCCAGTAAAGTGCCCAAGAGTGACAATGAGAACTGGACAGCAGTGGCAAAGACCGCTGGAGGGTTGGATCAAATGCAATGTGGACGCCTCCTTCCTTGAGGGCGTTTGTACTGGAGCTAGGGGTATGATTACCCGAGATCATGAAGGCAGGAACTGTGGAGTGTAAAGCTAAATGGTATGATCATTGCTTGAATGCCCTCACTGCTGAGGCTTTGGCATGCCGAGATGAACTGCAAGTAGCACGGGATAAAGGGGTGCTTCAATTGATTGTGGAGTCGGACTGTCAAGTGCTAGTAAATCTTTGGAACAACTTGTTAGTGCATTCGCCCCCGGTGTGGGTTTTGGATAATTAATGACAATCAAATTAGGGACTAACATGTTCATCAAGTGATATCTACAGGTATTAGTCCATTGGTGGATTTAAACGAAAGAATTTGGTGAATGATAGCACCCTAAATTTTATGGACTAACGGCATTTCGGCTCAAGTGATTCACTCTCATTTTATTTTGAATTGAGTCGTAGAAAATGCCGTACTATCAAGAGGGATACAAAACTAACTAGCTAGATGGGGATAAAAGTGCTCATGTCGATGTTTTAGAGTAGCTTGAGAGAGACCATTTCACCCTTGCGCACGTAGAATGGTTTTGTTGTTTCTGCAGGGTGGACCGGAAGTTCCGATCTTCCAGCGGCAGTTCCGCTTTGGCCGGAAGTTCCGGTCAGAGACCGGAAGCTTTTTCTCGCACGCGACGGTTGCTTTGGGTTTTGGCTCGGCGGAAGTTCCGGTCCATGACCGGAAGTTCCGCCTACGCCCAGGAGGTTCCGGTCGGAGACCGGAAGTAGTCTCTTGCACGCGACGCCTGCGCCAGCTGGCCCTGACCGGAAGTTCCGGTCAGAGACCGAAAGTTCCGGTCAGCCCGTGTCTCGCCCATTTCAACCCAACGGTCAGATCCGTTCGGACCGGATCTTCCGGTGGGCTCCACCAGAACTTCCGGTAGGTCATTCGGAGGCCGAAGTATATATACTTTTCACCTCCGTTTCTAACCGTTACACCAGGCATTTCACTCTTTCACTGCTCTCCCAACAGCCCCCAAGCTTTGACTCGCCCACTCTCTCTCCCCCTTGCTTCCAAGCTTCAATCTTCGATTGTTTGAGCTAGGGATGTGAGATTTGAGAGCGGGAGCATCGATCTTCGACTTGAGCACTTGGTTTCCCCGTCTTGCCAGTTGGTTTTGTGTTTATTACTCTTGGGTTCTTGGAACCCTAGCCGGCTAGGCGTTCTTCGTGGTTGCCCGTGTTGATTTACTTGTGAGGGCACCCCGAAGCGTTTGTATTACCCTTCATCTTAGTGAATATCTTAAGCTTTTCTTTGTGGTTGCTTGAGGGAGGTGACCTACGTGGTCGGGCCTTGGTAGCCACCTCAACAACGAGGACGTAGGCACTCCTTTATGGGGAAAGCCGAACCTTGGGATAAATCGTGTGTCCCGTGTGCTTGTTGTGGTGGTAGCTTCAACTACCCTTGTTATTGTGTTCTTTGTATTCTCTTTTACATATTTGGTTGTAGAAAGAAGAACTCAATCCAAGAGGTGATTCCTTAAGGTGTGGAGAAATCGATTTCCATCATCAACATCATCTAGAAGGGTGTGGTAACATGTGTAGTTGAAATCACAACTCATTTACTCTGATTTCCTAGTTTTTAGGACACCCGAAGTTCAAGTTGGTTTGCAATAGAAGTTTTGGTCTAGCACCGGAACTTCTGCTCCAAACCACCGGAACTTTCGGTGAGCATTTAACTTCCGCAACTTGAGTTTGTGAATTTCAGGATTCGAAAATACGCCTATTCACCCCCCTCTAGGCCAATTAGGTCCTTTCAATTGGTATCAGAGCGTTGGTCCCTCGGATTGACGCTTCACCGCGTGAGGAGTAATATTGGTCAAGATGGATTCGGACACTATGAAGACTCTAGTTTAGCAAATCACCGCTCAACTCACCGAGAAGCTCCAAGTGCAGCAAAAGGAGTAAATGGACAAGATGCAAGAGCAACTTGACAAGATGAAGAAAGTGCTAGACAAGGCAAATGCGGAGTCAACAAATGATGGTGGTGACAAGACACCAAAAACCTATGCAAGAACTAGCTACGACTATGGATCATCAAGCAAAGGAAACAATCTAAACATGCTAATAGTCAACCCCGACAAGCCACCTCAATTTGATGGTGTGAGATATGTTGATTGGGCTCATAGGATGAAGCTGCATGTTATTGCCGCAAGGTGTTGGGAAGTAGTAGAAGTTGGTGTGAATGTCCCCAAAGATCTTAGTGAGTGGACACCCGAAGATGCCGCCGATTTTCAACTCAATGCAACAGCGGCAACCTTGATTTTGCAATGTCTAACTCCAGAAGAGAACAACAAGGTCAATGGAATGGTCAGTGCAAAGCAAACTTGGGAGATATTGAGAGTGTCATTTGAAGGAGACAAGAGTGTTAGAGTGGGAAAATTGAGCTTCTACAAGAAAAGATTGAAAATTTCTTCACATTGGAAGGAGAGACCACTCAAGAGATGTACAATAGATTCATGACCTTGGTAAATAGGATTAGAGCACTTGAAGATACAAGATGGGATGACAACGCAGCAGCAAGGAAGATATATAGAGTGTATAGACAAAAAAACAACATGCTTGCTTCCTTCATTATGGAGAAGGATAACTATAGCACAATGACACCACAAGAAATGCTTGCTAAGCTATTGCATCATGAAGTGCTAGATGATGGAGCCAAAAAAGCAGTGAGACATAGAAAGAGTATTGCTCTCAAGGCGTCACAAGATGAAGAGACAAGTCATGGCAACAAGAGGCGTTGTGAGCATGATGATAACAGCGATGATGATGATCTTGATGATGAGCAAGCATTGCTAGTGAGGAACTTTAAGAAGTTTCTGGTGTGGAAATTCCTACTGTAAATGCCGTTGTTTGTGAATCTGCAGTTAGCTGCAAGGAGCCAGATAAGTCATCAATCCAATTTGGTTCCACCTCCAATAATTTTTAGAACAATGTGGAGGTTATCAGAGACAGTATTGCTGCAAAGAAGCTTGGTTCCACCTATAATAATTTTCAGAACAATGTGGAAATTATCAAAGACGATATTCTTTGCAAAGAAGCTTCTTTGAGTTCAACGCTCAACCTAACCAGCCTTCAGAACATGATACAACCATCAAGCATAATCTTGTTTTTAGCTGGTAGTTCTAGGAATTCTTCTATGATTATTAATTCTTTGGATAGCAAGAAATATGGAAATATAACGGTTCTGAAATAGAGGAGCCAGCTGAGTTCATGCCAAAGCCGAGGACGACTTTGTTTCAAGGGAGAGAGGATGATGAGCCCATGGCTCCTCAAATTATTCAATTCGGTTCATTTTTATTTGATGCAAAGAAAAGCAAGATGAAGGAAAGAGTTCAACGTGGTACTCATAATCTACCCAAGCAAGCTAATATTTAAAGGAGCTAATTGGCGGGTGAAACAAACCAAGCCGAGGGTTATCACAATTGGATCCATACCTGTGGAGATTGGTTGAACTCGTTCATAAAAGTTACATTGGCCTCATTTTATTTATTCTCCCTAGAGGTTAATGAGGTTTTCGTAATGTGAGAAGCATGGCCCAAGTATTATTCTATAATATTACTTTTATGCACGTGAGTTTATTTACTTGGAGTTGTCACGTAATTTATTTCCTTGGAGTCCGTCACTTAGTTTGGTTGCATCGGGTTTTGTGTGGTCGAGCCCATGTCCGGTTCGGTGGGGTGAGGCCTGCGTGCCTTCGATGCGGGTGGAGCCAAGGCCTGCGTGCCTTTTTAATCCTAGAAGCTGCTCACCGTGTAATTAGATTAGATTAGAATTTTATTTTGTGGAGTTTATCCCTTGCCGAGCCGCCGCTCGAGAACCCTAGTTGCTGGGGTGAATGATCCGAATCCTTCGTGGATTTGTATGGAGTGTGTGATCGAGCTACTACAGTTCGGGAGCATCGCTTGGAATTCCTGGAAGTTCCCTCTCTTCTGATCGCGGTTCGTCGTGGGCCGCGGGTGGAAGAAGTTATCTAGGGTTTTTGGATTGCATCTCTGTAAGCCAAATCCATCTATTATCAATAATTTTCAGATTGGTTCGTCTTGGACGTTTGCTGGTGTGAGTTTTCTATTGGATAGTTCTGTCTGGTTGAGCTATTAATTATTGCCGTGAGATATACAGCATCCGTGACAGCTTTCGGTGATTGTTTGGCAAAGTAAATTAGCATCGTTGATTTTGTCGTGAGTTATTTCTTTGGTGTGGTTTTTGGAGAATTTACACCGCACGCTGCTAATTCTCGAGTACGCACTATTTACCATATATCATTGGGGCTATAATATTCTCGGCTGAAATTACAATAAGAAAATTTGGATAAAATATTTTCTTATTGTCTTGTACCGTGAAAGATCGGGCAATCATTTTCTAGATAGCGTAGGCGTGTCCCTATCAGGTGGTATCAGGTATCCAGGTTGCTCACGGTGCATTTGAGATTGTTTAATGGCTGATTATACTCGTGTTGACGAGGAAATTAAGTATGTCGTTCCACTTTTGTCGACATCCTATAATTATTGGTACTATGATTGGGAAGATGCTATGGAGAATTTCTTTCGGGGTCGTGGGCTCGGACCGGACGACAAGATATATTATGCTGAAGAGACCATGGCTAATGATATTTTGAATTGGTGGATTCGCTGGGACAAAAAATTTCCTTCTGAAACATGGAACGATATGAAAGCTATGCTTCGGCGCCGATTTGCTCCTTCACTTGCGTCAAAGAAGGTAAATGTGCGCTCATCATGGGCTGATTCTATTGCTGGAGATGAGTACGTCCCTCCTTCTAACCGGCAAGCTGTTGATAGTAATTCTCATAAGTTGGGTTCTAGTGCTATTTATGGCAGTCTATGCATGCTGAATTTGTTTCTTCTACTAAACTGAAGAAAGCTATCAGTCAAAATAGCTATGGGATGAAACAGTGCATGGCACCAAAAGAAGTCTGGGCTGTAGGCAATCAGAAGTGCATGGTGCATTTTAAAAATTTGGACGCTAATATTTCTTCAGCAGTTTCTTTTGCCAAGCAGCCAGAGAAGCACTGTGCTCGTACTACTGACATTGTTCCTCATATTCAGGAAACCGACCAAGAGAAAATAGCAGCACCTAAAGAGAAGTTAATTGTCCAAGGTAAAGATTTACAGCTGTGTGATGACATGTTTTCCACATCAGAGCAGCAAGCTGTGGACTCCCGCTCGCCTTCTTCTCTTGCACCAATGATAGATATTGTTGATGATGCAACCCATGGGTTATCTATGTTGGCCCGCGAAGTACAGAGCACTGGTACTGTTGTTAATGGCAAAGGGCAGCGGTCCAATATATTTTAGTCTGAGTGCAAAATTCAAGATAAGGTATGCAAGCTAATTATTGATGGTGGTAGCTTCACAAATGCTATTAGTTCAGATCTTGTGCATGCTTTATCTTTGTCTACGCGGAGGCTTCCAATGCCGCATTATGTCCAATGGATGAACCAAAGTGGTACACTCAAAATTACTCATAAGGTGCGAATTAAATTTTCCATTGGAAATTATGTTGATACAGTGGACTGTGATATTGCACCAATGAGTGCTTGCCATTTATTGTTGGGGCGGCCATGGCAGTTTGATCTTGACACTACTCATGGTGGTCGTTCCAATAATTTTTCATTTGTGCACAAGGGGGTTCATCATGTACTCAAACCAATGTTCGATAGTGCTATTAAGACTGAGGTATTTGCTTCTATGAAAGTGAAGAAAAAGGCGCCTGAATTTACCTCAAAGCCGAGGACGGCTTTGCTTCAAGAGGGAGAGAATGGTGTGGAAATTCCTACTGTAAATGCTGTTGTTTGTGAATCTGCAGTTAGCTGCAAGGAGCCAGATAAGTCATCAATCCAATTTGGTTCCACCTCCAATAATTTTGAGAACAATGTGCAGTTATCAGAGACAGTATTGCTGCAAAGAAGCTTGGTTCCACCTCTAATAATTTTCAAAACAATGTGGAAATTATCAAAGACAGTATTGCTGCAAAGAAGCTTGCTGAGTTCAACGCTCAACCTAACCAGCCTTCAGAACATGATACAACCATCAAGCATAATACTGTTTTAGCTGGTAGTTCTGGGAATTCTACTATGATTATTAATTCTTCGGATAGCAAGAAATATGGAAATATAACGGTTACAGAAATAGAGGAGCCAGCCGAGTTCATGCCAAAGCCGAGGATGGCTTTGTTTCAAGGGAGAGAGGATGATGAGCCCATGGCTCCTCAAATTATTCAATTCGGTTCATTTTTATTTGATGCAAAGAAAAGCAAGATGAAGGAAAGATTTCAACGTGGTACTCATAATCTACCCAGCAAGCTAATATTTAAAGGAGCTAATTGGCAGGTGAAACAAACCAAGCTGACGAGGGTTATCACAATTGGATCCATACCTGTGGAGATTGGTTGAACTCGTTCATAAAAGTTACATTGGCCTCAGTTTATTTATTCTCCCTGGAGGTTAATGAGGTTTTCGTAATGTGAGAAGCATGGCCCAAGTATTATTCTATAATATTACTTTTATGCACGTGAGTTTATTTACTTGGAGTTGTCACGTAATTTATTTCCTTGGAGTCCGTCACTTAGTTTGGTTGCGTCAGGTTTTGTGTGGTCGAGCCCATGTCTGGTTCGGTGGGGTGAGGCCTGCGTGCCTTCTGATCTGGTGGAGCCAAGGCCTGCGTGCCTTTTTAATCCTAGAAGCTGCTCACCGTGTAATTAGATTAGATTAGAATTTTATTTTATGGAGTTTATCCCTTGCCGAGCCACCGCTCGAGAACCCTAGTTGCTGGGGTGAATGATCCGAATCCTTCGTGGATTTGTGTGGAGTGTGTGATCGAGCTGCTACAGTTCGGGCACATCGCTTGAAATTCCTGGAAGTTCCCTCTCTTCTGATCGCGGTTCATCATGGCCGCGGGTGGAAGAAGTTATCTAGGGTTTTGGATTGCATCTCTGTAAGCCAAATCCATCTATTATCAATAATTTTCAGATTGGTTCGTCTTGGACGTTTGCTGGTGTGAGTTTTCTATTAGATAGTTCTGTCTGGTTGAGCTATTAATTATTGCCGTGAGATATACAGCATCCGTGACAGCTGCTCAGTGATTGTTTGGCAAAGTAAATTAGCATTAGTTGATTTTGTCGTGAGTTATTTGCTGGTGTGGTTTTCTGGAGAATTTACACTGCACGCTAGGGACACGCCTACGCTATCTAGAAAATGATTGCCCGATCTTTCACGGTACAAGACAATAAGAAAATATTTTGTCCAAATTTTCTTATTGTAATTTCAGCCGAGAATATTATAGCCCCAATGATATATGGTAAATAGTGCGTACTCAGAATTAGCAGCGTGCAGTGTAAATTCTGCACAAAACCACACCAGCAAATAACTCACGACAAAATCAACTGATGCTAATTTACTTTGCCAAACAATCACTGAGCAGCTGTCACGGATGCTGTATAATCTCACGGCAATAATTAATAGCTCAACCAGACAGAACTATCTAATAGAAAACTCA
The DNA here is from genome assembly GCA_015844335.1 of Chrysopogon serrulatus. NCBI lineage: Eukaryota > Viridiplantae > Streptophyta > Magnoliopsida > Poales > Poaceae > Chrysopogon > Chrysopogon serrulatus. The sequence goes on from JADLZL010002848.1 coordinate 77,808, forward strand.
CACCAACAAACGTCCAAGACGAACCAATCTAAAAATTATTGATAATAGATGGATTTGGCTTACAGAGATGCAATCCAAAACCCTAGATAACTTCTTCCATCAGCGGCCACGACGAACCACGATCAGAAGAGAGGGAACTTCCAGGAATTCCAAGCGATGCGCCCGAACTGTAGCAGCTCGATCACACACTCCACACAAATCCACGAAGGATTCGGATCATTCACCCCAGCAACTAGGGTTCTCGAGCGGCGGCTCGGCAAGGGATAAACTCCACAAAATAAAATTCTAATCTAATCTAATTACACGGTGAGCTGCTTCTAGGATTAAAAAGGCACGCAGGCCTTGGCTCCACCAGATCAGAAGGCACGCAGGCCTCACCCCACCGAACCAGACATGGGCTCGACCACACAAAACTTGACGCAACCAAACTAAGTGACGGACTCCAAGGAAATAAATTACGTGACAACTCTAAGTAAATAAACTCACGTGCATAAAAGTAATATTATAGAATAATACTTGGGTCATGCTTCTCACATTACGAAAACCTTATTAACCTCCAGGGAGAATAAATAAACTGAGGCCAATGTAACTTTTATGAACGAGTTGAACCAATCTCCACAGGTATGGATCCAATTGTGATAACCCTCGTCAGCTTGGTTTGTTTCACCTACCAATTAGCTCCTTTAAATATTAGCTTGCTGGGTAGATTATGAGTACCACGTTGAACTCTTTCCTTCATCTTGCTTTTCTTTGCATCAAATAAAAATGGAATTGAATAATTTGAGGAGCCATGGGCTCATCAGTTTCTTAGGATGAAGAAAGACAAGATGAGAAGAAGTGGTGGAAGCAAGCCCTTCAAGAAGAGATTTTGCTATGAGTGTGGAAACATTGATCATTTTGTTGCGGATTGTCCAAACAAAGGCAAGTGGTCTAGGTTCAACAAGCAAGGTGACAAGAAGTACAAGGATAAGAAGAGAGGTGAAGCACACATGGGTCAAGAATGGTCGGATGAATAGTGAAGATGACAATGGCAATGAGAAGAAGAGTGTAGCTGCAATCGCCATACAAGAGACATCTTCTTCTTCAACGCTCATCACCGATAATGCTTCATCGACGTCTCTCTTCACCAACATTTCTTCATCACCTTCGCTCTTCACCAACCTCACCGACAACGACTATCACACTCCTACTTGCCTTATGGCAAAAGGAGATAAGGTGCCTCCTAACTCTCCTACTCATACATCTAGTGAATGCGATAGTGATGATGAAAATGATGAGAACTATGCTAGCAAAATCATTAAAAAATATGGTAAAAAGGCAGCAAATAAAATTTTAAAGCTAATGTACATCATAGAAGAGCGTGAGTCATGCATTGAGTCGCAAAGGGAATTGCTCCTAGAGGAAAGGGAGAAGACCCAAGGACTTGAGACATCTCTCACTTTGGAAGAGGGAAAGGTTGAGAAGTTGAGTGTGGAGTTGTCCATGGTCAAGGATTCATATGAATGCTTGACCAAGGAACACTCTTCACTCAATGACTCTTTAGCTCCTCTAAAGAATGAACTTAGTTTTTGCTCAAGAGAGCTTTGCAAGCTTAAAAGAAAAATATGATAATCTTGAGCTAAACAATGAGACTCTTTGGAGAAGCACCTCTACCACTTCCAAAGAAACTAAAACTTCAACTAGCAAGGGCTGTGAAAGATATTTTGTTGTTGATATAAGTGCTTGTACAACTAACCTTGTTGAGCTAGAAAAGAAAGACAAGGAGATTTAAAGGTTGAACACCATTATCAAAGTTGGTTGCAAATACAAAGAAAAGCAACAAGCAAATGTGTATAAGACATCAAGACACCCCATGATCAAGGATGGCATTGGCTACAATAGATATGATGAAAAGGCTAATGGAAGGAACATGGTCAATGGGGTAGCTTGTGTGAAGTTCAACAAGAGTGTGCCACTTGTTGATCTCATCAACAAAGTGAACAATGCTAGCACACCCACAAGAACACAAGCAAACAATAAGAAGAGCAACAAGAACAAGCAAGTGGAGGTGCCTGTTGACACCTCTTAATGTTATCTCTAATAACGGCGCCAAAAATGCTAGAGTAGTGCACCGCCACAAGAATACCAAGTTGTCATCCCCAGCATAACACCAAGGGGTGTGGTATTAAATCATGCCACCATCTAGAATATAGAAATGTATCCACAAGCACACAGATCAAATACCATTGTAGCATTTTACCCGGAGTATTACGGGTTGTCATTTATATTTTCCCAAAGGAAGGTCTACATGGCTGTGTAAAGGTAGTGTGTTGACCTAGAGTGTAACGAATAGGCATAACCATGTCCTCGCTACTCAATGCAGGGGTAAGTCACAAGATAATAGATAAGATAAGTATATAATCATCAGCATAAACAGATAGAGACTCCTAGCTATATCATTAGGGTTGCTAGTAGAACATCAAGAGATATTCCTATGTTATTCCTAGCTACATGTCAATGCATATTATGGTTAGTGCAATACACCTAGTAGTCATGGCTAAGGTTAGCATTATATTTATTCATAGTGGACATACTAGGGAAGTTTGAGAACATAGCATGCCCTTCCATCGTATACAAGCCCTACTATGCCTATAAACGGGGTTCGGATTACATAGGACTCAACAGGAATGTCACACCCGTGATCGACCAAACCCAGCCTATAGGGTGCATTCGCAGATAAACAACAATGTTTATCACTCACCCAATGATCAATTAGATGAGTGCTATACGAACCTATGGATAAACATAATCTTAATCTAGCTATACTAAGCATATAACCATAATAGACAAAGAACACAATAACTATGAATGTAAGTAAATAAGAATTCATCAATTCAATTGTAGCAATCATATAACTATACAATGAAAGAGAACAAAGGCAAGAGGAGGTAAGAACTATACCAAATCTAAGATCTTGATGGCTCCGGAATCCAAGCCTGCGCTTGCCTCCCTCTAGTTCTATTCTAGTTATCTAGGCCCTAGCTAAGGAGCTCTGATTAGGGTTTCTGGCTGATGATCGGACTTCTGAATGAGAATGAATGAATGGGGGCTCTCCCCCAGGGGGTGCCTCTCCTTTTATAGCCCTGGGCGATGATCGTGAGCCATCGGATCAAACCGACATTGACGGGCGGCTAGGATTGATCCTCAAAGGCGGTGGAGCGAACCGAGCGAACCGGGGCTGGACCGGGGCCCAGGCTAGACCGGCCGTTCTGGGGTGGGACCGGCCGGTCCCACCTGGTGGCCTCCAGGCCCCCGGCTAGGTGTGGTGCCTTCTCGTCTCTTCTGGAATCTTCCTGTGTAGCCGTGGAGTCTGTTTTCTGTTTTCTTCTTCCGATAAGCTTGTATGTTTACGCCTTTTTCGGTTTACACCTGCATAAATAGTGAAACACCAAAACTCGTGGAATTCGGTCAGTGTAAACCCTATGTCTACTTCGGTGATCACATTTGCATCCTTTTCATGGCTAGTTGACGGTTGAATTAATACAATAGTGGCCGTCAACAACTCCCCCAAGCTTAACCTTTGCTAGTCCCTTAGCAAAGAAAACTTAGAAAAAGTTATTGAAAATATGTGCATGTTTAAGCATTGTAGCCATCTCGGAGCAACTCTCTCTAAATATACCTATAGTCAGACAGAAATTCTCCTCCAAGTTATGCAATAACTGAGCTGACTTTCAAACTTACCCATATTACCTTTGACTGTGGGGCTTATTAGCTCTTCATTGAGTCTTAAGCACTTGACAGACAGAAAGATCCCATCTAAGCACTATGTCTCAAGTTCTTCGATCAACTATCATTCTGGAGTTTTTAGAGGTTTTCAAATAAAACTCAGAGCTTCCCATGTATGACACTCTCAAGTCTCTCAAGATATGTGGTATTTGTGGATTCTCACCAAAGCAGTGCTGATGATTGTCTTTCTTCTCATCCTATAACTAAAGCTTTTGTGGAGCTCATAGGTAAGGAGAAAACTGAAAGAGCAAACTTGCAATGCATGTGTTGCTAAGTCAAACAATAGATCCAAAGAGAAACGAGTCATGTAGTCGAATCAAGATGTATCGGTGGATGGATATGGTGGATATATGGTGGAACCTAATTCTACTTAGCTCCTTGAATGCTTCTCTCTCCTTTGAAAGCTAGCCAGAGGTTATGAGCTATCTTTTTCTCTTTTTTTCAGGGAGTCAGGCATCTGCATACCCATCGTTTTGCAATGGGACACTTGTCCATCTTTTCTTCTCCCTTTTTCTCAAATACCTTTTTGCATAGCTCATAGCACTCCTTTTGACATTGATAGAATTTAGGGAGAATCACAGGAACATGGAGCATTTATTGGGTGGCCAACCTAATGGAATATTTTTAGTGTTCTCTCCCAGTGTAGGAGAAAAACATTTTTGGAATGGATGTAGGTGGAATGGCATGTTGTTGCACCTACTCCAGTGTAGAGTAGTGCATATGGAGGTGGATCTTGATTCAAGAGCATGACAGATTTCTCACCAGGGTCACAAAGGTTGACAAAACTCAATGCAAGACAAGCAGCATATATGTGGAAGTTTAACTAGCCTATCTCATCATGTTTGGCTCTGGTGGGAATGTAAGCTTTGTCATACAGGAACTCATCATGTTTTTGCATTTTTCAAAAGATAAATCTCCAGAACTCTAGTGTCAATTAGAACAAGATAGATAGCAGCTCAGACTTTCTTATCAATCAGGTACCTAGACTTAGTTCAAGCGTATGCAACCCACAAGTTTTAGGCTCAGAGCAAATTCTCATATCAAAACAGTTGGAGCTAAAACTTAGGAAAACTTTTATCTAAACTCTAGGCATTTCAGGGGTGTTGTAACAGAGCAGCTTATCATCAATTCAATTCAATCATTCAAGAGCTTCCTTTTTATTGACTCTAGACAGACAAAACATTTTTATTTGGTTTTTTATTTTTCAAAGACTCAAACTCAAAAGACTCTAAGGACTCTTAAAAAGCATGGACCTTCATGTGCCCATATATTTTTGGTATTTTTTAAGTTTTCTTAGATATTATGGTGAACCTTTATGTGCTCACATATTTTTGGTATTTTTGATTTTTATGACTGACTCGATAATCGCGTAGGTACACTTACCTGGGTACCTAGGGGATGCCTTCCCCCAAGCTAATTGTTGTCGTGGTTGAGCATTGAAGCTGAGCAGTCCTCTCGATGGAGCTCACGCTTGTAAGAGCTGGTGTAGCCAAGAACCTTCATTTCATCCAACAAGAAGTTGCTTCCTTCACACAGTGGTTAGCTGTGCGCAAGAAGATGTACTTCGAGTGATGATGATGATTCATAGATGGACTGGCTCTTAAAGTCATCCTGCAGCAAACATCTCACAAAACACCAAAACTCGTGGAGCGGATTAGGATAAACAGTTAGTGGTTAGCCGTTCGTGGACTGGTTGTTGTGAGAGGTTTTCAAAAGTTGTTACAGTGCATTCAATGTAGCAAGATGCTCAATGATTATTTTTGGATTTTTTCTTTTTATCAAATAGAATTGAAATATGTATGCTAATTTTTATTTTATTTTTATGCCACCACAGTGAACACTCCTCTAGCTTGTGCTGTAGGCATGTCACATGGGGCTTTGAGGTTTTCAAATATTTTTGTGATTTTCTATAAAGATGATAAAAGCTAACTACAAATTAAAAGTGCAAGAAAGTAAATGGATAACTACCATTGTTACCTTATGGCAAGGGTTCGGAGTTTAAAGTCCTCCGGATAAGACTTCTCGTTGTCTTCATTTCTGGGGTGCTTCATCGGATCCCGAGGATGGGGACCCTGACGGTGGACCTCCTGGTGATGATGACTCAGTTGGGGAGGTTACCTTTTCTTTCCATACCTTTGTAGGTTGTGCCTTTGGTGCTGTAGATTCTTCCTTGATTTCCTCCTCCTCAACATTGCTCTTTTGAGAGCGATTCCTCCGGCGCTGACGTCTCCTCATGGACTGGCTAAAAGCTGCTAATCCAGGAGAGTTATAATCTTTAAAATAACAGCGTACCTTCTCTCCTAGAAATTGGAAGTGGACTTGGCCTGATCCATTGTAGATAATCGCGTTGGTGGTGCTGAGGAATGGCCTTCCAAGTATGATGGGTGTCTCGTCTTCTTCTCCCATGTCCATTATCATGAAGTCGGTCGGGACGTAATGGTCCTGAATCTTGACCATGATGTCTCTTGCTACTCCCTCCAGAAATCTTGTTGTGTTGTCCGCTAGCTGCAGCTGCATATAGGTAGGGTACAGAGGTGTATCAAATAATAAATCATATACCTTTTTAGACATTATGTTGACAGCTGATCCGGTGTCACAGAAGGCATTGTAGAATGAGCACTGTCCAATAGTGCAATCAATGGCTGGCGTGTCTGGATCCTCTTTCTTGGTTTAGAATGGTGAAGCTAAGAGGTGGTCATGCTTGTACTCAACAGCCTTGACTACTTGGACTTGCTTTCTCACTTGTCTTCTGTTCCTATTCTTTCTCTTCCCATTTGAATTTCTCTTGGTTCCTTCATTTGTTGGCTTGATTGGGAAGTAAGCTCCTCTTGGATCTATAGGAGCTTCAAGGGTCTTGTTCTTGAAACTGAACTTCTCTTTATTGCCCTTGATGGTGAAACAAATCTTGGCACTGTCCGTGTAGATGACAGCCTTCGCAGTACTCAGGAATGGTCGGCCAAGGATGATTGGACTCTTGGGGTCTCTGCCGGTATCCAGGACTACAAAGTCTTCAGGGACATATGATCTCCCGATTCGTATACACACGTCATCTAAGATTCCTTTGGGGTACTTGATCGTCCGGGTGCGCAAGCTGCAAACACATATATCGTGTACAACAAAGATGCCCATGGAAAGACTTGGTCGAAGATTACCTTAGGCATGATGTTGACACTGGCGCCTAGATCGCAGACAACTTCAGGAAAGTCATGCTGCCCAATAGAGATGGGAATCACAGGTCTCCCTGGATCTCCTCTCTTAGGTGGCATGGACTCATCCTTCCATCCTGATGATGCTTCAACATAGTAACCTGCATACACATCAACCAGATTCGCGGTCTCGGGCTCTAGAGGTTGCCCTAGAATCTTACCTTCGTTGGTCGATGGAACAGCGGCCGCCAGCTGAGCTAGTTGTTGTTCTATCATTTTATTAAAGCTAAGGTGGTTCTTAACAGCATAGGTAAAGCTATCCATTTTAATGTTTATATTCTCTAGCATTTTATCATTGGATGCTACCTTCCTAAATAATGTCTCCACAACTTTGTTTTGGTTGGAGATCACTTCTCTCAAAGGCAATTGAGCATAGTTATTGTAATTAGTGCCTTGAAAGTTACCTTAGAGGTTACCTTGGTAGTTGGGCCTTTGCTGGTTCCATCCTTGATTTTGAGGACGATAGTTGTTGTTATTGTTGATGAAGTTCACATCCTCACGGGTCTCGGGACAGCTATTGCCTGAGTGTCCCATATTGCCACACACTTCACAAGTCATGCATGCATCATTAATGCGCATGACATCTTGTCTCTGGCTCGTCTTGTCTTCCAGCTTCTTCATGAGCAGGTCTATCTTGGCAGACAGCATGTCTACCTCCTTGAGCTGGTGCATTACTCCACTCCTCTTGCGGGTGGTTTGGCGCTCATCATTCTAATCCTGATTGGAGGCCATCTTCTCCATAAGACCAGTAGCTTGTGGTATGGTCAGTGACATAAATGCACCTCCAGCAGCAGCATCAACATTATTGTGGGTGCTGTTGGTAAGCCCATGATAGAAAGTTTGTATAAGGTGCCAATTCTCCATCCCATGATGAGGACATTCTAATATGTAGTCTTGAAAGCGTTCCCATGCCTCATGGACTGACTCATCATGTTGTTGCTGGAAACTCGAGATCTTCCCTCTTAGGGCACTCGTCTTGCCCATAGGAAAGAATCTTGCTAGAAAAGCTGTGGAGCACTTGTCCCAAGTTGTATGGTTGTCTTTGTTGGCGTAGAACCATTGCCTTTCCCAACAGTGAGAATGGGAACAGACGCAGCAGTATGGTATCCTTTGGTACATCTTTCAGCTTGAAAGTGCTACAAATCTCCAGGAAGTGTTGGAGATGAGCACTTGCATCCTCGTGTGCTTTTCCACAGAACAGGTTGGCTTGCACCATGGTGATAAGAGCTGGCTTGAGCTCGAATCCATTCTCCCTAACTTCAACGTTAGGTCCAGTGCGGATGTTGTTGGTGTTCGGAGCGGAGAACTCACGTAGTGACTTATCAGCCATTTCTTCAAAGATTGGTGCTAAGTTGCCCTCTTGTTGCTCTTCTTCTTCTTCTCTTGTAGGAGCTTGCTCTTTCAAAGAACGAACCTCAGCAGTGGGTGTCCTTGATGGAGATTCAAAGATGTCCCTCACTTGCTGGAATTTCTTTCTTCGAAAGAGTTTCTCTGGATTTTCAACGTAGTTATCTGGCAGATCAAAACCACTCATTCATTACCCTGCATAAGATTTCACAAAGATAGAAAACACAAGGGTAAGCCTGCATTGAGTAGGGGTCTATGGTTTCCTCTATCTCATTAGTTTGTTAGGTCTATCGCTATCCTTTTTAATTGCCAATTGCCTTCCCCGGCAACGGTGCCAAAAATGCTTGTTGACACCTCTTAATGTTATCTCTAATAACGGCGCCAAAAATACTAGAGTAGCGCACCGCCACTAGAATGCCAAGTTGTCATCCCCAGCATAACACCAAGGGGTGTGGTATTAAATCATGCCACCATCTAGAATATAGAAATGTATCCGCAAGCGCACAGATCAAATACCATTGTAGCATTTTACCCGGAGTATTACGGGTTGTCATTTATATTTTCCCAAAGGAAGGTCTACATGGCTGTGTAAAGGTAGTGTGTTGACCTAGAGTGTAACGAATAGGCATAACCATATCCTCGCTACTCAATGCAGGGGTAAGTCACAAGATAATAGATAAGATAAGTATATAATCATTAGCATAAACAGATAGAGACTCCTAGCTATATCATTAGGGTTGCTAGTAGAACATCAAGAGATATTCCTGGGTTATTCCTAGCTACATGTCAATGCATATTATGGTTAGTGCAATACACCTAGTAGTCATGGCTAAGGTTAGCATTATATTTATTCATAGTGGACATACTAGGAAAGTTTGAGAACATAGCACGCCCTTCCGTCATATACAAGCCCTACTATGCCTATAAACGGGGTTCGGATTACATAGGACTCAACAGGAATGTCACACCCACGATCGACCAAACCCAGCCTATAGGGTGCATTCGTAGATAAACAACATATAAGCACCACGCTTACACAATGTTTATCACTCACCCAACGATCAATTAGATGAGTGCTATACGAACCTATGGATAAACATAATGTTAATCTAGCTATACTAAGCATATAACCATAATAGACAAAGAACACAATAACTATGAATGTAAGTAAATAAGAATTCATCAATTCAATTGTAGCAATCATATAACTATACAATGAAAGAGAACAAAGGCGAGAGGAGGTAAGAACTATACCAAATCCAAGATCTTGATGGCTCCGGAATCCAAGCCTGCGCTTGCCTCCCTCTAGTTCTATTCTAGCTATCTAGGCCCTAGTTAAGGAGCTCGATTAGGGTTTTCGGCCGATGATCGACTTCGAATGAGAATGAATGAATGGGGGGCTCTCCCCCAGGGGGTGCCTCTCCTTTTATAGCCCTGGGCGATGATCGTGAGCCATCGGATCAAACCGACATTGACGGGCGGCTAGGATTGATCCTCAAAGGCGGTGGAGCGAACCGGGCGAACGGGGCTGGACCGGGGCCCAGGCCAGATCGGCCGGTCTGGGGTGGGACCGGCCGGTCCCACCTGGTGGGCCCCCGGCTCGGCGTGGTGCCTTCTCATCTCTTCTAGAATCTTCCTGTGTAGCCGTGTAGTCCGTTTTCCGTTTTCTTCTTCCGATAAGCTTGTATGTTTGCGCCTTTTCTGGTTTACGCCTGCATAAATAGTGAAACACCAAAACTCTTGGAATTCGGTCAGTGTAAACCCTATATCTACTTCGGTGATCACATTTGCATCCTTTTCATGGCTAGTTGACGGTTGAATTAATACAATAGTGGCCGTCAACAGTGCCCAAGCAACAAGTACCCATCTCACGGAGCCACATTTGTGATTATATGTGTTGTTAGGATAAGGATGGCAAGATTGTGGTGAAGTATGTGGGTGCACTCAAGAAGAGGCAAATCTTGAGGAGTGTTTGGGTGCCCAAGCCTTTTATAACTAACCCTCTAGGTTCCATCTCGGGACCTAAAACAAAGGCTTAAATTTGTTTTTGCAGGAATATTCCTCCGGTGGATCAAGTTGTGTGCTTGATAGTGGATGCACAAATCATATGACCGGAGAGAAGAATATGTTCACCTTCTTTCAACCAAATCAAACTTCATGTGAAAGGATTGTCTTTGGTGACAATAGCAAAGGAGTTGGTTTGGGTAAAATTGCTATCTCAAATGATAATTCTATTTCTAATGTTCTACTTGTGGATTTGTTGGGATACAATTTGTTGTCCGTCTCACAACTTTGTGAGATTGGATACAATTGTCTCTTTACGGATAAGGGTGTGGAAGTCTCTAGAAGGGCAGATTCCTCTATTGCTTTTACGGGTCAACTAAAGAGCAAGCTTTATCTAGTTGATTTTGCAACTAGTAAAGTGGGGTCCGAGACTTGTTTAGTAGCAAAATCTAGCATGGGCTGGTTATGGCATCGCCGACTAGCTCATGTTGGCATGAGGAATTTGGCCGACGTTCAAAGAGGTGGACACATCCTTGGACTAACAAATGTTTCTTTTGAGAAAGATAGGATTTGCAGTGCATGTCAAGCCGGGAAACAAGTTGGAGCTAAACATCCCATCAAGAATATAGTGACAACTACAAGACCACTTGAGCTCCTCCACATGGACTTATTTGGACCCAATGCTTATATAAGCATTGGAGGTAACAAATATGGTTTTGTAATTGTTGATGATTATTCTCGTTTCACTTGGGTGTTCTTTTTGAGAGATAAAGGTGAAACCCAAGGGATCTTCAAGAAGTTTGCAAGAAGAGCTCAAAATAAGTTCGATGTGAAGATCAAGAAAGTGAGAAGTGATAATAGGACGGAGTTTAGGAACACCAACATTGAAGAGTATCTTGATGACGAAGGCATCAAACATGAGTTTTTGGTTCCTTACACTCCTCAACAAAATGGTGTTGTGGAAAGGAAGAACCGAACACTCATTGAAGCCGCAAGAGCAATGTTGGATGAGTACGAGATCCCGGAGAAAGATTTTTAGGCGGAAGCCGTGAACACGGCATGTCATGCTATCAACCACCTATATCTTCACAAAATTAGGAAGAAAACCGTCTAAGAGCTACTCACCGGTAACAAACATAAGGTGGATTACTTTAGGGTTTTTGGATGCAAGTGTTTCATACTTAATAAGAAATCCAAAAGCTCTAAGTTTGCACCTAAGATAGATGAAGGGTTCTTACTTGGTTATGGTACTAACGAATATGGATACCGTGTTTTCAATAAGACCACCGGTCAAATTGAAATTGCGGTAGACGTAACTTTTGATGAAAGCGACGACTCTCAAAAGGAGCAAGTCAATGCTGAAATTGTAGGTAAAGAAGAACCATCTCATCAAGTGATAAAGAAGCTTGCAACCGGTGAGGTAAAGCCCGTTGAAGAAGATGATGATGAACCTCTACAAATCAATCATGATCCTAGCATACATCATGGGTCAAGCAATGCCCATGACAACACCCCCACTTCAAGAAGGGATCATGGCTCAAGAACACATGCAAATCAAGATCCAACACAAGTAGAAGAAAACAACCAAGGAAACATTGATGATAACCAAATCATTGACTCTCCAATAAACCAAGACAATGATAGTGATGATGATGGCCCAATCCAAAAAGAAGTCAAGTGCCTCACCCAAGAGTGCATCATAACATTCAACGAGATCACCCCGTTGACAACATTCTTGGGAGTATTCAAAGAGGAGTTACTATAAGATCAAGATTGGCAACCTTTTGTGAGCACTTCTCTTTTGTGTCCCCAATAGAGCCCAAAAGAGTTGAAGAAGCACTTTAAGATGAAGATTGGATAATGGCAATGCAAGAGGAGTTGAACAACTTCACTCAGAATGAAGTCTGGTCCTTGGTGGAAAGACCCAAACAAAATGTGATTGGAACCAAATGGGTCTTCCGCAACAAAAAAGATAAGCATGGCGTGGTCACAAGAAACAAGGCACGGTTGGTGGCTCAAGGATTCACTCAAGTGGAAGGATTGGACTTTGGGGAGACATATGCACCGGTGGCAAGGCTAGAATCAATTCAGATCTTGCTAGCCTTCACAGTTCATCATGACTTCAAGTTGTATCAAATGGATGTGAAGAGTGCATTCCTCAATGCCCCCTGTCCGAAGAGGTTTATGTTGAGCAACCACCGGGTTTTGAAGATCCCAAGCATCCTGACCACATCTACAAGCTCGACAAGGTGCTCTATGGGTTGAAACAAGCCCCTAGAGCTTGGTATGATTGTCTCAAGGACTTTCTACTCAAACAAGGGTTTGAGATTAGGAAGGCCGATCCTACTTTATTTACTCGCAAAGTCAATAATGATATTTTTGTGTGCCAAATATATGTCGATGACATTATATTTGGTAGTACTAATGTGGCTTTTTGTGAGGAGTTTAGCAGGATTATGACCCAAAGGTTTGAGATGTCTATGATGGGAGAGTTGACATACTTTCTCGGATTTCAAATCAAGCAACACAAGGATGGCACATTCATAAGTCAAACCAAGTACACCTCCGACATGTTGAAGAAGTTTGACATGGACAAAGCCAAGCCCATCAAGGCACCAATGCCGACAACCGGACATCTCGACCTTAGAGGAGATAGCAAAGCCGTAGATCAAAAGGTATATTGTTCCATGATTGGATCCTTGCTTTACCTTTGTGCATCTAGGCCCGATATTATGCTTAGCGTGTGTATGTGTGCAAGATTTCAAGCTAATCCTAAAGAATGTCATCTTGTGGCTATTAAGAGAATTTTTCGGTATTTAGTCCACACTCCTAATCTTGGCTTGTGGCATCCTAAGGGCTCCACTTTCGATTTGCTTGGGTACTCCGATTCGGACTACGCCGGTTGCAAAGTAGATCAAAAGAGTACTACTGGGACTTGCCAATTTATTGGTAGGTCTTTAGTGTCTTGGAGTTCAAAAAACCAAAATAGTGTTGCCTTGTCAACTGCTGAAGCCGAGTATGTGGCGGTCGGCGCTTGTTGTGCCCAACTACTCTGGATGAAGCAGACTCTTAAAGACTTTGGATGTGAGCTAACCAAGATTCCCCTTTTGTGTGACAATGAGAGTGCCATTAAGTTGGCAAACAACCCTGTAAACCACTCTCGTACAAAGCACATAGACATCCAGCATCACTTTCTGAGAGACCACGAAGCCAAAGGAGATATCGCTTTGCATCATGTGAGCACCGATAATCAACTAGCCGATATCTTCACAAAGCCCCTAGATGAGTCAAGATTTTGGGCTTTGAGGAGTGAACTAAATATCATTGATTCTCGTAACGTGGCTTGATATCTTGTACACACTTGTATGTTATAGACTTGGACAAAAGATTGTGAAAATTTGTGTGCAAATTTTAAAATCTATTTTCAAGAACTCAAATGTGCCTATAGTTATGTATTGGTTGAATGAAATCTGGGCACATATGAGTTGGTTCGAGTATACCATGAAGTTCACCACATTCTCAGCTTTTGGTGCCTGGACCGGAAGTTCTGGTTGGAACGGAAGTACCACCAGGAGACGGAACCCCTCCTGCGCGCGCGACAACTCTAGCCACTAGAAGTTCCGGTCCCCTACCGAAACTTTCGGTCAATACGTTTTGACCACAGTAAAAGCTAGGTCTCGGGCTTTCAAGAGTCAACGGTTTCTTTTTCTCTTCTCCCTTCTCACCCCGAGCACTGTAGCAGCGGCGGCGCCCTCTTCTTTCTCACCTCCGATCTCCCTCCTCCTTCTCTCCCTTCCAAATCTCTTTGGTGAGGAGATTGCCCCGGCATTGGATATCGCATTGGTGGTGGTGGTGGTCGCCGGGAAGTCTTGGCACGTGCGGATTTGACTTATTCTCTCCGAGGAACAAGGTACCGGGATTTCGCTCCTGATCTCCCAATGTACTCTGTTTTGAGTCGATTCCTCGCACGTGCTAGCTATATTTAGTATATACATGCTATTGGAATGCCTATCATGCAATGCACGTGGTCGATCTCTGTGGAACACGTGGGTCATGCCGCATTAGGGCTCCACCGAGGAAGTTCCGGTCCTCTGACCGGAAGTTCCGGTTGGTCCTGTGCAGCACCTCCCCGTGGCTCCACTTGTCGATTCTTTTGTCGCATTCCTCGGTCATGTCTAAGACTTCCTTTTGCCCTGTCATTGTGTTGTGCAGCATGACTCATTGCACAACCCTAGTTGTGCGGCTCGTCTGGGCGAGCAATGGTCTCGTCCTCAGAGTATGGGTGATGGGGAGGAGGATCGTCCTCGAGGCAGTCGTTTCGCCCGTCGTGGTGGTTCTCGTGCTGCCTCCCTGTTAGAAGAAGAAGGTCCTTACAGTGTCCCTGACCGCTCTCGCACTCGTGCTTGTCCACCTCTTGCTCATCGCACTATGGTTAATGATACAGTGGCAGCAAGTCAGATTGAGGTGGAGGGTCGTGCCATTGCTCCGGAGTTTGTTCGGCGTTCACCTATTTCCATTGGTGCCGCTACCATGAACCAGAGCCTTCCTCATCACTCTCACTATGCTCCCAAGCCACGCTTGCCGGTGACTCCCTCCGGCGTCACTCCAAGATGGCCAATCGACTACCGCAAGCAAGCAAGGGATGTCAAGAGGATGTCTCTACTGATCCACACAAGTCTTTGCCCTATGCACCATATCTCATGCATGTGATTGAGCAAGTGGTTGGATTCTCTTTCCTACCATGACACCATCCATCGGGATTGGAAAGTGAAGAATATTCAGGCACCTGCGGGCAAGGGTAAGGCCCCTATGGAGAGTAGAGGTGGTGTTGAGGCTGCGGAGGCTCCTCCTATGGATCCTTCGGGTGGTGCTACAGCTGGTGGTGAGAGTAGCCATGGTCGTGGTCGTGGCCGTGGGCGTGGTAGTGCTACTCGCCATGCTCTTCAGAGGTTCTTCTCCTATTTCTGCTATACTCAGAGGAAAACTGATCAGCGTCTTCGTCGCTTGGAGGAGAAGGCTGAGCTACCTCCTGCCACTCCACTTCGGGACTTCCAGGACCCATATGCTGAGTATGATGCTATGTATGGTGGGCATGAGTTTGATGCAGGTGAGCAGCAGCAGCAGGGCCCTTCTTTCACCGCATTTGATCCTTCATATGGCAGTGAGCTTCACTCCGGTTACACCATGGAGGACACCGAGTTGGGCGCATCTTATCAGGAGATCTTTGGTGCGGCTGATGACGTCACTCGGACTTCTCTTTTCGGTGCTCCTGCTTTTGGTGGTGTTGGTGGTGCAGCTGGTCCGTCATCGTCCCAGGGTCACTTCTTCCATGACGACGACGATGATGACGAGTAGTGCTTGCAGCTTTGCCCCTTTTGCTCCTTCTCGAGGCCTACCCTTTTTGGCATTTGATGCCAAAGGGGAAGTGTTAGGCTTATTATCATGATGTAATAGGGGTAGTTAAAATTTCAGTCTGTAATAACTCTATCTCGTGTGGTGAACTATGTGGTAAAACTTGAACTAGTTGTGTGTGGTGGATGATTGTAGGTTAAAACTTTTTATGTTCATCTAGTTTATCATCATGTGATGCTTCTTATGTGATATTGTGATGATGATTGTTGTCTTTAGAATGGTTATGTTGGTTAAGTCCTTTTCTTTTTATCATAACCATTCATGTTCTTTCACTTTATTCTTGTGATATATTATGTCATATGTATCACGGTTTTTTCTATCACACACATTCTTAGGCACCCCACGGATTATAAAATTTAAGGGGAGCCTCTCTAGTGTATGCCATCTTGATTTCACTCAAGATTTTGAAATTCAAATCCTATGCATACACTAAGGGGGAGCTTGTCTTAAATTTTGAAATTCAAAAGCTCAAATTCTTTCTATCATATATAAGCCTAAGTTGGTTGTCATCAATTACCAAAAAGGGGGAGTTTGTTAGTGCATTCGCCCCCAGTGTGGGTTTTGGATAATTAATGACAATCAAATTAGGGACTAACATGTTCATCAAGTGATATCTATAAGTATTAGTCCATTGGTGGATTTAAACGAAAGAATTTGGTGAATGATAGCACCCTAAATTTCATGGACTAACGGCGTTTCGGCTCAAGTGATTCACTCTCATTTTATTTTGAATTGAGTCGTAGGAAATGTCGTACTATCAAGAGGGATACAAAACTAACTAGCTAGATGGAGATAAAAGTGCTCATGTCGACGTTTTAGAGTAGCTTGAGAGAGACCGTTTCACCCTTGCGCACGTAGAAAGGTTTTGTTGTTTCTGCAGGGTGGACCGGAAGTTCTGGTCTTCCAGCAGTAGTTCCTCTCTGGCCAGAAGTTCCGGTTAGAGACCGGAAGCTTTTTCTCGCACGCGACGGTTGCTGGGTTTTGACCTGGCGGAAGTTTCGGTCCCTGACCGGAAGTTCCGCCCTGACCGGAGGTTCCGGTCGGAGACCGGAAGTAGTCTCTTGCACACGACGCCTACGCCAGCCTGCCCTAACCGGAAGTTCCGGTCAGAGACCGGAAGTTCCGGTCAGCCCATGTCTCGCCCATTTCAAGCCAACGGTCAGATCCGTTCGGACCGGAACTTCCAGTGGGCTCCACCAGAACTTCCGGTAGGTCATTCGGAGGCCAAAGTATATGTACTTTTCACCTCCGTTTCTAACCGTTACACCAGGCATTTCACTCTTTCACTGCTCTCCCAACAGCCCCCAAGCTTTGACTCGCCCACTTTCTCTCCCCCTTGCTTCCAAGCTTCAATCTTCGATTGTTTGAGCTAGGGACGTGAGATTTGAGAGCGGGAGCATCGATCTTCGACTTGAGCACTTGGTTTCCCCGTCTTGCCGGTTGGTTTTGTGTTTATTACTCTTGGGTTCTTGGAACCCTAGCCGGCTAGGCGTTCTTCGTGGTTGCCCGTGTTGATTTACTTGTGAGGGCATCCCGAAGCGTTTGTATACCCTTCATCTTAGTGAATATCTCAAGCTTTCCTTTGTGGTTGCTTGAGGGAGGTGATCTACGTGGTCGGGCCTTGGTATCCACCTCAACAACGAGGACGTAGGCACTCCTTTATGGGGAAAGCCGAACCTCGGGATAAATCGTGTGTTCCGCGTGCTTATTGTGGTGGTAGCTTCGACTACCCTTGTCATTGTGTTCTTTGTATTCTCTATTGCATATTTGGTTGTAGGAAGAAGAACTCAATCCAAGAGGTGATTCCCTAAGGTGTGGAGAAATCGATTCCATCATCAACATCATCTAGAAGGGTGTGGTAACATGTGTAGTTGAAATCACAACTCATTATAGAAGTTTTGGTCTAGCACCGGAACTTCTGCTCCAAACCACCGGAACTTCCGGTGAGCATTTAACTTCCGCAACTTGAGTTCGTGAATTTTAGGATTTGAAAATACGTCTATTCACCCCCCCTCTAGGCCAATTAGGTCCTTTCACAACTGTTCTTCACAAAGATCAGAGATTGACCCCATTCTGCAAGAAATAGCGGAGCTTAGCAGAAGTTTTTTAGAATTTCGACTATGCTTTACAAGTAGAGGCTGTAATAGGGTAGCTCATGAATGTGCTAAATTGGTTACTCGTGACAACCCGGTGGTGGAGTGTCTTATAACCCCTTCGGAGTTGCGAGCGATCATAGATGATGATTGTAATCATGGTGCTGGTTAATAGAAAGCTCCGTTAATTGCAAAAAAAAACTCTCTCCCTGGACTATATAAGGAGAGGTAGAGACCCCTCCTCGAGATCCAATTCGTGGTACCCCTTCCACAAGCATGTGCAATAAGGGTTGATGATCTGATATCACCTTTAACACCACAACTGTTTAATTGTTTATTATTATATGGCCCAATTCTGCACATAGAATGGGTAAAATTTTAAACATAGGATAACCCATCCAAAATTTGTGAATAACCCATATCTATTGGATGTTTCTTATTTCATATCCTACCCCACATCAGCATACAATCGAATTCAGATTATCCATATCCACATGTATATTAAAAGTTCACCACATCGTCAGAACTTAAATTGGGTCGGATTAGATCAAAAAACTATCTATGCCACTTTTCTAGCTAGTATTCATAAGATTAGGTATTTTGGTAAAAAGATCTCCTCCAATAGCTTGTTCATCAACGTCTCCAAATATTTCCATGCTATCTAGTGCAACACTCTACCAAAAACACGAAGAAAAATTGCTCTCTAAAATGTACACATGATATAAATTAAAAAGCACTTTGCTAGAGCATGCATGTGATTTTTTTGTTTCAGCCTGCACACCTATGTAGCATGCAATTTTTAGTCGCAAAAACACACGGCCAGATCTACTTCCCTGACTACTATGCCCATGCCCCCGCCGCATGCGAGCTAAGGTTTCGCCAATGTTCTATGGCCACAACGGTGGCCGTGGAGTTCTGGCGAAATCCAAGCTGGTCCATGACGCCACCTTTCCCCCATTGCCTCAATTGCTGTCACCACCATGGTCGGAGCTCCCCCGCCCGACCGCGCTTGGCCGCTTCTACCACCGCCGTCTTCTCTAAGGCACTCGCCTGCATTACCACAGCCTGCCCTACCTGCGTCTGGCCGACCGGCTGACAATTCTATAGCCCACCAAAGTTGGAGAAGAGAGAGAGAGAGAGAGAGCTCGTTGGAACTATAAAAACTAATCCAGCAGAAGGAGGCGGAAGATGACGAGGGGCCGACCGTGTGACGGATCCACCACCACCGTCACCAGATTCAGTGAAAACGCCATCGCCGCGGCCGCATCCACCATGGGGAAGGCGTTACAGCATGGGAGACGGTGAGGGATGGGCGTGAGGACGAGGCTATCGGTGATGTGGTTGTCGGAGAGGGTGCGAGCAGCTGCTGATTGCAGGAGGAGGTGGGTGTGCGGCCAGGTCTTTGAGGGCGTGCATGCTTAGTATTTAGGTAAAAAGAAATTATTTCTGCTGATGTTGGTATTTATAACAAGTGTACTGGTGTTTGATCTAAACTTGTAATAATAGGCCTGATTCTACCAGTTGGTAGATGAAGTCGGATATAACTATTTTTTATCTAAAAATATAGATATCAAATTATAGATCTATAGTAGTTGTCCAATATAGTATGAGGAAGAGCGTCAAACGGTCAACTATTTAGCCTGTCCACATGTATCTGCTGTCACATGGCGCCGCTGCCGTGTGCAGCAAAGCATGCAAGTCCAGCTGACACGACTTGGGTGGACCAGGCAAGTCAAACCGACAGCGTTTTTTCTTCGTTCCACACGCACCTAACCTTAGGGCGTTTATCAGCATGTCGGACAGAGCGAATGGAAGATGTGGATGTGCATGCATGTCAGTATGTCCCAAGGCACCAAATGTAAAATACTACTCCCTCCGTCCCAAAATAAATGACGTTTTGGGTGTTCATGCCATACGTTTGACTTGATTTGTAGAAAATATGTACAATATTTATATCTCTAAATAAATTTGTTAAAAAATAGATCTAAAGATCTTTCCGATAATACTAATTATGATACTAATCGATGATATTTACTATTTATAAAAATTACCAGCAATTATTTCTTAGGAAGCGAGAACGACATCCTTTTTGGGACGGAGGGAGTAATCACTAATTTGGCAACGAGGGCACGAGGCAACCGGGCATGGAATGAGAAACGGTGAGGACACACGCGCTTCACTTTTGTAGTATAAGCAGAGAAGATGGGCCGTGGGCGGATGGAGTTGTTGAAAGCAGAGTAGCAATAGCAACTACGTTAAACAAACTTTGGGAATCGGATCTGACATCTGAGCAACGATAATTTGACAATGAGAAAATTAATTTATGTATAAACGAGCACGCTGGACGGCTGGAGCAGGATTGGTGCTGGATCCTGGATGTCGTCTCCATTGTTTATAGGAGTACATAGAGTGAGCAACAGTACAAGTGCGTGCCGATGCAAGCACTGGCGTGCAAATTCCTACTCCCCTACTACTAGTAGCAGATCTCTGCTGCCTCTTGAGTTGACTCGTCCATTCACATTTTGGGGCACGCGCCTGCCCGCGCGCGACACCGTGTCGTGCCCGTCCCGCCACCTGCAAATCGACGCGCTTCATCGACTGCAGCAGAGTAGCGAGCTACCTGCCACCCGCCCCCGGCGCGTCCTCCGTCGCACCCTTGCATTCGACTCCGTCCCTGCTCTGAGCCGCCGTGAATTTAGTCGTATTTTTCTTCGGTGCGCGGCTACCTCGGGAGGCAAGGCACCCGGCACGGACTTCCTTCTCCGGCACCGGCAGCTTCAGCTTGGCGGCGCCCCTGCTTCAGTTATAGAGCGTATATAAGAATCCACATGAAAAATGAAATGAAACAATTAAATTTAATTTGGAAACCGCGCCGACGCATGCATCTTCGACTGACAGAAACTGAAAGCACCACCTACCTGTCGGCGTTGCAGGAGGATGACCTCTTGAGAAGAAGGGCATCATCGCCGCCGCGCTTCTTGCTGCTCTCAATGAGGCTGCCGCTGAAGTAGTCCCGCTCAACGACACCGTCTCCACCGGACACTGACAAGCACTCAGCTCTTGCTGATGTGTACGCGTCCGGTGCCTCCTTCTCCGCCCGCCTGTTACTAGCACTCGTCATGGCCAGGTCGGACCGGGTACGCGCGTGGCCCCGCTTCACGGCCGTCATGGACCCGCAGGAGAAGATCTGCATCAGCAACGCCGACGCCCGCATCCGCCCGCCCGCGATCACGCCAACATCCCTGCTGCAGCTCTCCAGGGCGTCCGGGCTGCCGGAGGACGGCGGCGGCGAGATCTCGTCGATGGCCAGCTCCGTCGACGGGTCCGCGTCCCGGTCGATCTGCGTGGCCGCAGACTGTTGGGCCACCTGCTTATTAGTATTGCAGTCGCCCAGGTCGAAGGAGCTCCAGTTCTTGCGGTGGCGGAAGGAGGAAGAGGCGTCCTGGTGCGGTGGCGGTGGCTGAGGGAAGAGGAGGAGTGGGGAGGCCTTGAGGACGTACTCGTCGTTGCCGTGGGCGGGGTGGATGAGGTCGTCCTCGGCGAGGTCTTGCCACACGTACCCGTTCCTGTAGCTCCTCTTGGAGGACCAGGAGTACATGCCGGGCATGCCGTTGCCGCGGAGCGCGTTGAGACGGGCCGTGAAATCTCGGAGGTAGAGGCCAGGAGCCGGGTTGGAGGAGCAGGAGCGGGGCAGCTCCATCTCCAAGAAGTGCGGGTGGTCGAGGTGGCCGTCGCGGTGGCACAGATAGTACACCACGGCCACCTTCCTCGCCAGCTTGGGCTTCGGCTTGGGCTCGGTCCATACCACGGTGCGCTCGGGGCTCCCCCACCTTCCTCGCTGGAGCGATGAAGAGGCCGCCATTGCTGGAGGGAGGCTTTACTGGCTAGTTACTAGTGAGTAGTGACGGTGGCAGGGGAACGGATATATATTGATCTGTGTGTGCGTGTGAGCGTGTCTACTGCCACTGTCAACAAGGAAGCAAGGAATAAAATAATAATACGTTAGAGGTGAGGCCGCAAGAAAATAGTATAGTACAGTGGTACGACCACAATGTGGAACAAGACCGGAAGGTGTTAGCTGTGCAAAATGCCAAAGGACGAAGGAAACGGGACCTTGGTAGCCAAGACTTGAAACCGCAGAAGGACCAAGCACGCATGTCACGCACGAGCAAGATGTAGGCAACTGATTTCTCTACTTTTTGTAAGCATATTATAAAAATTTTCCTTTTAGACAACTACTAGTTGGATTTTGACCAGTCCCCAACTAGTAAACGAGAACTATTATTAGTTAGGATACGAAACTTCTGTTTTGATTCGTATAGTGCTAATAATTACTTTATTTGATCTAAATAGGTATAACTAATGATCCTGCTACTTGTTAGCTAATACCAACTAACAACTATCTTACTAATTAGATTACACTAGCTAATCACAACTAATAATTAGCTATTTAATATTAGCTATGAGCAATTAGCTAACTAACTATTAGTCTATTCGCACTCGTCGTTCTCTATTTCTATCCTCTAAAAGAAATATTCTATCCTCGTCAGCAAGATTCTTTCCTTTATATCAATTTCTTCCGCATCCGTCATCCTCTATATCTCATACTCTATATCCCATTAATCAATATTTTTTACTCAAATCTATCCTATCCATCCCATCTACAGCAGCTGACAAGAGGGACCCACGACCCACCCTTTTATCTCCCCCACCGGCCCGTTCACCTCGCTCGTCGCTTCCCCCTCTCTCTCTCCCCCTCCGCCCGGCTCTCTTCTCCGTTGACCTCTCTCTCTTCCTCACTGCGGGCGGGCGAGTGGCGGCCGGAGTTCCAACCGGGCGGGGGCGGGCGGCGCTGGGAGCCACGCCTCACGGCGGGCGGCCGGATCTTGGCGCCCGCCCTTCTTGGCCGGTGGGGCGGCCGGATCTCGGCGCCCGGCCCTCGCTCGCCGGTGGGGCGGCCTCGCGAGTTTCGCGCGCGCAGGGGCGCTGCCGCCGGCCGCGCGCTGGGCGGGCCGGGCGCGGCGGGCCGGCTGGCGGGCGAGGGCGCCGGGCGCGCTGCTCGAGCAGGCGCGGCGCGGCGCACGGCAGGGAGCGTACCCCCCGGCGGGCGGGCAGCGCTGCTCGGCACGCCGCTGCGGCCGGGCGAGCGCGTGGCGGCCGGGCGTGGCGAAGCCACGGTGGGCGGTGGGACGGCCGACGGTAGCGAAGCGGGCAAAGTAGCCGCGTGGGCGCAAGGCGCGGCGGGGCTGCTGCGTAACGCCGACCACCCGGACGGGAACGCCGCCCCGACCACCGGACGCGGCGAGCTCGCGCGACTGCCGGGCGATGGCGCGCGGTGGCGGCGGCGAGGCGCCTCTTCCTCTTCCTTCTGCTCCTCGGCGCCGGGCGGTCTCTCTCTCCTCCTCGGCGCAGCTTCTGGTCTCTCTCTCCTCAGTTGTGGCGAGATGGGGCCGGCACAGGCCGTAGCGCACGGCCGATATCCCCCCAAACTTCCCGCACGAAGCAATCGATTCCGGATGAGGTGGCGGTTTCCAGGTCCGCGCTGCGGCGGTTTTGGTCCGTGATACCGCGTCCCGGACGCGTTTGGCGTATCCAGTGCGGAAGCCTTAGCAACTAATGAATCCAAAAAAGGTCTAACTAAGCGAAATGATGATTTTATACAAGAAAAAAGATTGAAAATGCTAGATAAATAATAGGAGAGAAAAGATAAGTGATTACCAAAATATTATTTTAGAAAAAAATCCATTGCAAATATGATTTTAACTTTTAGATGGGCCCTAATGGCCGTTTTTGAATCCTATCATTTGGAGAAATTCAATTTACTTAATAAACTAGGCTATTTCGATTGGATTCGACATTCCATTATGTTTCTAAATTTACATATAAGTCTATTTCAAATTTACAGGGTCCAAGATGTCACCGTGCACTTATAACTGCTTTCAACTCGCTCCCCTACGAAGAAAATGCAATACTTAAGTATCTCCCTCTGTGTCCAACAATAATATACAAATATAATAATCGTATGCAACGATATTAGCTTAATTATTTTTTAAAATATGATTATTAAAATGCTTCAATTCCAAGGATCCAAATGATGCCTAAGGCTAATTAGAACATCTTTAATTAACACTTCAAATTATACTCTGTATCTTCATTTGAATATCAATTCCAAAGCATTCGCTATACATACTACTCAACGCACTAGCTCGCTGGCCAAATCTTACCCTCCATATTATGCCAGTATATTTTGTCTTCATATTCAAATTATTTGTGGCAGCTATAGTAACATCATTTTTTTAAACTCTCTAATTTGAACGGTTTAAATTCCAATGCCTATTTTTCAACAATTTCATTCTTTAACCTTCTTGTAACTTGGTCCATTTCATTTGGATTTTGGTGTTTAATGAACAACATGACCATTTAGACTCACATTATTTGCTAGTGTTTTTAGATATAGTTCAAAGGTGCAATAGTACCTTGGACTTAGGCAAAGTGGTGATCAGAATGATCAACATCTCAAGCAAGACATTAGAAGCCATGCTGAAGACCTGCAACACATTCTAGAAGTCTGTTGACGGCCACTATTGTATTTAATCAACCGTCAACTAGCCATGAAAAGGATGCAAATGTGATCACCAAAGTAGACATAGGGTTTACACTGACCGAATTCCATGAGTTTTGGTGTTTCACTATTTATGCAGGCGTAAACCAGAAAAGGCGCAAACATACAAGCTTATCGGAATAAAGAAACGAAAAATGGACTCCATGGCTACACAGGAAGGTTCCAGAAGGAACGAGAAGGCACCACGCCGAGCCGGGGGCTCGGAGGCCCACCGATCGGCCGGCCGGTGCGGCCTGGACCCGGCGGTGCAGGGGCTGGCCCCTCTCGGGTCCCAGTTCGCCCGGTTCGCTCCACCGCCTTTGAGGATCGATCCTAGCCGCCCGTCAAAGTCGGTTTGATCCGATGGCTCATGATCATCGCCTAGGGCTATAAAAGGAGAGGCACCCCCCTGGGGAGGGCAACCCCATTCATTCATTCTCATTCGAAGTCCGATCATCAGCCAGAAACCCTAATCAGAGCTCCTTAGCTAGGGCCTAGATAGCTAGATAACATTTAGAGGTGTCAACAAGCATTTTTTGCGCCGTTGCCGGGGAAGGCAATTGGCAATTAAAAAGGATAGTGATAGACCTAACAAACTAATGAGATAGAGAAAACCATAGACCCCTACTCAATGCAGGTTTACCCTTGTGTTTTCTATCTTTGTGAAATCTTATACAGGGTAATGAATGAGTGGTTTTGATCTGTCAGATAACTACGTTGAAAATCTAAGGAGACTCTTTCGAAGAAAGAAATTTCAGCAAGTGAGGGATATCTTTGAATCTCCATCAAAGACACCCACTGCTGAGGTTCGTTCTTTGGAGGAGCAAGCTCCTACAAGAGAAGAAGAAGAGCAACAAGAAGGCAACTTAGCACCAGTCTTTGAAGAAATGGCTGATAAGTCACTGCGCGAGTTCTTCGCTCCGAACACCAACAACATCTGCACTGGACCTAACGTCGAAGTTGGGGAGAATGGATTCGAGCTCAAGCCGGCTCTTATCACCATGGTGCAAGCCAACTTGTTCTGTGGGAAAGCACACGAAGATGCAAGTGCTCATCTCCAACACTTTCTGGAGATTTGTAGCACTTTCAAGCTGAAAGATGTACCAAAGGATACCGTACTTCTATGTCTGTTCGCATTCTCACTGTTGGGAAAGGCAAAGCAATGGTTCTACGTCAACAAAGACAACCATACAACTTGGGACAAGTGCTCCACAGCTTTTCTATCAAGGTTCTTCCCTATGGGCAGGACAAGTGCCCTAAGAGGGAAGATTTCAAGTTTTCAGCAATAACATGATGAGTCAGTCCCTGAGACATGGGAACGCTTTCAAGATTACATATCAGAATGTCCTCATCATGGGATGGAGAATTGGCTCCTGATGCAAACTTTCTATCATGGGCTTATTACCAATAGCACCCGTAACAATGTTGATGCTGCTGCTGGAGGTGCATTTATGTCATTGACCATACCACAAGCTACTGCTCTTATGGAGAAGATGGCCTCCAATCAAGATTGGAATGAAGAACGCCAAACCACCCGCAAGAGGAGTGGAGGAATGCACCAGCTCAAGGAGGTAGACATGCTGTCTGCCAAGATAGATCTGCTCATGAAGAAGCTGGAAGACAAGACAAGCCAGAGACAAGATGTCATGCGCATTAATGACTTATGTATGACTTGTGAAGTGTGTGGCAATATGGGACACTCAGGCAACAGTTGTCCTGAGACCCGTGAGGATGTGAACTTCATCAGCAACAACAACAACTATCGTCCTCAAAATCAAGGATGGAACCAGCAAAGGCCCAACTACCAAGGTAACTTCCAAGGTAACTTTCAAGGCACTAATTACAATAACTATGCTCAATTGCCTTTGAGAGAAGTGATCTCCAACCAAAATAAAATTGTGGAGACTTTATCTAGGAAGGAAGCATCCAATGATAAAATGCTAGAGAATATAAACGTTAATATATATAGCTTTATCTCTGCTGTTAAGAACCAACTTAGCTTTAATAAGATGATAGAACAACAACTAACTCAGTTGGCGGCCGCTGTTCCACCGACCAATGAAGGTAAGATTCCAGGGCAACCTCTAGAGCCCGAGACCGCGAATCTGGTTGATGTGTATGCAGGTTACTATGTTGAAGCATCATCAGGATGGAAGGATGAGTCCATACCACCTAAGAGAGGAGATCCAGGGAGACCTGTGATTCCCATCTCTATTGGGCAGCATGACTTCCCTGAAGTTGTCGGCGATCTAGACGCCAGTGTCAACATCATGCCTAAGGTAATTTTTGACCAAGTCTTTCCATGGGCATCTTTGTTGTACACAGATATGTGTTTACAGCTTGCAGACCAGACGATCAAGTACCCCAAAGGAATCTTAGATGACGTGTGCATACGAATCGGGAGATCATATGTCCCTGTAGACTTTATAGTCCTGGATACCGGCAGAGATCATGAGTCCAATCATTCTTAGCCGACCATTCCTGAATACTGCAAAGGCTATCATCTACACGGACAGTGCTAAGATTTGTTTCACCATCAAGGGCAATAAAGAGAAGTTCAGTTTCAAGAACAAGACCCTTGAAGCTCCTATAGATCTAAGAGGAGCTTACTTCATAGTCAAGCCAACAAACGAAGGAACCAAGAGGAATTCAAATGGGAAGAGAAAGAACAGGAACAGAAGACAAGTGAGAAAGCAAGTCCAAGTAGTCAAGGCTGTCGAATACAAGCATGACCACCTCTTAGCTTCACCATTCCTAACCAAGAAAGAGGATCCAGGCATGCCAGCCATTGATTGCACTATTGGGCAGTGCTCATTCTACAATGCCTTCTACGACACCGGATCAGCTGTCAACATCATGTCCGAAAAGGTATATGATTTATTATTCGATAGACCTCTATACCCTACCTACAAGCAGCTGCAGCTGGTGGACAACACAATGAGATTTCCGGAGGGAGTAGCAAGAGACATCATGGTCAAGATCCAGGACCACTACGTCCCAACCGACTTTATGATACTGGACATGGGAGAAGAAGACAAAACACCCATCATACTTGGAAGGCCGTTCCTCAGCACCACCAACGCGATCATCTACAATGGATCAGACCAAGTCCACTTCCAATTTCCAGGAGAGAAGGTACGCTGTTATTTCAAAGATTATAACTCTCCTGGATTAGCAGCCTTTACCCTGTCCAAGAGGAGACGTCAGAACCGAAGGAATCGCTCTCAAAAGAGCAATGTTGAGGAGGAGGAATTCAAGGAAGAGTCTACAGCACCAAAGCAACAACCTACAAAGGTATGGAAAAATCCTCAACTGAGTCATCATCACTAGGAGGTCCAACGTCAGGGTCTCCATCCTCGGGATTCGATGAAGCACCCCAGGAGTGACGACGACGAGAAGTCTTGTCTGGAGGACTTTAAACTCCGAACCCTTGCCATAAGGTAACAATGGTAGTTATCTATGTACTTTCTTGCACTTTTAATTCTTAGTTAATTTTCACCTTGTAGAAAATCACAAAAATATTTGGAAAACCTCAAAGCCCCATGTGACATAACTACAGCGTAAGCTAAAGGAGTGTTCACTGTGGTGGCCTAAAAATAAAATAAAAATTAGCATGCATACTCCATTCTGTTGATAAAAAGAAAAATCCAAAAATAATCATTGAGCATCTTGCTGCACTAAATGCACTGCAACAACCTTTGAAAACTCTCACAATAACCAACCCATAAACAGCTAACCACTAACTGTTTATCCTAATCCATTCCACGAGTTTTGGTGTTTTGTGAGATGTTTCTTTGCTGAGATGACTCGAGAGCTAGTCCACCTAAGAATCATCATCATCATCTTTGGAAGTACACCTTTTACGCACCACGGCTAACCTTTGTGTGAAGGAAGCAACTTCTTGTTGGATGAGATGATGGTTCCCGGCTACACCAGCTCTTACAAGCATGAGCTCCATCGAGAGGACTGCTCAGCTTCAATGCTCAACCACGACAACAACCAGCTTAGGGGAAGGCATCCCCTCAGGTAAGTGTACCTACGTGATTATCGAGTCAGTCATAAAACTAAAAATACTAAAAATATGTGAGCACATGAAGGTTCACTATAGTATCTAAGAAAACCTAAAAATACCAAAATTATGTGGGCACATGAAGGTCCATGCTTTTTAAGAGTCCTTAGAGCCTTTTGAGTTTTATAGTTTGAGTCTCTGAAAAATGAAAAATCAAATAAAAATGTTTGTCTGTCTAGAGTTAATAAAAAGGAAGCTCTTGAGATAAATTGAATTGATGATAAACTGCTCTGTTACAACACCTCTGAAATGCCTAGAGTTTAGACAAAAGTTTTTCCAAGTTTTAGCTCTAACTGTTTTGACATGAGAATTTGCTCTGAGCCTGAAACTTGTGGGTTGTATACGTTTGAACTAAGTCTAGGTGCCTGATTGATAAGATTAAGAAAGTCTGAGCTGCTATCTATTTTGTTCTAAGTGACACTAGAGTTCTGGAGATTTATCTTTTGAAAAATGAAAAAACATGATGGGTTCCTATATGACAAAGCCTATATTCCCACCAGAGCCAAACATGATGAGATAGGCTAGTTAAACTTCCACATATTTGCTGCTTGTCTTGCATTGAGTTTTGTCAACCTTTGTGACCCTGGTGAGAGATTTGTCATGCTCTTGAATCAAGATCCACCTCCATATGCACTACTCTACACTGGAGTAGGCGCAACAACATGCCATTCCACTTACATCCATTCCAAAAATATTTTTCTCCTACACTAGGGGAGAACACAAAAAATATTCCATTAGGTTAGTCACCCAATAAATGCTCCATGTTCCTGTGTTATCTCTCTAAATTCCATCAATGCCAAAAGGAGTGCTATGAGCTATGCAAAAAGATATTTGAGAAAAAGGGAGAAGAAAAGAAAGATGGACAAGTGTCCCAATGCTCGTAACCTCTGGCCAGTTTTCGAAAGAGAGGGAAGCATTGAAGGAGCTAAGTAGAATTAGGTTCCACCATATATCCACCATATCCATCCACCTATACATCTTGATTCGACTGCATGACTCGTTTCTCTATGGATCCATCGTTTGACTTAGTTGCTCTTTCATTTTTCTCCTTACCTATGAACTCCACATAAGCTTTAGCTATAGGATGAAAAGAAAGGCAATCTTCATCACTGCCTTGGTGAGAATCCATAAATACCACATACATCGAGACTTGAGAGTGTCATATATGGGAAGCTCTGAGTTTTATTTGAAAACCTCTAAAAACTCCAGAATGATAGTTGATCCAAGAGCTCGAGACATAGTGCTTAGATGGGATCTTTCTGTCTGTCAAGTGCTCAAGACCCAAGGAAGAGCTAATAAGCCCCACAGTCAAGGTAA
The DNA here is from genome assembly GCA_015844335.1 of Chrysopogon serrulatus. NCBI lineage: Eukaryota > Viridiplantae > Streptophyta > Magnoliopsida > Poales > Poaceae > Chrysopogon > Chrysopogon serrulatus. The sequence goes on from JADLZL010002848.1 coordinate 107,622, forward strand.
TATGGGTAAGTTTGAAAATCAGCTCAGTTATTGCATAACTTGGAGGAGAATTTTCTGTCTGACTGCAGGTATACTTAGAGAGAGTTGCTCCGATATGGCTACAATGCTTAAACATATATATATTTTCAATAACTTTTCTAAGTTTTCTTTGCTAAGGGACTAGCAAAGGTTAAGCTTGGGGGAGTTGTTGACGGCCACTATTGTATTTAATCAACCGTCAACTAGCCATGAAAAGGATGCAAATGTGATCATCAAAGTAGACATAGGGTTTACACTGACCAAATTCCACGAGTTTTGGTGTTTCACTATTTATGCATGCGTAAACCGGAAAAGGCACAAACATACAAGCTTATCGGAATAAAGAAACGAAAAACGGACACCACGGCTACACAGGAAGGTTCCAGAAGGAACGAGAAGGCACCACGCCGAGCCGGAGGCCCGGAGGCCACCAGGCCAGACCGGCCGGTCTGGCCCTAGACCGACCGGTCTGGGGCTGGCCCCTCTCGGGTTCCGGTTCTCCCGGTTTGCTCCACCGACTTTGAGGATCGATCCTAGCCGCCCGTCAAAGTCGGTTTGATCCGATGGCTCACGATCATCGCCCTGGGCTATAAAAGGAGAGGCACCCCCCTTGGGGAGGGCAACCCCATTCATTCATTCTCATTCGAAGTTCGATCATCAGCCAGAAACCCTAATCAGAGCTCCTTAGCTAGGGCCTAAATAGCTAGATAACATTAAGAGGTGTCAACAAAGTCCAAGATATCAAGAAGTAGAAGTATAGACACAATTGAAGCCACTAAAGCCGAGACAGAGGCCGGTGGATAAATTGGAATTGTCTCATGATTTTGGATCTACTGAAATTGCTATGAGATCCAATCAAAGTTGTGGAGCTTTTCAACGGCTTTCAGAAGTCTAAGATCAATAAAATTAGAGATTGGAGCCAAAAGCTATGCTAAAAATACGAAAATGTGACATGCAAAAACTATGGCAATGTATGGTCCGATACTAATAGTCAGATGCCCTCATCTTCAGTCCAACACTCACTAAAATGAAATGAATGTGGTCTAACATTCTTAGAACAGGTTTTAATGGCTAGTTTTTACATAATGAGCCTAAGACACTAGAACCTAGCAAATGGTCCGATGATGATGTGTTTGGATGGTCCGATGGTTACACAGGAACTTGTGTGCTACCTCAAACGGCTATATCTTATTGTAGAGGGCAAAATAAGCCCCCAACTAACCAAGATAAGGGTGGAGGAGCAAGGAAATTTGTGAGGGGTGTTGCTACACCATTTTAGTACTCTCCATTTGCATAATGCTTAGTGCTACATACCTCATCAGTGTAGGTTCCTTTGTGAAGTGCTTAGCCTAGTGTTGGTTTTCTTATGAAAGATTCCGCAAGCGCACAGAATACCATTGTAGCATTTTACCAAGAGTATTCTAGGTATCGTTATTTATATTTTACCACTAGAAAACAATGGATAAAGACATTAATAGTTCACCATCATGTATCTACTAATTAATACACCAACTAAACTAAGGTAGGGGTAAATGATAGATCATAAGAGTTATGCGTAAATGACACAGACAAACAGGAGAATTCCATGATAAAAGAATAAATAGCTAAAGCGAGAGGACAACGGGAGAGTTCAAGGTTCCTAAGTACTTCTCTATTACTAGGGTTCTTTAATAGCTGATTCATGGTAGATATAGCAATCACACAATAGCACTTTGGAGCAGTAGTACCTTTCCAACTCTCGAATAAGACTAGGAAGAAGGTAGTTGGGGAAGGTTGCCTAAAAGCTCTACGACATGGTGGAATACGAAGGCCTAACAGAGCACCCTGGCGCTACAACAACTAGCCATAACAATTGAATGTAATCTCAGCTAACCTATAGCCTAAACTCCATGTCTACACTAGTCACAATTGATAACTAGAGCACATAATACAGGCGGAGATCCTATGCTAAGGTATAACAACTATACTAACCAATCAAATATAATGTATACAAGTAAATAGAGAAGATAAAATATATTAAGCATAAGTCTTACAAGAATAGATACAAAGATATACCAGAACTCTGGCGACTCCTCCGGAACCTGGGCGTAGCTCTGCTCTCCCTAACTCTCAACTAGAACTAATCTATTACATTGGAAAGTCTAGCCCCAATTCTCTAGAGGTGAGAGGCCATCCTTTCGAGGGACGCCTCTACATTTCCATAATAATGTGGTGCCCCCAAGGAGGGGGTCTGGCCCTATATTTATAGCCCGGTGGGAGAAACGTGAGCCCTTTGATCAAACCGACTTTAAGTTACGGCGGAGATGCATCCTTGAAGGCGGTGGAGGAAGCTTCCAAAAGACGGAGGCGAGACAGCACAGGGGGGTGCTGTCTGGCCCAAGGCCAAGTGCCGGCCGGCCTGGGCCCACCCCCACACGAGCTCCGCTTCGATGACATGTAATCTTGTCCCTTTTAGGGCCCAATAGTGTATGTTTCAATGTGGAGTTGATATCTCTTGATTCTAGGCTCCAAATATGGCAAATGATATATCCGTTTCGATCGTCTCGACGAGCCCGTCGCAATGGTGTAGTCTAATTCCTTATTTGAGATACTTTTATTTGTTATTTGATAGAAAATTGTATACTCCTGTAACACAAGTGAGAACACCAAAACTCATGGAACTCGTTAGAATCAAAACCTACAACTAGGCTTTGTAATTCATTTTATATCATTTTATACAATAGTTGAAGATTATATTTGGTGTTTAATGACCGTCAATAGCTAGTTAGACCACTACTAAATATGCTTGTTCTAGGTTTAGGCCTAGTGTTATTGATGTTTGTATACCTCTTGCTCATAAGGTGCTTGCCTTAGTGAGGTTCCATTTCTGATAGTCCACCTTATTTGGAACAATATTATATCAGCTCTTGTCTTAGTTATATCTTCTCTCACAACAACTTAGACATAATTACTACACCTGCATCCCACAAAGTTTTAGGTTCATAATGATTTCTTATGAGCTAAGTAATCCACACTTAGAGGAATACCAAGTTGTAAACTAGGTACTAGCTATAGAGAAACATTAACAAAGCAACTATTCATCATTTCTACAATAGTAAGGAATAAACATACATGAAGCATATATAAAACAAAGAGAGAAATATTTTTTGGTATTTTTATAATATGCAATTTTCTAAATGCAATCAAGGGAAATGGAACTAACTAAATGAAATGCATAATAGAAAAAACAATTACCTTAGTTGGGGAGGGAATTGTGCGCCCACAAAGCCATCTCCATTGATGAACTTCTTCATGTATAGCTCAGATCTACGGATTGTTGTATTTGACATTGACTCTTGTGGCATCTTGATCCACATGCATCTCACCCATTTGATTCTTGAGCTAGTCCATGTCTCGTCTCATGTCTTGATATTTTGGTTCATATGTGGATATGAAGGAGAACCTCACACTATGAGTGTGTGGCGGCCGTGGTGCAGGTGCCCCTCTTGAACTTTGGCACTCACTATTCCTCACCTCCATCTTCTTCATCATCATCATATCCTACATTGTGTCATCATGTCTATACTTATTCCTCCAAAACTTCGGCATTCAACCACTTGGCCCAAATCAAAGGTTAGTTGGTAGACCCTATATTATCGAAGTCATTGGGAGTGTGACTTCATTATTTTACCATGATAAATCATTTTAAGATCGCCTCTTGGACCTCTGTCTAAAATGTAGGTGCGAGAGAAAAATTATTCCCTGAGCATGCCTCTTTGTGTGGCAAGATATTCAAAATGATATGGAGCATCCAACAAGTTTAAAGAGTCAACAATGTGGGTGACTAGGGTAGTAAACTCAATTGAGCCACCCCTACTAGACATACATTGTCAAAACTCAACTAATAGCTAAACAAGTGAGACATGAAGTTTATTGACCATGGCAAACAAGAATGTTGATCATTTGTATACAAAAGATTGAACATCACTAGTACAAAAATAATTTTGCAAGGCGATGGCCTTTTATTAACCGTGGCGATCATAAAATCCAACCGCCACTTAAAATGCTTAGATTTATCATGGTGGGTATTTTTTTTTATTTACTTTGTGGTGGTCACCTTAAAACAACCGCCAGGTAAATCATAGATTAACTATGGTGGTTGCTCTTAAGGCAACCACTACGGTTAATGGTTGTAAACAGAAAATAATTCATATGAAATAGAATAAAGACAAAATTATATCAAAATTGTAGCTCTCGAAAAGATATACAACTTTGTCCTTGAAATTTTTTTGATTTAAAACTGTTTAGGGTCTCAAAATAATGTTGTAAGTGCATAGATTTTAAAATTTCAAATTATCAAATGATCTTGAATGTTGACATGGTCTATACAAAACTTATAGTATTCAATAGAATATATAACTTTGTAGTTGAAAAGTTTGTAATTTGAAGACGTTTAGAGTCCTAGATGTGTGTTTGAAAGTTATGGATTTTAAAATTTAAATTTTTGATTTTCTAAAAGATCTCAAATGTTCACATAGTTAATACCAAAGTTCTAGTGGCCGATCTAAGCTACATATTTAACATTGACAAGTTTAAAATTTAAAGTATTCGGGTCTCAAATATGTATTGGAAGTTCATAAATTTTAAAACTCATTTTTTCAATTTTCCAAACTATCTTCGATGGCGATACATTCTATACCAAAGGTGTAGTACTTGACAAAATTTAAAACTTCGTAGTTAAAAGTTTCTTCATTTGAGTTCATTTAGTATCTAAAATATCCAATATAAGATTACAAAATATTAATATAAAAATATTGTGTTTTATATATAGACATGTGAGTGGTGTAGTGGTAAGACTTGTTAGTGTTGAGTTTGAGGTTGTGAGTTTGATTCCTTGAAGATACAATATTTTGGGGATTTTTTTGGTTTTTTGGACTCAATTTACCATGGCGGTTGTTTTTAACCGCTTGATTAACCGAGATGTTTGTTTGGTCGCGGTTAAGAAAACCACCACAGTTAATAAGATTTGACCGTCAACATTAAAAAAATTGTACAAGTGCGTCCAGATGAGGAAAAAGGTTTTTTTGGTTTTTTGGACTCAATTTACCGTGGCAGTTGTTTTTAACCATCTGATTAACCGTGATGTTTGTTTGGTGGCAGTTAAAAAAACCACCACAGTTAATAAGATTTGATCGTCAACATTAAAAAAAATTGTACAAGTCCATCGAGATGAGGAAAAGAGTTACATACATCCAATGTGAAGAAAGTGCAAAGTTAAGTTATGGATATTATTAGATTTGGTCTACAACAATTAAGCAAAGTAGTGATGGAAGTCCAAAGCCTAGCTTTTGTGAATCTACAAGTGGCAAGGTGATGTGCACACGTCAGAAGAATGTATGTCGTCTGGAGATAATGGAACAAGAACCACCTTCTTCTCTTTGTGAATAAATGTGTATTTGTTTGACCGACCAAAATGCACAGAATCCACATCAAATTGCCATGGACGACCCAGAAGTAAGTGGCATGCTTGCATCGGAACAATATCACAGTCAACCTCATCATGATAGTCACCAATTGTGAACGATAAGCGGACCATGGATGAAACCTTCACTGTCCCTGAATTATTCAACCATTGCATATGGTACGGGTGTGGATGGCGACGTGTTGGCAGGCCAAGCTTCTCAACAAGCAAGGCACTAACAATATTGTTGCAGCTCCCACCATCAATTATGAATCTGCACACTTGTCCCTTCACTTTGCATCGGGATTGAAATAAATTATGGCGCTGCCCTTGCTCAGCTGCAAGTAATTGAGTAGAAAGAACTCGTCGAACCACCAAAGAATGATCTGGTGCAGTCAAAAGAGAAGCAGTCACAGTGGAACTTGTAGTATATCCAAATGCACTAGCATGTTGGGATGAAATAGGATCCTCCAAATTATTAAGATCAACAAGCAACTCATCAAAATCAGCACTTGTGATCTCCTCTGGATTCAGAGAAATAACAGCTTGTGGTATGTCATCCTGAGCAACATGTGGAATAGACTGAAGGACCAAACAATTCAATCCCAGTCTCATCTGCTAATTCTAGGATATTGTGTTCGTCCTCCTCTTCACTCTGAGAATCATAAGAACTATCAGCAAGTGCTATAATTGCACGCCTATTGGGGCACTCAGCTTGCTTATGCCCATGACCACCACACTTAAAACATTCAATTTTACTTGTCTTCCTTGGGGCTGCAGAACTCGAGGAGTTCGACTGATTGGAACTTACGGCTTTGCCTTTTGCATCAAATTGTTTAGTAGAAGTGGAAACTGAATGAGAAGCCATGGACTAGGACTGTTATGAGCTGAAAAAGGTGTATGCATCCCAAAATAGATGACCCAATTTGCTGCTGTGATTGGCGCCATGGACTAGGACTGATTAGGCAACAAAACAAGTTTGGTTATGAGCTGCAATAAAAATGAAATTAAACGGTTCTTATGCAACAAAAAGATTCAGCAAGCTTTTGCCTTTCTGCTGTAAGCCTGTAACGATGTTATTTTTTGCAAAATGAACCAATTCTGTTAGAGTTGTGTAGTTAGTCTTGTCAACTTTATCAGAAATTGGTTTATTCAGGCCAACCAAGAACCGAGCCATCGTGGATTCCTCATCCTCAGTGATGCCCGATAAAGTTGACATGCTTAATTCTATATTTGATCACGGCCTATTGGATCATCTAGAGAACTAGAAATGGGAGACACATTTCGAGATAGTTCTTGAAAATATTCATCAACTTGCACCCATATTCTAAATGATTACCATCTACATATTGCATCAAACATCGATGTTAGCACAACAAAAGGCCTTTGAAAGTGCAACAGATCATAATTGTAATGAATTACTATCACATCAAACGGGAATAATTTTCAAAAAGCAGGAACATCAAATTGCATTTGATGAGCGATGCGATAGGGTCAAAAATTAGTAGTGCTTTCCAACGTCGATAGGGCAGTTTAGCAGTTGCCCTTTTTTGCAAAATGAACCAATTCTTCATTTCTTCCCATGTGATATGGTGATGTCTTCAAATGTGATATGGTGATGTCCAAATCGTTGGTATTCTGCACGAATTTGATTCCACCAAGTGATAGCATAACCTTTAAACTCAATGGCAGCAAGCTTTGCCTTCTTTGCAGCAGGGTAATTATACAAATCAAATATCTGGTCCACCTTGGTCTCCCATTCAAAATATGCATTGGCATTCTCCTTCCCATTGAAAGTATAGATTACCATGTGCACTTCATAAAAATTATGATGATTGCTTATGGGGAAAGACAAATATTTTTAGTTATTGAAATGAACTCGGATGGAGGAATGACCAAAACAAAAGTTATAGATCATGATGAGACCTACAACTTTGTAGTTTACATCCTCTCCATTTAAAATCATTTATGTTACCAAAATTATATTTGAAAATCTTGTATTTTAAATTCAATTTTTTAAGATTATCCAAATGAACTAGGATGGAGAAATGACCAAAACAAAAATTATAGATTGTGACAAGGTCTACAACTTTATAGTTGATGACCTTTCCATTTGAAATCTTTTAAAGTGCCAAAATTATATTTTGATATCTAATATTTTTAGCTCTCTAAAGGAATTTGGATGACCAAAACAAAAGTTCTAGCCCTTTATAAGGCCTACAACTTTGTAGTTCACAACCATTCCATTTGAGATTATTTTCATACCTAAAATTTAATATAATGCTAAAATTTAGGGACCTACATATATAGATCTGAGTAGTATATTATTTTTTTATGGACCATAACAATGTAAAATGAAAAGGTCATAAGCTACGAAGTTGTAGATCTCCCTTTTCTCTAGAATTTATATATTTTAATCTGATTTTATTTATATAAGTTATGATTTTGTAAAGATAAGCTGTCAAGAAATAATAAATAATAAATGAATCAAAAGAATTGAAAAATTGTGGCATAAACTACTTGAACTAGGCACATTTGCAAGCTAATGGATGGAGCAAACCACTAGGACATACCACTCTATATGTCTGTCGAAGTGTTCTACATTTTTTTTTCTTCATTATGAACGTGCCTATTGAAGTGTTTGATATTTTTTTCTTCATTATTATGAACTAAGTGGCCCTAAGGAGCCACAGCCAGTTATGTGTCCAGTTAACACTCTCCCGCCTTGTTAGCGTCAATCCATGGACACCTAGAAGCTATCAAACAAAAAAATAAATAGAACACACATGCTCTTGAAAGGATTTAACCTAGTACTTGGAGAAACAAAACAACCTACCACTAGAATAGCAGCCGGTCAACGTTAACATGACTACCAATTTGTAATTAGTAATTTTCAAATTGAATAGCAATTAATCTTGTTTGTTATACTTTATTTTTATTGTTATATATGTATAAATTATTTATTATCCTGCATGTATCTAGTCTGTGTAAATATTTGGTTGAGACATATATGGCTCATATAAATGATTTACTTGTCCATTTGAAATCAATTGATCTCCAAAATTTTGTAAATAATCTTATCAATAAATAAGTGCAGCTTTCCATTTTAATCTCTGACCAAAATAAAAGTTGTAGATCTACAAATTTTTCATTTGAAATCATTTACTATCTCAACATTATGTTTGAATTTATTAAAATGTGAAATAAATTTTTAATTTGTTTAAACAAATTTAGGGTGAAGAAATAACCAAAACCAAAGTCGCAGATCTTACCTGAAACCTAAAATTCTTACTGCAATTCCATTTTTTGCACTGCAGATCCATTTGTAGTCATTCTTATCTAAAACCTGAAATTCTTAGTCAACAATGAAATGATCTCACATTTGCAGTCATTCTTTCATGAAACCTGTAACTGAGAACTGAAGTCACTCTAGCATTGGTTGAGTAGTAAAGGTATGAACTAAAACTATAGCTCTATTGGTAGTTACTTCTGAAACTCTTGGTAGTTCACTTCTAAAATTTCTGCTTACAGTGAAACAATACAGGAACATGAGCCTGCAGGAGTTGTACATTCAGACATGCTCCTAGATCTCATATCTTCTTGTAAGTGGTGGATCATGTGTTGGAATCTATATGTGAAAAGAGATCCGATAATTGGGTCATAGGAAGTGATGTTAATAGAATATGATGTATTCATATTTTGATCATTAGTGGAATGTGACTATGTATGGTTGTATATTTGATATGCTAATTCCATATATCGATATGGGCTTTTATATGATGTTTAATGGGTTGCATTGATGTTTTATCTATATTTGGCCACACTGTTACTTTTTCTATTTGATCACTTGGGCTATATGAATAACTAGTAGGATGCCCTGCGCATTGCTGTGGGTATGAAATAGAAATGTAAGAACTTTATAATGGTTGAAACTATAAATTAATAGATACATATATATGGATGTGGTAGATCAATTGTGAAAGTCGTATCCATTGATATACATGGTATAGATTATTTGAATTGGGCATCACTCAAATCTCATCTACCCGAACCCTCACCCCTACTATACCTAAGGGTCATCCCCCCTTCTTAAAATTCGAGGACCTTTTCTTTATAAAATTATACGTGTTTCGAAGGACCATATGCAATCCATGTGATATGCAGTTTTGCTAGGTTTTTGAAATGGTTTAAATTTGCAAAAAAGCTATCGAAATATATCCATATGGGGTCTTGTTTTGAAGAGTTTATTGTGAGGAACACCATGGTGCAATTGGATTTTAATCATGATACTTGGTTTAGGTTGCTAAGAGTTTTTTTCTATTTCAAAAGAAATAGCTAGTGGGAAATAAATGAGACTTAGTGGGTGTAACGGATTTGATGATGTCACATGACATCACTTTTCAGGATTCGACCAATCAGAGGCTAGAGAATACCTTAGTGGGGGTTAGGATTATAGGAGTTATAGATAGGCCAAATGAGCCAAACATAAATATCAAATTTTGACCGTAAAAAAGCTTTATGTGCCAACTGGGCCAAATTTGTTTTTCGGACAAATTATTGTTGACATACTATCTGCACCATGTCATATGCCATGTAAATTTCTGGACACTTGTCAACATCCTATCTAATATGTTACGACAATATAGTGACAAATATTGTTGTCATAACCTGGTGACAAACATGCAATTGTCACCAAGAATAATGATAATTGGGTCTATTAGTCACATAAGGGGATTATGACCCACCTTATATGATCTCAGCCATATCATCACTACTATGTCATAGAAGGGGTAAAATGACAAACAATTGTAATTATCACAATCAGTTAGTCATAGAAGGTCCAACCACTTGTAGTGTGGGTTATCCAAATTTAGTAGTCCTTGTGGGGCATGGTTGCCTCCACAAAACCTTTCTTGTGGGCAGTTACACTCCACAAACCGTTGCAGGATATGAGAACTAGCACAAACATTCTTGGGACAGTAACTTAGGATGGATGACAAGCTTAAAATGCAACTAAAATGCAAGAGAAAACATCAAATCTTTTTGAGGGATTAACTAAACTTGAGAATAGCTAGCACTTAAACTTATTAGAGAGGGATTAAACTGATTAAACTTTGAAATGTGTTCTAGTAGAATTGTTTGTGCACTTGAGCTCTCACCTTGCCTTGGTATTTATAGCCAAGGAAGGGCCTGTGCTGGAAGGGTCATAGGGGTCGCCCGACCCCCCCATCTTTCTCTTCCACAAAATTTGGCAGTGGGAAACACTGCATTCACCGAGTAGAATAAAATGGCAGACATGAAAATGACCAGGATGCTCATAGAGGGGGTCACCTGACCTAATCTAGGGCACCTTGGCATTATTCAGTTGTCTCCCATGATCAAGAACAGCTCAAAGCACCCCAAAGCAACAAAGGTGGGAGAGGACACCATAGGGGCAGGTAAGCCAAAGCCCTAAATTGTCCCAAAATATCTCAAGTTTTAGTGAAAATTCTTCTCAAGGTTTTATTGCAAAAGAGAAAATGGTTTTTTTTGAAATTCAAACAAATTCGAAGTCTAATGCAATTTGAAAATCAATTATGATATAACTACTGATATAACTTTTGGTGAGGGCTCCATGATTTAAGTCATAGGGAAGACTTCTCCATCATGTTTAGTGTTTGGACGCATTAGATGGTCCTCGAGATGGAGACCTTAATGTTTGCTTTTCCTGCCAAACCCATTTGTGTTTTGATTTTTGTTGTGGTTTTGATTTGGCAGGTTCAGCCTTTTTGACTTGTTCATCCTTCTAGACCTTTAGGGGTTGATTCCTTTAGCATGATAGCGAGCGAGGTCTCCTCTTGGGATGTTTTGTTTTATATGCTTGTTAGTATTATAATTATTGAAAGCACACTTTATCTTCCATCATCCTAGGAATTAGAAATGGATTTGTCTCTATCCCAAATAGATGACTGCATTTGTCGTGTTGAGGAACAACCTTCTAAGGATGAGAAAGACTTCCTCATTGGCTACCATGTGCAAAATTATGGTGTTAGGGACATAGCCATCTTGGATTGCACCAGGATGTCTTGCTTGCCAAATGGATAAAGTGACCAAAAAGCTATGGTTGACTTAACAAATCATCATAAGTTACCTTAGACATGATGTTGATGCTAGATCCAAAGTCACAGATGGTGTTGTGGAACACATGTGGTCCAATTGAGCACTTGATCATCAGGTGGCTAATATCTTTATTCTTAGTGACGAATGGTGAATCAAGGAGATAGCAGTAGTTTGATCGGAGTGTAGGCTTATCAAACCTTGTTGTGACCAACTTAATAATTTCAACTAGGTGCTTAGGTTTCCAAGGGATGTTACCTTGCTCAAAGGATGGGACAAAAATTGCTAATGAAGCTAATTGTCCTTCTAACATTTTATAATAAAGCTCAGCTAATTCTTAACGACAATGTTAAACATATCCATTTTAGCATTCAGATTTTGAAGGATCAAGTCACTGGCAAACAACTTTTTATAAATACCTTTATTGATTTTAGATTGGCCTAAACAAAATCTTTCAATGAAGGTTGGTTATTATAATTATTATTGTAATTGTTATTAAAACCATTACCTCTGTTACCTTAGTACATGGGGCCTGAATTCCATCCATTTTGTTTGGATCAATACCTATTGTTGTTGTTGTTGTTGTTGTTGTTGATAATTATGATGACAATGTGAAAGTTCATGTTATCCCTCATTTCAAGATAGTTGTTGCCCAAATCATCATCACCTCCACACATCTTACACATGAATAGGCTTTGATAGCTTGTATGGTGGCATAGGGTTGTATCGCCTCTAGATCATTCTTGATGGTGGCCCTTTCATCTATCTTTCTCATCAAGATATCTTTGCCGATAGCATGTCTACCTCATGAACAGTGCGCACAAAATATCCTCAACCTCTTTATGCTAAACTACACGAGGCTTGAGGGCTACACCCACCATTTGAGGAAAGACTGGCAGATTTCAAGAACACTTCATGGCTTCTTTGAAGAAGAGTACTCAGACGTTGTTTGATTTTACTCGACAATGACCTAGAGATTCAAGGGGACTTCAAAGTTCAACCATGATCTTGGAGGTTAACGGACCGAGATCCTAATGACTCTCCATAGGGCCAATTACCTAGCAAAGGCATGGGACTGCCAGGAAGGCGTGAGATAGGTGGTATGACTTTTATGGCAAGTAAATTGATCTTATCAGATAAAGGAAGGTTGTTGATAGCTGTTAATTTTCAAATCTATAGGTCAACCAAACACCAAATAGGGTACATTTGAGATCACCAATGTAGGAATAGGGGTTACACCAACCAAATTCAGGGAGTTTTGGTGTGTCACTGTTTCTGCAGGTGAATATGGAAAAGACACAATCCTAGAAGCATATCGGAGCGTGGAATGCACAAATGGATGGCACAGCAACATAGCAACATTCTAGAAGAGGCCAGAAGGCAGTGCACCGAAGCGGAGGCCAAGCGGGCCTAGGGTGGGACCATCCGGTCCCATCTCATACCGGCCAGTCTTGCCTAGGGGCCCCTCGTGGCCCGATTCGCCTAGGTTGCTCCACCGCCTTTGAGGAGAGATTTCAGCTGTCCGCCAATGTCGGTTTGATCCGATGGCTCACGTTCACTCCACCGGGCTATAAAAGAATGGCAGGCCCCCTAGGAGGAGAGCCCAAGAAACCCTAATTTATTATTTCCTCTCACAGAGAGAGTGAAGGGTTTCATCCTCAGAGAATTAGAATAGAACTCCAATACCTCAAGTTCTAGTTAGGCATTGGCTAGGAAGGTTTAAGTAGAGTTGAGCTACGCTTAGGATTCTGGAGTCGTCATCCAGAGGCTGGCATAGCTTTGTATCCCTCTTTTCATTATGACTTTGTTCTTAATTATTATATTTCAGTTTATTAAGTTCCTAGTTTATTCTAGTGTTTTGCTTGATATAGTATTGATTGATGATAAACTATCTCATATGATCGTAAAGCGCTTAGCTCATTACTCAAGTGGGTTAAGTAGTAGATATTATGTAAGCGTGGTGCTTAGATATTCTCTACCTACGGATGCACCTTGTAGACTGGGTTTTGTGGTAGATTGCGGGTGTGACATTCCTGTTGAGTCCTATGTATTCCGCCCCCTGTTGATGGTCGTTATTGTATGAATTCAACCATCAACTAGCCATGGAAAAGGATACAATTATGATTACCAAAGTAGATATAGGGTTACACTGATAGAATTCCATGAGTTTTGGTGTTTCACTGTTTCTACAGGTGTAAACTGAAAAAGATGCAAACCCAAGAGCTTATCGAAACATAGAATGGGAAATTGGACACGCGGCAACGCAATAAGATCCTATAAGAGACCAGAAGACACCACGCCGAAGTGGAGGGCCAGTGGCCACCAGGGGGACCGGCCGGTCCCACCCCAAACCGGACGGTCTGGGCCCTGGCCCATTCGGGGCCTGCTTCACCCAGGTTGCTCCACCACCTTAGGGTTTCAATCTCAGCCGTTCGCCAATGTCGGTTTGATCTGATGGCTCACGATCATCGCCCAGGGCTCTAAAAGGAGGGCAGGACCCCCCAAGGGGGGCACCTTCATTCATTCCTCATTTGAAGTCTGATCATCAGCCAGAAACCCTAATCAGAGCTCCTTAGCTAGGGCTTAGATAGCTAGCTAGAACTAGAGGAAGGCAAGCGAAGGCTTGGGTTCTAGAGCCATCAAGAGTTTGGATTTGGTACAGTTCCTACCTCCTCTCACCTTTGTTCTCTATCATTGTATAGTTATATGATTGCTACAATTGAATTGATGAATACTTATCTACTTATATTCATAGTTATATTGTTCTTTGTCTATTGTGGTTATATGCTTAGTATAGCTTGATTGACATTATACTTATCCATAGGTTCGTATAGCACTCATCTAATTGATCGTTGGGTGAGTGGTGAACATTGTGTAAGCGTGGTGGTTATACGTTGTTTACCTACGAATGCACCCTATAGGCTAGGCTTGGTAGATCATGGTTGTGACAATCCTATTGTCCTATGTAGTCCAAACCCCGTCTGTAGTCATAGTAGGGCTTTTAATTTGTACGAAGGATGGGCGTGCTATGTTCTCAAACTTCCCTAGTATGTCCACTATGAATAGATATAATGCTAACCTTAGCTATGACTACTAAGTGTACTGCACTAATCATAATATACATTGACATGTAGCTAGCAATAACATAGGAATATCTCTTAATGTTTTGCTAGTAACTCTAATGAAATAGCTACTATCTGTTTATGCAGATGATTTATACTCATCTTTATCATTTTTGTGACTTACCCCTGCATTGAGTAGAGAGAACATGGTTATACCTATCCATTACACTCTAGGTTATCATACCTTACACGTATGCCATGTAGACCTTCCTTTGGGAAAATATAAATGACAACCTAGTAACACTCTGGGTAAAATGCTACAATAGTTTTTGATCTATGCGTTTACGGATACTATTTCTATACTCTTAATGGTGGCATGATTTAATACCACACCTCTTGGTGTTATGGCTGGGATGCCAACTTGGTGTTCTAGAAGCGATGCTATGCCTACAAGTATTTTTAGCGCCATTGCTATGGATAACATCAAGAGGTGTCAACAAGTATTTTTGGCGCCATTGCCAAGGATAACATTAAGAGGTGTCAACAAGCATTTTTGGCGCCATTGCCAAGGAAGGCAATTGGCTAACAAACTAATGAGATGGAGGAAACCATAGACCCCTACCCAATGCAGGCTTACCCTTATGCTTTCTATCTTTATGATATCTTTTGCAAAGTAATGAATGAGTGGTTTTGATCTGCCAGATAACTACATTGAAAATCCAGACAAACTCTTTCGAAGAAGGAAATTCCAGCAAGTGAGGGATATCTTTGAATCTCCATCAAAGACACCCACTGTTGAGGTTTGTTCTTTGGAGGAGCAAGCTCCTATAAGTGAAGAAGAAGAACAACAAGAAGGCAACTTAGCACTAGCTTTTGAGAAAATGGCTGATAAGTCACTACGCGAGTTCTCCGCTCTAACCACCAACAACATCCGCACTAGACCTAACGTCGAAGTTGGGGAGAATGGATTCGAGCTTAAGCTAGCTCTTATCACCATGGTGCAAGCCAACTTGTTCTGTGGAAAGGCACAGAAGATGCAAGTGCTCATCTCTAACACTTCCTAGAGATTTGTAGCACTTTTAAGATGAAGGATGTACCAAGAGATGCCATCCTGTTGTGTCTGTTCCCATTCTCACTATTGGGAAAGGCAAAGCAGTGGTTCTACACTAACAAAGATAATCATACAACTTAGGACAAGTACTCCATAGCTTTTCTTTCAAGATTCTTTCCTATGGGTAGGACAAGTGCCCTAAGGGGGAAGATTTCAAGTTTCCATCAACAACTTGATGAGTCAGTCCTAGAGGCATGGGAACGCTTTCAAGACCATATCAGAATGTCCTCATCATGGGATGGAGAATTGGCTCCTCATACAAACTTTCTATCATGGACTCACCAATAGCACCCGTAACAACATCGATGCTCTTTTATTTTCTTTTTTCAAAAGAAAAATGGATTTCATTGAAGTAATAAGACTATTCCAATTTGAATAATAGTGGAGAAAGAATCACAATAAATGCAAAGAGGGTAGAAAAAATCCAGGGTAATGGTCAATACTGAGAACATGAATTCCCTTAGCGCGTTGGATCATCGAATAATGGCAAAATTCCTATATCTGGTAAATTGGCAAACTTTATTTACTGAAAAAGCTATATCTGGTCTAGTCAATGTCAAGTACTGTAACGCACCAACAATATTGGAGGTGCATATATGTCATTGACCATACCACAAGCTACTGCTCTTATAGAGAAGATGGCCTCCAATCAATATTGGAGTGAAGAGCGCCAAACAACCCGCAAGAGAAGTGGAGGAATGCACCAGCTCAAGGAGGTAGACATGCTGTCTGCCAAGCTAGATCTGCTCATAAAGAAGCTAGAAGACAAGGCCAGCCCGAAACAAGACGTCATGCGCATCAATGATTCATGCATAACTTATGAAGTGTGTGGCAATATGGGACACTCAGGCAATAACTGCCTTGATACCTGTGAGGATGTAAACTTCATCAACAACAATAACAATTATCGTCCTCAAAATCAAGGATGGAATTAACAAAGGCCCAACTACCAAGGTAATTTCTAAGGTAACTTTTAAGGCACTAATTACAATAGCTATGATCAATTGCCTTTGAGAGAAGTGATCTCCAACCAAAATACAATTATGGAGACTTTATCAAGGAAGGTAGCATCCAATGATAAAATGCTAGAAAACATAAACACTAAAATAGATCACTTTACCTCTGCTGTTAAAAAATAGCTTAGCTTTAATAAAATGATAGAAGAATAACTAGCTCAGCTAGCGCCCGCTGTTCCATCGACCAATGAAGGTAAGATTTTAGGGCAGCCTCTAGAGCCCGAGACCACGAATCTTGTTGATGTATATGCAGGTTACTATATTGAAACATCATCAGGATGGAAGGATGAGTCCATGCCACCCAAGAGAGGAGATCCAGGAATACCTGTGATCCCCATCTCTATTGGGCAGCATAACTTTCCTAAAGTTGTATGCGATCTAGGCACCAGTGGCAACATCATGCCTAAGGCAATCGTTGACCAAGTCTTCCCATAGGCATCTTTGTTGTACACAAATATGTGTTTGCACCTCGCAGACCAGACGGTTAAACACCCTGAAGGAATCTTAGATGATGCGTGCATATGAATTGGGAGATCATATGTCCCTATAGACTTTGTAGTCTTAGATACCGGTAGAGATTCTAAGAGTCCAATCATTCTTGGCCAACCATTTCTGAGTACTGCAAAGGCTATCATCTACATAGACCGTGCTAAGATTTGTTTCACCATCAAGGGCAATAAAGAGAAGTTCAGTTTCAAAAACAAGACCCTTAAAGCTCCTGTAGATCCAAGAGGAGCTTACTTCCCAGTCAAGCCAACAATTGAAGAAGCCAAGAAGAAGAATTTAAATGGGAAGAGAAAGAACAAGAGTAGAAGGCAAGTGAGAAAGCAAGTCCAAGTAGTTAAGGCCGTTGTGTATGAGCATGACCACCTCTTAGCCTCACCATTCCTAGTCAAGAGGGAGAATCTAGGCATGCCGACCATCGGCTGCACTATTGGACAGTGCTCCTTCTACAACACTTTCTACGACACCAGATTAGCTGTCAACATCATGTCCAAAAAGGTATATGACTTATTTTTTGATACACCTCTATACCCTACCTATATGCAGCTACAGCTGGCAGACAACATGATGAGATTTTTGGAGGGAGTAGCAAGGGACATGATGGTTAAAATCCACACCTACTATGCCCTGACCGACTTCATGATACTAGACATGGGTGAAGAAGATGAGACACCCGTCATCCTTGGGATGCCATTCCTCAGCACTACCAACGCCATCATCTACAATGGATCACCACTTCCAATTCCCAGGAGAGAAGGTACACTGTCAATTTAAAGATTATAACTCTCCTAGATTAGCAGCCTTCACCCTGTCCAAGAGGAGACGTCATCGCCAGAGGAATCACTCTCAAAAGAGTAATGTTGAGGAGGAGGCAATCAAAGAAAAATCTATGGCACCGAAGGAACATGAACAACCTACAAAGGTATGAAAAGAAAAAATAACCTCCTTAATTGAGTCATTATCACCAGGAGGTCTAGCGTCAGGGTCCCTATCCTCAGGATCCGATGAAGCACCCTAGGAGTGACGACGATGAGAAGTCTTGTCGGGAGGACTTTAAACTCTGAACCCATGCCAGAAGGTAACAATGGTAGTTATCTATTTACTTTCTTGCACTTTTAAATTCATAGTTAGTTTTTATTAGTCATATAGAAAATCACAAAAACATTTGGAAAACTGCAAAGCCCCATGTGGCATACCTGCAGTGTAAACTAAAGGAATATTCACTGTGGTGGCCTAAAAAATAAAAAAATTAGCACACATATTTCCTTTCTATTTGATAAAGAGAAAAATCCAAAAAAATAATCATTGAGCATCTTGCTACACTGTACGAACTGTAACAACCTTTGAAAACCTCTCACAACAACCATTCCGCGAAATGGCTAACCACTAACTGCTTATCCTACTCTTTTCATAAGTTTTGGTGTTTTATGAGATGTTTGCTGTAGGATGACTCCAAGAGCTAGTCCACCTAGGAATCATTATCTTCATCACTTGAAGTACACCTTTCCCACACATAGCTAACCACTGTGTGAAGGAAGCAACTTCTTGTTGGATGAGATGAAGGTTCCCAGCTACACCAGCTCTTACAAGCATGAGCTCCATCAAGAGGACTGCACAGCTTCAATGCTCAACCACGACAACAACCAGCTTGGGGGAAGGCATCCCCTAGGTACCTAGGTAAGTGTACTTACACGATTATCAAGTCAGTCATAAAAAAAGAAAAATACCAAAAATATATGAGCACATGAAGGTTCACCATAGTATCATAAGAAAACCTAAAAATACTAAAAATATATGGGCACATGAAGGTCCATGCTTTTTATAGTCTCATATAGTATGAGTCTTGAAAAATGAAAAACCAAATAAAAATGTTTGTCTGTCTAGAGTCAATAAAAAGGAAGCTGTTGAGATGATTTAAAATGATGATAAGCTGCTCTGTTACAACACCTCTAAAATACCTAGAGTCTAGGCAAAAGTTTTCCCAAGTTTTGGCTTCAACTATTTTAACATGAAGATTTGCTCTGAGCCTGAAAACTTGTGGGTTGCATATGCTTGAACTAAGTCTAGGTACCTTATTGATAAGATTGAGAAAGTCTGAGCTGCTATCTATCTTGTTCTAAGTGACATTAGAGTTCTGGAGATATATCTTTTGAAAAACACAAAAACATGATGAGTTCCTATATGACAAAGCTTACATTCTCACCAGAGCCAAACATGATGATATAGACTAGTTAAACTTCCACATACATGTTGCTTGTCTTGCATTGAGTTTTGTCAACCTTTGTGACCCTGGTGAGAAATTTGTCATACTCTTAAATCAAGATCCACCTCCATATACACTACTCTACATCGGAGTAGGCGCAACAACAAGCCATTCCACCTACATCCATTCCAAAAAAGTTTTCCTCCTACACTGGGAGAGAACACCAAAAATATTCCCATTAGGATAGCCACCCAATAAATGCTCCAAGTTCATGTTGCTATCTCTCCAAATCCTATCAATACCAAAAGGAGTGCTATGAGCTATGCAAAAAGATATTTGAAAAAAAGAAGAAGAGAGAAAGGGGGGAAGAAAAGAAAAAATGGACAAGTGTCCAAGTGCTAAAATAATGGGTACTTAGATACCTGACTCCCTGAGAGAAAAAAAGAGAAAAAGATAGCTCATAACCTCTGGCTAGTTTTCAAAGTCCAAAAGAGAGATAGGCATTCAAGGAGCTGAGTAGAATTAGGTTCCACCATATATTCACCATATCCATCTACCTATACATCTTGATTCAACTGCTTGAATTGTTTCTCCATCCATTGTTTGACTTTACAACATATGCATTGCAGGTTTGCTCTTTCAGTTTCCTCCTTACCTATGAGCTCCACATAAGCTTTAGTCTAGGGTGAAAAGAAAGGCAACCATAATCACTGCATTAGTGAGAATCTACAAATACCAGATATATTGAGAGAATATATTGAGAGACCTGAGAGTGTCATACATGGGAGCCTCTGAGTTTTATTTAAAAACCTTTAAAAACTCGACATAGTGCTTAGATGGGATCTTTCTGGGCTGTGGTATAGTGTCAGATGGGATCTTTCTATCTATCAAGTACTCAAGACCTAAGGAAGAGGTAATAAGCCCTGCAGTCAAGGGTAATATGGGTAAGTTTGATAGTCAACACAGTTGTTGCCTAACTTGGAAGAGAATTTTTGTCTGACTATAGATATATTTCTAGGGAGTTGCTCCGAGATGGCTACAATGCTTAAACATATGTCTTACAATAACTTTTTCTGAGTTTTCTTTGCTAAGGGTCTAGCAAAGGTTAAGCTTAGGGGAGTTATTGACGGTCGTTATTGTATGAATTCAATCAACTAGCCATGGAAAAGGATACAATTGTGATTACCAAAGCAGATATAGGGTTGCACTGACAGAATTCCATGAGTTTTGGTGTGTCACTGTTTTTGCAGTGTAAACTAGAAAAGATGCAAACCCAGGAGCTTATCAGAATATAGAATGGGAAATCAGACACCGCGGCAACGCAGGAAGATTCTAGAAGAGACCAGAAGACACCACGCCGAAGCGGAGGGCCAGCGGCCACCAGGGGGGATCGGCCAGTCCCACCCCACACTGACCGGTCTGGGCCCTAACCCATTCGGGGCCCGCTTCACCCAGGTTGCTCCACCGCCTTAGGGTTTCAATCTCTGCTATCCGCCAATGTCGGTTTGATCCGATGGCTCATGATCATCGCCTAAGGCTATAAAAGAAGGGTAGGACCCCCACAAGAGTGGCACATTCATTCATTCCTCATTCGAAGTCTAATCATCTGCTAGAAGCCCTAATCAGAGCTCTTTAGCTAGGGCCCAGGTAGCTAGTTAGAACTAGAGGGAGGCAAACGAAGGCTTGGATTCTGGAGCCATCAAGAGCTTGGATTTGGTATAGTTCTTACCTCCTCTCACCTTTGTTCTCTATCATTGTATAGTTATATGATTGCTACAAATGAATTGATGAATACTTATCTACTTATATTCATAGTTATATGGTTCTTTGTCTATTGTGGTTATATGCTTTGTATTGCTAGATTGACATTATACTTATCCATAGGTTCATATAGTGCTCATCTAATTGATCGTTGGGTGAGTGGTGAACATTGTGTAAGTGTGGTGCTTATACATTGTTTACTTGTGAGTGGACCCTATAGACTAGGTTTGGTAGATCATGGGTGTGACAATCCTATTGAGTCCTATGTGCTTTTGTATGAAGGAAGGGCATGCTATGTTCTCAAACTTCCCTAATATGTCCACTTGAGTAGATATAATGCTAACCTTAGCTATGACTACTAAGTGTACTGCACTAATCATAATATACATTGACATGTAGCTAGGAATAACACAGGAATATCTCTTGATGTTCTGCTAGTAACTCTAATGATATAGCTAGGAGTCTCTATCTGTTTATGCTGATGATTTATACTCATCTTTATCATTTATCTTGTGATTTACCCCTGCATTGAGTAGCGAGGACATGGTTATACATATCCATTACACTCTAGGTTATCACGCTACCTTACACGTATGCCATGTAGACCTGCCTTTGCAAAAATATAAATGACAACTGGTAATACTCCGGGTAAAATGCTACAATGGTATTTCATCTGTGCGCTTGCAGATACTATTTCTATACTCTTAATGGTGGCATGATTTAATACCACACCTCTTGGTGTTATGGCTGGAGATGACAACTTGGCGTTTTAGTAGCGATGCTATGCCTACAAGCATTTTTAGCGCCGTTGCTAGGGATAACATTAAGAGGTGTCAACACCCCCTATTTATAAGACCTGCAGAATGTGGTTGCAAAGGAGGAGCGTGCTACATTCACAAACCTCCCTAGTGATGTTCCTTGTGGGTAATTTAGAGTCATCAATGTTATAGATAAGAGTAATGTACTAGAGTAGATGTAAATACTTAGTAAATCTGACACTATGTAGGAATTCAATCTCTTAACTAATCTCCTATTTTTGCCTTGCTATATTAGAGAGTTTATATTTCTATCACTATGTAATTTATCATTGTCCTACACTTGTCATATATATCTATTTGGCTTACCCCTCCACAAGTATGTCCTTGTCATGTTGATTTTATCTAAGTATGTATACACATCAATATTCTCTAACTGTCCTTTCCCATGGGATTAAATAAATATGACAATTAGATTGACTCCAAATAAAATTGTACAATAGTATTTCATCTATGCGCTTGCGGATACTCATATATATGTTGATGATCATTAACTCATAATTTATACCTTCAACTCTTATATAAAAAGCCATGAAAAACATTATAACATGTTGACATAGGGCTTATTCTAACAAATTCTATAAGTTTTGGTGTTCTCCATTTTTTGCAAGATTATCTAATTTTTCATTATAATTTTTTATCCCAAACAATGAAATGGAGTGCACAAGAGCAAAGATCTCGTTGTGCTGATCGAAATGGATATATTATTCGTAATTTTTGGAGCATGGATTCAAGAGATATGAGTTTTATAAAATAATATATATAGAAGGAAAGGAAATAAATAAAAGAAAAAGGAATAAGAAGGAAACCTACCTTGCCACCAACCCGGACAGGCCACAGCAGGGCAACCACCGCCCAGTCGGGCCTCTAGGCTAAAGTGGGCCACGAAGGGGCGCGTCAAGGCCCACCTCGGGAGGCAGGCGCCAGCAGCCTAGGGCGGGGCCAGGCCGTGGCCCAGGCAGGCAGCCTAGTAGGCCACCAAAGCCACAGGCCTAGGTGGGGGCACCAAGCCAGCCCGGCCAGAGCTAGCCAATAGGCCGCTCAGACAGCCCACGGCGGGCCACCCCAGCCCATGGAGGTGCTAGCCGGCTAGGCCGGGCCAGGCCAAGCCACTAAGGACACCCAGCAGGGGCTGGCGCAGGCCACAGGTGGCCCACAGCGCTGCATAGTAGGCCCAAGTCATGAAGAAGAAGTCTAAGGCGCTGTAGCAAGCTCTAGCAATATTTCTCTTTAGTTTCGTACCATATTTCTCTTAGTAATGGAGCAAGGCTCATCTTGTAAGAGGAGGAGGAGGACATCTTGTCTACTTCTTGATATGAATACTATTCTTTCCATTGTGTTCTTCCTCTCTTTTTATCAATATAGCAATATTATAGAATTAGAGTATAGTTTTAGTGATATGAACTTGTTAGATGAACTAGTGCTAGTTTGTGTGATTTGATCATAGAACATAGAGCTTCTTGTTCATATGCTTTGTTCATGATATGTTTGCTAGTTCATAGTGTTCTTATTATATTCTTAGCATATAGAACTATGTTCTTAATTGTTCATACATTTAGATGATTAGGAATAGAGTTGTGTGAGGGATGGTGATTCATCGCATAACATCCAAGTTCTTTACTCGTTCATCTGTAGGGTGAGAGACCTAGGGGGACTTGGGTAGATGTTCTATATGTGGGCGTGGTGCTCGGGTATAGGGGAGCCGGTGATTGCAATTCATAGTCATAGTTGAGGTGCTAGGTGGCAGGTGGTGACCGCCCTGTTTGTCCTTTGTAATCCCCCATGTTTGGCTATGGTGTAGGAGTGTAAATTACCACCCATGCTTGACCGGTAGACCGGTGCCCAATTGAAAGGTCCTAAATGGCTAGAGGGGGGTGAATAGCCTAATTAAAAATATATAAAGCACTAAACAAAGCCTGTTAGTAAAACAAATGGTGAAGCAAGTGTTGCGCTATCCTAGAGGGGGTTGCCAGCCAACCTAACCAATTATAGGAACTCTAATACACTAGGCACACTAAGGTTGATGTCCTTAGCAACCAAATTACTCTACACAACCTAATATGCTACTTTGCATAAAGGTAATCACGAGGAAGGGAACCGAGGGATGCAAACCATGTCTTTAGGATGTAGTATCAATCACCTTCTTGATCAACAATGAATATCCAAGGTGATGATCCAATTAATCAACGAGAAATCCAAATATGATCTCGATGGATCAATCCCAAATGAACACCGGATTTTTTACCGAATTTCACATGCTTGCCAATACGCTACTCCTCGTTGTGATGGCACACTCTCTTGGGATTCGGTGGCTAATTGGCATCACACCAAGCCTCCAATGGGAACTGTAAGAATCACCACAAGTTGAGGGCAACACAAGTCACAAGCATTCCACTAGAGTATCTTTTGCAATCTCCCATGAGGACAAGGTCAAGAACCCCTCACAATCACCTCTGGAGTGGCCAAAAACAATCTTCAAGCTTGCTCAACTCTGGCTCGCTTCTCCAACCATCTAGGTGGTGGCAACCACCAAGAGTAATAAGCTCAATAACAGCAAAAAAGCTCACTAGTGCCATTAGATGCTCAAGAACAAGGCAAATGCACTAGAAGCTCTCCCAATCACTCTCTAGATCATTCAAGAGGCATGCAAAGTGAGGGAGTTGGTTTGCTTAGCTCTAAGGGATGTCAAGTATGTCCAAGTGCCAAGAGCGTCTCCCTAGAGCCAGCCAATCCACATATATAGGTGCCCACAAGAACACCCAACCGTTACTCACAAACTCAGACTGTCTACGTACTAACCGGACGCGGGTTAAGTGGTGACCGGACATGTTCGGTCCCAGCGGTCCGGTCCCTCTATCACAGCCATGTGTGTACCTCGTTTGAATGTAGCCGTTGCGCACCAATGGTCAAACCTTCTCGCACCCTACAACACATGACCAGAAGCGTCCTACACCATGACCGGACTCCCAAACAGTGGCGTCCGGTCACCCACCAGAGAGGTTCCAGAGAGGTCAAAACTCGACTGGACGCGCCGGACGCGTCCGGTGTCCGAACCACACTTGCTTAGCGCGTCTGCAACCAAGACTGGGTACTAGGACAGTCCGGTCGCACCAGAAAAACTCCCAAATGCCAACACTTGATCGGACGCGTCCGGTCCCTACCAAGACAGCGTCCGGACACTTCTGAGTGACTTCTCTTTGTTCGAAAACCTTCGAGTCCCGCCGAGCTTGTGAGTGACTTCTCTTCGTCCGGACACTTCTATTTACACCCAAATCCCATCAACTCCTGCCCTCATGTGCCAACACAAAAGTGTCTCTCCACTTGTGCACATGTGTTAGCATTTTAAAATGAATTTTGCAAGAGAATGTTAGCTCACTATGTCCCTAATGCACATGCAAAGTCATTGCTTACCTAGTGGCACTAGGATAAATGATATTTTGCAACATCGCCCCTCTTAATAGTACAGTTAACAATCCTAAACCCGACCGTCAACTTCTCTACTTACCTATGGCCAGCAAAATGGAAATGCCTTAGCATATACCTTTGCCTCTAGCTTTTCATTCTGCTCCTCTTCTTCCTTCATCTCCAAGGGTGGCACTTGATCATCTTTGGTCTCCATCATCACCTTGATCTCCACTCCACCACTTGGCTTAGACCTCCCCTTTCTCTAATGCTACACACTTTAGCAATAGGGTTAGTCCTAGGTTTTATCAATTAGCTAAAACCAAACTAGGGCTTTCACCAGTGGTCTTATGATCCATCGTGAACACAACTCTATCTCTGATTCATGTATTTGTGTGACTAACTATATTCTAGACATTAGCTATATTAGGATCATTGCTCCCGTAGGATATTTTTTTATTATTTATTCTTTAATTCTTTCTTCTCTTCTTTATTTTTTTTTTCCTCTCTCTTTTCTAGAGCTCGTGGCTATGTATGTATGATCATTATCCAAATCATAAACCATTCACCTTTGCTATGAACCTTGGCTTATTCACACATGTCATCCTAGTCTATATCTAAGTTAAACTCTTTTGCTATGCTTTCCTTTGGGATAAATATAAATACAACACTCGGAATACTTATGGGTAAAATGCTACAATGATATTTCCGTGCGCTTGCAGATCTTTTCTATGATTGTACAAAGTATCATTGAGGTGTTTCTGGTGCCATCGCTAAGAATGGACTTGATACCTCCATACTCGATGATGTGTTAAGTAATGCCAACAAGCATTTTTGGCGGCAATGCCGGGGAAAGCATTAGTCAAAAGATTTAACATAGATATGATCAGGACCATGTGTTTGTTAGTCACAGTTCATGCAAAGAATATTAGGATAGTATTTGTGGTTATAGTCTATAGGAGAACAACATCGAGAATCTGGAGGCATCCTAGAGGAGGAATCAGTGACCTGCTGTTTCTTCCTCTGCCACTCCACCTATAGATGTACACCACCGGTCTGACCCAACGGACAACAAACGATGGGTCCTTCGCCGAAGGTAAATCGGTATTTATCTCATATTTAATTTTGTAATGCATTCCCATTTTATTTTAAAAATTTGCATTAAAAAACTCATAGTCTTGCATCCTCATATTTAAATCTTGTAATGCATTTTTACTAAATATATATATTGCATACAAAAGAAATAAAAAATGCATAATCTTGCATTTGATAAATTTTTGAAAAAAAACTAATATATTTAAAAGAAAAAACTTTATACATGGAAAAAGGGTTCACCAACATCCTTTACTTATGCTTATCACTATATAAATATATGAATTCATGTTTCTCTTGTTTTTGAAAGTTTGCTCTAATTTGGTTGTATTTACATGGGCCTATGTAGAATACCCATAAGCTTTTTAAATTAAGCATGGAGCTTAGGTTGAAATAGCTTTCTTTAATCAAAATTTAACATGGTGTTAGATTTTAGTTAATGAATTTTGAGTACAACTCGCATGAACAATAGAAATAATATATTTTGGTGAGTGAGTGAGGAAGAGTTGAGAGGAGGTACGGGCTTGTCTGCCACCTCACATCTTGGATTCAGTGTCTCCAGGTTGAGGAGACAGAGTGTCGGATGTATCAGCTCCCTCTCGGCTTGTACCTCTATACCTTGCTTAAGTAAAGTTCTATATAATAAAGTTGGATGAATAAATTATTTTTTTTAAAAATGACATAACATGCATTTTAAAAAAAAAAAAATTGCAATTTCAAAATGTGAGTCATGGTTGATTTTGATCAAATGGTGAGAAAATTTTTCTTAATTATCTTTCAATTCTTGTATTCCACAGCATGTTTGCTTTGAATAAGTCATGCATCCACTCCATTTTCTTTGAGTTTTTGCATATCAAATCCACAACATATTTAAATTTTATACATACATTCATGACATTTGCATTTAAAAAAAGAGTAATAAATTCCTCACCATAACCATGATCATTCTTTTATATCTCTATTTAAATAATCTCTTTATGCTTTTATGTTACCTTGGTCTACCTAGTATGATTAAGGTTTGGAGTATCTTTATACACCTTTTTAAGTTAAGCATGGAGCTTAGTTTAAAATTGTCTTTCTGAAACCAAATTAGACATGATGTCTAGTTTGCTTTTTGGAACAAGAGGTGTGATAATCTTGCTCCTCAAAACTTTTAAAGTAAGCATAGTGCTTAGTTTGAAATGTTTTCCTAGATCAAATTAGACGTGGTGTCTAGTTTGATTTTTGAACCTAAAAAATGCTTTGGTAGACTTGGGTTGTTTTATTGGACTCACCCCTACTAAAAGTTTTCAAATTTCAATATGGGTTAGTCAAGAGATGCTTTCATAATAGACATAACAAGACATATTTTGAACTTTAAAAGAACTTTGCACAGAAGACACAATTCATTCATCATAGACGTAATAAATAAATGTATTAGCTTTTATCAATGTTGTCTTTTGTTGCAAGTTGCTTTTGCCTTGTGTTGACGGTCACTAAGTGCAAATTCTATACTGTCAACTATCACTCATGAAGAAGCAAAAATAGACCTATAGGGGTTATATCTGACAAATTCCACGAGTTTTGGTGAATTGTCTGATTTTCGGGGAATTATTCAGAAAAGGCTAAAAAGAAGGATTGGAGTGCAAATTTGCCACAAAACGTATCCACGACGCAACAACACCGCCAACAGGTTCAGGAAGATTCCAGAAGACACCCGAAGCAGCGGAGCCCGCAGTCGCCACTAGGTGGGGCCGGCTGGCCCCACCATGGCGCCGCCTGGCCCCCTAGAGTTAGGGTTGGCCGCTCCCTTCCAGAAGCTTCCTCCACCGCTTCCCACGATGCATCCTGACCCTTGGTTACGTCAGTTTGATCCTGCGGCGCGCGTGTACTGCACCGGGCTATAAATAGAGGGGTAGACCCCCCTCCAGGGGCACCAATTCATTCCTACTGCTTCATTTGTCAAGAGTAGTCAGAAGTTAGGGTTTCTAGAGATTAGAAGTAGAGCTCAAGTTCTTCAAGTTCTTAGTATAGGCGTCTAGCAAGATTCAAGTAGAGATCGGGCGCTCCGCTCGGGATTCCAGATCTATCTTTTAAAATTTGGTAATATTATCTTGTATTTCATTATGACTTTGCTCTACTTTAATATATTGCTATTTATTCAGTTCTTAGTTTATTCTAGTTGCATATTCGATATAGATGTGATTTATGCTGATTATTGTTATATGATTGTAAAGCGCCTGATTCAGTACTCGAGTGAGTCAGGTGGTGCGCATTATGTAGACGTGGTGTCTAGATATATTGTGTACTTACGGAGGCACCCTGATGTGCTGGGTCGTGTGGTAGTCCGCGCAGGTGACAGCTGCGTTGGTTCCTCTGTAGTCCACCCCCCGTACATAGGACTAACCGAGCACGGTCGCGAAGAAGGGTCTTAATATCCTCATTAGTTGATGCTCCTTATGATGTCTTCTGAGTTTATTACACTATAGATGAAAATGTGTGGCATGGCGTAGGCAATAGACTTTATATTAGTAATTACATAGGTTTTCTTTACTCTAACTGAATCTCTAGATTGTTTTACTACATTAGTGAGTCTCTATATTCTATCTCTGGAATATCATTTATCTTAATTACTCATTTATCAATTATCATCACTGTTGACTAGTTATCGCTAAAGCATTAGTGTAATTGGCTATGATAGATTTACAATGTTTTAATCCTTATAAGATTACCCACTCCTAATAAGTAGAATGCTGCTTTATCCTTTTGACATAAAATAAATCAACGATACTTGGAATACTTCCTCTGGGTGAAATGCTACAACGGGAGAATTATCTGTGCGCTTGCGGATATATTCTATTTAGAGTCATTGCGTGTTGATTATTTTTATCCTTGGTTTTTGGCATCATGTTAGGGATGACAACTTAACGTGAAGTGATGTTAAAAATACCAACAAGCATTTCTGGCGCCGTTGCCGGGGATGGCAATTTTATTTATTAGGATAACTTATTAGGAATTATTAATTAGCCAGGATATACATTTTCTAGAATTTCATATGAGTAAATCTTTCATAAGATCCATTTATAGAAAACAAAATATTAAAATTATACTTAGATCATAACCTTTTGCTTTAGCAGACTTACCCATGTTTTATCTAGCAAATTTTTATAGGGTAAGAGCAGGATTGGTTGTAGAATTTTAACTCTTATCAGAAACAACCATAGGAAGAAGGGTCTTACATCATTTTGAGAAGCGATGGCTGAGAAGACTCTGCGTGAATTCTCTGCTCCAAGCACCGAGAATATTCACGTGGGTCTGACTTTTAACCTTAGAGAACATGATTATGAGATCAAGCCAAGCCTCATCAAAATGGTGCAAACTATTATATTTAGTGGAAAGAAGGATGAAGATGCCATTGCCCATCTATAGAATTTTCTGGAGATTGGCAACACCATTGACATTCAAGGCATTCCTCAAGATGTCGTCCTACTTCGCTTGTTTCCTTTCTCACTGGAAGGAAGAGCAAAGCAGTGGTTTTATCAGAGTAAAGATCAAGTCAAGACATAGGGAGAATGTTTGAAAGCTTTCCTAGAGAAGTTTTTACCAATAGGCCGAACGAATATCATACGAGGGAAGATTTTAGAATTTCGTCAGCAGAAAGGCGAACCTATTCCAGAAGCTTGGGAGCGTTTTCAAGGATACATATCAGACTGCCTGCATCATGGAATAGAGAAGTGGTTGCTCATGCAAACATTCTATCATGGACTAACCCAAAGGTCATGTGAGCAATTGGACGCCACTGCTGAAGGATCATTTATGTCACTCACCCCCGGAAGAGCTGAAGCAATCATAGCAAAGATGGCAGAAAATCAGAATTGGACATTCAACAACCAGACATGCCATGAAAGTGAAGAAATTCTAGAGGAGTTGTGTGCACTATCAACCAAGATGGATGTATTATTGAATTGGCTAGAGCAGAGGAATAATTATAAAAGAGATCGTCAAGCTATTCAATATGCATTCAATTCTCAAGATCAATATGAAGAAGATATTAGTGCAATAATCAAGAAACAAGGATGGAGTCAACCTCAGGCGACAAGCCAAGGTAAGTACCAAGGTAATTATAATTCTTCAAATCAAAGACAACCACCCTTGAGAGAATTAATATTAGAACAGGCTAGTATTAATGAGAGTATTTATAAGAAGCTTGCTTTTAATGATAAAATGTTAGAAGGAATTAATTCAAAATTAGACAATTTCTCTCTAGCAGTTAAAGATCAAATAATGTTTAATAAAAAGATAGAATCATAAATTACACTTCTAGCTTCTACTTTGTCTGCCACTAACCATGAGCAGATTAAAGGAATATCTACTAGGGGAGGCAAGGTTACACGTGATCCACCTTACCCCGAAGGGGCACGTAGACCTTCACATTCGGTGCAGGTAGACAAAGAAGCTGAAAAGAATACTAGAGAAAAAGAAGTAGAAGTACCTTCACCAAAAATTGATCCACAAGAGCCCGAATTAACGCAAGACTTCCATGAAGGAGGAGAAGTATCACCACTGACGACCAGTTCAGCAGGTTTGTAGAGGTTATACAGAAATTATATGTCAATATTCCGTTGTTAGATGCCATACAGGTACCAACATACGCAAAGTACCTTCGGGCCATCCTCAACAACAAGGGACCACTATCCTCTACCGAAGTCATCAAGCTAACAGAGGCGTGTAGTGAGGCAATCCTACATTCCTCTCCCATTAAGAAGAAGGACCCAGGATGTCCCACTATAGATTGCTCTATAGGCAACTAGATGTTTGAGAACGCCTGATGTGATCTTGGAGCAAGCGTCAGCATCATGCCCAAGACGGTCTTCGACAAACTCAACTATTCCACGCTCACTCCAACAACAATGTGCTTGCAACTAGCTGACCAATCAGTCCGCTACCCTGCAGGGATAGCAGAAAATATTCCGGTAAAAATCTATGACTTTTTCGTTCCTATAGATTTTGTGGTACTTGACATGCAGGAAGAGAGGAAGACACCTCTTATCCTTGGGCGACCATTCCTAAACACTACAAAATGCAACCATCAACGTTGGAGCCGGAGAAATTATATTCACCATTAACGGGCAAGAAGAGCGATTCGCATTCAGGCCAAGACCCGAGCAATGCAAGACTTTGAAGGATCAAGAAGAACAAGGTGCATCAACATCTCCGGCAGCGGAGATCAATCATAAAGAATAATTCAATTGAAGAAGTTCAAGTCGGTGGACTTAAAAACCCCGAACCTTCACCGGGAGGTAACTCGGTAGTTATCAGTAATTTAAATTCTTGCATTAAATAGCATATTTATTTTGCCTACCTATTGCATTATTAAAAGGAAATAAAAATAAGCATGCCATATATAAAATCTAAGCCCCATGAAATTATAACTAACAGAGCGTAAAATCCCCGTCAGTGAGATTTACTGTGGTGGCAGAAAATTACAAAAATATTATCATTAGAATTCTAATTTTTCATAGATTCATAAAAATAATTTAGTTTTTCATTCTTGTATCATTATACGGTATAAATACGGGAAACATGTGGGACCCACACACATCGCCTCGCATCACATCCCAACCACCAATTATTCACCGCCATCTAAAATTTCAATTATCACATGCATTCACATGCACTCACCTCCATCCATGTCTGCCACCGAAAGAAGCACCTAGGTACTAGGTAATTGATTTGTTTCAGGCAAATATCGATACCAGAGGAGAATGGACACCAGCAGGCAGCAGGTGGGGCCGGCCGGCCCTACCACCACGCCGGCCGACGCGCTACTACCCCCTCTCTACTCTCCATTTTCTCTCACTCCCTCATTCATTCATCCCAAGACCAGAGAGCGTGTTTCCTCCTCTGTTCAACTATGATACTACATTCTTCCAAATTACCCATTAATTAGCAAGAAAAAGAGAAAAGAAAAGAGAGAGAATCAATTTTCAAGATCATCACCAGGATTTCCCCTCTTCTTTTCCTCTTTGATTTGCTAATCCTAATCATTTTTTAGTTCTTGTGTTCTTGTTGTTCTTGCCGTGTTCTTCGTGTTCTTCATTCCACAGGCAAGATGAATCGAAAAGTTGGAGGTGCACTCAAGAGCATCAAGAGAACACTCTCCTTCCACAGCACCCGAAGCCGTTCATCATCTCAAGTACCTTCGTTCGCTAGCTTCGGAATGGACGTCAATCTTCCATCACCTCCTGAGTACCATGCCTCGTCATCCTCTTCCCAACGGGAAGAGAGGTATGAATTAACGGACCTTAATCAAATTTCATTACCACTTAGACCTCAAATAGAAATATTTAATATGGTAAAGACAAAAAAGTTTACTCATACCCCGACAGTTGATAATGCTTTGCTCCTTGAAACCGAAATGGATTCTAAGTTTGAGCTTATTTTTAGAATGATTGGATGGGAAGATGCATGGGAAATCACTGAGTAGGGTAGCAAGTTACTCACCATATAATTTATTAGCTCCCTAGACTTTGATGATGATTATGTGCGGTTTAGAATGTTCAACAAACCTTTTACTCTCACATGGAAAAATTTCAGTTTAGCACTAGGATTTTCTGAGTTTGTAATAAATATAGCTGATGTTCTTAGAGATTTTAATAAAGATGATTTTTGGGAGAGCATCACTGCTAAGAAACTTGAACGTAAACAAAAATATACCACTGAGAAGGTCCACCATCCTACACTGAGGTTCATGCTTAAATAGCTAGCTTTTACTTTCTTTCCTAGAGAGGAATTAAACACCATTAGATAGGATGAGTTGCATTTATTGTACATCATGATTAAAAAGAGAAAAGCATCACCTATGAAATTAATGTTGAGCTACTGGAAAACCGTGCCTCTCATGAGAAAGTGCAGTATTTCTTTTACGTCCTAGATTACACGCTTAGCTTCGGGATTAGATTTATTGTCTAAAGCTACACTCATATTTATTTCTGATGCCCAAAGAATTATTGGATATGACTTTTCTTTCGTGCTCATGTGCTGAAACGCTGGGATAATAAAATAATTATGATTTATAAAACTATCGCAATGAGTATGAGCTGCCAGACCGGAATTTAGGGATTTATTCTATTGATAGCTTTACTTTTCTAGAGAGCACTAACATTGGCAGGTATCCATCAGCACGCATCAGCAGAGTGCCCAGGACTGTGTACACTAGGGCTGACATAGCACCATCGGGTCCAGCTTATTTTTATTACACTAACTTTGATGATCCAGGTGCTTCACATGAGCCACATCAGCCGTGGTCCACCCACTCAGGATGGGAGGACCTAGCCACATATCAGCAAGGAGAGTCGTCTACATCTACAGGATGGGGAACATTTCCCACATAGGAGCCTGATAATCATGGGCAAGATTTTCAGAGAGGCCGTGCATCATTCTCTGTGCGCAGGAATACGGAGTACACCACTGGTGGACCGTACCCATACCATGCACCACCAGGAAATAATTATATGTCGCCTCCTGAACAGCATTTTGGGGCTCCCATTAATGATTATCCTGCTATGTCTACATATTTCACTAACATTCAGCAGGGACAGCAGGGGACGAAGGACACCTTACATCGACACGAGCAGTGGCAACACCAGGTTGACGACAGGTTTCATCAGCAGGAACAGTGGCAGCACCGGGCAGACCAACAGTTCGACCAGTTACACCGTGGACAGCAGCAGACACAGACAGGGTTGGAGTACCTGATAGGCCAGTTTGGGTTCCCACCATCGCCTCCACCACAGTATTGAGTACGGCAACATGCAGCTTGGGGAAGAGCCCCCACGAGGTGAGCACCATCCACCTCTGTATATACTTTATCTTTTATTACTTCAGCATTTAATTCAGTATTTATTTTCTATATTTAAATTCTATCTTTAAATTAGAGTAGTTAGAATTCGTATTTAATTTTAAGTTAAGTTTAAAAAAACTTGGAAATGCAATTAAAAATCTGTAATTACTTGGTATCTGAAATTAAAATCCTTCTTTGAATTATATGAAGTTTATCTACCCTGATAATTTATTTTGAAACCTAATATCCGTGGGTAGCATAAAATTTGTGATTCAATCTAAGTAATTGACAAATATGATATAAAAAGGTTTGAGCTAGCATATGTTTTATTCTGAGTGATAGCTAAGCTCCAGATATTTTACAAGAATTAATCAAGCACTCTAATAATTTATCTTACTAATATGATTTGAGTAGATTACTCTGTTATGCATTCAATATTGAATCCACACGCACAAAAAGGTTTTGCCCTATGTAACAATTCTCTCTTAGAAGTCTAAAAGAGAGTGTGGGTTATAAAATTAAAAGATGCCATACCAAAGAAGTATGAGCCCAAAAGATGCCATATCAAAAGGGTATGAGCCAAATTAAAAGAAAGAGAGCAAAACAATGGGTGCAAAGACACCCGCCTGAGAGGGAAAAAATGGGTACAAAAAGTATCTGCTGGGGAGATAGCCCACACTTCTCAGAAGACAGAAAAGAAAGAATATTGCATAAGAGTTTGAAAGTAAAGTTTTGATCACCAGCACATTCAGTCATGATGTATAGCTTAGTAGTCCACTCCAATCTTATTAGTAGACTCTCATGGTTTTCAAGATAATAATCCATACATGTTCAAAATAAAACCTCTGGAGTAGTGCATGAACAAAGAATGAAATATATGCAGTGCTTGCTTGATTATTCTATCTTTCAATCACCCAAGATTTAATTAAAGTTTGATAAGCCCCATAGTTAGAAGGAATAAGGATAGGTTTGAAAGATAGATTAATGAATTATAATCTAGAGAAAAATTTTAAAATTTAATGCACATGTAATTGTTGAAAACAATAGAATACCCCAGAAGTATTATTTCAAATCGACTTTTCTAAGGGACTAGCAAAGACTTAGCTTGGGGGTAATTGTTGATGGTCACTAAGTGCAAATTCTATAGCGTCAACTATCACTCATGAAGAAGCAAAAATAGACCTATAGGGGTTATATCTGATAAATTCCACGAGTTTTGGTGAATTGTCTGATTTTTAGGGAATTATTCAGAAAAGGCTAAAAAGAAGGATTGGAGTGCAAATTATCCACGACGCAACAACACCGCCAACAGGTTCAGGAAGGTTCCAGAAGACACCCAAAGCAGTGGGGCCCGTAGCCGCCACCAGGTGGGGCCGGCCGGCCGGCCCCACCATGGCACCGCCCAGCCCCCTAGGGTTAGGGTTGGCCGTCCTCTTCCAGAAGCTTCCTCCACTGTCTCCCACGATGCATCCTGGCCCTTGGTTACGTCGGTTTGATCCTACGACGCGCGTGCACTCCACCGAGCTATAAATAGAGGGGTAGACCCCCCTCTCCAGGGGCACCAATTCATTCCTCCTGCTTCATTTGTCAAGAGTAGTGAGAAGTTAGGGTTTTCAGAGATTAGAAGTAGAGCTCTAGTTCTTCAAGTTCTTAGTATAGGCGTCTAGCAAGATTCAAGTAGAGATCGGGCGCTCCACTCAAGATTCCAAATCTATCTTCTAGAATTTGGTAATATTATCTTGTATTTTATTATGATTTTGCTCTACTTTAATATCTTGCTACTTATTCAGTTCTTAGTTTATTCTAGTTGCATATTCGATATAGATTTTATTTATGATGATTATTGTTATATGATCGTAAAGCGCCTGATTCAGTACTCGAGTGAGTCAGGTGGTGCGCATTATATAGATGTGGTGTCTAGATATATTGTGTACCTACAGAGGCACCCTGATGTACCGGGTCGTGTGGTAGTCCGCTGTTGATGGCCATTATTGCATAAAATTGCCCGCCAACTAGCCTTGAAAAGGAGACAATTGTGAACACCAAAGTAGCATAGGGTTTACATTGACCAAATTCCACGAGTTTTGGTGTTTCATTATTTTCGCAGGCGTAAACCGGAAAAGACGCAACATAAGAGCTTATCGGAGCAAAGAAAATGAAAAACGGACTCCACGAGTTTTTGGTGTTTCACCGCAGGAAGGATCTAGAAGGAACGAAAAGAAAAGGCACGGGGCGGTGGCCGGAGGGCACTAGGGCCCCTATGGGCTGGCCGGCTATCCTGGGCGCCTTTTGCGGGAAGTTCGCTGGTTCGCTCCACCGCCTTTGAAGATCAATCTCAGCCGTCCGTCAATGTCGGTTTGATCCGATGGCTCACGATCATCGCCCAGGGCTATAAAAGGAGAGGCACCCCCCTGGGAGGAGAGCCCAAGAAACCCGAATTCATTATTTCCTCTCAAGGAGAGCGAAGGGTTCCATCCTCAGAGAATTAGATTAGAACTCCAATACTTCAAGTTCTAGTTAGGCATTAGCTAGCAAGGTTTCAGTAGAGTTGAGCTACGCTCAGGATTCTGGAGTCGTCATCCAGGAAGCTGGTATAGCTTTGTATCCCTCTTTATTTATGACTTTGTTCTTAATTATTATGTTTTACTTTATTAAGCTCCTAGTTTATTCTAGTGTTTTGCTTGATATAGTATTGATTGATGATGAACTATTTCATATGATCGTAAAGCGCTTAGCTCATTACTCGAGTGGGTTAAGTGGTAGTAATTATGTAAGCATGGTGTTTAGATATGCTCTACCTACGAATGCACCTTGTAGGCCGGGTTTGGTGGTAGATTGCGGATGTGACATTCTTGTTGAGTCCTTTGTATTCCATCCTCCGTATATAAGACTAGCAGAATGCTATTGCGCAGGAGGAGAGTGTTTTATCCACAAACCTCCCTAGCAATGTTCCTTGTGAGTTCTTAGAGTCATCAATACTATAGATGAAAGTAACATACTAGAGTAGATACAAAGACTTAGTAATTCTGACACTACATAGGAATTCAATCTCTTAACTGATCTCCTGTTTCTGCCTTGCTACATTAGAGAGTTTCTACTTCTATCTCTGAGTGATTTATCATTGCCCTACCCTGTATAAGTATGTCCTTGTCATGTGGATTTTATCTAAGTATGTATACACATCAATATTCTCTAGCTGTCCTTTCCCATGGGACTAAATAAATTCGACAATTAGGTTCACTCCTAATAAAATGCTACAATGGTATTTTATCTGTGCGCTTGTGGATACTCATTTATATTTAAGATAGTTGCATGATTTAATACCACACCTCTTATGTCACTGCTGAGGATGACAACCTGGTGTAAATGCATGGTGGCTTAAGAGGTGTCAACAAGCATTTTTGGCGCCGTTGCCGGGAAAAGGCTAAGCTATAAAGAGATATTGATCAAATGCATACTTATAGATGGAACCATGGCTAGGTACCTCTGCTTAAGCAGGCTTACCCTTGTTTGTCTTTGTCTATATCATACACAGGATATTGCAGGATTGGTCTTGATTCATCATCATCTTCCATCAATTTCAATCAAACCAATCAAGAGTTCGTTTTACACCAGTTTCTAAGCCATGGCTGACAAGACTCTGCGAGAGTTCTCTGCTCCAAGCACGAAGGACATTCACACTGGACCAACACTTCCAATCAACAACCTTGAGTTTGAGCTCAAGCCAAGTCTCATTAACATGGTGCAAGCAACTCCATTCAGTGGAAAGATCAGCAAAGATGCTGGTGCTCATCTTCAGAATTTTCTGGAGATTGGTAGCACACTCATCATCAAGAACGTCGCTCAAGACATCATACTTCTTCGTTTGTTCCTGTTCTCGTTAATTGGGAAAGCGAAGCAGTGGTTCTATGCAAATCAAGAAAACATCAAGACATGGGCAGATTGTTCAAAGGTCTTTCTAGAGAAATTCTTCCCTTCAGGCAAGACCAGTGCCTTAAGAGAGAAGATCACTGGCTTCCAACAGTATAAAGATGAACCAATTCCAGAGGCATAGGAACGCTTTCAAGACTATATATCAGATTGTCCCCATCATGGAATAGAGGATTGGTTGCTCATGCAAGGCTTTTATCATGGATTATCCAAAGGAGCACAAGGGCAACTAGATGCTATTGCTGGAGGAACGTTCTTGTCACTCACTATCAAGAAGGCCAAGTCACTCATGGAGACGATAGCCTCTAATCAAGGCTGGTCGTTGGACGATGCTCCGCACTGCAAGATGAGTGAAGAAGCTGACATTGAAGAGTTGAGTGCAGTTTCAGCCAAGATGAATGTGTTATTAGACTGGCTCGAACAGCGAGACAATTACAAGAAGGATCGTCAGGCTATTCAGGATGTTAT
The DNA here is from genome assembly GCA_015844335.1 of Chrysopogon serrulatus. NCBI lineage: Eukaryota > Viridiplantae > Streptophyta > Magnoliopsida > Poales > Poaceae > Chrysopogon > Chrysopogon serrulatus. Next base: position 146,362 of record JADLZL010002848.1, read on the forward strand.
GGATTCACAAGCAAGAACTAAAAGATATTTAGGAATCACATATTCCCCTGATCTGCCAGAAGATCTGAGCATTATTGACAACACCCAAGGAATGGATCAAGTCAAACAACCATCCTTGTGGAATGTGATCAGACAGCAGCCAAGGATCAATGAAGAACTATCATAAAGGCTAGCTTCTAATGAAAAGTTCATAGAGAGTATGAATCGTAAGATGGAGAGTTTTTCTTCTGCTATAAAGGATCAACTGAGCTATAACCGAAAGATTGAATCACAAGTAGCAAAGTTGGCTACTGCTTTGCCCATTGCTGCCAGCTCCGAGCAAATCAATGCAATCACTACGGGAGGAGGCAAGAGTACTCAAGATCCCCCATATCTCGAAGGTACACATCCTAGAAGGGCAGTAAGAGTACAGACATCGCCAGCAGCAACTGCGGAGAAGAACAACGATGAAGTAGAAGAAGTTATACCACCATTAGAGCAAGAGCCTCAGCGTAATTATAATGACACCAACTTCTTACTATTTCGTCGGCAAAGAAAAGAAAGGATGGATGAGCAGTTTGGGAAATTTATGGAGGTTATATGTCACTTATATATCAATGTGCCTCTGCTAGATACCCTACAAGTGCCGACATATGCAAGATACCTTAGAGACATTCTAAACAATAAAAGGCCACTGCCCACCACCGAAGTTATCAAGCTCACAGAGGAGTGTAGTGCGGCTATCCTGAACACATCACCAATCAAGAAACAAGACTCAGGATGCCCCACTATCGAGTGCTCAATTGGAGATCAAGTGTTTGAACATGCACTATACGATCTTGGCGCCAGCGTAAGTGTTATGCCCAAGGCGGTCTTCAACAAACTCAACTACTCCAAACTCATGCCCATGATGATGTTCCTTCAACTCGCGGACCAATCACTTCGCCGCCCTGAAGGAGTCACCGAGAACATTCCGATAAAAATAAGAGAGTTCTTTATTCCAGTCGATTTTGTTGTGCTTGACATGCAGGAAGCAACAAATACACCACTTATATTGGGAAGACCTTTCTTGAGCACTGCAAACGCTCACATTGATGTTGGGGTTGGAGAAATATGATTCCATATCAATGGTAAGAAAGAGAAATTTACATTCAAGCCACGACCGGAACAATACTCTCAATTAGAGAGGTGTGAAGAGCAAGAAGATTTAAGGTCTCCAACCCCAGGACCGACAGACGCTATCAAGATATAATCATCAGGAGAAGTCCAGTCTGGAGGACTATTGTTGACGGCTATTAATGACCAAATTTACCCGTCAACTAACTCCTGAAAGAGACACATTGGCGATCACCAACATAGATTTCGGGTTTACACTAACGGAATTCCACGAGTTTTGGTGAATCCTTGTCTCTGCAGGTATACATAGGAAAAGCTATCAAAAAGAACCAACATGACAGATTACAAGCACCTCAAATGATGAATTGGAATGCACCATTGTGAAGAGCTCGTCGAGACAATCGAAACGGACATATCATTTGCCTTTTTCAGAGTTCCGGATGATCAGATATGAATTCCACCGCGAGGGCTGCACTAGAAGACTCCAGAAGGCGCGAGAAGACACCACGGCGAAGCGGACCGCGAACGGGCCCGGAGTGGGACCGGCCGGTCCCACCCCAGACCGGCCGGTTTGCTATAGGGGCCAATCAGGCCCAGCTTCGGCCCACATGCTCCACCGCCTTAGGGTTTTAATCTCAGCCGTCCGCCAAAGTTGGTTTGATCCAAGGGCTCACGTTCATCCCACTGGGCTATAAAAGGAGGGGGGGACCCCCTGGGGCAACACACATTCATTTGCAATTCTCTCAAACCCTAATTGAGAGGTGTCCCTCGAATGGATAACCTCTCTGGGGCTAGAGATCAAGAGAAGATTATTCCTCTCTAGTATCTAGTCTTTAGATAATAGTGAGATGGAGAGTGAGGGAAGAGTTTGGAGGAGGTGCCGGCCTATTGGTGCCCTCTCTACGGCTTGTACCTTGGCGGGATCAAGCTCTACTTGAACTTGCTCCTGGGATGTCTCTGGTGATCAACTTCTAATGCGAGTAAGTTCTATGCCTTTATTGTTTATCTGGATCACGACTCTCTTTGAGTGCTTTATTCTCTTCCTAGGGGGAGTAGAGTATTATCGTAGGTGTAAGCATGGTGCTTAGGCTTAGGATAATCATGGATGCACCCTATATTCCGGATTTGATGGTAGCTCGTGGAGGTGACTTCTAGCTCCGTTGAATCTTATTTATCCCACTATCCCGTTTATAGGCCAAGTAGGACGTGGTTGCTAAGGAGATCTACATCCTATGTCGGTGTCTCTCCTTATGTAATGTCCCCAGTTAGCAATATAAGACATAGACTTGCCCAACTTAGAAGAAGTGAACCATAGTTATCCTCTCTACTCTCCTATTATCATCAACCTTGATTGCTGCTCTCAACCCTATTAATTACCACCCTAGTTCTATCTTAGTTCTATCTTAATCTAGTCTCTACCTTCACCTCACTGCTACCCCTAGTTAAGTTAGACCGTAGTTGATCTCACACCTTTCTCAGTGGAATGAAACCTGGAATACTCTGGGATAAAGCTACAACGGTATCCGTGTGCTTGCGGATCATTCAGTGGGCGTTAACAGATATCAACATGCTTTTTGGCGCCGTTGCCGGGGATAGGGATTTATCTCTATTTTTGGTAGCGACGTTAAGAAGTGTCAACAACTATAAATATCGGACCCTCACCGAAAGGTAATCGGTATTTTCCATTGACTTCTTATATTCTAAAAAAATCCAAAAAAAAATTTTTCTTTATCATTTGGTGTTTCTATAAATCTGAAAATACAAAAATAACTAACCAACAGGACCCACAAACACTAGGACCCACTTGTCATATCACTTCACATCATGTTTACATAGGATTCTCATCTCCACTCACCTCCTGCTGTCCTCCACTCCCTCTTTTGCACCAAAAGTTACACACTCAAACAGTTGAAGGGATGTTCGAGCACCAGGAGGAAGGAGTGGCCAAGTGGGCCTAGTGTGGGACCGGCCGGTCCCACACCAGACCGGCCGGTCTCCCCCCTCCTCTCCTATAAAAGGGTAAGTGCCCAGTAAGCTCTACTCGCACCTCAGAACCCATTTTCACTCCTTTCGTCTCTGGATTTTGAAGTTCTCTTCCTTGTTCTTGCTAAAGCCAACTCTTAGAGGGAGAAGGAAAAAGATAGAGTAGATGTGCTAGGAGGTTGCTTAGTGGCTAATGGAGGGAAGTGTTGTTAAAGTTTAGAGGAAGAGTAAGCAAAAGGAGAGGAGGTGCTGCCTAAACTTAGAGGAGATAATCAATTGTCTAGGGAAACTCTGCTAAAATTTGGTTGTGGTGGTAAGCACCCCACAAGGACCACTAACCCTAGATGACTGACCCTCTAATTTTTGTGGTGGAAACCTTCCCCGCAAGGACTGCTAACTCCCTCTAACTCTTCTTCTTGTTACTAACTCGATCTATTTACTTTCCGCGTGCATTTATTTTCTGTATTTACTTCCTTATGTTTTTCTTGTTATGTGGAGGTAGCAATATCCCACATTATTTTCTGTACTTATTGTGTGCTAACCCTCTTGTGGAGGAGTACATTCCCACAAGAGTAATCCACTCCTAGAGCGGTTATCTTCATTATTATATTTTCTAACCCCGCTCCTGGAGTTGTTGTCGTTTCTGGTTCTTAACTTGCTTGCAGGATGAGTGGCATATGGAGAGGGATCAAGAGTGGACTTAGGTCCCGGTCCACGCGATCAATTCGGAGCTCCTCTTCCCGAGAGAGAGCTCTGACATGTAGGTTGACGAGATGCCACCCGCTAGCAATAGGCCATCTTCTTCCTCGACTGTTATACACCGTCTGATGGAGGAACATAACCTCAAGTGGAAGAATGATGAAGAGAAGGAAAAGTTCAAGCTCATCAAGAACCGCAAGTTTGTCCTAACCACAGTGTTCGATCCTGAGCTCCTCCGAGACACAGGTATGGACACTGAATTCTAAACCATCTTTTTAGCTATGGGTTGGATGGGATTCGCGGATATTTCTGAGCTAGGGTGCAAATTACTTACTGCTGAATTTCTATGCACCTTAAACTTTGTTAAAAATGGAGTAAAATTCTGACTCTTTGGGATTGAGAAAACATTGACTTGGAAGGAGCTAAGTCTAGCTTTAGGTTTCCATGCTGAGTGCGCTGTAGATGTTGATGCTGTCATTCCTGATTTCATGAGAGAACAGTTCTGGAGAGACATAACTGGCCAAAACTCACCTACGCATGCCAAGACTAGTAGCATTCAATTACCCACATTAAGGTTCATGCATAGGTGGTTGGCATTTACTCTTTTTCCACGAAGTGACACTAGCACAGTGAGGATTGATGAGCTCAAGCTGCTTTATGCCATAGTGAAGAGTAGGAAAGTTGCCCCCATTATGATGATGATGAGACAGTGGTTAGAGGTTTTTCGATTTGATTATGATATCGAGTGCACTTCTTTTGTGACTCAGATTGCTAGCTATCTCGAGTTGTGGCAAAATTCGCTTGTTCCGTACATTGGAGGAGGACGAGGTCGTATATCATACGACTACTTTTGCCAAGGTCAGACCTTGGTGAAGAGAGGTGATGTTGTGATAATGAAGATCAATAACAGGCAGATCCGGTTACCTAACCCGGAACTCAATTTGTACACCACCAGTTCTCTTCTTGTCAATGTGCAGGTAACAGCAGCGACACCCATACGAAGCGCGTCGGCACGTTTCACCAACGTGCAGCCCACTCACTATTATGGTGCTGACCCAGCGCCACAAGGACCAGCCTACACCAGCTACATGAACTTTAGAGAAGCAGGGTCTTCCCACAGAGGACAACCTTCACAAGACAGTTGGGGCCAGTATGCCCAACCATCACCTCAGGCTGAAGGCCTCTGGGGAGAGACGGCGGAATGGCCATCAGGTAATTTTAATAACTATCAAGGAAGAATGTCTGTTGATTCGCAGGAAGTATCCTCTGGAGGGTACCAACGTGGCCGTGCATCGGACGTAGGGATGGGCTACCACGAGCAACAAATGATACATCAAAGGAACAACCAAAGGCTCCGCAACATTGAGGAGCAGATTGCCACCCTCGTCACGCAAAACACCTCCATCCTTGGATAGCTACACCTACACGACCAGTACCACCAGCAGCAGATGGAGAACTGGGACTACCTCTTCCAGCACATGGGCGCAAGGCCGCCGCCGCAACACTGAAATGACCACTGCAACATCCAGCTTGGGGGAGAGCACCCCCGGTATCTCGAGGTAAGTTATCTTTGCCTTTGTTTTTATTTTCGTTTGATTTATTTTGATTTTTAGTTTGCTTAAATAAAAACCATAAAAACAAAATAAAAAGAGTGTGTTTATAGGCTTGCTTAAATTTTGTTGTGAATAAAAAGAACTTGGAGAAAAATTTGTTGACATGAAAATAATGAATAGTTACTCTATTAAAATTCTTTTGAGTACCTAGCTTATAGTCAAGAGTTCTCCTGAGGTTTCGGACACAACCGATTTAACTTGAATACTTACTCTGAATCTGAGACCTGTGGGTAGCATATTCTTGATCTTAAGTCTAGGTAGTTGACGGACATGATTTGAGATGGTCAGAGCTGCTATTTATCTTGTTCTAATGTGATGCTGAAATTCTGGAGATTTAATTTTGAAAACTTGAAAAGAACACATGATGAGTTTCTTGTATGACAAAGCTAAAAATTCCCACTAGAGACATATTGCATATCTAGATTAGGAAACTTCCACACAATTGCTGCTTGTCATTGCATTGAGTGTTGTCAACCTTGGTGACCCTTATGAGAAACCTGTCATGCTTTTAAAATCAAGATCCACACACTCCACCTCATATGCACTACTCTACCCTGGAGTCGGCGCAAAAACATGCCATTCCACCCATCCAAAAATGTTCTACTCCTACACTGGGGATAGACACAAAAAATATCCATCCACCAAAAGATATGCTCTAGAGTTTCTTGTCATCTCTCCAATATGATTTTGTGCCAAAGGAGTGAGCTATGCAAAAGAAGAATGAAAGTTGAGAAAAATGGACAAGTGTCCAAGAAAGAAAAATAGATATCCAAAAAGAAAAAGAAAGAAAAGATAGCTCACATCCCTGGCAAGGTTTCAATATTTTAAAAGAGAGAGTCCATTTGAGCATGGTAGAATTAGGTTCATCACCTTTCACCACCACCACATATCTATCATATTCCACACACATGCACATCTTGATTTGATTGTATGACTTGTTTCTCTTTGGATCCCCTGTTTGACTTCACAAAATATGCAGTACAAGTACGTTCGTTTATGCTGTCTCCACACCTATGAGCTCCACATAAGCTTTAGATGTAGGTTGAGATAAAGGCACAAGCTTCATTGCCTTGGTGAAGAATCCAAAAATACCACACACAGGAGAGACTTGAGAGTGTCATACAATGAAACTCTGAGCTTCATTTTGAAAATCCATAAAGAACTCTAGAGGCTTGGTTGAACAAAAGAGCTTGAGACATAGTGCTTGACTTGATCTTTCTGTCTTTCAACTGCTCATGACCAAAAGAGAAGGATGTTAAGCTCCATGGTTAAAGGTAATATGGGTAAGTATGAAAGTCAGAATAGTTCACTCTGAGACTAAGGAGAATTTTTATCTGAAAGCATGTGTGCTCCTGAGAAGTTTGATATTGCAGCAACTCCTGATCCATTTAAGAGAATGGTTTGCTAAGGGACTAGCAAAGGTTAAGCTTGGAGGAGTTGTTGACGGCCATTATTGCATAAAATTACCCGCCAACTAGCCTTGAAAAGGAGACAATTGTGAACACCAAAGTAGACATAGGGTTTACACTGACTGAATTCCATGAGTTTTGGTGTTTCATTATTTTCACAGGTGTAAACCGGAAAAGACGCAACATAAGAGCTTATCGGAGCAAAGGAAACGGAAAATGGACTCCACGGCACTACAGGAAGAATCTAGAAGGAACGAGAAGGCACCACGCCGAGCGGTGGCCCGGAGGGCACTAGGCCAGACCGGCCGGTCTGGGCCTGGCTCCTCTCGGGGCCCGGTTCGCTCCACCGCCTTTGAAGATCAATCTCAGCCGCCCGTCAATGTCGGTTTGATCCGATGGCTCACGATCATCGCCCAGGGCTATAAAAGGAGAGGCACCCCCTGGGAGGAGAGCCCAAGAAACCCTAATTCATTATTTCCTCTCTTAAGGAGAGCGAAGGGTTCCATCCTCAGAGAATTAGATTAGAACTCCAATACTTCAAGTTCTAGTTAGGCATTAGCTAGCAAGGTTTCAGTAGAGTTGAGTTACGCTCAGGATTCTGGAGTCGTCATCTAGAAAGCTAGTATAGCTTTGTATCCCTCTTTATTTATGACTTTGTTCTTAATTATTATGTTTTACTTTATTAAGCTCCTAGTTTATTCTAGTGTTTTGCTTGATATAGTATTGATTGATGATGAACTATTTCATATGATTGTAAAGTGCTTAGCTCATTACTCGAGTGGGTTAAGTGGTAGTAATTATGTCAGCATGGTGTTTAGATATGCTCTACCTACGAATGCACCTTGTAGGCCGAGTTTGGTGGTAGATCGCGGGTGTGACATTCTTGTTGAGTCCTTTGTATTCGATCCCCCGTCTATAAGACTAGCAGAACGCTATTACGCAGGAGGAGAGTGTTTTATCCACAAACCTCCCTAGCAATGTCCCTTGTGAGTACTTAGAGTCATCAATACTATAGATGAAAGTAACATAATAGAGTAGATGCAAAGACTTAGTAATTCTGACACTACATAGGAATTCAATCTCTTAACTAATCTCCTGTTTCTGCCTTGCTACATTAGAGAGTTTCTACTTCTATCTCTGAGTGATTTATCATTGCCCTACACTTATCATATATATATCTATGTGGCTTACCCCTGTATAAGCATGTCGTTGTCATGTGGATTCTATCTAAGTATGTATACACATCAATATTCTCTAGTTGTCCTTTCCCATAGGATTAAATAAATTCGACAATTGGGTTCACTCCCAATAAAATGCTACAATGGTATTTTATCTGTGCACTTGCGGATACTCATTTATATTTAAGATAGTTGCATGATTTAATACCACACCTCTTATGTCGCTGCTGGGGATGACAACCCGGTGTAAATGCATGGTGGCCTAAGAGGTGTCAATATCCGCGCAGGTGACAGCTACGTTGGTTCCTCTGTAGTCCACCCCCCGTACGTAGGACTAACCGAGCACGATCGCGAAGGAGGTGACCCTTGTGTCTTAATATCCTCATTAGTTGATGCTCCTTATGATGTTTTCTGAGTTTATTACACTATAGATGAAAATATGTGGCATGGCGTAGGCAGTAGACTTTATATTAGTAATTACATAGGTTTCCTTTACTCTAACCGAATCTCTAGATTGTTTTACTACATTGGTGAGTCTCTATATTCTATCTCTAGAATACTATTTATCTTAATTACTCATTTATCAATTATCGTCACTGTTGACTAGTTATCGCTAAAGCATTAGTGTAATTGGCTATGATAGATTTACAATTGTTTTAATCCTTATAAGATTACCCACTCCTAATAAGTAGAATGTTGCTTTATCTTTTTGGCATAAAATAAATCAACGATACTCGGAATACTTCCTCTGGGTGAAATGCTACAATGGGAGAATTATCTGTGCGCTTGCGGATATATTCTATTTAGAGTCATTGCGTGTAGATTATTTTTATCCTTGGTTTTTGGCATCATGTTAGGGATGACAACTTAACGTGAAGTGATGTTAAAAATACCAACACCTTGAACAATGATAAAGTGCAGCTAAACAATATAAAAAACAAAAAAGAAAATAAGAGCTACATAACATAAACATCTTGATGGCCGTCAGTGGTGAGAACACATTCAAATCTGAACTCTACACACTTGACTTTTACTCCAAAGTCCGAGTGTGGGGAGGACAGTATGAATGTCACCATTAGGCCATCTTGGTAAAAAAAGAGATGTCAGCTCTACCTTGATAAAAAAGAGGGGGTGTTGAAAATAATAATAATAAAAAAAGATAGAGAAAGAGCAGACTAGCCCCACAAGGCGAAGATAAACATCAATGGGTTGATGAACCTAAGTTGATCCATCATACAAACTACAGCAACCACTTGACATCTCATCCATAAAAACTGCCAGCATTTGCACTTAGGTATATGCAAGGGTAAAGTTCACCAACTACTTTACTCATATTTATTTCCATAAGAAGTATAAAAAATATGTTTTCCATGTTTATATAAATATATACTCTGGTTTAGGTGTACTTGTATACTGATCATATACGGTGCATATAGGCCTTTTAAATTAAGCATGGTATTTAGATTAATATGGCATTCTTTAATTGGAAATTTAACATGGTGTTAAATTTTTGGTTAATGAACATGAGTAGTTACTTATATAAACAATGGAAGAGATCTATCATAAAAATAAATCAATGCTATGCTTTCATTGCATCTTTATCCTAGCCTTGTTAGATTAATGTTTTAATAAAAGTTGGGTGAACAAATAAAATAAAATTTTCAAAAAAAAAAAAATATAGTAATAAAAATTATAATAAAATGAGTTAAGGCTCCCCGATGTTCCTAGTGGTAGAGCCTTTGTTTGTTTCTTTTATTTTTGTTTTTCTAATAAAAATAGGCACAAAAATGAGTGTGGGGGAGGTCTCTCAAGCAGAACAAAATACACATCCGAGATCTCCCACCAATAAGTTGCACAAAGATCGAATAACCCAGCATGAAGGAGAACAAGAAAAATGAATCAACCTAACATTTCTCCTTCCTCTTCAAAAGATGGTTTGTGCAATCTCTCCTTATAGCTTTGAATTTAGACAAACAAATATTAATATCACAAAAATTAAACTCAAATGAATCACCCATGATTTCATGCATATCTTGAAACCACACTTTGTTTAAAAATTTTGTAAAGTGTCATGTCCATAACTTTCTGAGATAGAAAGCTCGCATGAAGATTGTTCCACGTACATATTCTTATACTTGTGGGAAAATACTTTGACAAGAAATCATGTTAACTAAGTTGTTGAGGGGTGTGATATGGTTCTGACTTAGAAATCCTACTAGTTCTATTCAAAGTACTTGGAGAATTCTATTTTGATAAAAATATAAAACCATAGTATCACATACTCCTTATTTGGTGAATGAATTCCTACCAAGGCCAAATATAAGATCTTGCAAAGTTTAAGCCTACTACATATGCTGCTTGTTATTGCATTGAGTATGGTCAAGTCTTGTGACCCGTGTTGAGAGATTTATCATGCTCCCACGATCAAGATTACACACATGCCACATAATTGTGCTGCTCCTACATTAGGAGTACGCAAAAACATGCCTTCCGTTTAGTTCCACCAAAAAAATCTTTTACCCTTGCATTCTAAATAGACAAAAAATATGTTTATTAAAAAATACTCCATGTTATAATAGGTGATGATCTTTGTCTTTTTAATTATGTTTAGTAGAAGAGACATGGCTATGCAAAAAGATGTAAAAGAAAAAAAGGGACACATGAAGGTCCCAAAAAAAAACATGGACACATGAAGGTCCAAAGTAGAAAAAAGAGATGAGCACATGAAGGCTCATGAATTCAAAAAAAAAGAAAGAGATAGCCATGTCTCAAAAGTAATAAATATAGTAGAGAGAGATCATATCTATAAAGGGAATATATTTTTTAGCATATCATCATCTTCCACACACATGCACATCTTGATCTAAGAGTATGACACTTCTCTCTTTGGATCCGATTTGACTTTACAACATATGCAATACAAGTATGCCATCTTGTTAATCCTTACCTAAAGCTCCACATAAACCTTTTTAGGGGTAGGGAAGACAAAAGAATGCAAAACTTTGCTATGGCCTGGTGAGGATTCATACACATTGAGTGATTTGAGAGTGCCAATTGAGGAGTATCAAGTGATCTATGTTTTTTCACTATGAAAATTTTCAAAACTCCAAGTTGCTAAGATGTGAATTTAGAAAGATAACTTTGTTTCAAGAACTATTCCACTTTTAAACAACCTAAGGAAGCATGTTAGCCAATGCCACATACCCCATTTGTATAAGAAATGTGATGGAATAATTTTTATGAAAGTTGTATGTCGTAGAATTTTATGATCATGATTACTATTTGTCTCTAAGCTTTGCTCGAGGACGAGCAAGAGGTAAGTGTGGGGGAGTTTATTGATGGTCATTAACTTATAATTTATACCATCAACTCTTATATGAAAAGCCATGAAAAAAATTATAGCATGTAGACATAGGGCTTATTCTAATGAATTCCACAAGTTTTGGTGTTCTCCATGTTTTCTAGGATTATCTAATTTTTCATTATAATTTATTATCCCAAACAATGAAATGGAGTGCACTAGAGCAAAGATCTTATCGTGCTGATCGAAATGGATATATTATTCAGTGCCATGCTGTGTGACCACTCCGGATCCACACCAGCCATGCGTATCATGTCTGCGCAACTACGATACACGCGCCCGTGAAACCGCGAGAGTCGGCTCTGATACCATTTGTAACGTCCCACCTCCTCAAGACCAGGCCCGCTTATATCTGACAGCTTTAATTGGACCAATAATGCTCTCACAGACCAACATCAGTCTTTTCTATGCACTTTGTCCTCACTCATGCACATCCGAGAATGAATTCTCAGTCGGTCACCCATCTTGAAATTGCTCCAGGCCAAGCACGCTTAACTCTGGAGTTCTTTTAAGATGAGCTTCCGAAAAAGAAGTTGCAACCTATTGGTATGAGTATCATATTAATCCCGTTAAGCCCTGGGTCGGGGTCTTACAATGGTGGGCCACCCCAGCCTATGGCGGGGCTAGCCAGCAAGGCCACGCCAGGCCAAGCCGCCAAGGACACCCAGGAGGGGCTGGCGTAGGCCACAGGTGGCCCACAGCACTTCACAGCAGGCCCAAGTCACGGAGAAGAAGCCCAAGGCGCTATAGCAAGCTGTAGCAATATTTCTCTTTAGTTTCGTACCATATTGGCTAGTTAGGAGGTGTTCCACTCCTCTTTCTCCTATACAATATGGGGCAAGCCTCCTCCAATAAGCATCATACACTCATACAAATACCATAGAGCTACTAGAGCTTCTTCTGTCTCTTTTCTTTCTTCTTTATTTTATTTCTTAGTAGTGGAGCAAGGCTAATCTTATAAGAGGAGGAGGACATCTTGGCTACTTTTTGGTATGAATACTATTCTTTCCATTATGTTCTTCCTCTCTTTTTATCAATATAGCAATGTTCTAAAATTAGAGTATAGTTCTAGTGATATGATCTTGTTAGATGAACTAGGTGCTAGTTTGTGTAATTTGATCATAGAATATAGAGCTTCTAGTTCATATGCTTTGTTCATGATATGTTTGCTAGTTTATAGTGTTCATATCATATTCTTAGCATATAGAACTCTGTTCTTAATCGTTCATACATTTAGATGATTAGGAATAGAGTTATGTGAGGGATGATGGTACATCACATAACATCCAAGTTCTTTACTCGTTCCTCCATAGGGTGAAAGACCTAGGGGAACTTGGGTAGTTGTTCTATATGTGGGCGTGGTGCTCGGGTATAGAGGAGCCGGTGATTGCACTTCATAGTCCACGGTTGAGGTGGTAGGTGGCAGGTGGTGATAGCCCTATCCGTCCTTTATAATCCCCATGTTCGGCTATGGTGTAGGAGTCTAAATTACCACCCATGCTGGACTGGCAGACCAGTGCCCGGTTGTCTTCTGATCCATTATGAACACAACTCTATCTCTGACTCATGTATTTGTATGACTAACTATATTCTAGACATTAGCTATATTAGGATTATTACTCCCGTAGGATATTCTTTTGTTCTTTATTCTTTAGTTCTTTCTTCTCTTCTCTATTCTTTCTTTTCATCTCTCTTTTTTAGAGCTCGTGGTTATGTATGTATGTATGATCACTTAATACCTTCATACTCGGTGATGTTTTAAAAAATGCCAAAAATATATATGCTCAAAGAATAGTTGCATGATTTAATACCACACCTCTCGATGTCAGTGTTGGGAATGACAACCCGATGTTTTACATGGTGATTTTAAGAGGTGTCAACAAAGGTCAATCGTTGTAATAGGACTAGAGCTCTTCTATCTTAACTGACTAGGACCAAAATTGTGCACCTTCCCTCTTGAGTTATAAGAAGAAGCAGGGGCACTCCCCCTATAATGGTTCATACAACACAATCCAAAGCAAGGCAAACCACCACATAGGGTATTATGCTATTCACAACCTGAACCTATCTAAATTGTTATCTCGCATTAACCATCGAGTTTTAATTTATACCAAAGCCTACCAATCATCACATCGGGTAACCCCGTAGCAAGGTTGTCGGTCATCAAACAATGATAGGTGGCCTTGCTAGGTGGCAGCAAGGCTGTATGACGGCTAGATATCAGTGTAGCTGCTATTATATAGGGAGGAGTGCTCATAGTCATGTCTCCAGTATGTAGGCACATCACTAAACCATGTTAAAAAACATCATGTCTCTTTGTCATTCTCATTGAAGTATTGTCATATGTGATGGTTATGCTTCTACATTCATTGGTGAGTAGATTCATTTGGGTCTGAATGTAACCATGTACTCTTGTAAGTGCGATCAAGCCCTAATATGGGTTTTGGTGATAATAATCACCTAATTCGAGAACTAATGAGATTTATCAAGATGACAAGCAGGGAATAAGGATAGAGGATATTATACCAAATGGTGGAGTCCCCAACTACTCTTGACAAAGGACTTTCACTTAAAGGAGGTTTAAACTCATTTTATATTTTGAATTTGAGTTTAGGAAAGCACTACTATCAAGGGGGATTCAATACACTTGTCAAAGTGTGCAACCAAATACTCAAATCTTACACAAAACATCCTCATTCCTTCAAATACTTAGATCTTACACAAAACATCCTCATTCCTTAGCCAAAACAACTAGCTCGCCCTTGTCCCATTTCCTGCTCATTGGCGAGTGCGGTAGTGCCACACTTAAGTGACCGTCGGAAACCAAGGGGTATTTATACTTCTTTCTCTCTCTCCCAAGGTTATAAATGCCTTCTTCAACTTCAAACCCAATGCTCAAGTGTCCTGTTCTTGTTCTTGCTCTCCTTCACTGGTGGTCTTCAAGCTCCCAAGCATTCCTAAGTGATTCCACCATCAATCATTGAGAGAAAAGGCTCCAAAATTCAATTAGAGAGCAGATCCACTGATTCACAAAGTCTAAGAGCACTTGGTTCACGGTTTGGTCGGTGACTTGGATTCATTACTCTTGGAGCTTTGCTCCTAGCCAGCTAGAGAGTCACCCTTGAGCTTGCCAACTCTTAAGGCAGCCTCCATAACATTAGTAAACCTACCATTAGAGGACTGGAGCAGTAGAGAGGAAAGGCACATAATTTGTTACACCTATAAGTGACATGAAAACAACAATCACATTTGTAACATAAGCAAGGATAAAATAGAGAAATGAAACCAAAGCATCTAATTCCTAAGGAAGGAAGCAGAACCCTCAGGTACAGCCTGAATACTCAAAACAACAAACAAGAATCATGCAAGATAGGAAAGTGGTCGGTAGTAAGGATCCATTAGTAGCACCAAGAGAGCCAATGAATCTAAACAAGATTCTGTAAACTGGGATTGATAATGGGACATCAACAGAATCAAGTTCTAACACTAGCGCATACAATTGATAGTTAGCAGAAGAACAGTTAGCAGAAGAACTTGAGGACTCAAAAATGCAAAAAGCAATACTGCTCTTGCTAAGGCAGCTGGTCAAACAAATGCAACTGCAGCTCTAAATGGATTTAACAAGCCATTGATAAGGATCTAAATGGATTTAACCAGCCATTGATAAGGACATCAAGTCTGACAAAATGTTACAATTCAGGGTAAATTTGATTTGCCGTTGAGTCATCATCTTTGTAAAGCAATTTATATTGAGCAAAGTAATACATATAAATCATGATAGAGAGAGGTCCAATGTGCTCATGAATCAAGTATGCTACAATTTGAGACCTACAATAATACTTGGTCAGAAACACCTATGAACACATTGGCCAACAGAATATGCATGATTGAAGGCTACCTCAATATGCAAAACACACTGCCTGCATACACATAGGAGATAAGAGATAAGACTGAAATAAAGTAGAGGCGCTAATAGACATAAATAGACAAAGTATTTTGGCATCTTTACAATAGTTTAAAATAGGCAAACATCTAACTGAATTTATTATATTACAAATAAAAGGGTGTTTGCTACATGAGAGGTCCAAATTATAGATGGCAGCAAAGAAGGCTATAAGTAAAGGTGGACACCCATCGCCGGTGCTAGCGAGGGGAGGGGGGAGAGGAGCAATGCAGAGACTCACGTTCATGTGTGTCCGTTGGTGCCAACTGCCAAGCACCCGCTGCAGGTCGCCCACCAAGCACCCAGTGGTTGACCCAAAAATTTCTTGAGCCTGGGCAAATATGGATAATAAAGAAGATGTTCATGATATTTTTGAAACTAAATCATTAGCCAACAATACAACACTGACCCTATTCCACAATAAATCAATTCCTAGTGTCATTGTTAAGTTAAACCTTTTGAGTTTGAACAAGCTTATAGAAAAACACGCCAAAATTTAGATGCACCATGAATAATTATATTTTCATAACGTGTTCATTTGGATCAAATAAAATTCGATCAAGTATAAAAAAGTTTTAAGTATAAAAAAGTTTTAACTTAAGGCAATTGTAGGACGAATTGATTTATTCAAGGCCAAAGATAGTCGTACACATGTGAGGAAGTTTGGCTTAATTATGACACTAAAACTAATTGTACGTTAACATATTGCCACCAAGAATTCAATATACGTGCATTAGGCAAGCTGACAGGTCTGAGCTAGCTACCCGATTTTTGACGTCTTGAGTTCTATTCAAAAGTCAACTATCGATTGCTGTATATTGTAGATTCCACCGCACGTATGGTTGCTTGTTCGGCTGTTCCAGTATTGCTCCGTGAGATTTGAGGCTCTGCCCAGTAACCAAAGACTGCACTGCTGTTCAGGTGGTCATGTTGTCACAAACTCACAACTCACTAGGAGAGCCTGGGCTCGTCGGATGCTGGGTCCACGCCCCAGGCGGCACCGCGCGACAGCCACCCTCCGGCTGTGCCTGCTGGGATTTGGGAGCACAAGAATAGGAGGAGATCTGCTGGCTGCTGGCTTGCCGCAGCACGGATGGCGGCCACCGGCCACCATGCACTCGCCAGGGAAAGGGGATCGAGGGAAGGAGCCATGACATGAGGGAAGAGAAGAGAGGGTGACGTACCACCAGATGTGACTGCAGAGTGGAGCCACCGGCGAGGAAGAGGTAGCTAGGGTTTTGCCATCTACCGGCAGGGCCTATTCGCACCATTCTGTGGCCTGGGATGGCAGTGTGGGGTGTAGGCACGGCATAGTGCTGCATGCCGTCGATTGTGTCGAGGAGAGAGAGGGAGAGAGACAAAGAAGAAAAGAATCGAGAAGCGGAAGAATCAGGAAGGAGAAGCAGAAACCGCATGTTATATTTGTTCAACCGAATTTGAACAAGAACCCGAAGAGAAACAGAGAAAAAGCCAAAAAGAAAGCAGAAAAACACGTGAAGCTGCTTCTAGGGAGTTCGCTCCAACAGATTTGGGGACGTCGTCCAAGAGAAGTTTAGATGACGTGGCCAGGGATTCTCTAGATTCTCTCAAGAAGCTTGTGCCAATTTAAAGTGTTAAATGACCTATAACTCTAACCTTTTTTTTGGCAGGTATGTGAATCTAACCTTTAGCACCCGGTGTTCATCGATGAATGAGCTTGATCCCTTGGGCCAAACTTAATGACACACTGTTCTCTTTTTCGTTTATTAAGTGGCGAAGAGAAACAAGCATACTCCATATACAACAAAATAAAGTTCCCACAAGGCGACGGTAGTTAATTTATAGAAAAAGCGAGGGAATATTCCTGTGCCTTGCTGTAAAGTTGTTCTTGAGGCAAAAGGTTAGTGTGCCAGTGCTCTAAAAAGGCAGGGTAATGAGTATTAGAGCTGGATATTTAACAACACAGAGTGCACATTTAGAGACAGTTTATAGCATTACATATGTTGGTCACTCCATAAACAAGCATATCACTATCCTTTTCATGTGTAGCAATCAACCAGCAGGACCATTTGGCCCACACTTGATTTCGCTTAGCTACTTTGAAGCTACTAACTAAGACTTTCTCCTATTTCTCCAAACTGTACTGTCTCGGTTTCATAATCGTGCCCGAACTTTCTACATCATTCCAACTACGAAGTCATAATGACTGAGCCGGTACGACACTGAAGCGGTTTCCAAAGGTACTGATAGCTTCGAAATGGTTGGTGAAAAGACTTCCTACTGAAATTGTGTAGTACTAGCTATGGTACACATATGATTGATCTTGGCTCGTTTCTTATTCCGCCAACGAGCAGCGCGTGCGTGGAATTGTGTACATATTATTTTGGTGTTCTCAGCTCAAAATCATGTACCACCCATTATATTGCCGCACTTTTTGGTATATAGACGACAGCCTCCCATCCCATGTAATACTCCATGGTGCACATCAAACCTTACTGAGAGACACACACACACACACATAGAGAGAGAGAGATGAGCAACCATCACAGGTTCAAACTATCCCATCTCATGCCAAACTCTTGGTTCTATAAGCTGAGGGACATGAAGAAAGCCAGGCCAGCAAGCAAAAGAAACAGCGAAACAACAAGAACCTCTAAGAGATCAAGCCACTACTACTACCATGGAACCATCAGTCCCAAACCGCTTTCATTATCCCCACACCGATCCTACTCCTACTACTACCTAAACACAAAGCATAATATGTCACTTGATTTGAAGCTACGCCCCTCCACTCTCCATCTTAACCCAAAGGCATCAGACATCCAATTCCCTAGAGATCATCACCACCACCACCATCGCCCAGCAAGCACCATGGTCATCGAAGTGAAGAACGAGTTCCAAGACTTGCAGCTACGTCCGATTCGCACAAGGGCAGTGCTTACCGGTTCTACAAGCGGTACATGCCCGAGCTCGCCGAGGCTGAGGAGCAGAAGGTTACCTGCTCTTAGTGGTGGTAGCGTCAGTACAACGAGTGCTATTGGTGGCCGGAGAAGCGCTGCTAGGAGGAGCTTCGCCATCGTGAAGGCGTCCACTGATCCACCCAGGGATTTCAAGGAGAGCATGGTGGAGATGATTGTCGAGAACGGCATGAACGCACCGGAGGATATGCAGGAACTTCTTGAGTGCTACTTGTCACTCAACTCCAGGGAGTACCATGGAGTTATAATGGAGGTATTCAGGGAAATTTGGCTTGAGATTGTCCAAGACATTGCTGAAGCTTGAGATTATTATGTGATGTGAAGATCGGCAGTGTTGGTGATGAACTGTAATAAATTAAGCGCAATTGGGCTCTATATGCCAGTGAATCTGTAAAGAAATGCATTTGCTATGAGAGAGTGTATATGATTTTACATATGACTGAGCAAGGTGTATGTTCAAACTTAATTATTCGATCAGTATATGATTGTAGTGATTGCATGCCATGATTTGTGTTTGTGCTAACTCAAAAGGTAATGTGGGACCCTTTCACACTGTGCTTGTGCGATGTTAACGTAAAGGAGAGGTAGTATTATGGTCCATACGCCACAGCTTTCGCTTGGAAAAAAATAAAAAACAGCTTAAAGAAGCTAGTTGGAGGCGGCCGCTTGCTCTCACTAGTATACAGAGCATTTGTGTTGATGGTGGGGTTTCATTTGTACAGGCGATTTTAGTTGACACACGCCTCTGAAAATCGTCAAGTGTTCCCCAGCCTTAGAACCGATTGTGGAAAAGAAATATCACTAGCGGTTCACTTAAGGAACCGCAAGTGTTATTAACCATTTTCACAGGCGGTTCCTTACACCGATCGCCTGTAAAAATTAACACCGTTTTCATAGGCGGTTACCTTACATCAACCGTCTGTGCTGATATTCTCCTATATATACCCCCTTCTTCCTCCTCACCAGCTCCAACAGAACTGTAGCCCGAGCACAGTCTGTCATGGGAGGAGCTTTAGAGGTCCAGATTTGAGCCAATACAAGAGGAGAGGTTTTAATCCTGATTTCTTTGGAGGAGGTAGCTAAAAAAGTTAGTTTATGTGTTTCTTGCCTCATTTTCTTATTTTTTCCTCAATCCCCGCCACTTTTAAGATCTAGGGTTTCACCTCAAGAGAGAGAATAGTAGCTAGGTTTTTGTTTTTTCAATAATTCTAGTCACTTTTTATCCAGGGATTCACTTTTTTTAACTACGATTTATCTATTTAAGTTTATTAGTTACTCTTATTTAATTATTTAGTTATGTTTAGTTTAATTAGCTAGTAGTGATGCTTTTAGCTAGGTTGTCATTAATTAACCTAGTTTTAGTTATTTGGAATTTTTCTAGATATTGATGCTTTGAATTAGTTTTTGCTTAATTATTTAGTTATGTTTTGTTAAATTAAATAGTGGTGAGGCTTTTATTAGGATTTTAGTAACTAGTCTTGCTTTAATTTTTTTGGTTTCATCTAATAAATTGATGCTTTAATTATTTTGTTATTTTTTATCTAATGAAGTATTGGTGATTATTTAATTACTAACGAGTGTATTGATCATACAAAGGTTAGTTAATAATTAATATAAATAAACATCTATGTCTACTTTTTAGTGATTACAATATATAAATCTATTAAACTTTTTAACAGGTAACGATGGATAAAGCATTCTGGATGTATAACTCAGAAAGAGTAGATCCATCATACATACCTGAGGTTTAGAAGTTTATCAATACTGTCAAAAACCATGCTTTGAGAACACAGAAGAAGCACATATGTTGTCCTTGCATAGACTGCAGAAATATTATTGTTTCTGAAGACACAAAAACAATCTTAAATTATTTGGTCTACCGAGGATTTCTAGAAGATTACTTGATTTAGACAAAGCATGGAGAGGGTAGATCTACGCCGTATACAGTTGGAAACCCTGCAAACCTCGACGCGAATAGCCCAGATATGTTTGTTGACGATATTAGCCAGTTTCTACATGAGACACATCATCATTGTCCCCAGCAGAGTGAACATGTTGTGCTTGATGTTCATGATGATGCAAATGTTGGAGGAACCGAGGACAACAGAACTTAAATGATGGATAAAGATGCGGAATTGATGGCTGCACTATTGCATCGTCATACAGATCCATCAATGTTCTTCATGAAAGGTATGGAGGCCTTAGAGAAGGCAGCAGCAGAGCCATTGTATGATGAGACTAAAGGTTGTACCAAAGAGTTCACGACATTACGGTCTGTGTTTAAGCTGTTAATGTTGAAAGCAAGATATGGATGGTCCGATGACAGCTTCAATGCATTATTGAGTACTCTCAGAGATATGCTTCTAAAGGAGAACAAAGTGCCTACTAATACGTACTATGCAAAGAAGCTAATCAGTCCACTTACTATAAGTGTACAGAAGATCCACGCGTGCAGAAATCACTGTATCCTATATCGAGGTGATTAAAAAGACTTGGACAACTATCTAAATTATGGTGCAAGTCGGTACAAGACGGAAAAAGACTATCTACAAGAAGAGAATGCAGCTTCCATTTCTAAATGGAAAAGAGAAAGAAGACTCAACAGAGTTCAAAACCCTGCACCAAAGAAAACGAAGAAGAAGACTGCTACGCACAGAGAAGGGTTCCAGCTATGGTCATGTGGTACCTTCCGGTAGTAGATCGGTTGAGATGTTTGTTCGCAAACCTGAGGATGCAGAGCTTATGACTTGGCATGCTTCTGATAAGCACAAAGTAGATGGAAAGCTTCGACATCCTGCAGATGACAAGCAATGGCAAAAATTCAATAAGAACCACCCAGAATTTGCTAAGGAGACAAGAAATGTTAGGTTCGCACTATGTACCGATGGAATGAATCCCTTTGCTAAAAAGAGCAGTAAGCACAGTACATGGCCGGTGATCCTCACCATCTACAATCTCCCTCCACACTTGCTACAGAAGCAAAAATACCTTTTTCTAACCATTCTTATTTCTGGACCTACACAATCTGGTGTTGACATGGATGTATTTTTAGAGCCATTAATAGAGAAAATGAGAATATTATGGGATATGGGTGTTGACATGTTGGACGCTTACCGGAAAGAGTCATTCACACTGAGAGCAAATATTTTTGTTACGATCAACGATTACCCTGCTCTCTTTGTATTGTTAGGACAGTTCAAGGGCAAGGTTGGTTATGTAGTATGCTTGGATGAAACCTTTTATGTGTCCCTCAGTGCATCCAACAAGATAGTGTACATGAGACACATGCGTTTCTTATCGAAAGGTCATAGATACCACTTGTGAAAGATGGATAGGTACTTTGACAATCATGATAAACTAAGGTCCACTGCTCCCTCAGGTAATAGTAAAGGTCACAGAGTATATGAGATAGTTAAGAACATCAAGTTTGTATTTGGTAAGAAGACAAAAGATGGAAAAGCAAGAAAGGATGTAAAGCCAACTACTGGGGCTACATTCAAGAAGATGTCAATTTTCTTCAAGTATTTGCCATATTGGAAGAGCTTGACGTACGGCACACGGTTGATGGTATGCACATTCAAAAGAATGTGTTTGAAAGCATAATTGGTACCTTGCTAGACATAAAGGGCAAAACAGAGGAAGGATTTGAGTTCATGTCAGGACCTGGTCAATTTGAAGATAAAATCTGAACTTCACCCGGTATTGCTAGATAATAGAAAATACCACCTCCCGGCAGCAAGCTACAACTTGAGCACAGATGAGAAACATGCCATGTATGTGTGGTTGAAGAAATTGAAAGTTCTAGCTGGATTCTGCTCCAACATTAAGAGCATTGTGTCAATGAAAGACCTTACACTCACCAACTACAACTCACATGATTGCTATGTGATGCTGACAACTTTCCTCCCTATTGTCATCAGAGCTATAAGTCCGGTGTTCTTAAAGATGGCAATCACACGGTTGTGCTTCTTTTTTAACGAGATATCACAGAAGGTAATTGATCAAGAGCAGTTGGAGTCTCTTCTTAAATTCACGGTGGAGACATTGTCACAACTTGAGATGTGTTTCCCGCCATCTTTCTTCAATATAATGGTACACCTTGTCGTGCATTTGGTGCCATAAATACAGACATTGGGTCCTATGTATTTGCATGAGATGTGGACATATGAGTGTTTCATGTCAATTCTTAATGGGTACGTAGCCACTCATGCTCATCCTAAGGCATCTATGATAGAGGGATACACTACCGAAGAAGCCATTAAGTTCGGAGGTCCATTCTGCAACACTTGCCTAAAAGACCAAATTGCAATAGGTTTGCCTCCGTCTCGACATGAGGGTAGACTATATGGGTGTGGGAGGATGGGTCAGAAATCATTCATCCCATCAGACTACAATATTGTCCTCGAGGCGCATCATAGCATCCTACATCAGCTCTCGATAATGGAGCCTCTGATCAAACAAGACATACAAGAGCTAAGCGATCAGAACCCTAGGCAAAGAGAGGATTGGGTATCGAAGGAACATAAGCGTCGATTCACCACATGGCTAATGGAGCAAAATATTCTAAATGGAGAAACAATTGAGCAACAAACTATCAAGAGGTTGGCAGCTGGACTATCTCGCCAGGTCACATCATGGCACACCTTTGACATTAGTGGCTTCACGTTTTGTACCACTTTTAGGGACAAAAAGAGCATGGCGCAAAACCGTGGTGTTCGTTGCGAGGCCATAGATGATTCAGATGAAACTGCTAAATACTTTGGCTTCATTAAGGAGATATGGGAACTAGACTATGATTTATTTAAGACGTCTGTGTTTCGATGCCAATGGGTTGATGACAAACATGTCACCGTGGACAACTATGGCTTAAGAGTTCTTGATCTAAGGAAAGTAGGCTACAAGGATGATCCTTGGATCCTTGCTAACCGTGTTGCATAGGTCTTCTATGCTGAATAGATCCTTTCTAAAGAAGAGAAGAAAAGTAGCGACAAGACCAAGCATATAGTTCTTTCTAGAAAGCAGCAAGCTATAGGAGTTGATGGTGTAATTGACCTAGATGACTTCAACTACTTTGGGCATATGTCTCTCTTTAATGATCATCGTTCAAAGATAAGGAATGTTGAGCGAAATATCTCCAAGAATTCATTGCCATGGGTGCGCCACGATAGAGAAGGAAGAATAGTAGCTGGCTAGCTAGATTTTATATTAGTTAAATATTTATCAATGTCATGTGTAATAATTTATCAGTTATAATTTGTACTTATAAATTGTTCTCTCTAGGTATTGCTCTTCAACTTGTTTAAGTACTTTTGTTTCTACTTCTTTAAGTCCTTTTCTTTCCACATGTTGAAGTCTAGAGTATAAAAAAATATTCTATATACTAGAATAATTATTTAAGTCCTTTTCTATTGGTACCCATGAATTGTTCTTCTTGGTATTCATTTTCTAATTATTTAAGTCCTTTTCTTTGTACTTCTAATAGACTTAGAAATATAACCTAAAAGAATAAACCCTAAAGAAATAGCATAAAATAAAGATACTAAAACAATAAGCATTAAATAAATATCCTAAAATAAAGATACTAAAACAATAAGCATTAAACAAATATCCTAAAAAACAAATTCTGAAACAATTTGCACAGGCGGGTTCCCAAGACAACTGTCAGTGAAAATGCATTTCCACTAGCGGTTGTCTTAGTCAACATCCTGTGAAGATGCATTTCACTGACGGATGTCATAGAGGACCGCCAGTGGAAACCATTTTCATAGGCGGTTCTCTAAGACATCCGCCTGTGAAAATGCGTTCCTATATAATACCGCGGGCACGACACTTAGGGAAAAATTGAATTCGGTGGGCGCGAATTCAAGAGGTGACACCGTCAGGTTGCCGGATTTCTCCGCCGCCTTCTCCCGCCGCCAAAGCGACCTCCGCCGCCATCTTAGCCCGCTGGAGCCTGCGCCCCCGCCACCCGGAGCACCGCCTTGCGCCATTTCCCCCCCGCGAGCCTGCCCCCCCGCCGTTGTGCGCCACTGCAGGCTGTGCCGCGATGATTCACCGCCATAGCGACCTCTGCCGTCGATTCGCCGCCACGGAGCACATAAGGAAGCCGCTGCTCCCTCTCCCCTTCAACCCCGCCGAGCGGCGCCCTCGCGGTGCCTCGGCCGCCGGTGGCTCAGCCGCCGTGGCGGCCACCGGCCTGCGGTGCCCTCGCCCGCGAAAGCACGCTGCTTAGGGCACCCGGCGCTAATGGGCTGGGCCCTTGGCTGGAGCCACCTGCTAGCGGCTGCTTTTCTTTTTTTGCATTTTAATTATATAGCATATTAATTTACTTTTTATTATTTCCTTGTATTATGTAAATGTGTTTAATAATTGTAAAGTAATAATTGTATGGCATATTAATTTACTTTTATTATTTCCTTGTATTATGTTAATGTTTTTAATAATTGTAAAGTAATAATTGTATGGGATATTAATTTCCTTTTATTATTTCCCTTCAATATGTAAATGTGTTTAATAATTATATAGTAATAATTGTATGGGATATTAATTTCCTTTTATTATTTTCTTTCAATAGGTAAATAGTGGGTTAATGACTTAGCATTTTTTAATGACTTAGCATTACTAAAGTTAGCGCGACGATGACTTCTCCAAAATCCAGAGAGCATTGTTGGTATTTTTAACTACACTCCATTAAATAAGTTTTAAGTAGGATTATCCGCAAGCGCACAGATATCATACCAGTGTCACATTTTACCCGGAGGTTTTAAATATCGTATCCACAGGGAACAGTTGTGATGATGACAACGTCTATAAACTTAACCCTACAATTAGGCTAGATCATATCAAGAAAAAGGAAATATCTAATGTACTCTAGTTCTGACTCCGGTAAACTTTGTATAATATCGTCTTATCGGACAAGTGACCTGAATAGGAGAAGAAACAGAGTAATCTTCCTATCAGACACCTATAAGCCTATCAGTCCTATCAACGGGAAGTGGACTACAGAGGATTCAACGTAGCTATAAAGTCACCTACGCGAGCTACCACTATCCGGCTGATCAG
This sequence comes from Chrysopogon serrulatus, assembly GCA_015844335.1. Classification (NCBI taxonomy): domain Eukaryota; kingdom Viridiplantae; phylum Streptophyta; class Magnoliopsida; order Poales; family Poaceae; genus Chrysopogon; species Chrysopogon serrulatus. The sequence continues at coordinate 171,662 of JADLZL010002848.1, forward strand.
GGGACATTCACAAGTAAACCTAGCCTAGACACCATGCCTACACTACGAAATACTACTTCAACCAAGTAATGACCAAGATTAAAGCACTCAATATGAGATGTGAACCAAAGAATGAATAAGAACAAGTTGCTTACTTAAATCGGAATGGTAAATACAAAAGTACCTCGAGAACACGACTCGGGCGAGGGAGCTGAATCCGTAAGAATACTGACCACGAAGAAGTGCTGACATGCCGGAACTCCTCTAGAATCTCTACTCCTCTACTCAATCTCTCTAATCTCTAAACAAGACTAGATCTAGAAGAACTAGTCTCTCCTAATTGCTACATCTAGATGAACTAGATCTAGATGAACTAGAACTAGATCAACTAGAGGGACCCTAACCCTAATTATGTAGAGAATATGAAGCACCGGGGTGTAGAATGCCTCTTGGAGGGGTCTTGGGGCGTCATTATATAGGCCGAGGTGGAGTAGGGGGCAAGGAACCGCCACGTCAGCGATCCGCGTCTCCATCTTGTGTGCACCGTCAAACCGACCTAAAATCAACGTAGGGATGCTTTGATTGGCTTCCAAGGAACCATGGGAGAAAGACTCCAGAAGGCGGCGGCGATCGGGGGAATTAGGGCGCCGACCGGCCCCAGGGTGGGGCCGGCCGGCCCCACCTGCTCTCCGCTGCGGGTCCCGCTCCTTCGGGTGTCTTCTAGACCCTTCCTGAGTCCGATGATAATGTTGCTCCGACGTGGATCAGTTTCGTGATAATTAAGCTCTATAATCCCCTTTTTTCTGCTTTTCTGAAAATCACCCTGAAAAATATAGAATATACAAAACTCGTAGAATTTGTCAGATAAAGCCCTAGACTAGTGTGTTTTCATGTTTTCCTTCGGGTAAAAAGCCCTAGTAAAAGTTGACGCTAAGGAGTGTCAACAATACCCCCAAGCTTACCTTTTGCCAGTCCCTTGGCAAATAATCTAGATCTAGTTATTAATAAACTTGGATCAGAAGTTGCTACAATACTTTTATTTCTTTTAAGCTCACTTGCTTTTAAACATAAATTTTCCTTCGGCTTAGAAAAAACTGCTCTAACTTCCAAACTTACCCATTTTACCTTTAATCATGGAGCTTTACAGCTTTTGCATAAGTGTTGAGCAATCGAAAGATAGAGCAATCAAGCCAAGCACTATGTCTCAAATTCTTCACAGTACCAATATTTCAGAGTTTTGTAAGTTTTCGAAATAAAACTCAGAGCTTAATTGTATGATACCCTCAAGTCTCTTATTATATAGTATTTATGGATCTCACTGAGGCATTAATAAGGTCATACCTTTCTACAACTAAGTATTTATAGTGGAGCTCATAGGAGTGGCAATAACAAGGATAGACATACTTGCAATTCATATATTATAAAGTCAAACAATGGATCCATAGAGAATCGAGGCATTCAATCAAATCAAGATGTGTATGTGTATGGAATATGATGGATAGGTGTATATATGGTATTTAGTGGCTAATCCTAATTCTACTTTTGCTCTTTGAAAATAACTCCCTCTTTAGAACTTAGAACTCTTCGCGGAAAAACATGGGCTATCTTTATTCTTTCTCTTTTCTCTTTTTTCTCTTTTTTTTCTTTTTTTTGTTTTTAATTTGGGAGGCGGACATCTATGTACCCATTGTTTTAATGCTGGGACACTTGTCCATCTTTTACTCCCCTTTTTTTTTAATACTTTTTTTAATACTTTTGCATAGCCACGTGCATCCTTTGAATATAAATAATTAGAGAGATAATGATAAGAATTTAGAGCAATTAAATGAGGGCTGTCCTATAGGGTATATTTTTAGGTGTTTACTCCTGATGTAGGAGAAAAATATTTTTAAGGTGGATCTAGATGAAAGTGGAAATGACTGCGCTTACATCCTAGAGTAGGAGTAATGCATATGTGGGTGGAGTGCGTAAGTGATCTTGATTTTAAAAGCATGACAAGACTCTCATAAGGTATACTCCAAAGGTTGACTAAACTCAATGTAAAGCAAGCAGCATAAATGTGCAAAGGTTTTCCTAACTCTAAATGTATCATATATGGCTTTGGTAGGAATTTAAACTTTATCATACAAGAGCTCGTCATGTAAGATTTCAGGTTTTTAAAATAAATCTCCAGAACTTAGTAATGCTAGGAATAAGATAAATAGCAGCTTAGACCTTCATGTATCATATCAATCAATTACCTAGACTTTAGCTCAAGCATATGCCTCCACAAATTTTAGGTTCAGAGTAAATTCTTATATCAAAGTAGTCATGTCCAAAACTTAGAAGAATCCATGGTTGAAAACTAGTCACTTGAAAGGAATTACTGTAGAGCAACTATTCATCATTTCCACTTTAAAAGATTAGAGAGAGAGTTCTTCAAACATACTTTAATTATTAAATCTAACACTATAGCTTACTAAAATAAAACTAATAGTAAAGACATATCTTAATCACAATGATAACGGAGGTGCGTCTCCCCCAAGCTAATCCCTTCGATCGCGTCGAGCCTTCATGTGCCCGAATATTTTTATGTTTTTCTTAATTAAGGGTGAACCTTCATGTGCTCACATATTTTTGGCATTTTAAAATTTTCCTATGATACTATTGTGAACCTTCATGTGCTCACATATTTTTGGTATTTTATGACTATATAAAGTAGACTCGATAATCGCCTAGGTATAGTTACCTGATAACTAGGGGATGCTCCTCCCCCAAGCTAGATATTTGCCATCTTGGTGTTGATAAACTTTAGAGTGAGCAAACCAGCAGCGGTTCTGGTGGGTGCCACTGATAGACTCTCTCCTTGTCATAATGTTGTTCCTGCATAAGTATACTCCAACAAAAAAACCAAAACTCGAGGCTCGAATTTAATAATAGGTTAGCGGTCAGCCAATAAGTGATTGATTGTTCTTTGAGTTGATTTCAAATGAAATATTCTAGCAGGATTCTCTTTTTAGGATTTTCTAGTTTAATTATGCAGAAATTAAATATATATGCGCATGACAGATATAGTTGTATTTTTATGCCTCCACAGAAAATATTTATTCTTATGGGGCTTTGGCTTTTTTTTTATAATGCAAGAAAGTAAATACAAAAACTATTATTATTATTATTTATACCACCACAGTAAATATTCCTATAGGGTTACCATATGTTTATTCACGTGGAGCTTTTAATATTTTATGATGCAGTAAATAAAGCAATAAAGATTTTTATTTTCTTTTTAATATTTATGAAGATGAATATATTAAAGTAAAATTATTAATGTAGATAGGAATACTTAATTAAATAGATAACTACCATATTACCTTATGGCAAGGGTGCGGAATTTTAAGTTTACCGAAAGAACTTCTTCTTCCACTCTTGTGTATCTCTCCATCTTGAGAGATGGAGGTCTTGATGGTTGCATACCTCTAGTGATGATGATGTCACTTTTTATTCTTTAGTTTGGCCAACAGATTGAAGTAGAGCTTTAATAGTAGCTGGCAGCATCTTGCTCAGTGTGCATGCTCACAGAACTTCTACTTGTAGAATTAATAAACTTTGCTCGATGTGTTGTTCTGTTTGCAAAACTAAGGCAGAGATCAAGTGCATAGGCTCTGCTGGTGGAAAAACACCAACAGAACCAAATCTATTTCTTTATTTATTTTTTTTCTATCCTTAGGCACATTGAACAAGATAAAGTTGGTGTTACATAAATTTTTTATTTATGCCACGAATGGTAGGATCAAAAGATTAAGCATTTAATGTTGCATTTAAGTTCACATGGCGAAAAAGAATAAATTGCTTAACCAATGGAAAGATTGTCTATCTATATATAAATTTTTTAAAAAAAATAAGTATGACTATTATCTTCCCAAGATCGAATATAATGTTTTAGCTTGTTTGGTTAAGACTAAGATTAAAAGAATGGTGCCATGAACAATATTAAAAGACAGATCATGTTGAGTTAATCAGGTTAATCAATTAAAACTGTAACTCTAACATGTTTGTGTTTTAATTTATGTGTACACCAAGATCAAGAGAAGAGCAGTGACCACTTAACTTAGAATATTACCTTCATTATTAGAGCGTGATAGCACTAAGTGATGAAGGGTAAATGACTGGTGGTCCTTCCTCTTGAATCTTGAGTTGCTCATGGACGTCTTGTCTCCTCTGTTGCATCTATTCTTTTGTCATCTTTTGCTTCTTTGATATTTTGACTCTTTTCACTCCAGTTATTATTATGCCTGCAATAGATTAATGGACAGCACATACCCGAAGGAGTATACAGATTTTGAACACAGGTTGCTTGTCCAGTATTTTATTTTGTTCTGTCTATGAAAAGATAGCATTGATATTGTTTTAGCATAAATCATATTCAATATAGACATGGCTTGAGGCAAGGTAATTTGTAGTAGAAGATCAAGTGAATGAATCATTAATGCTCACAATTCTTTTATTCATGATGAATGCTTATTTGTGTCTTCCTCTATAAAGTTATTAAAGTTCAGCATGTACTCTGTCTCATCTCTAATTCGAATTCCTCTCATGACTTACCCAAATTAATTTTGAGAATTTCCTGCAGGGGTTAGTTCGACAAAATATTCAATGTCTATACAAGCTAATTTTAGATCAATAGCCAAGCCAAACTCCATGTCTAATCTGACTAAGGTAGACTATTTAACCTAAGCACCACGCTTAATTTAAAAAGCCTATGAAAGTACCCTAGAAGTACTTCCAAACTAAAACTTACTATAGCGGACAAAGATAACATAAAAGCACTCATAGAGATTTTATTCAGACAGAGATGAAAGAGCATGATTATTATGCAATATTTTTAGCATGAATTAAAAAGGTAGAGACAACCATTATTAGCAACATGATTTAAGATTTTTCAAATAAGGCCATTCCCCTAAGCTGGAATTTTGCAAAGTAAATGTAAGCTTGAGTGGATGTAATTCAAAGTTGCATGATGATAGGTTAGTCATCTCTGGTGCTGCCATTAGTTATTTTTTTTACTTCAAACCTGAAATAGTTAGCGACAAGAATATCCAAGGGAATATTTTAATAACTCTATGCTCAATCACAAGGGTATTACAGCAAAAGGTGTAAGCTCAATTCAATTTTTTTTAAGAGTGGTTATTTTGGAACACAAGGTTGTTCTCGGGAACCTTCTGAGTATCATACTTTAAATTGGTGAGGTGGTTTCCTCTAGAACATTAGCCCTTGTGCACTTATATCAAGATTACAACGAGATCTATGATAAACGTATGCATCTACAACCACCCTCTTAATGATTTTATGAACAGGTAAAATAAGGGGGTTAAAAATCTCGTGTGTGATAATAGTAGAGAGACCAAAAGATTCAGGAGATTTCTCATATGAGCATGGATTTGATAAAGTGTTAATAAGATAGCTCTCATGCTCATCGATGTAATCTCCCTTTTCAAACTCCAAGGGTGTCTCTTCATGGATGTCTATAGGCAACAAGTTTGTCTCTATTATTTCATGCCTAAGACATTTATTGGATGTTTTATTTTCTAGAATTTCCCATGAATTGATGCCTCCAAGGTTGGTCTTATCTAAAGTTTTCTCTAAACTTGGGTAAGTTATGTTTATTAAAAAAATTGATTTAAGGTCACCATTTGAATTTAAACCAAGTTTAGATGCTAGTGCTAACGCTTCATCTTATTTCATCCGTTCTTTCACAATAGCAAATGTATTTCTAATATATTCTACACATTCTTGTCATTGTCGTTGCTCTTGTTGGTTATTCCTATAATCTTCATGACTCCTATTCTTAGGATGTCTTGATAGATTTCTAGGGTTATTATGAAGTTTAGTAGAAAAAGCACAAAGAGATTCATTGGGGTCAAGGATGGGTTTAGAGATGGGTTTAAAGACATTTATTGTGGGCATAGAAGGGGTGAAGATAGAATTTATTCCTAAGTGGCTTGGCTCTCCTTCTATGGCATCACTTGACATGTCATCCTTGGATTCTTCCCAATGTCTTTCAAAAGGGAAAGAAAGTTGAAGACACTTTTCCTAAGGTGCTCTTTTAATAAGATCTGATATGTATTGATTTAGGAGCATCTTAGCTAATTAGAAGTCTAAATCATCGAAGTGGAATCTTAAAGGTTTAGGATCGATAGCTAAATTTTGGGAATGAAATGATTGTGTTTTAGCTACCAAGACTTCCGCATCTAGTTCGGGTAATAAGTTATCCCGAATCATATTAATTAGACATGGGCGCAGCTCACAGCCAGGTGTTATGATAGGTTCTATAGATTTTGGTGGCTCAAAGCTTTTGCACATGCCATAAAGATAAATAGAAATAAAATTAAAGGCATCCATAAGGATGAACACAAAAATAATGAAGAGAATGGGATAAAATAAGATTGAAGGCATCCATAAGGATGAACACAAAAATAATGAAGAGACTGGGATAAAATAAGAAAAGATAAAAGTATAATACAAGATTAAGCTAGACTAAGTCAAAATCAACAAACCGTTCCTCGGCAACGGCGCCAAAAATGCTTGTTGGTATTTTTAATTACACTCCATTAAATAAGTTTTAAGTAGGATTATCCGCAAGCGCACAGATATCATACCAGTGTCACATTTTACCCGGAGGTTTTAAATATCGTATCCACAGGGAACAGTTGTGATGATGACAACGTCTATAAACTTAACCCTACAATTAGGCTAGATCATATCAAGAAAAAGGAAATATCTAATGTACTCTAGTTCTGACTCCGGTAAACTTTGTATAATATCGTCTTATCGGACAAGTGACCTGAATAGGAGAAGAAACAGAGTAATCTTTCTACCAGACACCTATAAGCCTATCAGTCCTATCAACGGGAAGTGGACTATAGAGGATTCAATGTAGCTATAAAGTCACCTACGCGAGCTACCACTATCCGGCTGATCAGGGGACATTCACAAGTAAACCTAGCCTAGGCACCACGCCTACACTATGAAATACTACTTCAACCAATTAATGACCAAGATTAAAGCACTCAATATGAGATGTGAACTAAAGAACGAATAAGAACAAGTTGCTTACTTAAATCGGAATGGTAAATACAAAAGTACCTCAGAACGCAGCTCCGGGCGAGGGAGCTGAATCTAGAAGAATACAGCCACGAAGAAGCGCCGACATGCCGGAACTCCTCCAGAATCTCTACTCCTCTACTCAATCTCTCTATTCTCTAAACAAGACTAGATCTAGAAGAACTAGTCTCTCCTAATTGCTACATCTAGATGAACTAGATCTAGATGAACTAGAACTAGATCAACTAGAGGGACCCTAACCCTAATTATGTAGAGAATATGAAGCACCGGGGTGTAGAATGCCTCTTGGAGGGGTCTTGGGGCGTCATTATATAGGCCGAGGTGGAGTAGGAGGCAAGGAACCGCCACGTCAGCGATCCGTGTCTCCATCTTGTGTGCACCGTCGGATCAAACCGGCCTAAAATCAACGTAGGGATGCTTTGATTGGCTTCCAAGGAACCGTGGGAGAAAGACTCCAGAAGGCGGCGGCGATCGGGGGAATTAGGGCGCCGACCGGCCCGGGGGTGGGGTGGGGCCGGCCCCCCCGCCTCTCATTTGCGGGTCCCGCTCCTTCGGGTGTCTTCTAGACCCTTCCTGAGTCCGATGATAATGTTGCTTCGACGTGGATCAGTTTCGTGATAATTAAGCTCTATAATCCCCTTTTTTCTGCTTTTCTAAAAATCACCCTAAAAAATATAGAATATGCAAAACTCGTGGAATTTGTCAGATAAAGCCCTAGACTAGTGTGTTTTCATGTTTTCCTTCAGGATAAAAAGCCCTAGTAAAAGTTGACGCTAAGGAGTGTCAACAAGCATGCAGATGACCTGCATGTAGAGTCCCCCAATAAGGTTGATACACCCCCGGACCAACGGTTAGTGTGACATAATTACAATTTCGAGTAATTATTAATTTTGATACACCCCCGGACCAACGATGACTTATAGAAATGAACTCACATACTTATTGCCCTTGCATTAAGAACTACAAATCCTCTGGTACAAGAAGAAGAAGATTTCCATGGTGACATGTTGGAAGAAGATGACGGAAACCGAAGTGATCTATGCCCTAGCATAGATAGACAACCTCAACATAGCGATGACCTAAATTATGATCCAACTGTCGATGAGGTACAGTTATTACATGAAAATAAATGCTTTCATTCATCCTATAAAAATAGGCTCCGCTCCATGATGCATTGGATATATCGTGCAGGATGTTTTGTCTCAAATGCGGGACATTCTGGCAGAGGAAGAAGAAATGTCAGAAGGAGAAGCCCCAGAAACAACTGAGACAACCACCTCGAAATCAAGGAAAAGAAAATGCACTGATCGAAAATGAGGTGAAAGGGGAACGAACAAGTGGCCAGAGCAGACCTATGTTATTACTGACATAAGCTCGAAAGGAGAGCCTTTAGTGTCACAGGTGGTGGCGGCCAAGATACGAAATGCGATTGGTTTCTTGGTCAGGGATAAACTTGACATCACAATCCAGAGGCGGGCGGATGTGAGCGCCGATACATGAAAAGGGTTATGGAATAAGTTCGGAGAAAGGTTTGTCATCCCTACTGGGATTGAAAAAATTGTGAAAGAGTATTTCTTCAAGCAGGTTGCAACGTCATTCCAAAACTATAGATCGGAAATAAATGTCAAATATCTGAAGAAGGGTTGGACCCAATGAGTAAGTATCAGATCACCACTGCTCAGTGGGCGGTATTCAGGGAGCAGAAGAAAGATCCAACTTTCCAAGCCAAGAGCGAAGCCGTTTCAGAGCTAGCAAAGAAGAACAAGTACCACCACCACCTTGGCATAGGTGGTTACAAGCTGCAGAGTCCAAAATGGCGGGCAGAGGAGGAAGAGCTAAAGAAACAAGGCAAGCCTGTGCTCTTAGAGGAAGTTGGTGAGAGGACGGTGAATTGGCTGAAAGCTAGAGGAACAAAACAAACTCCTACCGGTTTGAACTGTCCCGATGAAATCACACCAACAGTAGAGAAAATTGTGGAATTGGCCGCTGATGTCAAAGAAGGCAGATTGAAGCCACAAAGAGAGAGGGACATCTTGACTTTAGGTCTAGGCAACCCTGAGCATCCTGATCGTGTATAAGGAATATCATCAAAGAGGGGATGGAAAGAGGGATTTGGTGAGGAGTGGTTGGGCATGTACAAGAAAAGAGATCGATACAAGGCACATATGAAAGATTATTTTGAGGAGCAGGCTAAGGAACAATTGAAAAACATGATGTCTGATTTCCTATCAAATCCTGATCCTCAAATAATACAGAAGCTAGCTAGTGCAATGTCTATTCAAAAGATGAGCACACAAGGTCCGTAGGTGCAGCTCGTCCCAACACAGCTGTTAACACTGGATTTTGGTAAAGGCTGAGAAGATGACAGGTGGGCCAATACGTGGCAAGCTTGCAAGAGACGAGTATTCAGAAGCATTCGACAAGCCTCCATGCGGGTGGCTGTTCCGGGCAATTCGGCAAGTGTCCATACGGTCGGCTAACTCTGAGTGATTCGGCAAGTGATCGTGCGGTCGGCCATCTTTGAAGGCGGTGGCTCTATTCGGGAAGCAAAAAGGTGGCAAGTTAAAACCGGCTATAAGGAAAGGGAATGTGATAATCAAGGACTCCGAGAAGGATTAGAGCTAAGATCACTATTGACGGTCCTTAACGCCTATTTTATACCATCAACTATTGCTCAATATAACATGATATCAACTATAAAGCATAATTGTAGGGTTCCACGAGTTGTGTTGTTCTCGATCATTTTGCAGGTATATCCAATTTTGCACAGAATAAAAGTATATCAAATGATGAATTGGACTACACCATTGCGACGGGCTCATCGAGACGATCGAAATGGACATATCATTTGCTATATTCAGAGTTCAGAGTCAAAAGATATCAATTCTACACCGAAACCAACACAAGAAGACTCTAGAAGGCACCAGAAGGCGATGTACCAAAGGTGAGGCCCGCCTGCTACAGGGTGGGGCCGCCCGGCACCACCCCGGGGCCGGCCGGCGCTCTCTAGAGCCTAATCGAGGCCCGCTTCGATGGACGGCCTCCTACCGCCTTAGGGTTTGCATCTCCACCGTTGCCGAAGTTGAATTAGTCCCACATCGCCTGTCTAGAAGAGGTGGAGGCTTTTCTAGACTATAAATAAAGAGGTAGACCCCCTCCCTAAGGGCACCACATTATTGGAGATGTAGAGGCGTCCCTCGAATGGATGACCTCTCATCTCTAGAGAATTAGGGCTAGACTTTCCAATGTAGTTCTACTTGAGAGTTAGGGAGAGCGGCGCTACGCCCGGGTTCCGGAGGAGTCTTCGGAAGAGTCATGAGAGTTTTGGTATGTCTTTGTATTCATTCTTTGTAAGACTTATGCTTTAATATATTTTATCTTCTCTATTTACTTTTATGCATTACATTTAATTGGTTAGTATAGTTGTTATACTTTAGCATAGGATCTCCGCCCGTATCGGGTGCTCTAGTTATTAATTGTGACTAGGGTAGTAATTGGTAGTGTAGACATGGAGTCTAGGCTATATATTACCTGAGATTGCACCCAGTCCAACATATAGTTGTGGTAGCCCCGGTGGTGACAGACCACGACGGCCGGCGTATTCCACCATGTTAGGGTTGGTGTTTGTAGGACCGTAGTCGGAGCTTCCTAGTCCCTTTCTCACCCCTTTCCGTGACTAGTTTTCTGATGTCCCAAAGTGTTATTGTGTGATTGTTTTATCTTCCATAAATCAGTTATTATAGAACCCAAGTAATAGAGAAGTATTTAGGAACCTTGAACTCTCCCGTTGTCCTCTCACTTTAGCTATTTACTCTTTTATCATAGAATTCTCTCGTGTGTGTCGTATATGCATAATTCCTATCATCAATCTATCGTTTACCCCTACTTTAATCTAGTTGGTGTATTAGTTAGTAGATACATGATGGTGAACTATCAGTGTCTCTATCCATTGTTTCCCAGTGGTAAAATATAAATAACGATATCTGGAATACTCCCGGTAAAATGCTACAATGGTTTTCTGTGCGCTTGCGGAATCCTTCGTATTTTAATTGTGCATAAGAAATACCAACAAGCATTTTTGGCGCTGTTGCCGGGGAGACAATTGGCGTAAAGATTTTGATATTGATCTTGATGTCTGCTAACCTAGTTCGATACTAGCTTTAGTAGGATTACCCCTGTTTTGTTGAGTTGTGGAATAAGCAGGATATCAACTGTTTCAATCTTCTGGCAAAATTCCACAAGAACAAGATAAGGGAGATATTGAAGAACTCAGGGTGCCCAAACATTCATGATCCATCAACAATGAAACCCTGCCATCTCACAGGTATGTATAAATATTTACATATATTATTCTAACTATGTGTAGATTGGAAAAGAAAAGTCATCATCACATGAATTCAAGGTTCATCACATGTGATGAATAAAGACACTGCGCTAATCATAAATACCATTGTGATTCATGGTAAGTATGATCAAGAAATGTGAGAAAGTCTTACTCATAGACTTTAAATTTAATGAGTAGTTATCCTGTTGCATTCTATTGCATGTTTACTTTGAATAATCTATGTATTTACTCCATCTCATATCAAATCCATAGCATGTTTAGTTTCTTACACATATGTATGTCACTTGCATCTCTACTTAAAAAATAAAATAAAATACTCTCACCTTGCATGATCATGCTTTCATCTCTATTTGAGTAAATCTCTATATGCTCTCATGCTACCTTGTTTGCTATAGTATGCTTAGGTTTGGAGTATCTTCATACATCTTTTAAATGAAGCATGGTGCTTAATTTAGGAGTGGTGATCTTAATTCCAAAGGCTTTTAAATTAAGCGTGGTGCTTAGGTTAAAATGTCTTTCTAAATCAAATTAGACGTGGTGTCTAGGTTGATTTTTGAACTGAAAGTATGTTTTAGTAGGCACTGGATATTTTGTTGGACTAACCCATGCAGGAAACTCCTAAATTCAATTCGGGTAAGTCAAGAGATGAACTCACATCAGAGATGAATCAAGGCATGTGATGAAGTCCAATAACTTTGCACAAAAGGAAGACACAGCTCATTCTCCATGGAAGAGTAGTAAGTATCAAAGTTTATTCACTTAATCTTTTGTCGCAAGTTACCTTTGCCTTGAACCGTATAAAAGTGCAGCCACCAACAACATTTGTTAGAAGAAATCTATGCTAAAGTAATCCTAAAAGTCCATTCTTTCATTAGCATAGATGAAATTCGCATGAATTATATGGATCATAACCCATATGCCAAACTTGTTGCAATCCTTCGGGTATATGTCCACTAATATTTATGCAGGGAAGAAAGAATAAATGTCTGATCATGGTTTAAAATGAAGAAAGGAGAACAAGTGTATAGAAAGGACTAAGATGGAAAGAAATAGATGAAAGAACACTTCAACGCCTTCTACACTTTACCATGATAGTGGACCAATCATCTTGCAAGACATAAGGTATGTTTACCTAAGTCTCATGCAACTTTAAACTATATTCAATATCTTATACCACGTTGTTAATCCATACCTTATGTCATGCTTAATTTGCTAAAACTTAAAACAATTTGGTTCACCTACATGTTCTTGGTTCTATTCGAATAAATATCTTTAGTCTTTTGAACTTCCTTAGTCTATTATGAGTATGCTTTAGAATATTACTTAAACATTATAACATCAAAGCATATTTGTATAAGAATTTGGCTGTATATATAGACTATCCTCTCCTGTATGAAAATATTTAAATTATATTAGGAGATTTCATAGAATCAAATCAGGATTAGAGGTATTCTTCAAAATTATATCTTCGCCTTAACCTTGTTGGAATATTTGAAGTAATGGTGAATCATTTAAAACATGAGCTATATAGATTAATCTTTAACTACTTGGCAAACATATCCACACTTTAAATAGATAGTATATTCCTTCGGGTATGTGTTGTCTACGAATCCCTTGTAGAGAAGAAATAATGAGAGAAACAAAAGTTTAAAGGAGTGAGAAAGAAGTACAACATAGGAGATAAGATGCTAATGATCAACTCAAAATGTAAAGAAGGAAAAGACCATTGAAATTCATCTACCTTCTACCACATGGTGTTATCATGCTCCAGTAGTAAAGATTGGCTTTGAGATGCTAACAAAAAGAAAGGAAGAAGGTGGCACCACCATTGAAAACGCCACTAGTGGAGACACCACCTCAATCCTCATCTTTAGAAGCAAACCGAAGTACTCGATCAATGAACTACTGCAAGAAGGAGTCCAGTTTGGAGGACTCAAAACATCGAACCCTCGCCGTGAGGTAACATCGGTAGTTAATCATATTTACTTTGAACATTGCATGTTTTATTTTCTCTTAAGCATGTTTACTTTTCTGCATTAGTATTGTATATAGGAAATAACAAAAATAAATAGCTATGCATTAGGTTGCATTCATACATCTTAAAAAAACTTTAAGCCCCATGTGAAATTCTTATAGTGTAAAAGCTGTAAGGTTTTTATTGTGGTGGCCTACAAAATAAAAATATATATATCATGCAATTGCACTTTATGCATATAAACCCATAAAATCTAAAAATATTAATTAAGCATCCTGCTGCAATATTGTTATCATAAAACTACTTTGAAACCTCCACAACACCCAACCCTCTAAAATGGCTGATCACTAACTCTTTATCCTAATACCATTCCACGAGTTTTGGTGTTTTGTGAGAGCTTTCTGCAGGATGACTCCAAGAGCCAACTCACCTAGGAATCTTCATCTGCATCACTCGAAGCACATCTCTCCGACACACAGCTGACCTCTGTGTGAAGAAAGTAACTTCTTGGGTGATGAGATTGAAGTATTCCTAGCAACACTTGCTCTTATAAGTATGAGCTCCTTTATGAGGACCACTCAGCTTTAATGCTCAACTACGACAACATCCAGCTTGGGGGAGAGCATCCTCTAGTTATCAGGTAAGTATACCTATGCGATTATCGAGTCTATCTTATAGTCATAAAATACCAAAAATATATGGGCACATGAAGGTCCACGTCTGTAGAGTCTCTTATCAGTCCATTAGTCTAAAAAAAATAAAAAGATAAATAATGATTAAAATCAAATAAAGATAGTTTAATTATTAGGGTGTGATCATAAAGTGTGTTTATTAAGAGTCAAATAAAAACTAAAGAACCATAAAATTTTGTCTTAGAGATGATGAATAGTTGCTCTATCATAATTCCTTTTAAGTGCCTAGTTTTCAACCTTAAATTCTCCTGAGTTTTGGATATGACTATTTTGATATAAGAATTTACTCTGAACCTAAAACTTGTGGAGGTATATGCTTGAGCTAAGTCTAGGTGATTGATGGATATGATATGAGAAAATCTAAGTTACTATTTATTTTATTCCTAATGATACTAAGTTCTGGAGATTTATCTTTTAAAATTCAAAAATCTTACATGATGAGGTCTTGTATGACAAAGTTTAAATTCCTACCAAAGCCATACATGATACACATTTAGACTAGAAAAACTTTTGTTCAATTATGCTGCTTGCTTTGCATTGAGTTTAGTCAACCTTTGTTGTATATCTTATGAGAGTCTTGTCATGCTTTTAAAATCAAGATCACACCCACACACTCCACCAACATATGCATCATTCCTACTCTGGGAGTAAGCGTAATCATTTTCCACTTTCATTCAGATCCACCTTAAAATCGTTTTTCTCCTACACTAGGAGTAAACACCCAAAAATATACCCCATAGGACAACCCCTATTTAATGCTCTAAGTTATTATTATTATTATCTCTCTAATTATTTTGTATTCAAAGGATGCATGTGGCTATGAAAAAAAAATAATAATAATATATTGAAAAAAAGAAGAAGAGGGAATTAAAAAAATGGACAAGTGTCCAAGCAATTAAAACAATGGGCACTTAGATGCTCGCCTCCCTAAAAAAACATAGAAAAAAAGAGAGAAGAAAAAAAATTGGAGATAGCCCATGTTTTCCTGTGAAAGTTCTAAGTCAAAGAGAGGTAGATTTATTTTCAAAGAGCAAAAGTAGAATTAGGATTAGCCACCACCATATATACATCCATCCACCATATACCAGACACATGCACACCTTGGTTTGATTGTATGACTTGACTCTCTTTGGATCCATTGTTTGACTTTACAATATTTGAATTGCAAGTATGTTCATCCTTGTTGAATGCCACTCCTATGAGCTCCACTATAATAATTAGTTGTAGGAGGGCATGACAACATAAATGCCTCATGTGAGATCCATAAATACCATATATTAAGAGACTTGAGGGTGTCATATAATTAAGCTCTGAGTTTTATTTTAAAAACTTATAAAAACTCTAGAACATTGGTTGAGTGAAGAATTTGAGACATAGTGCTTAACTTGATTGTTCTATCTTTTAATTACTCAAGACCCATGCGAAAGTTAAAAAGTTCTATTGCTAATGGTAAAATGGGTAAATTTGAAAGTTAGAGCAGTTTTGTCTAATTCAAAGGAGAATTTCAGTTTGAAAGCATGTGTACTTTTGAGGAGTGAAAGCATTGTAGCAACTCCTGATCCAAGTTTAGTAGTTAGGCTTTGCTAAGGGACTAGCAAAGGGTAAGCTTGGGGGAACTTGTTGACGGTCCTTAACACCTATTTTATACCATCAACTATTGCTCAATATAACATGATATCAACCATAAAGCATAGTTGTAGGGTTTGATTCTAACGAGTTCCACGAGTTGTGTTGTTCTCGATCGTTTTGCAGGTATATCCAATTTTGCATAGAATAAAAGTATATCAAATGATGAATTGGACTACACCATTGCGACGGGCTCATCGAGACGATCGAAACGGACATATCATTTGCTATATTCGGAGTTCCGAGTCAAAAGATATCAATTCTACACCGAAACCAACACTAGAAGACTCTAGAAGGCACCAGAAGGCGATGTACCGAAGGTGGGGCCCACCTGCTACAGGGTGGGGCCGCCCGGCACCACCCTAGGGCCGGCCGGCGCTCTCCAGAGCCCCATCGAGGCCCGCTTCGATGGACGGCCTCCTACCACCTTAGGGTTTGCATCTCCGCCGTTGCCGAAGTCGAATTAGTACCACATCGCCTGTCTAGAAGAGGTGGAGGCTTTTCTAGACTATAAATAAAGGGGTAGACCCCCTCCCTAAGGGCACCACATTATTGGAGATGTAGAGGCGTCCCTCGAATGGATGACCTCTCATCTCTAGAGAATTAGGGCTAGACTTTCCAATGTAGTTCTAGTTGAGAGTTAGGGAGAGCGGCGCTATGCCCGGGTTCCGGAGGAGTCTTCGGAAGAGTCATGAGAGTTTTGGTATGTCTTTTTATTCATTCTTTGTAAGACTTATGCTTTAATATATTTTATCTTCTCTATTTACTTTTATGCATTACATTTAATTGGTTAGTATAGTTGTTATACTTTAGCATAGGATCTCCGCCCGTATCGGGTGCTCTAGTTATTAATTGTGACTAGGGTAGTAATTGATAGTGTAGACATGGAGTCTAGGCTATATATTACCTGAGATTGCACCCAGTCCAACATATAGTTGTGGTAGCCCCAGGTGGTGACAGCCCTGACGGCCGACGTATTCCACCATGTTAGGGTTGGTGTTTGTAGGACCGTAGTCAGAGCTTCCTAGTCCCTTTCTCATCCCTTTCCGAGACAAGTGTTCTGATGTCCCGAAGTGTTATTGTGTGATTGCTTTATCTTCCATAAATCAGTTATTATAGAACCCAAGTAATAGAGAAGTATTTAGGAACCTTAAACTCTCCCATTGTCCTCTCACTTTAGCTATTTACTCTTTTATCATAGAATTCTCTCGTGTGTGTCATATATGCATAATTCCTATCATCAATCTATCGTTTACCTCTACTTTAATCTAGTTGGTGTATTAGTTAGTAGATACATGATGGTGAACTATCAATGTCTCTATCCATTGTTTCCCAGTGGTAAAATATAAATAACGATACCTGGAATACTCCCGGTAAAATGCTACAGTGGTTTTCTGTGCGCTTGTGGAATCCTTCATATTTTAATTGTGCATAAGAAATACCAACAATCGCCCTATTTTTGAGTTACCTTTAATGTGTTATGTACTTGTAATCTTTTAGGATTCATGTTATGTCCAGCGTATAAATATAAACCCTCAACCATTGTAAAAGGGATTCACAATCAATCAATACAATCGACCCCGTGTCACGTTTTGAGTCCTTTGTCGTGTCGTCGAGTTTTTCGAGAGGAGCCATCGATCCGTCGACCTCCGTGAGTTCCGACAACCTTGTTATCATGTCTAGTATCATGCGGTGGATTTAGACGTCGATGCAAGTAGTCTTGTTTGTCTCGACTGGATGGCCGTGCGGTAGGCGTCTGCTTGATGATCAAGAAGTCTTTGCTTATACTTTGTTTATCTCGACTAGATGGCTGTGCGGCAGGCGTCCGCTTGATAGCTTAGCGAAAGCAAGATAGTTATCGGCTCTATTAGATTTGGCAAGGTCTAGTAGATTCATTAAGTTATCACGTGTTGCATGTCTTTAATGTTTTATATATCTGTAACACTCTTTTGCCCAATCTAGATTGGTTAGTTTCGGCTCTTTACGTTTATAGATCTATTTGCTCTTTAACGTTCTTATTCTTATGTCATCATGATAAATAGATCATATGCTTACATAGCCGAATTAGATCAATCTAGGTTGTTACATGTTACGGGTTCTTACATGTCAAGCACGTTTAAATCTTAATAGAGCTGAGTGTCGTGCGGTGGATACAAATTTTTTATTAGGTTTGCTCATGCTAGCTTGTATGTTCCTTCTTCATGGACCCCGAGTCGGCTAGCTTGCTGAGCTTGGTTATGCTTCCACTTACAATCAATTTTCACTTGTTCAAACATGTCTTCTCATGCATGCGTGTTCGGCAAATCAATGCTTTTCGTGTGTTTATCTTTACATTAGCCGAATCATCTATGAGCATGATTGGCAGACAGCTTCTATAGCTGTATGTCGTCGTAAGTGGCTTCAGGGCCATATATACGGAACTGTCTGGTCTCACCGGGCATGTTCTGATTTTGTATTTAACAATCTTTATCCCTTGTCAGTTTCTAGGTCAAATTGACTGGCACGCTTCCGGATCTTCAAACCGCCCGGTAGCCCGATTGAAGCCACGCTTTCCGGCTTGCTGTGTGTGAGGCACAGTGCGTCACGTTTTGTGTCAATACACTTTTTGGCACGCCCGGTGGGACCCCGTCGTTCAAGATGCCTGAAATCAACAACGATCACGTTCTAGATGTGACCATGGATGAATTGCCTAAAAACTCAAGGGACTTGGTGCAGCAAGCATGTGACCAATTTCGGCAAAAATGCTTGATGTCCTTTTCCAAGAACAAGGGCAATAAGGTGTTCCAAAAGCAATTGTTGCCAAGGGTTCTTCTTCCACATCAATCTGATTACACTGAAGAGGAGGATGCTCGGAAGATGTCAGAGTTGGTTCATAAGGCTTTGGGAGAAACTATGACAAATCATCACACAGCCTTTTGAACACCTTTCGTGCAATCATGGTTAGTACTTTCGGCCCAACGGCTGATAAGTATTTTGAAGAGAATGCAGGCCCAATCCACGGACCAACGCTTTTCAATGTGCCAAAGTACCAAGAGAAGCCTGCTGGAGATGAAGGAGCATCTGGTTCAAACAAGGGTGAACCAACCCCCAATGAAAAACAACAGCCTCTAACTTATGGCCAGGTGACATTTGGTACAACGGGAGACGTACCCCCATCAGCTTTCAAAGTGTCTCCAGCATCAAACAGGCTGCAAAGGAATATGTATGGAGATGGATATCAGGAATTTACTGATTACACCGCTTTGGATGCTTTACTAAACCTAGGGTACAAGAGTGCATCAGGGATACCTTCTGGAAGGCAAACACGTGGAACTCCGAATTCGGACGTTGATCTTATTATGCATAGGATGGCTGATATGATGTAGCATCAGTTCGACCTAAAGCCAAAGAATCAATCATATTCATACAAGTCTCCTTATCCAGGCACTTCCTCCAAGGGTGAAACCTCCAATAGACTTGACTAAGTTTTCTGGTCAAGATGATACTAGCACCTTGGAGCATATCAGTCGGTACTTGATGCAGCTTGGGGAAGCCTCCACAGATGAAGCTTGGAGAATTCGGTATTTCCTTTTGTCTCTCACAGGGCTAGCTTTCACATGGTTTACCTCACTGCCAGCCCATTCCATTGGTACATGGGCAGAGCTAGAGCAGAAGTTCCATGCGTACTTCTTCACGGGCACTAATGAGAAGAAGCTGGTCGACCTCATGAGTTTGAGACAGAGAGCTAATGAAACACCACAGGAGTATCTTCGCAGGTTTAGAGAAACCAAGAACCTTTGCTATTCGTTGAACTTACCAGATGATCATTTGTCTGGGATGGTGATAGCAGGCATACAGCCGAATGTCAGAGAGAAGCTGTTCGGCATGGAGTTTGATGACCTTAGTCAACTTTCACAGCGGCTAGCTGCTATGAGTAATCAAGCTCAGGGGTTCAAGAGAGATAACCGCTTCCAAAAGGGGAATATTGCTAGTGAAATGTATCAAAGTTTTCTGGAAGAAGCGGCTGAATATGATGATGATGACGAGATAGCTGCAGCTGAACTGACTTGGGTGAAAGAGCCTACTCAAGTTAGCCAACGCTGGTTGAGGCAATAAAAAAGAACTTATGATTTTGATGTCTCTAAGTTACACAAGCTCTTTGATCTGTTAGTAAGGGAAGGACGCATCAAACTGCCAGACGGACATCCTATGCTGCGCCCTGAAGGAGTGAAAGACAAGAAGTATTGTGGCTATCATAACACTAGTTCTCACTCCAATGATTTCCGAGTATTCAGAGTTCGGATTCAGAAGGCTATCCAAGAGGGTCATCTAAAGTTCAATGGCAAAATAAAGGTTGATGGTCAGCCTTTTCCGCAGAATATAATTTTTTTCTCTGTGAATATGGTTTCTGCAGATGATCCTAAAGGTAAAGGCAAGGTGAAAGTGTTAACCTCCGACAGAGCAAAGAAGAATGGTGCTGTCGACCCTGATCAGCAAATCACAAGTGAAGAGCTAAAGCAAAAAGTTCGGTCCAAGAATAGCCGAACCGAAAAAGGTGAAACTTCCAAGCCTAGGGTAATATCACGTATTTTGCTGAACAAATGGCAAAGGCAGCAAGAGCGGGAATACTACAAAGAGCAAAGGTTAATAGAAGAACACCGGAGATACGAAGAAGAGGTGTATCGTAGAGAGCAAGAAGAGTACATGAGAGAGATGGAGCAGTCTCATTGGGGGTGTTCATTCTTTAAACATTGCTAGAATGAAGGCTTGAAGTTGCCTGCTAGAAACAATTAAATGCAGTGATCAGTATTTTGGGTACAGGCAGGCTCGAGTCAACCGCCGTTCGGTCCATGAAAGACTTGGAATACAGTTTCCTGAGGACGATCGGCGCTTAAAAATAGACAGTTTTGAAAATCAACAAAGAAAGAGGTTTGCAGATCAATGTTGGACTCATTATAAGGGATACAACGGAGGAGAAGGTCTCCATGAATACGTATGGCAGAAAGGACAGTGGTGCCCTCCAGGACTGTGAAAAAGTCAAAAGAGAAGAGTTCAACGTTTGAGGAACAAAGAGCTAAAACAAGCAGATGGTGAGGAAAGGCCAACATGGCGCCCTAAAAAGAAACCCGATGAGCATGGTCCTTCAGGTGATGCATGCATGGCTTTCTTCCTCCCATCAGAATTTATAGCTCCTGAAAACTAAGATGTCCAAGAAGAAGTATACTCTGATTTTGATGAAAGTGAGTTTCAAGATTTGATGGCTCAGGTTATCCTGACACAGCAGGCAGTTTTTGACAAACCAGCCAAGTATCGTCACTTGAAGCCACTTTATTTGAAGGGATACGTCAACGGCAAGCCTCTGACTAAAATGTTTGTTGATGGTGGGGCTGCTATCAATATCATGCCGTACACTACGTTCAGGAAACTTGGGATGACAAGTGAAGACTTGTTAAAAACCGACATGGTTCTCAGAGACTTTGCCGGCAATCCTTCTAACACTCGAGAAGCCGTACATGTTGAGTTGATGATTGGGTCAAAGACTTTGATCACTACCTTCTTTGTCATTGATGGCAAAGGGGCATGATACGCTTTTTGGGAAGAGACTGGATTCATGCCAATTGTTGCATTCCTTCGACCATGCACCAAATTCTTATTCAGTGGGTTGGAGATGACATTGAAGTTGTTCACACTGATGATTCCGTAAGTGTTGCTGCTTCGGAGCCCGCTTATTGGGAATATGATGGCATTGATTGTTTTTCCGGCAAAGTGTGGGGAGAAGGTCCTGTAAATGTCTTCAACAAGGATCAACAGCCGATCCAAGCAGTCGGCTCTCACAGTAATTTTTAATGGGTAACCCAATCGATGGCAACAAAGGAAAGCTGGGGCATGGTTTTATGTCGGCCGACAAGTTAGAAGAAATAGATGTTGGTGACGATACTAAGCCAAGGCCGATGTACATTAGTGCAAGTTTGAATCCAGAGTATAGATTACAGTTGATAGACCTTTTCAAAGAGTTTAAAGATTGTTTCGCTTGGGATTATACAGAGATGCCCGGATTAGATCGCTCTATTGTTGAACGTTGATTACCTATTAAGTCCGGATATCGTCCTTACAAACAACCTCCACGGAAGATTTATAAAGAGGAGGTATTGGCCGATGTGAAGAAGGAGATTGAAAGATTGTTGAAAGCAAATTTCATTTGGCCATGTAGGTATGCAGAGTGGATTTCAAATATAGTTCCCGTATACAAAAAGATTGGGAAGATGAGGGTATGCATAGACTTCAGAAATCTTAATAAAGCTACTCCGATGGATGGATACCCAATGCCAGTTGCCGATTTGCTGGTAGACGCAGCGGCTGGATATGAAGTCATTAGCTTTATAGATGGGAATGCTGGTTATAACCAGATTTTCATGGCAATAGAAGATATCTCAAAGATAGCCTTCAGATGCCCTGGTCATATTGGTTTATTTGAATGTATTGTCATGACATTCGGGTTAAAGAATGCCAGTGCAACTTATCAACGAGCTATGAATTACATCTTCCATGAGTTGATCGGTAAAGTCATGGAGATTTATATTGATGACGTGGTGGTCAAGTCTAGAAACCATGAAGGGCATTTAGCCGATTTGAGGAAGACTCTGAAGTGTACTAGAAGACATGGTTTGAAAATGAATCTAAATAAATGTGCTTTTGGAGTCTCGACTGGTGAGTTTTTAGGATTTCTTGTTCATAAAGGAGGGATTGAAGTCGGGAAAAAGAGCATGGAAGCGATAGATAAAGTTGTCCCTCCAACTAATCTCACGGAATTACAATCACTGCTTGGCAAGATTAATTTTGTGAGAAGATTTATATCCAATCTACCAGAGAGAGTCTTGCCTTTCTCTCCACTTTTGAAGCTCAAGAAAGATCAAGAATTCATATGGGGTGACGTACAACAGAAGGCTTTTGATGAAATCAAAGAATACATGAAGGCGCCACCAGTGCTGGTACCTCCACAACTTGACAAGCCTTTCAAGTTGTACGTGGCGGCCGATGGTCTAATGATAGGATCGGCCCTCATGCAAGAGTTTGAAGGAAAGGAGAGAGTAATAGCTTATCTTAGCCGAAAACTGTTGGATCCAGAAACAAGATATTCGGCTACAGAGAAACTTTGCTTGTGTGTGTATTACTCATGTACTAAATTTTGGCACTACTTGTTAAATGCCGAATGCGTGGTAGTTTCTAGTTTTGATGTAATAAAGCATATGCTATCGATGCCAATTTTGAATGGAAGGATTGGCAAGTGGATTTTTGCTTTATCAGAGTTTGATTTAAAATATGAATCGGCAAAAGCAGTAAAGGGTCAAATTATTGCTGATTTTATTACACAACATCGTGATCTTTCTATTGAGATGATAAGCATTGAGCCCTAGGTTTATTCTTCGATGGTTCATCCTATAGCAAAGGTGGTGGTGCTGGTATTCTCTTGATTTCTCCACAAGGAGTAACCTTTGAATATGCTATTCCCATTAAGTTTTATG
This sequence comes from Chrysopogon serrulatus, assembly GCA_015844335.1. Classification (NCBI taxonomy): domain Eukaryota; kingdom Viridiplantae; phylum Streptophyta; class Magnoliopsida; order Poales; family Poaceae; genus Chrysopogon; species Chrysopogon serrulatus. The sequence goes on from JADLZL010002848.1 coordinate 194,882, forward strand.
TTACTAACAATCAAGCAGAGTATGAAGCATTGCTTAGAGGGTTTTGGCTTCTTATAGAAGTAAAAGCAGTTGCTGTTGAAATCTTTAGAGATTCTGAGCTGGTGATCAACCAATTGACTGGCCAATATGAGTACAAGAATGATGTGTTGAGAGAATATTATGAAGAATGCCGGGAACTTTTGAAAAGCTTTCAAGTAGCGACCTTGCATCATATCCCTAGGGAGCACAATGAAGAAGCAAATAAGTTAGCTCAAGTTGCTTCTGGATATCGTGAAAATCAAGAAGTTCTCACCATAGACAAAGATGCTTCGGATGCCGATCAAGTGGTTAATGATTGGAGGTGCGAGATCACCGGTTATCTGAGGAATCCATTACAGAAATTTTCCCGAAAGCTCAGGTACAAAGCCCTCAAGTTCGTGCTTCTTGATGATCAATTATATTATAAGTCTATAGATGGAGTATTACTTAAATGCTTGAATCAAGAAGAGGCCAGAAGGGTGATGTATGAAGTGCATGAAGGACTATGTGGTGCACATCAATCAGCTTACCGAATAAAGTGGATAATTAGGAGAACCAGTTATTTCTGGCCAACTATGCTAGAAGATTGTTTTGAATACTATAAGGGATGTCATGATTGTCAAAAATTCGGCAATATTCAAAAGGCTCTAGCATCTGCTATGAACCCAATAATCAAACCTTGGCTATTTAGAGGATGGGGCATAGATTTAATTGGTCAAATTCATCCTCCTTCGAGCAAAGGACATAAGTTTGTGCTCTTGGCCATAGATTATTTTACCAAGTGGGTTGAGGCTATTCCTTTGAAGAAGGTCACGTCAGAAAATATGATCAGTTTTGTTAAAGAGAATATAATTCACAGGTTTGGGATCCCTCAAACCATAACGACTGATCAAGGGACTCAATTTACTTCCTCGGAGTTTTGTGATTTTGCCGAAGACATGGGGATTAAGTTGTATAATTCTTCTCCTTATTATGCACAAGCCAATGGTCAAGCAGAAGCATCAAATAAAATCATGATTAAGATCATTCAGAAGAAGATTGATGAGAAACCGAGAAGGTGGCATTTGGTTCTTAATGAAGCATTGTGGGCTTACCGAATGGCTTGTCATAGGTCGACTCAAACATCTCCCTATGAGTTGGTTTATGGGCATCATGCTGTTTTACCATGGGAGTTACAATCGGGTTCAAGACGAGTTATGTTGCAAAAGGATTTGCGAAAGGAAGATTATACAAATTTGATGATAGATGAGTTAGAAGATTTGCATCTGATTCGTCTCAAGGCACTGGAAAATATTGAGAAAAACAAGACACGTGTTGCCAAGTATTATAATAAGAAAGTTAGAGTAAAGCAATTCACAGAAAGTGATCTAGTTTGGAAAACTATACTGTCGATTGGGACGAAAGATAGAACATTCGGCAAGTGGTCTCCGAATTGGGAAGGACCCTTTCGGGTGGTGAGATGTGTGCCTGGCAATGCATATATTTTGAAAATTTTGTTCGGGGAAGAATTTGCCAGAGCTATCAATGGAAGATTTCTTAAGAAATATTATCCTAGTGTTGAAATTGGTTCATGAAAAAAGAGTTAGAAATCAAACATGAACAGCTGATAAAACAACATCGCCTTTAGCTAAAATTGTGGGAGTGGCAAATAGCCGATACAGTTCGTATCGCCTTTAGTACAAAATATAGCCAAATGGTCTGAAATTGACTTTGGTATTCTGTCTGGTTGGTTTATCGGGAGAAGAGAAAGGTGAAGCCTTGAATGACAATGCTGAGTGATACGTCAAATCATCTGCAGCGCAAGACTAGGATCTAATCGAGTAAAGTGACGTCACGCATTCGGGAGACATTTTTTAGAATCGCATTGTTCAGAGAATGCTAAAGACATTTGTTCGGCATTCAATACAGGAAACAATAAACAGACACATTTCAGAAAGAGATTTATTCACAATCAGTTTGTCCTAATTCAAACTACCCCTGGAACAATTTGTTAAGGACAGACTGAGGATTGGTAGATTTAGCGAGAGCAGCAGAGTGCTCCAGACACTCATTGATGTCCTCGATCTCATGAGGAGGGCCGCCGGTGAAGCCAATGGCTTGGAAGGAGTAGTCCTCGCCGGTCCGGGAGGTCATCGCCGCCAGGCCAAGAGACACACCGAGGTGCACACCTTGGATGACGGCCTGATCAACACGGCCGTCCATAGCATCCAGGCGGTCCTCAGCAGTCTCCCCCTGGGCGTTCACCTTGTCGGCCACCCTGTTCGCCGCCGCCTTCGGACGCTCATTTTCCGCAGAGAGTGCTGAACAAGGAGAACAAATCAACACATGAAGAAGATTGAAAAAAAAAGAAAAAAAACTCTGTAGGGATGCCGAACCGGTGATGGCGTCGTAAAGCTGCTTGCGCTGATCCTCCCATTCGGCTTGTGCAATGCCGAACTATTTGGAGACATCGCCCAGCTTATTCCGGGCCTCATCCCTCTCCTTGCGGAACCTGAGCGCCTCCGCATGAACGTACAGAGGGTCTTCTCCCTCTGATTCCGCCGGACCCCAAGGGTTGGGGCTGTACGAGTTGTCGGACTCGGAGGAGCTCGAGGAGCTTGACGAGCCAGAGACAGGGACCGACTGGTCAGAAGTGCCCGGTTGGGTCACCACCATCGGAGGAAGCAGATGCTATTGGCCGGTGATGACCCTTGCCCTAAGAAGATGAAGAAGATCAGAATCCAGGGAGATGAACAGAAAGTGCAAGCCACAAGGGGGCAACCAATCGAATCTTACCCATGACGTTGGTGGCGCGGCGCTCGGCTCCCTTCTGCCTCTCCCTCGGCAGGGCGTTTGCCACGGTCGTCGCCGCTCGCCATTGATGCTCTGGAGATTGATTCTCTTTCTAAGATTGGTTTGAGCAGAGAGATGAAGAGACGGCAATGAGAATGCTAGCCCAAGATAACAGTGAAGGCCGGAGAGAGGCTTTATTTATAAGCCGAAGTGGAGATCGTGGCATATACCTCGGGGTATCCCAAGCAACGAAGTAGGGTTTACTCCCTTTGGACCGTTACCGAACTGGGCCAAATTTGGCTAAATCAAAAATCGTTACTATGGAGAGAATCGTCTATTCTCCTAATCAGGAAACTAAAGGCAATCGGCTATATTACCAATCAGACAGAGATGTAAAGCCAAAGGATAAAAAGGAATGCAGTAACTCAGAGATACAGTATGCTACATTCAAGAATATTACAAGCCGATGCTCTACTCGCCTAGGAATAGTTTGATTGCATCTATGGCATCACTCCTAATTTGGCTAACATCATCTAGTACCTTCTTATCATCATCTTCAGAACCTTGAATCTTGCTGAGCTTTGTTTTGATCTGCTGGTTCTCTCTGATGATAGATGTTATCTTTGTTTTAGCTGCATCTATGAAATTCAGCAGACTGGTAATTTTGTCTTTATGAGACTGGATTTTTTGCATTCAATTGAGCCAATTGAGCTTCCAGTCTAGCCTTTTCCTCCTCCATGGCTTCCAGTTCAGGCTCCAAAGTTGTTAAAGATTGTTTAGCAGCCTGAATCTGAGAATGCAGCTCTTTGGCTTGTTGTTTCTTCATCAGGTTGTCACTCTGCAGAGCAGCTCTGGAGGCTATGTTCTTGTTTGCTCTTCTGACCTTACCAAGATGGTCATCAAGATGGGTTGCAGATTCCAAAGGAGCCCTAAGAGATGGAGGGATTTCTTGGTCAATAAGTTCAAAAAGGTCCCTTATTTGGTCTGCATCTTGGACTAGAATACTTATGTCCTTGGTCAACAAGAGAGCTATTTCCCTCAGCCGAGCTTGATTCTCTGATGATAATCTCTGCTGTGATGTAGCCTCTTCACCTTTTTTGCTAATATACTCCTCAACAGTGAAGGAGTAGCTGACAGTCGGCTTAATATCATCCTTAAAACAAAAGAAAGAAAATTGTTGGCCGACCGATCAAGTTTGCTAAAGAAATTAATGAGGAAAGGCATTACCTTCTGGGTAGGATTTTCATCAGTTTTAGTTTTGCCTTGGCTTGGTTGAGGGCTTAAATGGATGCCTAGAGATGATGAACTTGAAGCCTGGTGAGGAGAAGATCCTTCTGCTATCTCGTCCAAAATATCATCTGAAAGTAAGTGATGAAATGCAAAGTGCAATGGATAAATTTGGCAGAAGAAAGAAAAGTATGTGGAGAACATAGTCTGACCTGTGGCTGCAAATAAAAGGAGTAAGAACAAAATTGTTGCCAAACAAGGATTGATAAAGGATATACCTTGGGAGACAGTTTGGCTTTCTTAGATCTTGTTCTCCTGGGCACAGCGACATCTTTGCTTGACTCGGCAATAGTTTTCCTTTTGTTTCCCCCTCTTAAAGGTGCTGTGCCCAAAGCTGCAGGGGTTTTCATGAAGGCTGCCAGAGTAGGGGCATTAAACCCCAAAGCAGGAATGGGCCCAGCCTGATAATATTGAGCCATTTGAGAGGGAAGAGTAGGCTCAATGTCCTGTGAATGACAAAGTATTAGAATCAAGAATAAACCCGATAGCAATGAGAACTATGGGTACAAGGGGATCACCTTGCTGTCAGAAGCAAATTGAGCTTGCAAATCTTGGCACAGAGGATGTACTGGTATATTGAAAATATGGGCATGCCATTCTTGCCACCAGGAGGCAAACAAGGGATGAGCAACATCTATCAACCCGAGAGGGGAAGGCTCATATAATGGCAGGTCCCATTCAAGCTCAAAAACTTTCTTGGCCTCCATGTCATCTCCTATTTTCTCTCTGGGCTTTATAGTTTTTGAGAAAAATAGCCTTGGAGGCAACTGCCCACACCCCAATTGCCTGGCCACCATGTTTGGGTTGTAGAATTCATAGGTAGGGTGCAGCAACCTGCCATGGTGAAATTCTGCTGGCAGGACACAAGGCTTGATAAAAGAGTTGAAGATATCTGTAGACACTTTGTCTGAGCAGCCAGTCTCATAGCTAAACTTGTAGGGCAGAGTCAGATTTTTATTTTCTCTGTAGGGAAGCCAGATCACGTTGTCAAAGCCTTTGAAGAACAGTTTGAACAGATGGCCAATATCTATGTCAATGATAATAGTGGATGCTGCTTCCCCATATGTCTGACAAGCTTTCTCTTTTACTGGATCATCCTTAGCATTATTGACGGAAGGAAAGACCAAATCATGAAGGTCCACAGAGACTATTTGATGCATGTACAGCTGCAACCACATTTGAACAAACCACCAGGGACCATTTACACAATAGATTTCTCCATGATTACGCATCTGGACAGTGATCTGATGCATCATGTGATAGACAGCCCCCAAAAGATACTTGCCTAAGGGGATCAAGGTGCCTACAGCTAATTCCTCAGCCATCACCATGTGATTCAAGGTTGGCTCATTGGATTTGCCATAGAAGATAAATCTGCACAGCCATATATTCATGAAGGCTTTATACTCTTTGTCAGCCATAGCACCAGTTGACATGTAAGTTTGGATGTATTTTGTCCATCCACCTCCTGATTTAACTACTCTCTGGTTGCTGCTACTCTAGTACTTGGAAGGGTACACAGGTGCTGTCACATTTAGGCCAGTCATCATAAAAATGTCAGCTAAAGTGAAGGACATTGGGCCATGACCAAATATGAAGGCATTGGCGGCATTGGACCAGAAATGGGTGGCTGCTATCAAGAGGGAGTCGTTCCGGGGTGTCTCTGACAAAGATAGTTCCAAGCAAAGTCTTTGAATATCTTGAGAATCCCGTGGATCGCTTTGCTCTTGTTCAAGATCCTCCGATACCAATTTCGCCATCCGGCAATTGGGGGAAACGGCTAAGTTTTGAAGGTGTTCGGCCACTGATTCGGTGGGGTGACTCCAGATTTGAAAGGGATCCTCAGAGTTTCCTTCTCGACAAACTTAATCGGATTGGGATCTCCCATCGGGCCTAGGAAATAAGAATTAGGGTTCGCTGGATAGGGAATCAAAATCTCATCCTCGTATTCCTTCAAGGAACGATGCAACCAGAGAAGGTGAGTCAAAAGAAGCAAAGGATCGATGAAGAAATTGCCGAATGCATGAGGGAAACGAGAAATTACCTCTGGGATTCCATCCTGGGTCGCCATTGAAGATTCAAAGTGGGTTTGAATCTAGATCAGAGAATTCAGGCTTCGAGCGGCGGCTGCGGGTTTGAACAGTATTGACCTAAACGAGAAAAGGGTTTGTGGTCAATTTTGGAATCAAATCACTTTTATCCCGAAATTGAGGGGGCATGTGTTAACACTAGATTTTGGTAAAGGCTGAGAAGATGACAGGTGGGCCAATACGTGGCAAGCTTGCAAGAGACGAGTATTCAGAAGCATTCGGCAAGCCTCCATGCGGGTGGCTGTTCCGGGCAATTCGGCAAGTGTCCATGCGGTCGGCTAACTCTGAGTGATTCGGCAAGTGATCGTGTGGTCGGCTATCTTTGAAGGCGGTGGCTCTATTCGGGAAGCAAAAAGGTGGCAAGTTAAAACTAGCTATAAGGAAGGGAACGTGATAATCAAGGACTCCGAGAAGGATTAGAGCTAAGATCACCCAATTTTTGAGTTACCTTTAATGTGTTATGTAATCGTAATCTTTTAGGATTCATGTTATGTCCAGGGTATAAATATAAACCCTCGACCATTGTAAAAGGGATTCACAATCAATCAATACAATCGGCCCGTGCCACGTTTCGAGTCTTTTGTCGTGTCGTCGAGTTCTTCGAGAGGAGCCATCGATCCGTCGACCTCCGTGAGTTCCGACAACCTTGTTATCATGTCTAGTATCATGCGGTGGATTTAGATGTCCATGCAAGTAATCTTGTTTGTCTCGACTGGATGGCCGTACGGCAGGCGTCTGCTTGATGATCAAGAAGTCTTTGCTTATGCTTTGTTTATCTCGACTAGATGGCCGTGCGGCAGGCGTCCACTTGATAGCTTAGCAAAAACAAGATAGTTATCGGCTCTATTAGATTTGGCAAGGTCTAGTAGATTCATTAAGTTATCACGTGTTACATGTCTTTAATGTTTTATATATTTGTAACACTCTTGCCCAATCTAGATTGGTTAGTTTCGCTCTTTACGTTTATAGATCTATTTGCTCTTTAACGTTCTTATTCTTATGTCATCATGATAAATAGATCATATGCTTACATAGCCGAATTAGATCAATCTAGGTTGTTACATGTTGTGGGTTCTTACATGTCAAGCGCGTTTAAATCTTAATAGAGCTGAGTGTCGTGCGGCGGATATGAGTTTTTTATTAGGTTTGCTCGTGCTAGCTTGTATGTTCCTTCTTCATGGATCCCTGAGTCGGCTAGCTTGCTGAGCTTGGTTATGCTTCCATTTACAATCAATTTTCACTTGTTCAAACATGTCTTCTCATGCATGCGTGTTCGGCAAATCAATGCTTTTCGTGTTTTTATCTTTACATTAGCCGAATCATCTATGAGCATGATTGGCAGACAGCTTCTATAGCTGCATGTCGTTGTAAGTGGCTTCAGGGCCGTATATACGGAACTGTCTGGTCTCACCGGGCTTGTTCTGATTTTGTATTAGCAATCTTTATCCCTTGTCAGTTTTTAGGTCAAATTGATTGGCACGCTTCCGGATCTTCAAACCGCCCGGTTGCCCGATTGAAGCCACGCTTTCCGGCTTGCTGTGTGTGAGGCACAGTGCGTCACGTTTTGTGTCAACAACAGCCCTCGGCTGGTCCTCAGGAGATGATTGCTGCCATGTCCACACAATCACCTCCATTTCCATGCAGTGTGGGGTCTATAGGCAACAAAGACCGCTTCCCAGTGGATGATATCGAAGCACAGGCACCTTGCAAATTGCTCATACGATATGGTATGAAACATATTTGTACAAAGGAAGTAGCCACGGGCTTTGCAATCCCTGGACGTGGCTACCACCATACCATCATACCAGAAGAGCACTGTAGGGTAGAAGTGCGTACGGTCATCCATAGATACGAGGACGATGTGCTTGAAATTCTTGGCCCCGATGGAGTTGAGACACTCGGACAGGCCATTAACAATTTCATCCTGTGGCCTCGACGAGACGTGGAGTTGACGCAGCCACCACAACCATGGCCACCACCACCCTCTAAAGTCTTGCCAGGAACTCAGGAGTCACAACATGTCGATGTTGTTTTGGACCCAACCCCAACATCACCATGTCCCCAATCTCCTTCTCCTAATATACAATCACCGCTAGCCAATCCTATTGAAACCCCACAGTCATCACCTAAACCTACAGGATCTCCACCACCAACTATACCATTCAATGATCCTGCTCGTGCTTCCCCACCACCTCAAGACCTCAAGCAATCACCTTGGACACCACCGCCGCCACCCAAAAAGATCTAAGAATCTTCCCATTCAAGCCCAAGAAGAAAACTGCTGGTACCGCCAAATTTTTAGCAGGGATTGCACAAAGGCACAAGTCACATATCGTTGACTTAGCTGAGCAGGAGAGGTCATCAAAAGGCCCAAAGATCAGTGTCTTATAGATTAGGAAGCGCACATGGGAGGATTACGAAAACATCCCTAAAAAATACATACCGGGCAGGCCTCTCCTTAGTTGGGACAAACTCAAGAAACTACCAGCTGGTATAAAAAGACTACATGATTGGTATATGAGAGCAGCATCTGTCGGCATCGACATGATCCAAGTAAGGATACCACCATCGGCTTTCAGAAGTGAACGAGATACCGCTTTTGTAACCTTCGAAGACATATGGTTGATGATGAACCTCAAGCGTCTCGATGTTCAGCTCATAACATTATTTGCATTATAAGTCTCGCTCGTCCTAACATGTTCATCCTTTAGTATTATTGAGTTGTATTACTAAGATATCCCTTTGCTGACATGCACTTGTGCCATATAGAATGGAATATGATAAGGACGAGACCACTTACGGTGCTGGACCAAACAAAAATGAAAGCAAGAGAACTAGGTACCTAAGCCCAAAGAATATCTGTGAGAACAAGCACACCTTCCAGATTGGTCATGACAGTGATCAATTAAAGGGGTTAACAGAAGAAGAAGCTGCAAAGAAGAAAGAAGACCTAGAGAAGAGACACGAGGCTATCTACGCCGTGTTCATAGGAAATGCATTTCTTCAGTTCCAACACAGGGAAGTGGTAGTTGCCCCATACAACATCGGGTAAGTCTGAGTGTATATATATAAATCACGTTAACAATTTGAATAGAAACACATAACAATTCTGGTCCATTCGTGCAGCGACCACTGGATATGCTTCTATATTTATCTTAGGGACAGAAAGATGCTGGTCTTTGACTCTACAGATTATAAACCTGAAAGATATGCAAGGGTCACGACCATCTTGGAACGGTAAGCTAACATACTTGCATCATACTTTTATCGCTGAAAGTTATGAAAAAATAACTAATTCTATTTGAGACCATAGGGTTTATAGGTGGTACAAGTTCAAGGGTGGGGTGTACGACTTATCCAGAAAGGGCGAGGAACTAAGAATATTTCATAACTGGCCGGTACGTAAGTTATGAAGCCATATCATGTATGTACAGTAGTTAAGACGTTGTTGCAAGTCAATAACAACTTCCCCTCTATGTAGTGCCACAAGCAACCACTTGGCTCGGTACACTGTGGATTCTACGTGTGCGAGTTCATGAGACTGAACGGACGGTACCGCAAAAACCCTTATAAGGTATAACTAATAGTCACGCTATATTTATTTCGTTACCAAGTGCAGACATTCTTTTCAGGCAGTTGCAGAATCATCCAAGCCCAAACATCTGACGGAAAAAAATCTATATGAACTAGTTGAGGATATGTGCTCCTTCATCATGAAAGAAATCATTCCAAGTGAGGGAAAATACCACGAACCAGATAGCGTCTTAGCGAAGCTGAGTTCACGGCGCTAAGGGGAGATTAGCGCCACGAAACTAAGTCGAGATGATTATTAGAATCATCATTTGCGATGAAAAACTTTATTGTCGTGGCCGCAAAACAACTGTGATGTATATTAATGTATTGATGTATATATAAATTTTATAATTAAATTGTTAATGGTGTGTATATGTATATAATTATATTGGTCTATTTTAGCATAATTTAATAGCCTTTTGTACTCCTATGATTGCATATAAGAGATCATTGATATAAGATATAGGGAGAGACAAAGGGAGAGGGAGAGGGAGAGAGGGAGGCAGAGGGAGAGAAGGAGGGCGTTTCACATTTAAAAATTTAAATTTAAAACTAGCGGAAAAGACATTTGCATAGGCAGTTCACATAAGTGAACCGCCTATGGATGAAGTATTTCCACCTGGCGGTTCATTATGTGAACCGTCAGTGGAAATACTATTTCCACATGCGGCTACTGACGGTTTTCAGCGAGACACCAGTGGAAATGCTCCATTTCCACTGGCCTCCTACACAAGCGGTATGCCAGAACGCCAGTGGAGGTGCATCTGGAACCGCCTGTGCAAAATGCTCTGTGTACTAGTGTCTTCTCAGTTCAGTATTACTTCATTTCCACCTTTGTACTATTTGATCTCAGAAGTCTACTAAATTTCATACAGCGGCGCCAAACATATGAGCAGAATTAAGAAAAATTCTCTCTAGCAACTTTTATCTCAACTCTCAATCTTTCCGCACTTCAAAAAATAGATCCAAACACACACAAAAAAATACATGGCATCAATCTACCAATCTGCAGGTAGAAGGACATAAAGAAGAATAAGAAGTAAGGATAAGTTTCTCAAAGCAAATATACTATATAAATAGAAAGTGGTTGGAGTTATTTGACAAGAGTCAGAAATCCTCATCTTTATAACAGTCATTTTCTAGCCTGTACGTGATAACAAGTTCTATGAACCTAGCTACCTATATAGCACCCGACCTACTAGGCACATCAAACTCATATCTCTAACGATACAGGATCCACTTGAAGGGTTCACTTAATATAGAGCTGTACCTATAAAAAAAGAGATGTTGTTACAGATTGTTTTTTATAGTACAATTTGTTGTTAATATTCGGCAAGACTATTCTCCTAAGAAATAAGTTCTCCTAAGTATCATCATATACATTTCTAGAGCAATGTATGACCGAAACAAGTGAATTGAACTCTACAGCTATACACGTAGGGTCCAGATGAATCCAACCCTAAGTAATCTCACGTAATTTCTCCTTCGGGGAGCCCTCCCAAAGTACGTTTCTTTCTCCAAGGCATTTAGCAGCAATCAAAATTCTTGGCACTTTCGTCTAGAAACCATTCACGATTAAGGGTGAAAGCCCTAGTTTAGTTTGGATAATTGATGAAACCTAGGTTGGTCCAAGTCCAAAGTGGAGCTAGATGGCACTCAAGGTGATCGATGGATACGCTTTGAAAAAGAAAAAGAGAAACAAAATGGGCTCAAGAAAAAGGTATAAAGCAACAGACCATTTTATCTTGCCAACCAATAGATGAAATAGAGTATGTGATTAAGTTTAGGATATATAGTCATACTATGAAGAGGGGAATTCTTGTTGCAAACGTGTTTATATCTAAGTGCCACTAGGAGAATTTACTCCCTGCATGTGTATTAGGACCTTGTGAGTACTAATAACCCTTGCAAATTGAAAGAACTTTGAGCTAGCACTTTGTCACAAGGGTTGAGAGAAGATAAGACAAGGAAAACTCAGATATGAAGCATCGGACGAGGAGACGCTGGCATTGGACAAATGCCAAGCCCATCTGATGGTTACCCTAGCCTCGGGCGCACGCTAGCCTAGCATTGGACAAAGGGCAGCGGAGACAGCGGACGTGACGCTACTACTATTCACACATGGGACCCACTCGTCAAATGGCCCGGTGTGCATGGTAGAGAGCACCGAACAACTCAGCATGTCCAAGGACCCCATCGAACTTGTCTGATGCACTTTGGTTGGTCAGGACCCTCTCTAGAATGCATCGAACGATGTGTGGTCAATTGTCGGATGACCATTGGACACAAAAGCATGGGATACAAGCTCATAGTGGAACATTGGCCACCAATGGTCTGTTTCAAATGGCTAGGCACCAATGGTCTATTTCAAATGGCTAGTGACACATGTCATGTGGCAACTGTCAGGGGCTAGTTCGTTTGATGTCCCCTTCTTGTCTGATGCCCCGTGGTGGTTAGGATGAGGAGGCCAACGACTACTTGAGCCTTAGGGGTTCTATAAAAGAGCATTAGATGGCTTTTGCCCACTCTCTTGACACTAATATTGATACACCTTGTGAGGGCCCATAATATCTCTCACTCATCTCCTTGCTTAGTGCACCATCTAGAGTGAGACTAGGAGTATTTCTAGTGCATTTGCTTGGAGTTGAGGCATCTAGTGGCACTAGTGATCGATATGCTGTGGATTTTCTTATTACTCTTGGTGGTTGCCATCACTTAGATACCTTGGAGCAGCAGAGGATCATTGAGCGTCATTTGTTGCTGGCTCTAACTGATGTTCATGTGATGGGTTCTTGATCTTAGTCCCCATAGAAGTTCACAAAAAGGTACTTTAGTGGATTGCTCATGGCTTGTCTAGCCTCTCTTGTGTGGCTTTTACGATACCCTTGTGTAGGACTAGGCATGTGATGCCTATTAGCATGTGAGCCACCTAGTGAGTGTCTCGCCATAACATGGACATAGGTTGTTAGCAAGCAACTGAACCATAGGGATAAATTTGTGTCATTGGTATTCTTGAATGACACTTTCCTGGTTCAGTAACAAGCTCTCTACTTTGCACACACTTTGATTCCTAGGATATGTGTAGAATTTAATTAGGCTATATACCACTGGTACTATTGACAATGGATAGCGTCAACTTTTTATAGTGTAATAAACATGAGATATGATCAATACACATAGAAGATAGGGGGTTTTAACTAACAATTCCATGAGTTTTGGCGATTTTATATTTTTTAGGTAGTGTTCCAGAAAACCACAGTGAAGGATGTAATTATCAAACAAATTAGAGAAATTATCTCACCCTTAAACATGCACCATTGGGCTATACATGAAACAAGGAGGCACCATGACGAAGATGGGCCCAAAAGCCCAAAGTAGAAGGCCAGCTGGCCTAGGCCCTAGGGCCGAGAGGCCTCCCCCTAAAACAGCCTCGGCTCATCTTCTGGAAGCTTCATCCACCATCTTTGAGGGTTCATATCCACCGTATGTGAAGTCGGTTTGATCGAACGGCTCGTATGCATCCCACCGGGCTACATAAAGGGACCCCTGGCCCCCTGTCTGAGGCATCCTTGAAACTCTAATTCATTATCTCCAGTTGGATCAAGTTGAGAGGGGTCCCTTGAATGGATCTACCTCTTAGAGTAGCTATCTAGTCTTAGAATTAAAGAGAGGAGTTGAGAGTAGAGTTCTAGAGGAGTTCCGGTCTATCGGTGCTTCTCTTTAGCTATATTCTCTAGGATCAAGTTCCTTCGCCCTGGACTTGCTTCTAAGGTTCTTCAATCATTGCCTTCTTATTTAAGTAACTTTGTATTCATATTGTTCTTCTAGTTCATAATTCTTTTGAGTACTTTAGTCTATAGGACGCTATAGATTGAAGTAGTAATATAGGTGTAAGCATGGTGCTTAGATCTAGATTACTAGTGAATGTGCTCTGTCTTTCTGGTAGATGGTAGCTCGTGAAGGTGACTTATAGCTTCATTGAATCCTCTATAATCCATCACCCATTAGAAGGTTTGGTATCCACATATAGATACTGGTAGAGGAGAACTCTGATTTCTACCGCTATTCAAGTTATCTGTCCATGTTAGAACATTAGAAAATACACTTTTACTGAGATTTGAAGTAAATGTAGTTTTAGTGATCTCCTCTTATCTGTACCTAGGCTTGGTTTCTACTCTAGGTTAGGTTGGACCATAGTTATACTCACATGTTTCCTTATGAATATAATATTTAAAACCTCCGGGTGAAGTGCTACATTGGTATTATATCTGTGCACTTTTGGATAGTAATATTTTCTTATGTGTATTAATTTATACCAACAAGCATTTCTAGCGCCGTTGCCAGGGAGATGGTTGCTGAGTTAATTATGAATCTAGCTTTACCTTGTATTATACTTATATCTGTTCCTATTTTATCCCATTCTCTTCATTATTTTTGTGTTCATCCTTAGGATGTTTTTAATTCCACTCCTATCTACTTATATGGCATGCGCAAAAGCTTTGGGCCACCAAAATCTATAGAGCCTATCATAACACCTGGCTATGAGCTACACCCATGTCTAATCAATATGATTTGGGATAACACCTGGCAATGAAAACTCATACTTCACCTAAGCTGGTTCTTAACAGCAGAGGTAAAGCTATCCATTTTAGCGTTTATGTTTTCTAGCATTTTATCATTGGATGCTACCTTCCTAGATAAAGTCTCTACAATCTTATTTTGGTTGGAGATCACTTCTCTCAAAGGCAATTGAGCATAGTTATTGTAATTAGCGCCTTGAAAGTTACCTTGGAAGTTACCTTGGTAGTTGGGCCTTTGCTGGTTCCATCCTTGATTTTGAGGATGATAATTGTTGTTATTGTTGTTGATGAAGTTCACATCCTCACGGGTCTCAGGACAGCTGTTGTCTGAGTGTCCCATATTGCCACATACTTCACAATTCGTGCATGAATCATTAATGCGCATGACATCTTGTCTTTGGCTCATTTTGTCTTCCAGCTTCTTCATGAGCAGGTCTATCTTGGCAGACAGCATGTCTACCTCCTTGAGCTAGTGCATTCCTCCACTCCTCTTGTGGGTGGTTTGGTGCTCATCATTCTAATCTTGATTGGAGGCCATCTTCTCCATAAGAGCAGTAGCTTGTGGTATGGTCAGTGACATAAATGCACCTCCAGCAGCAGCATCAACGTTGTTACGGGTGCTGTTGGTAAGCCCATGATAGAAAGTTTGCATAAGGAGCCAATTCTTCATCCCATGATGAGGACATTCTGATATATAATCTTAAAAGTGTTCCCACGCCTCAGGGACTGACTCATCATGTTGTTGCTGAAAACTTGAAATCTTCCCCCTTAGGGCACTTGTCTTACCCATAGGAAAGAATCTTGACAGAAAAGCCGTGGAGCACTTGTCCCAAGTTCTATGGTTGTGTTTGTTGGCGTAGAACCATTGCTTTTGCCTTTTCCAACAGTGAGAATGGGAACAGACATAGCAGCACGGTATCCTTTGGTACATCTTTCAGCTTGAAAGTGCTTCAAATCTCTAGGAAGTGTTGGAGATGAGCACTTGCATCTTCATGTGCTTTTCCACAGAACAAGTTGGCTTGCACCATGGTGATAAGAGCCGGTTTGAGCTCAAATCCATTCTCCCCAACTTCGACGTTAGGTCCAGTGCGGATGTTGTTGGTGTTCGGAGCGGAGAACTCGCGCAGTGACTTATCAGCCATTTCCTCAAAGACTGATGCTAAGTTGCCTTCTTGTTGCTCTTCTTCTTCTCTTGTAGGAGCTTGCTCCTCCAAAGAACGAACCTCAGCAGTGGGTGTCTTTGATGGAGATTCAAAGATATCCCTCACTTGCTGGAATTTTCTTCTTCGAAAGAGTCTCTCTAGATTTTCAACGTAATTATCTGGCAGATCAAAACCACTCATTCATTACCCTGCATAAGATTTCACAAAGATAGAAAACATAAGGGTAAGCCTGCATTGAGTTGGGGTCTATGGTTTCCTCTAACTCATTAGTTTGTTAGGTCTATCGCTATCCTTTTTAGTTGCCAATTGCCTTCCCTGGCAACGACGCTAAAAATGCTTGTTGACACCTCTTAATGTTATCTCTAATAACAGCGCCAGAAATGTTTGTGCAGCGTACCACCACTAGAATGCCAAGTTGTCATCCCCAGCATAACACCAAGGGGCGTGGTATTAAATCATGCCACCATTTAGAATATAGAAATGTATCCGCAAGTGCACAGATCAAATACCATTGTAGCATTTTACCCGGAGTATTACGGGTTGTCATTTATATTTTCTGAAAGGAAGGTCTACATGGTTGTGTAAAGGTAGTGTGTTGACCTAGAGTGTAATGAATAGACATAACCATGTCCTCGCTACTCAATGCAGAGGTAAGTCACAAGATAAATGTTAAGGTAAGTGTATAATCATCAGCATAAATAGATAGAGACTCCTAGCTATATCATTAGGGTTGCTAGTAGAACATCAAGAGATATTCCTAGGTTATTCCTAGCTACATGTCAATACATATTATGGTTAGTGCAATACACCTAGTAGTCATGGCTAAGGTTAGCATTATATTTATTCATAGTGGACATACTAGGGAAGTTTGAGAACATAGCACGCCCTTCCTTCGTATACAAGCCCTACTGTGCCTATAAACAGGGTTTGGATTACATAGGACTCAACAGGAAGGTCACAACCGCAATCTACCAATCCCGGCTTATAGGGTGCATTCGCAGATAAACAACGTATAAGCACCATGCTTACACAATGTTTATCACTCACCCAACGATCAATTAGATGAGTGCTATACAAACCTATGGATAAGTATAATGTTAATCTAGCTATACTAAGCATATAACCACAATAGACAAAGAACAAGATAACTATGAATATAAGTAAATAAGTATTCATCAATTCAATTGTAGCAATCATATAACTATACAATGAAAGAGAACAAAGGCGAGAGGAGGTAAGAACTATACCAAATCCAAGCTCTTGATGGCTCCGGAATCCAAGCCTGCACTTGCCTCCCTCTAGTTCTAATCTAGCTATCTAGGCCCTAGCTAAGGAGCTCTGATTAGGGTTTTTGGCTGATGATCGGACTTCGAATGGGGGCCTCTCCCATGGGGGTGCCTCTCCTTTTATAGCCCTGGGCGATGATCGTGAGCCATCGAATCAAACCGACATTGGCGGGCGGCTAGGATTGATCCTCAAAGGCGGTGGAGCGAACCGGGCGAACCAAGCCCCGACCGGAGCCACGGCCAGACCGGCCGGTGCATGGGGCGGGACCGGTCGGTCCGACTGGTGGCCGCTGGCCCCCGGCTCGGCGTGGTGCCTTCTTGTCTCTTCTGGAATCTTCCTGTGTTGCCGCGGAGTCCGTTTTTCGTTTCCTTATTCCGATAAGCTCTTATGTTTGCGCCTTTTCCGGTTTACGCCTGCATAAATAGTGAAACACCAAAACTCGTGGAATTTGGTCAGTGTAAACCCTATGTCTACCCTGGTGATCACAATTGCATCCGTTTCATGGCTAGTTGACGGTTGATTTAATACAATAGTGGCCATCAACAGTGGCCTAGGCATAGAAGGCTTCCTCCATTGGTGCTCCTCGAGGTCAAGCTTAGACGATCTCCTTCGACGGTACGGGGATGATCTCCTTTTGGGGCACTACGACCAACTGCTTTGATGGGATGACTGCTAGTGGAAGGATGTCCTCCGGCTCTTCGACTGTGTATGGGTGGTTTGGACTATCCATTTAGCAAAAGGTGGAGAGATGGAGAGCTTCCTTGCTATGGGTTGAGAGAGGAGAGCTCTTAGGATGAGAGGAGAATGACCCTAGGGGGTTTATATAGTCTTGATGGCTTGAGGTAGGGGGCATTCCATCTTGATCTATCCTAAGGATCTATCGCGAACAGGCGACAGCAGATGCGCATCACGGCCAAATATCCAAAACCCTAACAGATCAAGCTACGCATCGAGAGGCGGCGGACCACGAGGCGGCGCCTAGGTAGACCGGTCGGTCTAGCGTGGGACCAGCTGGACCCACCCTGGCTTGGTTTTTAGTGCCCTTTTGCAGGGTGCATACTTGGCCCGTTATCTCTCTAGTTTTCTCCTGCCGCAGCCCAATTCACAATGGAGGTGCCAGTTTTAATAAATTAGGGAAAAGCCAAAAAATAAATTTTATCTAATTCCTTAGGTGGTCTAGAAGGTTCTTGAAAAATCTTAAGGCATTGGTTATTTGCCTTGAATAGCGTACCTTTGTTGTTTTGAAGTGTCACGGCTCCATGTGATGATGCATTTACCACCGTGAATGGTCCTTGCAACTTGCTTCGGAGTTTACCATGCTCGAATAACCTCACCCTGAAATTGAATAGCAGTACCTCATCTCTAGGGCTAAAGCTCTTCTTCTCGGTTCTCTTATCATGCCACCTTTTAGTCCTCTCTTTATAGATCTTAGTGTTGTGATATGCTTTCTCTCGCCATTCATCAAGTTCTAAGAGCTCCATCTTTCTTCTTGTCCCGGTGGCCTTTAAATCCATATTTCATCTCTTGATTGTCTAGTGAGCCTTAAACTCAAGCTCCACTGGCAAGTGACAGGTCTTCCCGTACATAAGTTGATAAGGTGACATTCCAAGAGGCATCTTATATGTTGTTTAGTATGTCCATAATGCTTTAGATAGCCTTTCCTTCCAAGCACTCCCCATCTCGTTGACTGTCTTTTGTAGAATATTTTTGATTTGCTTATTGGATGTCTCTGCTTGGCCACTTGTTTGAGGGTGGTAAGGAGTAGCGACATAATGCTGGATTCCCTGCTTTGTCAAGTACTTGAGAAAATCCTTGTCAATAAAGTGAGTTCCTCCATCGCTAATCACCATCCTTAGGACACCGATTCCTAGAAATATTGTCTCATGAAACATCTTCTTGGAGTTCTTAGAATTTGCAGCTTTGCATGGTATGGCTTCTACCCATTTTGAAACATAATCCGTTGCCACTAAAATATACTCATAGTTGCCTGACTTTGGAAATGGTCCCATAGTCAATTCCCTAGACATCAAAGAGCTCTATCTGAAGATTGATGGTGAGTGGCATGGCATCTCTAGAATTGATATTGCCATGTGTTGACACCTCTTAATGTTATCTCTAGCAACGGCGCTAAAAATGCATGTAGGTAGAGCAACGCTACTAGAATGCCAAGTTGTCATCCCCAGCATAACACCAAGAGGTGTGGTATTAAATCATGCCACCATTTAGAATATAGAAATCGTATCTGCAAGTACACAGATCAAATACCATTGTAGCATTTTACCTAGAGTATTACCAGGTTGTCATTTATATTTTCCCAATGGAAGGTCTATATGGCTCTCATGTATGGGTAGCGTGATAACCTAGAGTGTAATGGATAGGCATAACCATGTCCTCACTACTCAATGCAGGGGTAAGTCACAAGATAAATGATAAGAATAAGTATATAATCATCAGTGTAAACTGATAGAGACTCCTAGTTATATCATTAAGGTTATTAGTAGAACATCAAGAGATATTCCTGTGATATTTCTAGATACATATCAATACATATTATGTTTAGTGCAGTACACTTAGTAGTCATAGCTAAGGTTAGCATTACATCTATTCATAGTAGACATACTAGGGAAGTTTGAGAACATAGCACATCCTTCCTTCATACAAAAGCCCTATTGTGCCTATAAACAGGGTTTGGACTACATAGGACTCAACAGGATTGTCACACCCGCAATCTACCAAGCCTGGCCTATAGGGTGCATTCGCAGATAAACAACATATAAGCACCATGCTTACACAATATTTACCACTCACCCAACGATCAATTAGATGAGCGCTATATGAACCTATGAATAAGTATAATGTCAATCTAGCTATACTAAGCATATAACCACAATAGATAAAGAACAATATAACTATGAATATAAGTAGATAAGTATTCATCAATTCAGTTGCAGCAATCATATAACTATACAATGAAAGAGAACAAAGGCGAGAGGAGGTAAGAACTATACCCAAATCTAAGCTCTTGATGGCTCTAGAATCAAAACCTTCGCTTGCCTCCATCTAGTTCTGACTAGCTATCTAGGCCCTAGCTAAGGAGGTCTGATTAGGGTTTCTAGCTGATGATTAGATCTGAATGAGGAATGAATGAATGAGCCTCTTCCCTAGGGGGTCCTACCCTCCTTTTATAGCCTTGGGCGATGATCATGAGCCATCGGATGAAATCGACATTGGCAGACGGCTGAGATTGATCCTCAAAGGCGGTGGAGCGAACCAGACGAAGTGGGCCATGAGTGGGGCTAGGCCCAGACCGGCCGATCGAAGCCCAGACCGGTCAGTCTGGCTTGGGGGCCTCCAGGCCTCTAGCTCGGCGTGGTGCCTTCTCATCTCTTCTAGAATGTTCTACATTGCCACGGCGTCTGATTTCCCGTTCTTTGTTCCGATAAGCTCCTTGGTTTGCGTCTTTTCTAGTTTACACCTGCAGAAATAGTGAAACACCAAAACTCATGGAATTCTATCAGTGTAACCCTATATCTAATTTGGTGATCACAATTGCACATGTTGAAGAAGGACGGGGTCTAGTATAGATAGACTAGGTCTAGAATGAGTAAGATTGTTAAAGTCTTCCTAGGCTTCAGTTAGAGTCTCCTTCCCTTGTCTAAAGGATAGAACCTCTAAGCAAATGTCTGCTACCTTAGAGATAGGATAGAATTGAAGACAGAATTCAGCACATAATGCTATCAATCACCTTTAACACTCTCAACGTTGAGATCATACAATGTCTAGCTTCTCCAGTCAAAGAGAAAGAAAAAAGCTTCCATCGGATAGTCTCATCGAACATATCCTTAATGCACAAGCACACACAGGTTTGCTTGAATTCATTGAGGTGAGAATAAGGGTAGCATTATCTTCTCCTGAGAAAGATTGGTTTCTAACCATGTCTATTAAACATGGGTGTAGCTTATAGTCAGAGGTTAAGATAGGCTTTGAAGATGGCTCTGGCTCTAAGCATAGGCTCGTGAAGTTATATTTATAGGTAGGCGTGGAATTAGGTTGATCCCTTGAAGGATAGAAAAGGTAAAGAGAATTGAAAAGGTAAAGAGTGATAGTATACAAATAAATGATAAGATTATGATACAGTTTAAGATAAGTTTAGAGTGATCTCAGTGACGTCTTCCCCGGCGACGGCTCCAAAAATGCTTGTTGGTATCTGTTAATGCCTACTAAATAATCCACAAGCGTATGGATACGATGTAGCACTTCACCGGATGAATAGATCCAGTTTTGATATCGAACCCAAAGGAAGGTGTGTGAGGGTATTCTAAACTACAGCTTAACAACCTAAGTAGCAAACAAGGCTGTAGAAGATAGGGATATAGAGAAGACAACTAAGCCTTCTAATTCAGGCTTGAGCAAGGTATGTCTAGGATGTTTCACTAGGAATTGAATAGAAAAGCACAGGCAAAACTACAACCCAACTATCAATTATTCTCCTACTCGGCCTACCGACGGGATAGTGGACTATATAAGATTCAGCGGAGCTATAAAGCCACCTCCACGAGCTACCACAAAATCCGGAAGATAGAGTACATTTACGAGTAATGAAGTCCAAGCACCACACTTACACTATGAATACTACTCTAACCCAAGAGCTACAAGGATTAAAGTACTCAAAAGAGTCGCAAACTAGTAAAATAAGATAAATAATATTACTTACTTGAACTCTAAAGTCTATTCCAAAGCAATCTCAGACACAGGCCATGGAGGTAGCATCGACAGGCTGATACTTCCTCCAAAACTCTCTCTTTGACTCTATCTCCCTATTTCTGATATAGAACTAGCTTCTAGAGGTATAGAACTAGCTTCTAGAGGTATAGAACTAGCTCTCTTTTGAAATGCTAACTCTAGAGAGGTATGTCCATTCGAGGGACACCTCATAGGATCCTAACCAGGATTTCTCGATAAAGCTCTTCTTCTTTTCAGAATGGATCCTCCTTCTGGGGGGTTGCCTCTCCTTTTATAGCCTTGACGAATCAACGTGAGCCCTTGGATCAAACCGACTTTGGTGGACGGTGGAGATCAAGCAATCTGGACGAAGCGGGCCATGAGTGGGCCCCTAGGAAGACTGGCCGGTCTAGGGTGGGACTGACCGGTCCCACCTAGGGCCCGCTCGGCCTCTCCTTTGGTGCACAGTCTTCTCATCCCTTTTAGAATCTTCCTACTTGGCCGTGGCGTCCAATCTTGTATTCTATATTGCATTATAGCTCAAAAGTGTGTCATTTCCAGTGTATGCCTGCAAAACCACGGATTCACCAAAAGTCATGGAATTCATTAGTCAAAGCCCTACTTCTGGGTAGATGAATTGCTTTTATATCACTTAGGAAGGTTGCTTTTATATCCAATCTTGGGTAGATGAATTTATACTTTTAGCTTTAAAAATTACAAAAAAGGCAAAAAATATTTTAAAAGCTAGGAGAGTCACCCACCAACCTCTATCGAAGTCGCAAGTCATGTATTTTTCACGTAAAATCATGCGCTATGCAGGGGGTTCAAACCCACGACCTCCCCCTCACTCATAGCCCCCTCTAGTACTCCACCCATCACTTACTTGTGTCTATATCCCATTTTGGTTCTCCACATATTATCCAAAATTAATGGTAAATTTAATATTTTAGGGTCTAAACGAATTCAAATAAAAAAGTACTCAACTATAAAGTTTCATAACTTTTCAAGATGTAAAACTTTTATTTAGAGTGTTTCTCTATCTGAGGTTATTTGCAAAATTGAAATTTCAAATTTGATAATTTCAGGAGTAGTTTTCTATGAAAAGATGATTTCAAATGAAAAAGAGAAACCGCCAGTAGAATATAAAATGCTAGTGTCAAGAGAAATGATCTTTGTACTTGTGTACCCCTCCTCTAACCATTTAGGATTTTTTAAAGGGGTCACCTGAAAATGAGAAACGGAGCCAAATGCCCTCACCATGGAAGCTTATTTTTATTTATACGATTATGTATATAAAAAATATTTTTTGAGAATCAGAATCTGATCTAATAGCTAAACAATTTTATGAAGTGGCTCCAATTCATCGTCAGAAATGTTTGGAATCCCATTCTAAATCGTTTGTGCAAGAATATGGATCTCTATCAAACGTACCCATAAATAATTTACTCAATAAAAAATATTTAACCCCCAGGACCATCTATCATAACCTCAACCAAGATGAATAAATGACCTTGATATAATATGTGCCAAATAAATATATTTTCATAATGATTTTGGCACACATGATGTGATTATTTTAATAAACATAATCACCAACCAGTACTCAAGTTATACATTTATTTACTTGATGACCAATGCTTGTGACTTTAATTCAGATAATGACTAGCCCGCGTAGCTTAAATAGATATGTAGACCCCCTTTAGCATGGATTCTTTGGCAGCTTCGAGAGCCATTTTTCAGCTCCGGGCGCCACTTCATGCAGGGAGCCCCATAATTTACGCTGAGACAAGCGAAGAGAGAGAAGAGGAGCCAAAAACACTGGCTTCGACCAGCTCCAGCTCGCAGCAGTGGGCCCTCCCGCAGCCGTGTTCAGATTTGCCCTCATGGAGCAAGGAGCCAGCGAGGGGAGGACGGCCGCGCGGCAAGGAGGTGCGGCCTCGGTGAAGGAAGGCGTGATGCGGCCACACGGCAACGAGCGCAGGCGGCCGGCATGCCCTCGCATGGATGAGTGCAGGCGGGGCACTGGGTGTGGAGGAGAGAGCCAGCGTGGAGGGCGGAGCCACCGAGAGCCCTGAGGTGCGGCACTGCGGGCAGCTCATGGCTAGGCGTGGCCCTAGGCTTGGCAAAGTGCGCATCTGCTCGAGGCTTCTAGAGGTCTAACGAGTGATGAATGCATACGGCCGCATGTGATTCGATCGTTTTGAGAAGATAAGGTTGGGAAAGAAGAGAAAAAAGAAAAGAAAGAAGAGAAATAAAAAATAAGGGTATTATAGACATTTCATCTTTTTACCTACCAAGAGAAGCTGTTTTGTCAAATGGTCTGAAAAAACAGCTGCAGCTCTTCTAGTGAATCTGATTCACAAGTGAAGCCACAATTGAAGCTGTTTTAGCTGGAGTCGAAGTTCTACCAAATAGACCCATAATCAATGCAAAGATTTATATACTTCCCACTTCGGAGCTGTTTGGTTGGCACCCACCATGCATTCGCCACGTATAAAGTGAGGCTCGCCACGGTTGGCTAGACGTCTATTTAGTTAATGATCGAAACAAGACTCGTCACACTCTAAAGAAGTGCTCACCACAATTTTGTGTATCAAATGTGCAACCAATATTTTCTCAGCCTCTTGCCTTCGCTATAGACTCTGCTGGCACAGTGCCACCCCTTCTGCTGCTCTGCAGCTACTATATATAATAGGCATGCAGCCCATAGTCCAGTGGCACAACATAAGGCACGAAATTTTGGCCTGGCCCAAAGACGGCCAGTTCCAGTGACCAGTGAGTCTAGGCCAGCCTGGCACCAAGGACCAAGCCATGTCCGGGCCGCTGCTCAGACACACCGTGGTTGTAACGTCCCACCTCCTCGAGGCCAGCCCCAGGCCCGCTTACAACTGACATCTTAATAGGACCAATACTACCCTCACAGACCAACACCAGTCTTTTCTGCGCACTTTGTCCTCACTCATGCGCACCCAGAAACGAATTCCTGATCGGTCACCCATCCTAAAATTGCTCCAGGCCAAGCACGCTTAACCCTGGAGTTTTTTCGAGATGAGCTTCCAGAAAAAATTACAACTTATTGGTATGAGTATCACATTAATCCTATTAAGTCCTGGGCCGAAGTGTTACATCCTCACCCCCTTAGGAGATCGACGTCCTCATCGATCAACCCCAGGCCAGGAACCTCCTGTAACAACCCGGATTTTTCGAAAAGCTAAAATTACGAGCTTTCAAAATTTTTCATGCAAATGTGTGGAGCATGTAGTTGCTCGGTCAAACATCGGAAGATTTATTATTGAAACATCGCATACATATAGATTGATTGTAGGAGTTTGCTCGTTTCTCGAGTCGGTTTCGATTCCGTATTTACTCGGAGTTTGGAGTACACAAGTTCATAGCGAATTCCTTCCAATTCCTCTTTTGGACCCTCCAAAAATTCCTTGATTTATTCCCTAACTATCTTGGCAAATAGGAGAGCCATCACTTAATAATTAGCAAATAGGAAAAAGCTCCCTCTCTCCCTTGGGCCTAAAGCCCAACCGGCCACCACCTCTTCTTGGACCGTAGCCCACTCCTCCCTTTCCTTTCCCTTGCAGCCCACCTAGCCTGCCACCTTTCTCCCTTCACGCGCAAGCCCAGGCCGAAGCCCACTCCCCCCTCCCTCTTTCCCTCAGTGCGTGGCCTAGAAGAGCAGCGCAGCAAGCCACGACCCTTCCGGTACCTTGACGCATCATCGTGAAGCCCGGCCGAACCCACCACGCCAAGCCGATGTCGACTACCACTACAACGTGACCCTCCCCTACATCGACTATGACAAGCCTTGCACTGAACCACTACCCCACGATGCACACAACCTCAACGTCGTGCCTCATCGAACGACTCCACCGTCGGTGAGCTTCCAAAACGCTGTGACCGGCCTTCGTGCCATCGCCAAACGGACGCACTAGCACGGACCGACTTAGCCAAACCGAACCACCAGAGTTCGTGGATCTCCGGCGTGGATATCGACCACCCCTGACGAAGCCCTGGCCCCATGACCAACCTTGACCGGCCTTTGTACCATTGTCCTCTATTGATTGACCTTTGAGCCCCATGGACACGGCACACACACTGGCACGTGACCGACCTTAAGTCGAATGTGTCCACGGTATCTGAGATGCCGGGGAGGACATGATACCCGTGACCCTGACGTGAGCCCCGATCTCTGGACAACCTTAGCCGTACTCCGTACACCATGGCGATGTGATACTCATCTTGGACTGTAGGATCTCTCTTTGGTTGCCATAGCGGATGCCGATAAACCCCAGTTGTGTTACCGTGAGTTGCCACTGTCCGTTGCAAGCCGTGACCCTTTGGACCCCCCTCAGTCTCTCTTTTACTTTCTATGTACACGACTATACTGTTGTACCCACTCCTGATGACCTCGTTGTATATGTATCTTTGTAATATAGGACCCATTCATCTTATGCTATGGAATTGTGCTACTCCAGTCTTTTTGAGTTGTCTTGTTGTCGTGTTATTGGATCTTACAGTTGGTTGTGTGTTTGTGGACCGTGCCTTCGAGCCGGTAGAGGAATCGTATCTCATTCGGATATTACGATCATGGGATTCGTCTCGCTATGGCCGTAATGCTGAGTGTAACTCGAGCTCTCGCTAGTATAGCTTGTAGTCGCGAGCTCGCCTCGCCATGGCTATGGAGCTATACTTCTTTGGTTGCCTTTTATCGCTCTGCGTGCACAAACCCTTATATGCTTGTACCCTACATGACCGTTGTGTTTCTTCGATTCTCGTCGTGGCAACCGCACCGCTATGAATCCGACAGATGCCTTAGTGCCAGTGCACCTAGGTCGGGTACCGTATGGGTGGTTTGCGCACTCGTATTCTTTAGAATGTTGCTTCCTTCCGATGCCCCGTCTGATACCGTGGCGTAAGCATTGGAAGTAGATCATCACTTTTTGGTTGTTCTTGCCTTACTTCTCCTGATAGCCCGCTCTATTCGATCCTGTCTTGTTCATGGCGAATGGATCAGAGATCGGACTATCTCTCTTTAGTTAGCAAGGCTATGGTCGATGTCATGCCCCGAACCGTGAGAGTCGACCCGATCGACCGAGTGAAACCATCTTCGCTAGAGATGTGACCGAGAATATGACATGGATGTGCCTTGTTAGCCTCTCGTCTCTTGGTTCCCGATGTTACCGTGTCATGTGGATCGAGAAGGCTGTATCTGTTGCTCTGTTTTGCACCGACCACTTCTACTACCACTGGATACGATGGCGGGGCAGTTGAAGTATGTTGACACTCGTTAGTGTCAACTTTTACTAGGGCTTTTTACCCGAATGAAAACAAGAAAACACACTAGTCTAGGGTTTTATCTGATAATTTCCACGAGTTTTGCATATTCCGTATTTTCCAGGGTGATTTTTGGAAAAGCTGAAAAAGAGGGATTCTAGTGCATATTTAGCACGAAAACTTATCCACCATGGAAATATCACGATTGGGCTCAGGAACCATCTAGAAGACACCTGAAGCAACCGAGGCCCGAGGGGCTGCCAGGTGGGGCCGGCCGACCCCACCATGGCGCCGGCCGGCGCCCCAACTCTAGGGTTTCGGCCCCCTTCTGGAAGCTTCCTCCACCGCCTACGAGGAGTCATCTTGGCCCTTGGTTACGTCGGTTTGATCCTGCGGCGCACGTCGATCCCACCGGACTATAAATAAAGGGGTAGACCCCCTCCCTAAAGGCATCAAGTCATTTGAAGATCCAGCCATCAAGCGCCTTCTCTAGTTCATCAGAGTCTCTCTAGTTCATAGCTTTAGCCTAGTTAGATTAGAAGTAAAAGAGTTCTAGTTCTTCAGCGGGATCTGGAGCCCCTGGCGTCCGTCTAGAGCTTGGAGTTCGGTATAGTTCTAGTACTTTGCTCTTATTGTATTCATTATGATTCAGGCAACACTGTTCTTAATCTCTTATATATTCTTAATTGCAATAGTCATTGTCTACTTTGATTATATGTCTAGGATAGTTGGTTTGATCTTATTGAATTCATGTAATTGCTCGTATAGCGTTTACCCAAGCGACCCTTTGGGTAGATGGTAGACAATATGTAGACGTGGTGTCTAGATATCTTGTTTATCTGCGAGTGCACCTCGACGTGCGGGACGTGTGGTAGTCCGCACAGGTGACAGCTGCGTTGGTTCCTCTGTAGTCCACCCTCCGTACGTAGGACTAGCATGGGCACGGTCGCGAAGGAGGTGACCCTTGTGTCTTAATACCCTCATTAGTTGATGCCTCTTTATATGTGATAATGATATAGGGTTAACTTAACAATGATTGTTAGATGTAGTTGCACTAATTAGAGTTATTCATTGACGTAGTTATTGAATTACCTTAGTATTTATTCTTGAGTTTATCCATTGGCTAGCTATTGTTATGACTAGAAGAGCTTTGATGTTTATCTATTTATGATGACTGATCATTATTATGATTTATCATATATATATCTTTTATCACGTGACTTATCCCTGTTATGAGTAGGATTCTAGTTATGGTTTGCCTTTCACATCAATAGTATAAGTTATAGTTTATAAGTCCTACATATAGACCTTCCCAAAGTGGTATAAATATAAATCGACAACCCTGGTAGACTTCCCTAGGTAAAATGCTACAACGGTATAATTATCGTCCGCTTGCGAGAACCCAGTTAGTTTATATTCTTATCTTTATATTCATATCTTTTATTTCTGCCTAGTCATATTGAATACATGTAAATCTATAGTTATTTCTTAAGCAATATGATTAAGGATGACAACTTAATTCATGCTTAGGAATGATAGTGATAAATAGGTGGCTAGTTGCTAATGACAAGTTAATTATATACCGACCATTTCTGACGTTGTTGCTGAGGGTAGGATTTATCTCTGCTTTTTTAGTAGTGACGTTAGAAATGCCAACAAGCATTTTTGGCGCCGTTGCTGGGGAAGGTAGCTAGGCAATTAAGAACATTAATAGTCTTATACTTAAGCATGTGATCGAAATAACCATTAACCCCTGCTCAAGCTGGATTACCCTTGTTTGTCTACTTTAATATCTTATGCAGGTTAATAAATAACCGGTTTACGACCTTCTGGCATGCCCCCACAAAATAAGAAGAAACATAACAAATCCAATGTTGGAGAAAGAGGTCGACGTCACTGCATTTTAATTCATATCTCAAGTGACGGGAACAAAGATGTTGCATCACTCACAAATTCCATCATGTGAGTCATGGTAAGTATGATGAAATAAAGGTGAGAAAGTCTTGCTCATGGACTTTAAATTTGATGAGTAGTTATCTTTTATATTCTACTACATATTTACTTTTTATCCGAATATCCATCTCATTTAGTTTAAGGTTCTTCGTCCATAACATGTTTAGTTCCATTCATATATCCATCCCGACTTGCATTCTTATAAATAACATAAAAAAACTCACCATAATCATGCTTTTTCATCTCTACTTGAATAAACTTCTACAGTACTTTCATGCTACTTGTATTTAGTATAGTATGCTTAGGTTTAGAAGTAACTTCATACACCTTTGAAATTGAGCATTGACTGTTTTCCTAAGTTAAAATAGACATGGTGTCTAGTTTAGTTTCTGAATCATAAGGTGATTTGATCTTACTTCTAAAAGGTTTTTGAATTAAGCAAGGTGCTTAGGTTAAAATCCTTTCCTGATTCAAATTGGATATGAGTCTATATTGATTCTTGAGCCGATAGTACACTTTAGTAGATACTAGTTATTTTGTCAGACTAACCTCTATAGGAGAATTCTTAAATTCAATCTGGGTAAGTCAAGAAAAGAATTCACATATGAGATGAATCAAGGCAGATGATAACTTTGCACAAGAAGTCCAGATTGTGAGTATTAATATTTATTCATTTATCGCAAGTCATCTTTGCCTTGAACCATGCTAGATTGCAACAACAGTATAAAACACGATAGACACAATTTATGCTAAATAATCTTAAACCATATATCATCTTGATTAGCATAATATAAAAAATAATATAAAATAATAATAATAATAATAATAATAATAATAATAAAAAGAATGGACAACAAACCCTATATTTCAATCTCGCTATTCCCTCGAGTATGTGTCCATTAACATTTTGCAGGAAAGAACAACTTTAATCTATTGGAGAAGAAGTTTTCAAGTGAGCATTATTGCATCTCCAATAGATCCTAGCTCATCAACCGTAAATTGATCAAAGAAATCAGAAAAAGGTTGATGAGTGAAGAGCATGTAATCTTCTATAGTTTCATTGAATGGTGAAAAGGCGAAGAAGATAAAAGGAAGGCCTTGCCCAACAAGACCATAAGCTCTCACCAACAGATGAACCCGAACCCTCCTCTTCCAAGTAAGTTCGTCATCACTTACTTAGAGAGATGAAGACATAAGGTACGTTTGTCCAAGCCTCATGCAATATATAACTATAATTAACATCTCATACCATGTTGCTAATTTGTCTTGGTCATTTCTACCCTATGCCATGCTCAAACATACTTTGCTATATATATATATATAAAATAAACTGCTAATGTGATTCACCATACATATTCTTGGTTCTATGTGAATAAATACCTTTAGTCTTGAAAACTTCCTTATTCTATTATAAGTATGCTTTAGAATGTTACTTAAACATTATGAAAATCAAGCATACTTATATAAGAATTTAGTTGTACATATAGACTAACCCCTCCTATATAAAAAATGTTTAAATCATATCAGGAGACTATTCGTAGAATCAATTCAAGTTAAGGGTATGCTTCAAAATAATATCCTTGCTTTAACCTTGATGGAAAATTTTTGAGATAGTGGTGAATTGTTGAAAGCACGAGCTACAAATTAATCTTTAACTCTTAGGCAAACACTATCTGTACTTTGATAATTAGTATATTTCTTCGGGTATACATTGTCCACTAACCCCTTGCAGAGAAGACATAATGAGAGAAGCAGGAGATCTGAAGAGTGAGAAAGGAGTACAACATTCAAGATAAGATGCTAATGAATAACCCATGATACAAGAAAGAAACAAAGAGACCATTGAAATTCATTTACCCTTCATCCTGCTCTAATGGAGGTAACATCTTAAGGTAAGTGGCCATTAATTTCCTCTTGATCTTGGTATGCAATAAATGAAAATACAACCATGTTATAGTTACAACTTAATTTGATCAACCTAATTAAACTTAACATGATTTATTCTCTGAGTTTATTCATAACACCATTCTCTTAATTTCAGTCTTAACCAAGTAAGCTAGAAATACCTCGTCTATTATTCTTGATACATTATAAAGATGAACAGTCTTTCTTGTGGTTAAGTGCCTTCACTCTTTATCTCATAAGTTTAAATGTCATATTTATACTTCTAGTCCTCTCACCCGTGATATGAATGAATAATATCAATAATATCAATCTTATTGTGCCCAAGGTAAGAGGATGAATAAATTTCTGGTAAGGTTGGTGTTCTCCCATCAGTAGAGCCCATGCACTTGATCTCTACCTTGTCTTTATGGGCAGAATACACTTCAATTAAAGTGTGGGGAGACAATCCCCCAAATTCTACAAGTGAAAGTCTCAACTAGTAATAATGATGCACATAAGATTGGCCTTGAGACGCCTACAAAAGAAAGAAAGAAGGTGGCACCGCCATTGGGAGCCACTAGTGGAGGCATCACCTTAATCCTTATTCTCAAGAGCAACTGAAGTACTCATTGAACCACTGCAAGGAGAAGTCCAGTTTGAAGGACTATAAATATCGAACCCTCGCCGTGAGGTAACATCGGTAGTTGTCTATATTTACTTTCTTGCATCGTATGATTTATTCTCTCTTTAGCATGATTACTTTTCTATATTAGCAATGCATAAAAATAACAAAAATAAATAGTCTTGCATTAGGCTACATTCATGCATCTTAAAAATTTTTAAGCCCCATGTGAAACCCTTGTAGTGTAAAAGTTGTAAGGAGTTCTCACTGTGGTTGCCTACAGAATAAAAATATATATCATGCATTTGCACTTTATGCATATAAATCCATAAAATCTAAAAAAGAATATAATTGAGCACCCTGCTACAATACTGCCATCATAAAAATTTAAAACGACCACAAATACTCAATCCTCTAAAAACGGCTAGTCATTAATATTATCCTAATACCATTCCACGAGTTTTAGTGTTTTGTGAGAGTTTTCTGTAGGATGACTCCAAGAGCTAGCTTACCTAGGAATCTTCATCTTCATCACTTGAAGAACACTTTTTCGATATACAGCTAACCCCTGTGTGAAGGAAGTAACTTCTTGGGTGATGAAATTGAAGTATTCCTGGCAACACTTGCTCTTATAAGCATGAGCTCCTCTGTGAGGACCACTCAGCTTCAATGATCAACCATAAGCAAACATCTAGCTTGGAGGAGAGCATCCCCTGGTTATCAGCACGGTTAGAAGCGAAAAGAGACAGAAACAAGATGGAAGGAGGCACGTGTGGCATCACCACGAAACGGGGAGTTGAGTGAGGTTACCTCAGATGATAAACCCACTGAGTAAGTGTTCTTCTCTATCTAAGTCCTGTTGGTAGACTTTAAATTCCGTACCCTAGCCATAAGGTTAGAATGGTAGTTATCTCATTAAATGCATTTGTAATTTATTTAGTAGCATAATCTTGTTTACACAATAAGAGATATAAAACAACAAAAATATTTATTACATTATTCATGGCATCATAAAGCCCCATGTGGATACTCTATGGTATTTTCCAAAGGAATACCTATTGTGGTGGCATAAAAAAATAAAAATGATAAAAATATAGCATTCATATTTAATTCTTGCATCATAAAAAAAAAAAAAAAGAAAAAAAGAAAAGAATTCTTGCTTAA
This sequence comes from Chrysopogon serrulatus, assembly GCA_015844335.1. Taxonomy (NCBI): domain Eukaryota; kingdom Viridiplantae; phylum Streptophyta; class Magnoliopsida; order Poales; family Poaceae; genus Chrysopogon; species Chrysopogon serrulatus. The sequence continues at coordinate 227,283 of JADLZL010002848.1, forward strand.
ATTAGACAACATCAAAGATAACTCATAAAGATGATCAATTACTCTTTGGCTGACCGCTAACCCATTAATAAGATTCGAGCCTCGAGTGTTGGTTTTCCTTTTTGTGGAGTATTTATGCAGGAACAACATCATAGCAAGGAGAGAGACTATCAGTGGCAACCACTGGTTTCGCTACTGGCTAGTTCACTCTAAAGGACATCTACAACAGATATTGCAATCATCAAGCTTGGGGGAGGAGCATCCCTGAAAGGTCCTTGTTTGGTTTTGGTAATTGAGTGACAACTTAGGTGGACTAATTATGCTTATGTGAGATTTGCAGAGATTTAGTCCACAGGTACATGTGTGTGAGCAACTATACCATGGAGGTGGTGTGATGTGTTGCAAGGCTCACACATGTGAAGATGAAGGAGCTTAATGCATGATACATGACATGGTGTCATATGGCTAGAGGTGAAGATCGAGACAAGACTTGGCTTGATGGACCGGTCGTGCAAGGTGAAGGGCAAGTTGGAGGCTTTGAAGCCGTTGGTACCGAGTGTCGGGAGCCTTGAGCAAAGACTTGGCGCCGATGAACCAAGGCGATGGTGAAGAGCAAGTGAGGTCAAGATCGATGGACCAAAGGCCATGTGATGATATGGAGTGGATCATATCATTCATGTGAATATCGGTGCATGTGTTGCATCGGCATTGGAGGAGATGGAATGGAAAGCGCAAGGCAAAGGTATAACCTAGGGCGTTTCCATTTCACCGGTCATAGGTGTGTAGAGAAGTTGATGACCGGGTTTAGGATAGATGGTCGTACTATCAAGAGGGGCAAACTTGTTTGCATATCGGTCATCTAGTGCCACTTGAGCGATCTAACTTTGCATCGTGTTGCTAGGATCGAGTGGCGTGGCAAGTTGAGTGCCTAACCCTTTGGAAAATGTTTGTGAAAATGCTAACACACTTGCACAAGTTGGTGATCACTTGGTGGTGTTGGCACAATTACAAAAGGGATGGTGTTTGCCGGGTTGAGAGGAGTTTGGGATCCTCTCTCCCTCCCGCCGAGCTTGCGAGGCGGGATTCGGCGCTTTTGGGAAAGTGAAGTGCTTATTTTCCATTGTGTCGGAGGCCGGAAGTGGAGGTGAAATCGTCGGAGTGTTTCTCGCGGAGAAACACTCGACCGGACGCTGGTCCTGGAGGGACCAGACACGTCCGGTCAAGTGCGCGCGTCCGGGCGTTTTCGGTGGGTGACCGGACGCTGCGCAACCGGACGCCCGGTGCCGCGTCCGGCCGGGCGTGCAGAGGCGAAGCGCCGGGCGGCAGTGGAGGAGGACGGACGCCGAGGGAGTCCGGTCAGTCGACCGGACGGGCCCGTCGGCCGGGAAAAAAAATCGCGGTGCTCTCGAAGTTGTGACCGACGCCGGGCGCCGCAAGGCCCGGTCGGTGGAGTGGGACGCGTCCGGCCACGGGGGTGGCGCAAGACGCGAAGTTAGCCGTTGCGCGCCAACGGCTAGTTTGAAAGGCGAGGACACGTGGCGTCGCGGGAGCGGCCGGACGCCGCGACCGGATGCGCCCGGCCGTCACTTGACGAAGCGCCCCGGCCAGCTCTGGCTGATCGGTTTTTCGGGCAACGGCTCTTTTAGCCCTTGGGGCTATAAGAGGTTGCCTTGGCCGGCCTTGGCTGGCTGCTGAGCACATTGGGGACTTTGTGTCCTTGCTTGGTGGTGCTTGAGAGTCCTCTAACTCACATATGCTTGTAGTGATTACATCCGATTGTGAATGAGTGATCCTAGTGCGTTGCATTGAGAGATTGCAAGGTGTAGCACTAGGTGTTCGAGTTGCAAGCCGGTGGTGCTTATTACTCTTGGAGGTTGCCACCTCCTAGACGGCTTGGAGGCTTGTGGGCATCGTGTAGCACGCTCGGAGATTGAGTGGTGCTCCGATTGCTAGTCACGTGGAGTGACATTGTGAGGGGGATTGTGCTCACCCCGCGGAGATCGTGAAGAGCAACTCTAGTAAGAGCGTGTCATTGAGCTACCTCTCTTGGGTAGGTTCTTGCGGTGTCTAAGTGTGGACGAGGTTAGTGAAACACCTCTTAGCCGCCGAACCACGAAGAGTTGGTCGACACAACGGGGACTAGCTTGGTGGCAACCAAGTGAACCTCGGTGAAAAATCGGCGTGTCTCGTCGGTTTGCATTCACTAGCTTGTCACTATTTGATTCATTACTTGTGCTAGTGAGTAGTGTTGCTCTTGTGTAGCTAGTTTGCTTGTGTAGCTTGCTTGTTACCTTCTTAGCATGTGAAGCTTAGAAGTAGCGATTGCGTGGCTAGTTGGCTTGTGTAGCTTTGCTAGTCACTTTGCTTAGTTTGTGTAGCTAAGCAATTGAGCTCACTAGTTAGGCTTGTGTAGCCGTGCTAGTGAGAACTACTAGTGTGCTTAGGCTTTGTGCGCTTTGCTCACTAGTATGTGTAGGTGCTCCCCGGCTTGATTGAGTAATAGTTGCTTAGGTTTGTGTGACCTTGCAACCTAGTCTTGGATAGGCGAGCACTATCTAGCCTTGCACCTTAGTGGCTCAACCTAGAAATCTTTGTAAGGTGTTTAGATAGAGGGGTGTAGTCCTAGTTAGACCGATAGTTTCAATTCCGCATTTAATTCGGTCATCCACTGTGATTAGATTTTAGAAAGGACTATTCACCCCCCTCTAGTTCGCCATCTCGACCCTACAATCCCCTAGTTATCAGGTGACTACACCTAAGCGATTTTTGAGTCTACTTTATAAATAGTCAAAAATACCAAAAATATGTGGGCACATGAAGGTCCATGAAGTCATAGAGTCTTTTGCTAGGTATTAAATATAAAACCATAAAAAGATATATAATTAATTGATGAAACCAAAGAAATACTTAGTTCAATATTTAGTAGAATATAATTTAAAGTTAGTCTAGGCTAGAGCTATTAAAATTGATGAACATTAAAATTGTTTTGGAGATGATGAATAGTTGCTCTGTCAGAATACTTACTAAGTACCTACTTGCCAAACTTAAAATCTCCCTGGTTCTAAGCACTGTTGTTTTAATTGGAGAATTTATTCTGAACCTTAATTGTGGAGGCATAAGCTTGCGCTAAGTCTAGGTAGTTGATTGATATGGTTCATGAAGTTTGAGCTGCTATTTATCTTATTCCTAGCATTGCTAAGTTCTGGAGGTTTATTTTAAAAATCTAAAAATTACATGATGAGCTCTTGTATGACAAATGTGAATTCCTACCAAAGCCAGAATTATATCTTAGAGGATAGAAAAACCTTTTCACATTCAAGCTGCTTACTTTGCATTGAGTTCAGTTAACCTATGTTGTATACCTTATGAGAGTCTTGTCATGCTTTTAAAATCAAGAAACACTTGCACACTCCAGTCCACATATGCATTATTCCTACTTTAGGGGTAATCGCAATCATTCATCATATTTCCATACATATTCATCATAAAATATTCACCTCCTACACTGGGAGAGGACACAAAAATATACAATCACCCTATAGGATAACCCCTGTCTTTAATGCTCTAAGTTCTGATTATATCTCTTGATCCATTTATTGTATTCAAAGGATGCATGTGGCTATGCAAAAGAAAAGAAAAAGAAAAAAAGAAAGAAAGAAAGAAAGAAAGAAAGAAAGAAAGGGGAGTAAAAGATGGACAAGTGTCCCAGCAATTAAAACAATGGGTACTAGATGCCCGCCTCTCTGAATAAAAAGAAATAATAAAGATAGCCCATGACTTTCCTGAGAAAAATTTCAAATAGAGAGTTATTTTCAAAGAGCAACCCTAGAATTAGAAATTAGCCATAAATAACACATATTCACCTAGCCACCATATTCTATACACATGCACGTCTTGGTTTGATTGTATGCCTCGATTCTCTGTGGATCCATTAGTTGACTTTACAATACATGTATTGCAAGTATGCCTATCCTTGTTATTGCCACTCCTATGAGCTCCACCATATATTCCTTTAGCTATAGGAAGCATAACAACATTAATGCCTCAAGAGAGAACCACAAATACCACATACATTGAGAGACTTGAGGGTGTCATACAATTAAGCTCTGAGTTTTATTCTGAAAACCTATGAAAAACTCTGGAATGTTGGTATTGCAAAGAATTTGAGATATAGTACTTAGCTAGATTGTTCTATCTTTCGATTGCTCAAGACTTGTGCAAAAAGCTATGAAGCCCCATAGTTGCAGGTAAAACGAGTAAGTTTGAAGGTTAGAGCATTCATTGTTTGATCCGGAGGAAATTTTCGTTTGAAAGCATGTGTACTGGAAGGTATAATAACATTGTAGCAACTCCTGATCCAAATGCAATAACAACTAGGCTTAGTTTACTTGCCAAGGGACTGGCAAAAGGTAAAGCTTGGGGGTATTGTTGACACTCGTTAGCGTCAACTTTTACTAGGGCTTTTTACCCGAATGAAAACAAGAAAACACACTAGTCTAGGGTTTTATCTGACAATTTCCACGAGTTTTACATATTCTGTATTTTTTAGGGTGATTTTTAGAAAAGCTGAAAAAGAGGGATTCTAGTGCATATTTAGCACAAAAACTTATCCGCCACGGAAATATCACGATTGGGCTCAGGAACCATCTAGAAGACACCTGAAGCAACCGAGGCCCGAGGGGCTGCCAGGTGGGGCCGGCCGGCCCCACCATGGCGCCGGCCGGCGCACCAACTCTAGGGTTTCGGCCCCCCTTCTGGAAGCTTCCTCCACCGCCTACGAGGAGTCATCTTGGCCCTTGGTTACGTCGGTTTGATCTGCGGGCGCACGTCGATCCCCACCGCGCTATAAATAAAGGGGTAGACCCCCCCTCCCTAAAGGCATCAAGTCATTTGGAGATCCAGCCATCAAGCGCCTTCTCTAGTTCATCGGAGTCTCTCTAGTTCATAGCTTTAGCCTAGTTAGATTAGAAGTAGAAGAGTTCTAGTTCTTCAGCGGGATCCGGAGCCCCTGGCGTCCGTCTGGAGCGTGGAGTTCGGTATAGTTCTAGTACTTTGCTCTTATTGTATTCATTATGATTCAGGCAACATTGTTCTTAATCTCTTATATATTCTTAATTTCAATAGTCATTGTCTACTTTGATTATATGTCTAGGATAGTTGGTTTGATCTTATTGAATTCATGTAATTGCTCAGTATAGCGTTTACCCAAGCGGCCATTTGGGTAGATGGTAGACAATATGTAGACGTGGTGTCTAGATATCTTGTTTATTTGCGAGAGTGCACCCTGACGTGCCGGGACGTGTGGTAGTCTGCGCAGGTGACAGCTGTGTTGGTTCCTCTATAGTTCACCCTCCGTACGTAGGACTAGCATGGGCACGGTCGCGAAGGAGGTGACCCTTGTGTCTTAATACCCTCATTAGTTGATGCCTCTTTACATGTGATAATGATATAGGGTTAACTTAACAATGATTGCTAGATGTAGTTACACTAATTAGAGTTATTCATTGACGTAGTTATTGAATTACCTTAGTGTTTATTCTTGAGTTTATCCATAAGCTAGCTATTGTTATGACTAGAAGAGCTCTGATGTTTATCTATTTATGATGACTGATCATTATTATTATTTATCATATATATCTTTTACCACGTGACTTATCCCTGTTATGAGTAGGATTCTAGTTATGGTTTGCCTTTCACATCAATAGTATAAGTTATAGTTTATAAGTCCTACATATAGACCTTCCCAGTGGTATAAATATTATAAATCGACAACCTGGTGGACTTCCATAGGTAAAATGCTACAACGGTATAATTATCTGTCCGCTTGTAGAACCCAGTTAGTTTATATTCTTATCTTTATATTCATATCTTTTATTTCTGCCTAGTCATATTGAATACATGTAAATCTATAGTTATTTCTTAAGCAATATGATTAAGGATGACAACTTAATTCATGCTTAGGAATGATAGTGATAAATAGGTGGCTAGTTGCTAATGACAAGTTAATTATATACCGACCATTTCTGACGTTGTTGCTGAGGGTAGGTTTATCTCTGCTTTTTAGTAGTGACGTTAGAAATGCCAACAAAGTACAATATACCCAAGTCACAATGGTATTGATATTGATAGTTCCTGTTTACTCCTTACGTCCAATTGTGACTTGCCAGATAAAGGCTACAAGAGCCGAGCCCCATCGTTCTTTACTATCTACTAGGCCCATCTTTTGATTCCCGTCAACCCCGTGACGCTTGGATCGAAAGAACATGAGCCATGGTGTTTGCTAGCGATAAGCTTCGGCTGAAACCATTTATATTAAAGCCATATTGGCTTGGCCACCCAGCTTATGTGAAGCAAACCACCACTCATCTTTTGGCCCGAGGATTCGGACATTCACCGAGGGGGAGTTATGTACCTCTTAATGTCTCTTGTGTTAATGGATCATCCTACGTCTTGTCATCCTTTCGAGTACTATGTGTTCTCTTGCCTTGCGTGTCGCCTTACGGAGTAGGTGCTATGTGATCAACTGCGCTCGAACCGGGACCCGCTGGTGGAAGAGAACATGGATGACGAAAGGACCTAAGGAAAGCCCGTTGACTGACTACCACAACGAATGGAGAAGTGTACCACTACTTCCATGACATCGCAGGTGTCATGGCAGCACCTTCTTTTAGAAATCCTATTAGACATTGCATAATATTTAGAACTGCTAGCGCTTTATATTTATTCCTTTGCTAGTATCTGAATGCATGCTATTGCCTGAACCTTTACTACTTGATTGCAACCCCTCTACCATGTCACCCAGTTTTGCGCTCATGCTCACTTACTTATATCTACTTGTCTGCTTGCTTGCATTTATATCACCATACTTACTTTAACTCCACTCGTAATGTATCTGTGATGTGATGCTAGTGGTGAACCCCTGGGTATGGTTTGGCTTGGGATGCCGGACTTGGTGGATTGGGAGCGTGCTGCATGTGTCGGGTGCATGGAGAGTGAGGGTTGTGTCGACCGAGCTGGAGTATACGACGAGCCGAGGGCGAGTCTTGCCATACGATGCTACCTGGGCATCCGGATAAGCGATACCTGTGGCGGGTAATGGAGTCGGGGGATCCCGGGTGTGAGCCTCTGAGGGGTGGAACCCAGGATCGAGGTGCTATGGTGGCACGTAAAATGGTAAACTGGATGAAGACACCCTGGCTTGGTCAAACCCTAAGGACTTACTAGTACTCAGACCCACCGGGAATCCTTGCATACCCCTCGCTCTCTTATGGGAATGAGAGACGGCTGGACTACTTGGTAAAACGGTGCCACTACTATCAGGCGAAAGAGTGTAGGGAGGTACGGGCATGATGGACTCACACCCTTCTGAGACAACATAGTAGCCATCAGGGGGCCTGGTACTGTTGACACAAAATGCGACGCACTATGCCTCACACACAGCAAGCCGAAAAGCGTGGCTTCAATCGAACGACCCGCACGGTTTGGAAATCCGAAGCGTGCCGGTCGGTTTGACCTGAAAGTCGACAAGGGACAAAAGATTGTTAAATACAAAATCGGAACATACCGGATGAGACCGGGAGTTCGTATATACGGCCCTCTGAAGCCACTTACGGCGACATACTGCTATAAAAGGCATGCGCCAATCATGCATATGATTCATTCGGCTAATATGAAGACAAAACACGTGGAACATTTGATTACCGAACGCGCATGTATGAGAAGACATGTTTGAACAAGTAAAAATTGATCATGAATTGAAAGCATAACCAAGCTCGGCAGTCCAGCCGATTCGGGGTCCATGAAGAAGGAACAAACAAGCTATCACGAATAAACCCATCAAGAACTTGCATCTGCCACACGACACCCGGTCCTATGAAGATTCAAACGCTTCTAGCGTGCAAGAACCCGCAACATGTAACAATCTAGATTGATCTTATTCGGCTATATAGGCATATGATCTATCTTTCATGGTGACATGAATATGTACGTCAAAGAGCAAATAGATCTATAAAAATAAAGAGCCGAAAACAACCAATCTAGATTGGGCAAAAGAGTGTTACAAATAAATAAAAGCATTAAACACATGCAACACGTGATAACTTAATGAATCCACTAGATCTTGCTAAAATCTAATAGAGCCGATAACTATCTTGCTTCGCTAAGCTATCAAGCGGGGGCTTTTGCCGCCACGGCCATCTAGTCGAGATGAACAAAGCATAAGCAAAGACTTCTTGATCGTCTAGCGGGCGCTGCCGCACGGCCATCCGGTCGAGACAAACAAGACTACTTGCATCAATATCTAAATCCACCGCATGATACTAGACATGATAGCAAGGTTGCCGGAACTTACGGAGGTCGACGGATCGATGGCTCCTCTCGAAGAACTTCGGCGACACGACAAAAGGACTCGAAACTTGGCACGGGGCGGTTGTGTGTTGATTTGATTGTGAATATCCTTTACAATGGTCGAGGGTCTATATTTATACCCGGACATAACATGAATTCTAAGAGATTACGATTTACACAATATATTAAAGGTAACTCAAAAGTATGGCGATTCTCTTGCTATGGTCTTCCTCGGAGTCCTTAATCATCACGTTCTTCGCCTTCGATTCGGCTTCTTACTTGCCACCTTTTACATCCCGAACGGAGCCACCGCCTCCAAAGAGAGCCGATTGCATGAATGTTTGCCGAATCGCCTAGAGTTAGCCGACCGCACGGATGCTTACCGAACGCCCGAGCTAGCCGAATGGATGCTTGCCGAATGCTCCGAATACTTGCTTCTGCCACGTACTGGCCCACCTGTCATCTTCTCGGCCTTTACCAAAATCCAGTGTTAACACATGCCCCCTCAATTTCGGGATAAAAGTGATTTTATTCCGAAATTGACCACAAATTTGTTCCTCATTTAGGTCAACACTGTTCAAACTCGCAGCCGCCGCCCAAAACCTGAGTCCTTCGATCTTAGATTCAAACCCACTTTAGGCTTTCAATGGCGACCCAGGATGGAGTTCCGGAGGTAAATCCTTGCTTTTCCTCATGTATTCGGCAATTTCTTCATCATTTTTTGCTTCATCCTGACTTGTTTCTTCTGTTGCATTGTCTCTGAAGGAATACAAGGACGAGATCTTGATTCCTTATGCAGCGAACCCCAATTCTTATTTCCTTGGCCCGGTGGGAGATCCCAATCCGATCGAGTTCGTCGAGAAGGAAACTATGAGAATCCCTTTTAAATCTGGAGTGACGCCGCCAAATCAGTGGCCGAGCACCTTCAAAACTTGGCCTTTCCCCCCAATTACCGGATGGCGAAAGTGGTGGGAGGATGTTGGACAAGAGCGGCGATCCTTTGGGATTCTCAAGACATTCAGCATTGCTTGGAACTATCCCTGTCAGAGACACCCAGGCATGATTCTCTCTTAATAGCAGCCACGCACTTCTGGTCTGATGCTGCCAATGCTTTCATTTTTGGTCATGGCCCTATGTCATTTACCTTGGCTGATGTATTCATGATGACTGGCCTTAATGTGACAGCGCCAGTATATCCCTCTAAATACAAGAATAGCAGCAACCAGAAGGCAGTCAAAACAGGAAGTGGATGGACAAAATACATCCAAACTTACATGTCGACCGGTGCTGTGGCTGACAAAGAGTATAAGGCCTTCATGAATATGTGGCTGTGCAGATTCATCTTCTGTGGCAAATCAAATGAGCCAACTCTGAATCACATGGTGATGGCTGAAGAATTAGCTGCAGGCATCTTGATCCCTTTAGGCAAGTATCTTTTAGGAGCTGTCTATCATATGATGCGTCGGATCCATTGTCGGAATCTTGTGATCATGGAGAAATCCCATTTGCGTAAATGGTCCTTGGTGGTTTGTCCAAATGTGGCTACTGACTATACATGCACCAGATAGTTTCAGTGGACCTCCATAATTTGGGTTTCCCTTCAGTCAATAATATTGAAGATGATTCGGCAAAGGAGAAAACTTGCCAGACATATGGGGAGGCAGCATCCACTATTATCATTGACATGGACATTGGTCATCTGTTCAAGCTATTCTTCAAAGGCTTTGACAATGTGATCTGGCTTCCTTACAGAGAGAATGAAAATCTGACTTTCCCCTACAAATTCAGCTATGAGACTGGTTGCTCAGACCAAGTGTCCACAGAGATTTTCAATTCTTTTATCAAGCCTTGCATCCTACCAGCAGAATTCCATCATGGGAGGATGTTACATCCTACCTATGAGTTCTATAATCCAAACATGGTGGCTAGGCAGTTAGGATGTGGTCAGTTGCCCTCAAGGCTATTTTTCTCAAAGATCATAAAGCCCAGGGAAAAAATAGGGGATGAAATAGAAGCCAAGAAAGTTTTTGAGCTTGGATGGGAACTGCCAAAATATGAACTCTCTCCTCTTGGATTAATAGATGTTGCTAATCCTTTGTTTGCTTCTTGGTGGCAAGAATGGCGTGCCCATATCTTCAACGTACCAGTGCACCCTCTATGCCAGGATCTGCAAGCTCAATTTGCCTCTGATAGTGAGGTAATTTCCTTGTACTCATTTCCTCATCATTAGACTCATTCCTGATTTTATCATTTTGTCATTTACAGGATACTGAGCCTACTCCTCCTTCTCAAATGGCTTAGTATTACAAGGCTGGGCCTATTCCTGCTTTGGGGTTTAGTGCCCCCACTTTGGCAGTTTTCATGAAAACCCTAGCAGCCTTGGGTTTAGCTCCTCCAAGAAGAGAGAGCAAGAGGAAAGCCACTGCCGAATCAAGCAAGGATGTCACTGTGCCCAGGAGAACAAGATCCAAGAAAACCAAATTGTCTCCTAAGGTATATCTTTGCCGACCTCATTTAAGCAGCAACTTAGTGCTCACTTCCTCTGCTTGCAGCCACAGGTCAAACCTTCAAGATCGGCCAATGCTTCAACAACTATTGAGATCCCCCTCAAGCCTCTGTTGAAGATGCAGAAATTCAAGAAACCACTGGCCATACTGGTATTACTACCCCAATTGATTATTTCTCTTCTTTGTACTAGATGCATTAAAAAATTCTCACACTTTGTTACTTTGCAGATCGATCCTTGGACATGACAGCAGAAGAACCCTTCCTTCATGCTTCTGCTGACAGTGCAGAAATTCATGGGGCTGTTGGTCATATTGGTAATAATGTCCTCTACACATTCCCTTCTGCCAAGATTCATCTACTGCACTTTGCATTACTTACTTTCAGATGACATCTTGGATGAAATAGCAGAAGGATCTTCCCCTCATCAGGCTTCAAGTTCATCTTCTCTGGGCATCCAGCTAAGCCTTGACCAAGCCAGGATGGGATTCAACTTTGAGGAAAACTGCATTCGGAAGGTAATTCTTAATCTCATTTTTTTTTTACAATTTTGATCAATCGGCTAATGATTTTTCCTTCCTTCAAGGATGAGGTTAAGCCGACCATCAGCTACTCTTTCACAGTTGAAGAGTACATCAAGGAGGGAGGTGAAGAAGCTACATCTCAGCAGAGGTTATCAGCAGAGAACCAGGCTCGGCTAAAGGAAATATCCCTCTTACTGGCCAAAGATATAAATGCTCTCGTTCAAGATGCAGACCAGATAAGAGAACTTGTCGAGCTCATTGACCAAGATATCCCTCCTGCTCTCAAGGTCCCTCTAGAATCTGCAACTCATCTTGATGATCATCTTGGTAAGGTCAGGAGAGCAAACAGGAACATAGCTTCTAGAGCCGCTCTGCAGAGTGATAATCTGACGAAAAAGCATCAAGTCAAAGAGCTGCATTCCTAGATCCAGGCTGCTAAACAGTCTTTGGTGACCCTGGAACCGGAACTGGAAGCCATGGAGGAGGAAAAGGCCAGGCTGGAAGCTCAATTGGCTCAATTGAATGTGAGAATCCAGTCTCACAAAGATAAAATTGCCACCTTGCCGAACTCCATAGATGCAGCCAAAACAAAGATAGCATCTGTTATCAAGGAGCATCAGCAGATCAAAACCAGGCTTACCAGAATCCCAAGCTCTGAGGACGATGACAAGAAGGTGCTAGAAGAAGTCAGCCGAATTAGGAATGATGCCATAGACGCAATCAAACTGTTCTTAAATGAGTAAAACATTTGGCTTGTAATATACTCGGATTCTCGAACAATTATATTCCTTGTTATGTTTTGGTCTTTTTCATTTAATCGATTGGTGACATAGCCGAATGCTTTAAGCTTCCCGATTGGAAAGATAACCGACCGCCTCAGGCTTCCCGATTAGAAAGATAGCCGATTCCTTTGAACCGTCGTTTTTGATTTAGCCGATCTTGGCCCAATCCGATAACGGCCCAAAAAGGAGTAAACCCTACTTCGTCGCTTGAGATACCCCGAGGCATACGCCACGATCTCCACTCTGGTTTATAAATAAGACCTTTCATCGGCCTTCACTGTTACTTCCGACTAGCATTCTCATCGCCGTCCCTTCATCTCTCTGCCTCATTCAACCCTAAGAAGAGGATCAATCCTTCAGAGCGTCAATGGCGAGCGGCGGCGATGATCGTGGCAAGCGTCCTGCCGAGGGAGAGGCAGAGGGAAGTCGAGCACCGCGCCGTCAGCGCCAGGGGTAGGATTCAATCGGTTGTTCCTTTATTTCTTGCTCGTTTTCATGGACTCTGATTTTCTTCATCTTTTTCAGGGCGAGGGTCATCAGCGGCGGTACCACCTTCTCCCCCAATGGTGGTGACTCAACCGGGCACCTCGGACCAGCCGGTCCCTGTCTCCGGTTCCTCCGGTTCGTCGAGCTCGTCGGAGTCCGATAACTCCTACAACGCCAACCCCTGGGGCCCTGCGGAATCGGAAGGAGACGACCCTCTGTATGTTCATGAGGAGGCGCTTCGGTTCCGCAAGGAGAGGGATGAGGCCCGGAATGAGCTGGGCGACGTCTCCAAGAAGTTCGGCATTGCGCAAGCCGAATGGGAGGATCAGCCAAGCAGCTTTGTGACGCCATCACTGGTTTGGCATCCCTGTATAAATTTCCCTTTTCTCAATCTTCTCCATGCGTTGATTTGTTTTCCTTGTTCAGCACTATATCTGCAGAGAATGATGATCGTCAAGGCGGCGGCAAACGGGGTGGCCGACAAGGTGAGCGCCCGGGGGGGGAAACATCCGAGGCACGTCTCGGATGCCGTTGACGGCCGTGTTGATCGGGCCGTCATCCAAGGTGTGCACCTCGGTGTGTCTCTTGGTGCGGCAGCAATGTCCTCCCGGGACCGATGAAGATTACTCTGTCGGTGCCGTGGGCTTTGCGGGCGGTCCTCCTTATGAGATTGAAGACATCAACGAGCATCACGGAGCTCTATAAAGACCATGCTACAGACCCTCGCCGAGTCTACTAATCCCCGATGCATTTCTTAACAAGTTATTCCAAGAGTAGCTTGTAATTAGGGACCTGACTATGAATAATGAAATTATCTTACGTGGATGTGCCTGTTCATGATTTTTCGTGTTGAATGCCGAATAGATGTCTTGACATTTTTTTTGAATCAAAGCAGTTCGAATGATGTTCTCCAAATGCAATGACGCGTCATCTTAGCCGAAAGCGGATCTTAGTCTTGCGTTGCAAATGATTTGACGTGTCACCGAAAGTGTTGTCATTCAACGTTTCACCTTTCTCTTCCCCGATAAACCAACTAGTCAGAATGCCGAAGTCAACTTAAAATCATTCGGTTATATTTTGTACTAAAGGCGACACAAACTGTATCGGCTATTTGCCGATTTCACAATTTTTCGGCTAAAGGCGATGTTGTTTCATCGGTACATTCAACTTCAAATTCCTTTTATGAACCAACCTCAACACTTTGGGGTAATATTTTTTAAGATATCGTCCATTGATGGCTCGGCAAATTCTTCTCCAAACAAAGTCTTCAAAATATATGCATTGCCGGGAACACATCTTTCTACCCGAAAGGGTCCTTCCCAATTCGGAGACCATTTGCCGAACGCCGTCTTTTGATCTAATCGGCAAGTATAGTCTTCCAAACCGGATCACCTTACGTGAATTGCTTTATCTTGACTTTCTTATTGTAGTATTTGGCAACACGTACTTTGTTTTTCTCAATGTTTTCCAGTGTCTTGAGATGAATCAGATACAAATCCTCCAGTTCGTCTATCATCAGATTTGTATAATCTCCTTTTTCCAAATCCTTTTGTAACATAACTCGCCTCGAACCCGATTGCAACTCCCAAGGTAACACAGCATGATGCCCATAAACCAACTCATAGGGAGATGTTTGAGTCGACCCGTGACAAGCCATTCGGTATGCCCACAATGCTTCATTAAGAACCAAATGCCATCTTCTTGGCTTCTCATCAATCTTCTTTTGAATGATCTTGATCATAATCTTATTTGATGCTTCGCTGGCCATTGGCTTGTGCATAATAAGGAGAAGAATTATACAACTTGATTCCCATGTCTTGGCAAAATCACAAAACTCCGAAGAAGTAAATTGAGTTCCTTGATCGGTCGTTATAGTTTGAGGGATTCCAAACCTATAAATTATATGCTCTTTAACTTAAACCGATCATGTTTTTCGACGTGACTCTCTTCAATGGAATAGCTTCAACCCACTTGGTAAAATAATCCGTGGCCAAGAGCACAAACTTGTGTCCTTTGCTCGAATGAGGATGAATTTGACCAATTAAATCTATGCTCCATCCTCTAAATGGCCAAGGTTTGATTATTGGGTTCATAGCAGAATCTTTGGAGCCTTCTCGAATATTGCCGAATTTTTGACAATCATGACATCCCTTATAATATTCAAAGCAATCTTCCGGCATGGTTGGCCAAAAATAACTAGTTCTCCAAATTATCCACTTCATTCGGTAAGTCGACCGATGTGCACCACACAGATCCTTCATGCACTTCATACATCACTTTTTCTGGCTTCTTTTTTTTGACTCAAGCATTTAAGCAATACTCCATCTATAGATTTGTAATATAATTGATTATCAAGAAGCACGAACTTGAGGGCTTTATACCCGAGCTTTCGGAAAAACTCTCTCGTGATGGATTTCTTAGATATTCGATGATTTCGCATTTCCAATCATCAACCACTCGCTCATTACTCAAAACATCTTCATCTATAGTGAGGACTTCTTGATTTTCACGATATCCGAAGCGACTTGAGCTAACCTATTTGCTTCTTCATTGTGCCCCCTAGGGATATGGTGCAAGGTTGCTACCCGAAAGCTTTTCAAAAGTTCCGGCATTCTTCATAATATTCTCTCAACACATCACTCTTGCATTCATATTGGCCGGTTAATTGGTTAATTACCAGCTTAGAATCCCCAAAGATCTCAACAGCAACGGCTTTCACTTCTATAAGAAGCCGAAGCCCTCTAACCAATGCCTCATACTCCGCTTGATTGTTAGTAACATAAAATTCAATGGGAATAGCATACTCAAAAGTTACCCCTTGTGGAGAAATCAAGAGAATACCAGCACCACCACCTTTGCTACATGATGATCCATCGAAGAATAAAGCCCAAGGCACAATGCCAACCATATCAACAGAGAGGTCACAATGTTGTGTAATAAAATCAGCAATAATTTGACCTTTTACCGCTTTTGCCGATTCATATTTTAAATCAAATTCCGATAAAGCAAAAATCCACTTGCCAATTCTTCCATTTAAAATTGGCATTGATAGCATATGCTTTATTACATCAAAACTAGAAACTACCACACATTCGGCATTTAACAGGTAGTGCCGAAATTTGGTACATGAGTAATACACACACAAGCACAGTTTCTCCGTAGCCGAATATCTTGTTTCTGGATCTAATAGTTTTCGACTAAGGTAAGCTATTACTCTCTCCTTTCCTTCAAACTCTTGCATGAGGGCCGATCCTATTGTTAGACTATCGGCCGCCACGCATAACTGAAAGGCTTGTCAAGTTGTGGAGATACCAAAGACCGGTGGCACCTTCATGTATTCCTTGATTTCATCAAAAGCCTTCTGTTGTACGTCACCCCATACAAATTCTTGACCCTTCTTGAGCTTTAAAAGTGGAGAAAAAGGCAAGACTCTTTCTGATAAATTGGATATAAATCTTCTCACAAAATTAATCTTGCCAAGCAATGATTGTAACTCCGTGAGATTGGTTGGAGGGACAACCTTGTCTATCGCTTCCATGCTCTTTTTTCCAACTTCAATCCCTCCTTTATGAACAAGAAATCCCAAAAACTCACCAGCCGAGACTCCGAAAGCACACTTATTTGGATTCATTTTCAAACCATGTCTTCTAGTGCACTCCAGAGTCTTCCTTAAATCGGCTAAATGCCCTTCATGGTTTCTAGACTTGACCACCACGTCATCAATATAAATTTCTACAACTTTGCCGATCAACTCATGAAAAATGTAATTCATAGCTCTTTGATAAGTTCTTGGCCGGCATTCTTTAACCCGAATGTCATGACAATCCATTCAAACAAACCAATATGTCCGGGGCATCGAAGGCTGTCTTTGATATATCTTCTATTGCCATGAAGATCTGGTTATAACCCGGCATTCCCATCCATAAAGCTAATGACTTCATACCCATTTGCTTTGCATCTACTAGCAAATCGGCAAGCGGCATCGGGTACCCATCCATCGGAGTGGCTTTATTAAGATTTCTAAAGTCTATGCATACTCTCATCTTTCCATTCTTCTTGTATACGGGAACTATATTTGAAATTCATTACGCATACTTGCATGGCCGAATGAAATTTGCTTCCAACAATCTTTCAATCTCTTTTTTCACATCGGCCAATACCTCCTCTTTATAGATCCTTCGTGGAGGTTGTTTGTAAGGACGATAACGGACTTAATAGGTAATCGATGTTCAACAATAGAGCGATCCAATCCGGGCATCTCTGTATAATCCCAGGCAAAACAATCTTTGAATTCCTTTAAAAGGGCTATTAACTGTGATTTGTACTCCGGATTCAAATTTGCACTAATGTACATCGGCCTTGGCTTAGTACCATCACCAACATCTATTTCTTCTAGCTTGTCGGCCGACATAAAACCTCGCCTTGACTTTCCTTTGTTGCCATCGATTGGATTACCCATTAAAAATTACTATGAGAGCCGATTTGCTTGGATAAATTTGTTGATCTCTATTGAAGACATTCACAGGACCTTCTTCCCATACTTTGCCGAAGAAACAATCAATGCCATCATATTCCCGAAGCGAGGCTCGAAGCGGCAACACTTACGGAATCATCGGCGTGCACAACTTCAATGTCATCTCCAACCCCTTTGAATAAGAATCTAGTGCGGTTGAAGGAATGCAACAATTGGCATGAATCCAGTCCCTTCCAGAAGTAGACTGTATGCCCCCTTGCCGTCAATGACAAAGAAGGTAGTGATCAAAGTCTTTGATCCAATCATCGACTCAACATGTACAGCTCCTCGAGTGTCGGAAGGATTGCCGGCAAAATCCACGAGAATCATGTCGGTCTTCAACAAATCTTCACTTGTCATCCCAAGCTTCACGAAGGTGGTGTATGGCATGATGTTGATAGCAGCTCCTCCATCAACAAACATCTTGGTCGAGGTTTGCCATTGACATATCCTTTCAAATAAAGTGGTTTCAAATGGCGATGTTTGGCTGGCTTGTCGAAAGTTGCCTGTCGTGTCAATACAAGCCGAGCCATCAAATCCTAAAACTCACTTTCATCAAAATCGGAGTATACTTCTTCTTGGATATCCCGATTCTCGGGAGCTATGAATTCGATGGGAGAAAGAAGGCCATGCATGCATCACCGACGGGCCATGCTCATCGGGTTTCTTTTTAGGGCGCCATGCCAGTTTTTCCTCTGCATCGGCTTGCTCCAGTTCTTTGTTTCTCAAACGCTGAACTCTTCTTTTCTGGCTCTTCCTCAGTCCCGGAGGACACCATTGTCCTTTCTGCCAGATGTATTCATGAGGATTTCCTTCTTCATTGTATCCCTTGTGATGAGTCCATCGTTGATCTGCAAACCTCTTTCTTTGCTGATTTTCAAAACTATCTATTTTTACGCGCCGATCGTCCTCAGGAAATTGTATTCCAAGTCTTTCATGGACTGGACGGTGGTTGACTCGAGATTGCCTGTGCCGAAATATCGATCACGCATTCGGGGCAATTATTTCTAGCGAGGCAACTTCAAGCCTTCATTCGGCAATGTTTAAAGAATGAACACCCCCAATGAGACTGCTCCATTTCCCTTACGTGCTCTTCTTGCTCTCTGCGATACACTTCTTCTTCATATCTCCGGCGTTCTTCTATAAACCTTTGCTCTTCATAATATTCCCGTTCCTGCTGCCTCTGCCACTTGTTCAGCAGAATACGTGATGTAACCCTAGGCTTAGAAGTTTCACCTTTTTGGGTTCGGCTATTCTTGAACCGAACTTTCTCTTTTAGCTCCTCAGTCGTAATCTGGCGATTAGGGTCGACAAAGACCGTTCTTCTTTGCTCTGTCGAGGAGGTTAACACCTTCACCTTACCTTTTCCTTTGGGATCATCTGCAGAAACCATACTTACAGAGAAAGAAATCATGTTCTGAGGGAAAGGCTGACCGTCAACCTTCATTTTGCCGTCAAACTTGGATGTCCCTCTTGGATAGCCTTCTCGAATCGAACCCGAACACTCGGCAATCATTGATAGAGTGAGAATTAGTGTTATGATAGCCACAATATTTCTTGTCTTTCACTCCTTCGGGGCGCAGCATAGGATGTCCATCTGGCAGTTTGATGCGTCCTTCCCTCACTAACAAATCAAAGAGCTTATCGACTTGGAGACGTCAAAATCATAAGTTCCCTTTTGTTGCCTCAACCAACGCTGGCTAACTTTGAGTAGGTTCCTTCGCCCAAGTCAATTCATTTGCAGCTATCTCATCATCATCATCATACTCATCGCTTCTTCCAGAAACTTTGATACATTTCACTAGCAATGTTCCCCTTTTGGAAGCGGTTGTCTCTCTTGAACCCCCGAGCTTGATTACTCATAGCAGCCGGTCGTTGTGAAAGTTGACCAAGGTCATCAAATTCCATGCCGAACGACTTCTCTCGACATTTGGTTTGCATGCTCGCTATCGCCATCCGTGCAACCGATCATCCGGTAAGTTCAATGAATAACAAAGGTTCTTGGTCTCTCTAAATCTGCGAAGATACTCTGCGGTGTTTCATTAGCTCTGTCTCGGACTCATGAGGTCGACTAGCTTCTTTTCATTAGTACCCGTGAAGAAATATGCATGAAACTTTTGTTCAGTTCTGCCCACGTACCAATGGAATGGACCGGCGGGGAGGTAAACCATGTGAAGGCTGTCCCTATGAGAGACAAAGGAAAATACCGAATTCTCCAAGCCTCATATGTTGAAGCTTCCCCAAAAGCCGCATCAAGTACCCGACCGATGTGCTCTATGGTGCTAGTATCATCTTGGCGAGAAAACTTGGTCAAATCTGCCGGAGGCTTCACTCTTGGAGGAAGTGCCACTCTATTGTACCATTCTGGATAAGGAGATTTGTATGAATAGGATTGATTCTTCGGCTTTAGGCCGAACTGATTCTGCATCATGTCAGCCATCCTATGCATGATGACATCAATATCTGACTTAGGAGCCCCATGTGTTTGCCTTCCAGAAGGTATTCCTGATGCACTCCTATACCCTGGATTCGGCAAAGCATCCAGAGCAGTATAATCAGTAAATTCCTGATACCCATCTCCATACATGTTTCTTTGCAACCTGTTTGATGCCGGGGACACTTTGAAAGCAGACTGCGGCACATCTTCTGTTGTGCCAAATGTCACTTGACCATAGGTAGGAAGCTGTTGTTTCTCGTTAGGGACTGGTCCGTCTTTGTTTGAACCAGACGCTCCTTCATCTCTAGTAGGCTTTTCTTGGTATTTTGGCGGGTTGAAAAGTGTTGGTCCACGAATTGGTCCTGCATTCTCTTCAAAATACTTATCAGCCGATGGGCCGAAAGTACTAACCATGATTGCACGAAAAGGTGTTCAAGAAAGCTGTGTTATGATTTGTAATAGTTTCTCCTAGAGCTTTGTGAACCAATTCTGACACCTTTTGAGCCTCTTCTTCTTCAGTGTAATCAGATTGATGTGGAAGAAGAACCCTTGGCAATGACTGCTTTTGGAAGACCTTATTGCTCTTGTTCTTGGTGAAGGACATCAAACACTTTTGCTAAAATTGATCACATGCTTGTTGCACCAACTCCCTTGAATTCTCCGGCAATTCATCCAAAGTCACATCCAGAACGTGATTGTTGTTGATTTCAGACATCTTGAACAACGGTGTCCCACCGAGCATGCCAAAAAGTGTGTTGACACAAAATGCGACGCACTGTGCCTCACACACAGCAAGCCGAAAAGCGTGGCTTCAATCGAGCAACCGCACGGTTTGGAAATCCGGAAGCGTGCGGTCGGTTTGACCTGAAAGCGACAAGGGACAAAAGATTGTTAAATACAAAATCGAACATGCCGGATGAGACCGAGGGCAGTTCTGTTTATACGGCCCCGAAGCCACTTACGACGACATACAACTATAAAAGGCATGCGCCAATCATGCATATGATTCATTCGGCTAATATGAAGACAAAACACGTGGAACATTTGATTGCCGAACGAAGCGTATGTATGAGAAGACATGTTTGAACAAGTAAAAATTGATCATGAATTGAAAGCATAACCAAGCTCGGCGATCCGGCCGATTCGGGGTCCATGAAGAAGGAACAAACAAGCTATCACGAATAAACCCATCAAGAACTTGCATGCCGCACGACGACACCCGGTCCTATGAAGATTCAAACGCTTCTAGCGTGCAAGAACCCATAACATGTAACAATCTAGATTGATCTTATTCGGCTATATAGGCATATGATCTATCTTTCATGGTGACATGAATATGTACGTCAAAGAGCAAATAGATCTATAAAAATAAAAGAGCGAAAACAACCAATCTAGATTGGGCAAAAGAGTGTTACAAATAAATAAAAGCATTAAACACATGCAACATGTGATAACTTAATGAATTTACTAGATCTTGCCAAAATCTAATAGAGCCGATAACTATCTTGCTTCGCTAAGCTATCAAGCGGGCGCTTTGCCGCACGGCCATCTAGTCGAGATGAACAAAGCATAAGCAAAGACTTCTTGATCGTCAAGCGGGCGCTTTGCCGCCACGGCCATCCGGTCGAGACAAACAAGACTACTTGCATCAATATCTAAATCCACCGCATGATACTAGACATGATAGCAAGGTTTGCCGGAACTTACGGAGGTCGACGGATCGATGGCTCCTCTCGAAGAACTTCGGCGACACGACAAAAGGACTCGAAACTTGGCACGGGGCGGTTGTGTTGATTTGATTGTGAATATCCATTACAATGGTCGAGGGTCTATATTTATACCCTGGACATAACATGAATCCTAAGAGATTACGATTTACACAATATATTAAAGGTAACTCCAAAGTATGGCGATTCTCTTGCTATGGTCTTCCTCGGAGTCCTTAATCATCACGTTCTTCGCCTTCGATTCGGCTTCTTACTTGCCACCTTTTACTTCCCGAACGGAGCCACCGCCTCCAAAGATAGCCGATTGCATGAATGTTTGCCGAATCGCCTAGAGTTAGCCGACCGCACGGATGCTTACCGAAGCGCCCGAGCTAGCCGAATGGATGCTTGCCGAATGCTCCTGAATACTTGCTTCTGCCACGTACTGGCCCACCTGTCATCTTCTCGGCCTTTACCAAAATCCAGTGTTAACAGGTACTATGACTCACAGTATCAGCCATTCCAGACTAAACTTGGGGTGTTCCAGGGCTGAGAGGTAGGGTGGCATCGTTCTAGGCTAGCAAGCAACCGGAATTCTGCCTAGGAGATTCTAGAGCTCCGAGGATGGCTAATCTTGTGGGCATGTCCTCTGCAGAGTGTTATGGTTGATCGATCGATACATAAGCCGACTTGTTGGCTATGGACCTTTCCTGGGGACCTACTTCACTGGATATGAGATGAGTCTTCTTTTCTCCCCCTTGGGTTTGTGGTGTTGCCGGTCGTGAGCCTTGGGGGCTGTGGGCCGTTGAGTCTGGCCGAGAGGGAGTTGGCCTGCCGACCTGAGCGTGAGATGTGGTGAGGAGGTGATGATGTGGTGATGGTTTGGGATGGATGGATGTGTGGATGTGTGTGGTTGGGAATGTGTTAAAACCTGATGAACTATTATATTTATTTACTTAACGTTACTTGCATTGTGCTAAGGATGCAAACCACAGCCAAATACTAGGATCGCCGGATCCCTTGTTTTATCTTTTCCACTAAAGCTCATCGGTGCTGACCATGGCCTGCACACATCTGGTGGTGTGCAGATTTACTGCTTCTCAGAGATGTCAAATAGTAATGGATTAGGAGGTCTCGTGCCTGCGCTCAATTCTGGTTCAAGAAGATGGGATCAACACCGCTGACACTCTACTCTGATGATGCCAGTGAAGGAGGAGCCTTCACCCGATGACTCGTTTCCGCCGACTCTGAAGACGAATAGATATACTTCCGCTAGAATTACTCTATAATAGGTGTGTTCACAGTTGATGTTGTATCATGTAAAAACTTGTAATCTAACGCTGTATGACTGTGATATCTACTGATATATGATAATGTGATGGAATCAATCATGGTTTTGTCATATTATATCTCATTCTATGGATTTTCCCTTCGTGGAAAATCGAGGATGTTTCACCTCCTCTCTTGGCCACGTCCGTGTGCCCAGTGCCAGCGCATGTGCCATCATTGTGTGACCACAAAGATCCACACTAGCCATGCGCACCATGCTTGCGCAACTGCGACACACGCGCCCGTGAAACCGCGAGAGTCGGCTCTGATACCATTTATAACGTCCCACCTCCTTGAGGCCGGGCCCGCTTACATCTGACAGCTTAATAGGACCAATACTACCCTCACAGACCAACACCAGTCTTTTCTGCGCACTTTGTCCTCACTCATGCGCACCTGAAAATGAATTCCCGATCGGTCACCCATCCTGAAATTGCTATAGGCCAAGCATGCTTAACCCTAGAGTTCTTTTGAGATGAGCTTCCGGAAAAGAAGTTGTAACTTATTGGTATGAGTATCACATTAATCCTATTAAGTCCTGCAGGGGGTGTTACAGTGGTGGCCCGACATGATAATTAAAGACTGCCTCGGTGTCGGTCTAGTAACCTTCTAAGGCTTGCTAAGGCCTGCTAAGAGCTAAATTTTCTGTAGCCTGCTAAGGTATGGCTAAGAGCCCATTGTGTATATTTAACCCATGCTCTAAGTCCCTGGCACATTTTCCCTTTCCCCTTAACCCACACCGCCGCACTCAAGATTCATGGCCTTGACTCCTTGAGCGCCCATGCGCTCCACGATGGAATGCCCGACTCACAGCTGTTTCCTCTTCCCCCTCTCCCATATTGCCCCCTCGCACGGATCCATCCTCCACGCCCCACACCCCGTTCTTCTCGACAACTGACGGCTACACCACGTTGGCCTCGAGTGCGATATCCCCAAGCGTGGTGGCATCGACCTCTCCTCCACACTCCGTGTGACCGAATCTCCGACGTGCTTTGCATCCTTGAGCTTGTTGTGCTGTCCTTCGCCACCATCTGCGAGTGTGCCAGTGTGACGACCGCCACCATCTCCCACAGTCGATTTAGCTTTGCTCCCTTTCCCCTCTCTGTGTGTGGCATTTGGTGGTGGGCTTTGGGCCCACCCGGTTGTCGGGGGCCAAACAACCGGCCTGTTGGACCCCCGACTAAATAGAACTAAGCAAGCTGCTATTGTCAGCCCACGTACGGTCTAACAAAGGCCGGACCTTGTGGGCTGGCATCCCAACGGCCCAATAGAGGGCCATGGCAAGGGCCTGTAGGCGAACTGCACTGTGCGGTCCCTAGAGCAAGGGTACGACCCCTAGGGCATGCGGCTCGCACGACCCAGTGGGATCAAAGGACTCCTGGGGTCGTGACCCAGGAGGCCACGGCTCGCACGACCCTCCGCGAGCATCTTCGCGAAGAAGAACCCAAGGCTTGCGCTCCACGCGTGAGCTACGACCTCGCTGCCCGCACGACCAGTCAAACCGCGCCCTCTCCGTCTGCGCCACGTGCAGGGTATGGGTGAGGAGCATCTTGACCACACTATGTGTTAGTACAAGGGATGGACGCGAGCGCCAGCGGCACTGCTAGCTAGAGGAGGGCGTGGCCCGGCTCTTGACCGTACTGTTAACCAGAGGCAGGGTGTGGCTCGACGTCTAATCACCCTCCTGATTGACATCCCGGATAACCCATCTGTCACGATCCACTCCCGTGTCGTACAAAGTCATTAACTCCGGGACAATACTATAAGCGCTCTAATCAACTGTTCAACCTCTCCGTCCACAGCGAAGGCATGGGCGAACACTCCAACGACGCGACCACACCAGCGACCGTTCCTGATCAACACGTCCGACGCAAGGAAAAAGGACGCACCGACCCCAGGAAGGCAGATGAGCCACTCCACTATTATTTTTTCTTTCTTTTTCTACATGGCATGCCCATACTTTCTCCATGAGACATGTAAGGCCGTTCCCTCTCTTCATCTATAAAAGGGAGGGCGAGCCATCCTATGGGAAAAGAGATCACAAGACTACCAAAAACCCATCGCACACACCGTACACATGCCACGATATTGGCACCATGCTCAATCAGACACTTAGGAGCCCCTCCCTTTCTCGAACCTCTTGTAACCCCTACTACGAACTGCCGCTAAGTAACACGATTCCTTCGAACTGGACGTAGGGCCTCTTGCTCAAACTAGTATACTCCCCCGTGTCCTCTTAGCAAACCATCCGGGCATAAACGCGCATCTATAAATTTACTAGTTGGTGCTTTCATGAAACATCGACAGTTGGTGGGCCAGGTAGGGGCCTTGTGCGTTTCATCTCCAAACCTAGACCCTGGATGGGAAGCCACGCTATTCCCTAGGCCCCCAAAGCGCTCGTGTGCTTTGGGAGCTTGGACTTTGTCGTCACTGAGGAGGGGACGCTGTGGAGGGTCTCGACCCCTCCTCCCCTCCCTGACGTTCGTACCACCACCGAGGCCCTCGAAGGCCTCCTCCTGACTCTATCTGGGGAGCGAACCCCGGACGACGATCCTGCTGTTCCCGCGAGAAACTGGCAGGCCCTCTTCCGCCGCATCGCGGAGATGATGGCACGACGCCGCGGGCAAGAGCCGCTCTGCGGCCCACCGGCATCAAGGAGATTCCCTTTTGGCCTTCGCAACGCCACCGTGACCTTTGGTGGTCCGACTCTAGGGACACTCGAAGTGGTACGCGGCGGGGTCGAGTTCGTCGGGATGGCAGACTTTGATCAGGACTCAGTCCTGGATATCCTGTCGTCCGAAGAATCCAGTGAGGTCTCAGACTCAGACTCCACTGGAGGGAGCACCCATCCTTCCCGCGAGTGCTACATGGCCGACATCGAGGAAGAACCTGGGGAGCATGACCCCAAAATCTAGGACGTCGCATGGTCGCCAAGACCACGGGGCCATAGAACAGCCACAGGATTAGGATCACGACTACGCCAGCGAGTACGACCCTGCTGATCCAGCTCTAGCCCCGGGGGGCAACCCGACATATGATGGACATGAGCCCAGCGAAAGGCACGAAATCGAGTACTACCACCCCGCAAACCCACGCTGCGAAGGTATGTGCCGTGCAGGACTGGCAGGAAACATGTGGGCTCGCGCCCGCAACGTCCATCGCCGCATCAAAGAAGATGCGGGCCAAATGTTGTTCTTCCCCGGGCTAGCCAGAACATCACGGCGGCCGCCGCACTTCTGCAACGGCTCCCCGAACCGGCCACCCCAGAGGAGCAGAAGGCCCAGCGGGACATCCAAGAGCTACTCAACCTCACGGCACAGCAGCAGGCGGAAAGGTCGATGTCACGACGGCGCGAGCCGACCCCGAGCTGTCAGGCATCGTCTCATCCCCAGGCGGGGGCATCATCAGCCCACATTCGATCCGAAGCTCTGATGTCCCTCCTGCGCTTGAACGACTGGGGCTGATCTGCGACGCTCGAGCCATCCTCAGCGCGCGGCAGCGGAACAAGAGGGAACTGGAGTGCTCGGGCGCACGGGACTACAACCCATGTCATGGCGGCCGTTACGACCCTCGGCACGATTGGAGCGTGAGCCCGAGCGAGCCGTGGCGCCGAGACCACAACCTCGGGGACGCCCCATCCGCCGCTGGGCCCTGGGCTTTCGGTCGAAACAACCTCAACGTGCCGGTTCCCCAGCGTTACCGTGCGCCCTCGAACATCACCAAGTATTCTGGGGAGACAAACCCCAGGATCTGGCTAGAGAACTACCACCTGGCTTACCTGGCCGGGGGAGCGGATAACGAGGCCTTCATCATTCGGAACCTCCCACTCTACCTCGCCGACACGACCTGGGCTTGGCTCAAACACCTCCCTCCTACCTCGATCAATTCATTGGGGGACCTCAAGGAGATATTCGTCGGACATTTCTAGGGGACCTATACCTGATCGGGAAACCCCAGGATCTGCGCAGCTGCACATAGGAGCCCGGCGAGTCTCTGAGGGACTACATCAAGCGGTTCTCTCAGTGATGCACCGAGCTCTCTCATGTGGCAGATACGGACGTCATCAACGCCTTTCTCTTGGGAACCACCAACAAGAACTTGGTGCATGAGCTAGGGAGAAATCAGCCACGCTCCACCAAGGAGCTGCTCGACATCGCCACCAGTTTTGCTTTCGGAGAGGACGCGGTCAGAGCTATCTTCGTCGCCTAAAGGGCAAGGGCAAGCAGGAGGAAGGAGCCGGTGAAGGTCCCTCCAACCATGTCTCAAAAAAGAAGAAGAAGGGGAAGCAGCGGCGAGAGATGAAATTCTTTGCCGCCATCAAACCAAAAGGCAAGAAGGCCACCACCAAGGAGGCGCCAAACTTCTTCAAGAAAAAGCTCAACGAGCCCTGCACCAACCATGCTTACAAGGTCGACCACCTCCTAAAGGATTGCGAGACCATGAAAAAGTTCCTGCTCGAGGAAGCTAAGAAGGCGGAGAAGAAGCGGCCCGACCCCCGGGCGGACAACACCGAGGGAGAGGAGCAAGGCGGCAACGAGGTCTTCCCAGCCAACTACAACTGCCTCATGATTTTCGGTGGGCCGAAGAGCTACGCGTTGAAGAGGGTCCAGAGGCTCGAGCGGTGCGACGTCTACCACGCCGAGCCGGTGACTCCCACCTTTCGCAGGTGGGCCAGCATCCCCATCACTTTCGACCGCTCCGACCACCCGTACTTCATGCCGTGGCCTAGACGCTACCCCCTCGTCGTCAGCCCCATCATCGCCAACAAGTGCCTTTCGAAGGTCCTCATGGGCGGCGGTAGCGGCCTCAACATTCTCTACGTCGAGACCCTAGACGCAATGGGGATCAGCCGCTCCCGGATCATCCTGACGGGGTCCCTTTCCATGGCGTCGTGCCCGAGAAGCAGGCGCAGCGGCTGTGGCAGATCGACCTCCCGGTCACGTTCGGGACACCACTCAACTTCCAGAAGGAGACCATCACCTTCGAAGTGGTCGGGTTCCCCGAAACCTACCACGCCGTGCTGGGCCGGCCATGCTACACAAAGTTCATGGCCATCCCAAACTACACCTACCTGGGAAGTGAGCCTAGCTCACTTGGCTACGTGACTCAATGTGGCACTACACCTAGCCACCTAGGTTCGAATCCCGTCGGAGGAGAATTTGGGTGCCTATTTTTCTAAAAAAATTAGTACTGTTGGGAACTTCCCCACAGTCTTTTCTTGTCAAAAACTACACCTACCTAAGCTAAAGATGCCGGGCCCAAAGGGGGTGATCATGGTTAGCTCGTCGGTGCAACAATCCTATGAGTGTGAGAAGCAGAGCTGTGACCTGGCCGACACAATCATCAACTTGGAGGAGCTCCACCTCCTCCATAGCTTAGCGAAGGTGGACGACCTCCCTGACGCCAAGAGGCCCACCGGGGTGAACTTTAAGCCAGACAAGGACACCAAACAGGTGCCCCTCAACCCCAACAGCTTTGACAGGAGGACGGTGTGCATTAGCGCATCCCTCTCCCCCAAATAGGAAAGCGCGCTCGTTGATTTCCTCCACGCGAATCAGTGAATATTCGCATGGATACCTTTGGAAATGCTAGGAGTTTCAAGGGATGTTGCCGAGCACGCCTTATGGATCAAGGCCGACTCCAAGCCGGTGAGGTAGCGACTGCGCGGCTTCGATGAGTGAGACGTAAAGACATCGGCGAGGAGCTCAAGAGGCTCTTGGCGGCTAGATTCATCAGGGAGGTGCGCCATCCCAGTGGTTGGCAAACCTCGTTCTTGTAAAAAAGAAAAATGATAAATGGAGAATTTGTGTCAATTATACTAGTCTTAATAAAGCATGTCCGAAGGATCCGTACCCTTTGTCGTGTATAGATCATATAGTCAACTCAACCTTAGGGTGCGAAACCCTCTCCTTTCTCGACACCTACTCGGGCTACCACCAGATCCCAATGAAAGAATCCGACCAGGAGGCAACCTCATTCATCACCCTATTTGGGTCGTACTGCTACACGACCATGCCGTTCGGGCTTAAGAATGCGAGTGCCACCTTTCAGAGATGCATGGACAGCTGTTTCGGCAAGTATATCGGCGAAATCATCGAAATCTACGTCGACGACATCATCGTAAAATCTAGACGTACCGACCAGCACATCGCTGATCTTGAGAAAGCCTTCCAAAAGATGATCAAGAAGGGCATTAAGCTGAACCCCAAAAAATGTGCCTTTGGGGTCCCACGAGGGATGCTCCTAGGATTCATCGTGTCCCAGCATGGCATCGGGGCCAACCCCGACCAGATCAAGGCCATCACCAAGTTAGGGCCAATACAGAACATTAAAGAGGTACAGGACGTCATGGGGTGTCTAGCGGCCCTCAGCTGTTTCATCTCACACCTCGGGGGACGAGGCATGCCCCTCTATAAACTCCTAAAGAAGTTCGATGACTTTGAGTGGCACCCGAGGCTCAGGAGGCCCTCGATGGGATGAAGCGCCTCCTCTCCAGTCCACCCATCCTGACCCCTCTAAACAAAGGGGAGCTCCTCCTACTATATCTAGCGGCTATGACCCAAGTAGTTAGCGCCGCCATTGTGGTAGAAAGGGAAGAGGAGGGTCACACCCTCAAGGTGCAGAGGCCGGTGTACTTCATCAGCGAAGTACTTTCCCCGACCAAGACCTATTACCCTCAAACCCAAAAGCTTCTCTACACAGTGCTCATCGCTCGCAAGAAACTCAGGCACTACTTTGACTCTCATAAAATCGTCGTCATCTCCTCATTCCCGCTCGGGGAGGTCATCTAGAGCCCCGAGGCAACAGGGTGTATTACGAAATGGGCCCTAGAGCTAATGGGGCACGACATCACTATCGACGAAATATCGGCGATAGCTCTACCACGGGTATACCAATGGCAGTGATTTATGTGGAGGCACGTGGTGGAACACAAGCTAGATGGAACAGAAAGAACAGCACACACGGTTTACCCAGGTTCGGGCCGTCTGATGCGTAATACCCTACGTCCTGCTCTTCTGTTATTGCGAAAAGTTTCGAGTAGATCTGATGCCTTGGTAGGGGGGTCCTTGCCCGCCTTATATAGTCCGAGGGGCAAGGTTACAGATCCTAAGATCCCGAGGTGGTCGATTACAAAACAATCGTGTCCTAGTAGAAGTACAATTGGTTTCCTAACCGACTAGTTCCTTGTATGTCAAGCAACTCATTGTCCATTTAAGACCCCGACCAGTCCAAAAAGGCCGATCGGGCTTGATCCTGTGGGCTGGGCCGCCTTGTGAGCCGAGACTAAGGTCTAGCCGTGAGGGTATAGGGGCTAAACCCCCACAGCTAGTCCCCGAGCACCATGAATCTTGAGGAAACAGCATCGTCTTCTATTCGTCGACTACTTCCGATCAGCCACTCCTCAGAAAAGCTGGTAATTCATCAACCGACCAGTCCGAAGATCGACCGACCAGTTCATAGAGGAACCGACCAGTTCGTAGAGGAACCGACCAGTTCAGAGGAAGAAATCGACGTCCGTCATGACTCCAGTCGAAAGATGCATGTTGCTCTCAAAAAAGAAGAAAAAAGCAGCTCATGTTAAGTGATGTGGGCCCACAGTAGCACATGATATTAGATATCATTGGTTAATCACTTTCCAAAAATGGCGATATATGCTCATAATTGCCAATATAAAGACCAAAAAATAAATAGGCCCAGTCACTGCTGAAGTGACGTGGGCCCACATAGTCCCCAAGGTTGGTAGAAGATGAAAGTCATGTTGTGGCAAGCTTACTGATAAACTTCTTCATCCCCCGCCCTTGTGTCAGGCAAGCTCGGAGATAGACCTTTATGAAATTCTTCCTTCCTAGAGAAAGACAGGATAACCATACAGTTTGCAGATGCTAAGTTCAGTAACATAGCTAGCTGGGCCAAAGACCCATCAGAAGCCCAATGGCACAGCTGAAAATATCCGGTGTTTCAGAGGACAAAAAAGAGATGCCCGACGCGAGAATCGAGTGACGGTACGAGTTACCAAACCGCGGCGGTTCGACTTCAGTCGTGGACGTAATGATGGCGCCGCCCCATCGTGGGAAAGTGGCCCATCATGAAGTTGGAACGCCGACCCCTCGTCTGGCTCGCCTTCTGTACTGCCGCCTATAAATACGGCGCGCGTCTTGGGGGAAAAACAATCTTCCCCAGAGTAAACCCTAGTCCCAATCCTCGCCTTCCATCAACTCGCCACTGAAGCTGTAGCCAAATGGAGTCGAGAAAGCGCGCGGCGGAGGGCTCTCCGAGCACACAGCCCCGGCGGCGACGCCGCAACGACGGGTAGGTATCACATTGTGGTAGATTTACTTTTCACCGAAGAGATACTAACGCCATTCGTTGATTTGCGCAGGGTTCCTCTTCTTGGGGCGTCCGCGCCACAGCTCCTCCTCACCGCCGAAGAAACCGGCGAAGGGAGCAGCAGCGGGCGACACGGTATGGTGACCCGGACGGTTGCCATGGCTGACCTTCGTGATCGGCTGAGCGCCGCGATGACGGCGCTGGAGGTCGCCGAGACGGAGGCGCAAGGAGCCCGTGCCAACCAGGAGGCCACCGACCAGCGGGTGGCCGAACTGGAGGAGGAACTCGAGGTGGTGCTTCCTGCGGCAGAGGCCGTTGTCGACCTGGTGGGAGCTGCCGGCGATACCCTCCAGGAGCGGCTGGAGAATGCACCCGGGCGCATCCGGGAAACGGTGTCCCGTGGTGTGCGCCGCTGGGTGGCTTCGCATCGGCCGTGGCCGGGCCCGGTGCAGTGCGTAGCTCCGGGCGTTTGCCGGCCTCCCGGAGGGCGAACACGTCGCCGACCTGGAACATCTTATCCAGGACTTCGCCGATGTCGCCGAGCCATAGCAGAGGAGGTGACCACCGAAAAGGTCATCGAGGACGCGCCATAGTGCTCTGGCAGTTGTACTCAAGGCGCTTGGTAGAAGACTGCTTTACGACAGTCCTTTGACGAGCTTCTTGGCTTCAACCTCTGGTGCTCTAGGACCGGTCCTCGGATGGCGCCCAGTAGGGCGCTTGGTTGAAGACTGCTTATTGCAGTTCCATGGGTTTACTAGCCCTTGAGCAGAAGCTTTGACGAGGTTCGAGGCCTTGCCCCCAAGCGCTGTAGGATTTTTGTAGGGAAAGAATTATGTAGTCTGTATCTAGGCATACTGTAAACAGCTCTGAAGTAATCCTGCTACCTTGCATTTTCATCTGTAATGAAAACCGTGCAATGCCCAAATGTTACTATCTTGTATAATATGGCGCATATCATAAGTTGATCGACCAGTTTGCTTTGAAGAGAGCCAACATTCGCATATTTTGTAGTCAATTGCTAATACCCTTGTAGCCGACTGAGCAGTCTCCAGGAAGAACAGATCGACCACTTGGATTAATACGCTTCATAACAAAGTACGTGATCGCCAGCCTGATCTGGTCGACCAGAGAAAAGACTTCAAGTCCCCAGCCTGACTGGTGGTCCTAAAACCAGTATAAAATGAAAATTGGGCCCATCGTAGTATTTTATACCGCGTCAAAAAAAAAAACCATACCCACCAAACGTGGCCCAAGAAAGCCCAGTTAAAAATTAGGGTAAACGGTCGTCAACAGCGATCTCCTCGGGGGGGTCAATGGGCCACCCGCATAGTATAAATAGTCCGTCGGCCGCCGCCCACATTTCACTCGTCGTCAGTTGTTTCCATTTCCTTCGCCTTCAATCTCGGCAATCTTTCGATCTAGATTTCCATCTAACACACCACCACTCCTCATTCAACCCTCATCGGAGATAATGGGGAAGAAAGCGACCAAAGCCGAGACGGAGCGCAAGAAGCTGCTGGAGGCGAACTAGGAGGTCATTTGCCCACGCCGGAGTCGTTGGCGACAATGGCGGAGGGAGGCCTGCTGCCCGGCCAGGATCTGCAAGTGTGGAGAGCGCCGGCCAAAGGTGATCGATTTCCAAACCCGTACCCTGATGAGGTTGTAGTCTTCGAGGATTATTTCCTGCGGGGATTAGGAATTCCAGTGCACAATTTCCTTAGGGATTTGTGTATTTTCTGAGGGATAGCTCTGTGCAATCTTCCCCCAAACTCAATCATAACCCTAGCCATCTTCGTGACGTACTGTGAGTGCTATCTGGGAATAGCACCACATTTCAATCTATTCCGGTATTTGTACGTCCTGAAGAAGAAAGGCGTAGGATCTGAGGGATCTCAGGTAGCAGGCGGGTGCTACCTGGCTCTGAGGAAAGGTGTCAAACCCAACTGGATGAACATCCAGCACACCTCCAACACCAAAAACTGGATGAAGCGCTAGTTCTATATCAACAAGAATCTGGAAGGCCGACCAGTCCCCTGCGACATTACCAAGATTCCTGAAGCAAATCCGAACTGGTCGGAGATGCCTGATGAGAATGGGATGGCCCAAGTTGAAGAACTGTTATCCTTAATGGATTTCAGCAACATTGATGGCATTGTGGTGGCCACCTAGTTTGTGGGACACCGTATCCAGCCCTTGAAAGAAAGGGTGCATTGCATGTTTGAGTATGAGGGCCGCAAGGATCCCTCCAGAGAAAGAGAGGAGAGTCTGGAGCCCAAGGAGGTATCCACCCGGCTATCGAAGATGTTCCAGAGCTATGCCTCATATGAATAGCCGAGGACGAGTGTGGCTCCTTACTGTCTGAAGAATCCTTGCCCCGAGGTTTGTAAATATCAAAAATTCTCTTTTTGTGTACTCCTGTATTGATCTTGTTAGACAAATGACAAAATCATTGCTTATGTATTTGTACAGGATCTTCGTGTGTATGTCTCTGATGTGCTAGTAGGAGAATTGCCGATTGGCGAGGCACTCCGGGGACAACAAAAAAAGGCCAGGCCGACGCCAGAAACCGAAGATATTGAAGAGCAGCCCGAGTCCCTAGAAAGACGACGGAAACGCAAAGCAACAGGCAAAGCACCAATGCCCCCTCCTCCAGAAAAGAAGGCGAAACCCACCAAGAGCAAGCTTGGTGGCAAACTGAAAATTGGTGAGGAGCGGGAGCAACGACGCCGAGCAGTTATTGAGAGCTCGGGTTCAGATTCAGAGGACGTGATTCCCTTGAGCAAAAAGTTCAGGGCCAAACACACCAAAGAACAAGCCCAGCTAGCGCCGACCACTGGAGAAGCACCACCCAACCGTCCCAGTGCTCGACCAGAGGGACCAAGAGTGGCACCGGCGAAGGGACCAGGCATGGCAACCAAACCAGCTACCGATCAGACCAAAGGAGCCATGAAACTCCGAAAACAGCGCAGCCAAAGGCAAGAGCTGAACGAGGTCGGTGGTCGGCTTCTAGTGGAGGCAGCGGCAGGGCATTTGGCATGTCTTTCAAGCAGTCCTCCAGGTATGCTGTCGATGAAGTCCGTGCTTGTATTTGTGATGCAACTAATGGCACCATCATAATTGAGTTGATAACTTGTGACCAGGCCACCCAACGTTGATGAGGAGGGAGGTGAGGACCGGCAACCCGGAAGTGGCGCCGACCGTGTCAGTACGCAAGACGACCGGGGGCCGGAGGTCAACCACCCAAGTTTTGAAGGTACTACTGCGTCTCCTCGGCAGTCTCCTGAAGAGCCGCGAAAGCAGGAGGTCGGTCATGTAGTGCAGACCAAAGCTCGGTCTGCTGGTGTCGGCCGGAGTAAATCGAAGAAGACGCCGAGCCCTCAAGACATGCCAGAGCCAATGGAAGAAATTAAGGGGCATCCAGAAAAGCCCGGGCGAGTCTATGGGAAGTCCAGCTTCATAGCCCGCCAGGTAAGTGGTGGTGAATGGCAGGTCTTCGAATCCAGGGTCGACGCCCCGATTCAAGACAACATCGAGCAGAGCTTCAAATGCTTGCGAGAGCATGTGCAGGTACGCGGATGATAATGAGAACGTCGTTGAAGTGTAGGCTATTAGCCAGAACTAACAACCGTGGTTATGTAGGGGCTGCAAAATCTTGCTGAGGAGCGAGGCGCAATGATCGACCAGTTCCGGCCCACGATGGCCGAGAACCAGTGCCTGCAAGAAGATAATGCGGCCCTAACTTATAAAGTCAACGTTCTGGAGGGCCAAAAGAAGGGTAAAATATCGCTTTCGATGTAATTTTTGTCATGCCCAGACTGTATGCTGTGCCAATTCTTGTATTACATCCTTGTAGAGCTTGAAGATGAGAAGGCCAAGGTAGAACAGCAGGTCGAGGACCTAAAGGCGGAGATAGCAGGTATTTGAAACTGCTGTTTTGAGCATATGGTGTTGTAACATCATGCTAATGTCTGTCTACATATCGGTCAGGGCTCCGAAGCAGGCACATGTCGCAGTTTCAGGTGCTGGCCGAAGAAAACACGCGCATCAAGGAGCGATGCAATTGGTCGAGACAGGACTAAAGCCACTGATGAAGGTCTTGGCGCCAGAGGAAGCGGCCGTGCTTGATCCGACGCACCGTCTAGAAGCGGTGGTAGGTGTGTGCCAGCGAGTATGGGAGCTGTTCAAAAGCTACATCCAAGACGTTGGCCAGTTTGTTGCTGCGTCCGTACTGTCCTTGGTGCGGACGCACTATCCCAAGATCGACCTGAGAGGATCGAGGAAGGAGCAACAGCAACCTACACGCCAGATCAAGTCAAGGCGATCCAGGCCAACTTCAGGGGTACTG
Source organism: Chrysopogon serrulatus (assembly GCA_015844335.1). Taxonomy (NCBI): domain Eukaryota; kingdom Viridiplantae; phylum Streptophyta; class Magnoliopsida; order Poales; family Poaceae; genus Chrysopogon; species Chrysopogon serrulatus. The sequence continues at coordinate 262,563 of JADLZL010002848.1, forward strand.
CTGCCATTGTGATGGAGAACATCTCGCTCCTTGATGAAGGATCTGCCAGCCTATCTCCGCAACAGGATTAGTACTGCTGTTGTAACAATATCACACTCCACTTAATTCGTGCCCGACCTGTACCGGGTTGAGCGTGCTTGAATTATTAATTCCTTTGTCGTGGTCGATCTGGGAAGGAAGCAACGTACAGTTGTTATAAAAATTCATAGTAGAATATAGAAAAAACCGTAATGCCACGGAAAAATTATTTGTAAAAGATGGGTGAACCGAAAGCCCGTGGTTCCTCTCGGACATATCAGCCCTTACGGTACGTAGGTGACCTCTGTGGAACGGCACTGATGCGGAACTCTTAGGACCCCAGTACCCATAGGGGGGCAGTCAAGTAACCTTCCAGTGCTCTGTGGCTCAGGGCCGTAACACGTAACGGATAGGTTAGAGAATCTGCCGCTTCTGATAGTCCCTATTGAGGCACTACGAACTGGTCGGTTCACACACAAAAATTCTTTAATAGAAAACATGTTGAAGTAAATGGGAATTTTTATTGATCATAAAAAAGGTACATGAAAGGGAAAAGGTACATATCTTTATTCTATTCTTCTATCAGGGGTAGAATCTTATAAGCTGTTCTATGTGCCATGAATTAGGCTCATCGATGCCATTTAAAGTGCAGAGCCTATAAGATGTAGGCCTAGTTACTGCCTTTATCATGAATGGCCCCTCCCAGTGTGAGGACAGCTTGTGTAACCCTTCGGTTTTCTGCTTGCGCCGGAGGACCAGATCACCGACCACGAAGAAACGACTCCGGACGTTACGATTGTAGTAGCGACGCAATGTGGCCAAGTACCGAGCGTTCTGAACGCATGTGTCAAGGCGTCGCTCTTCCAGGGTATTGATGTCGAGCTCTCGTGCTTCATCTAAGGTGTCCTCATTGTAATATTTGATCCTGGGGGAGCGGTCTGCCACTTCTGCCGGTAGGACAGCTTCCAAGCCGAATATCATGAAGTACGGAGAGACGCCTGTGCTGCGACACGGCTGTGTGCGCAGTCCCCAGACTACCGCCGGGAGCTCTTTCATCCAGCGTCCTGGGTAGAGACCGTCTTCACGGAATAGTTGCTTTCGTAAGGCGTCAATGATCATCCCGTTGGCGCGCTCGACCTGGCCGTTAGCCCTTGGATGGGCGACAGATACGTACTTCACTTGTATGGAGAGGTCGTCACAGAAGTCCCAGAAATGACTTCCCGTGAAAGTACTGCCAAGGTCGGTATGCCGAACCGATGAATGACTTCGTTAAGCATCTCGGAGGCTTTCTGGGCTGTTGCCGTGACCAATGGTTTGTACTCGATCCACTTGGAGAATTTGTCTATTAGAACATAGACATACTTAAAACCGCCTGGTGCTGTTTTAAATGGTCCAATCATGTCGAGTCCCCAGCATGAGAAAGGCCAGGACACCGGTATCGTCTGTAGTTCACGTGCAGGGACATGGATCTGTTTGGCGAAGAATTGGCAATTCTTGCAATGCCGGACCAGGTACTCTGCGTCAGCCACAGCACTGGGCCAGTAAAATCCAGCTCGGAAAGCCTTGCCGACCAGTGCTCTAGAGGCCGCATGGTTGCCACAGGAACCAGAGTGGATATCTCTGAGGAGGTCGATGCCATCTTCTGGTGTGACGCACTTCTGGAGTACCTCAGACTTGGCATTCTTTCGCATGAGCTGGCCATCGACCAGTATATAGTGACGGCTTCGGCGGATTAGTCTATCAGCATCGTCCTTATCACTTGGCAGCACCTTACTCGTGAAATACTGGAGGAAGGGTATGCGCCAGTCTATCGAAGACGTCGCAGACGACTGGTCGACTAGTTCATGGACAGAGGAGGCCACCGACTCGAGTGCCGGTTGTTCACTGGGAGCCGCCGGTTGTGATGGTGCAGGTGCCACGGGTGTCGCCGATTGTTGCTCTTGCTGAATGGAAGGAGTAACCAGATCTTGGACGAAGACCCCGTGTGGGACTTCTGCTCGGGAAGACCCGAACTTGGAGAGTTCATCCGCTGCTTGGTTTTCACTTCTTGGGACGTGAATGAACTCAAGGCCGTAGAATTTATCCTCGAGTTTGCGGATTGCTGCGACGTATGCGTCCATCTTCTCATTGGCGCAGTCCCAGCCTTTGTTGACTTGATTGATGACCAGAGCTGAGTCACCATAGACTAAAAGCCTTTTGACTCCAAGTTCTATTGCGATGCGGAGCCCGTGTAATGCAGCCTCGTATTCTGCTGCATTGTTGGAGGCTTTGAAGTGGATACGGAGGACGTATCTCAGCTATCCTCCTGAAGGAGCAATGAAGAAAATTCCTGCGCCAGCACCTCCTATGTTTAAGGAGCCGTCGAAATACATCTTCCATTGCTCTTGTACCGTGTCAGAGACAGGCAAAGTCATATCCGTCCACTCGACCAGGAAATCAGCCGGATTGCACGAGATTTAATGGTGGTCCCGCCAAGGAAGCGTAGCTCAAAAAGGATCGAGCTCGACGCCCACTTGACGATCCGACCGGTGGCATCTTTATTGCGCAGGATATCGCCCAAAGCGCATATTCAAGTGACAATAGTGATGTTATACTGCTGAAAATAGTGAGAGACCTTCCTCTTTCTGACCAGAATCGCATAAAGGAGTTTCTGAATATGTGGGTACCTCTGCTTAGTTTCGTTGAGCACCTCGCTGATGTAGTAGATTGGTCTTTGGACAGGGTAGACAGATTGTTGTTCATTGCGCTCAACCACCAGGACGGTGCTGATTACCCGGTCGGTGGTGGCGATGTAGAGTAGAAGGCGCTCGTCTATGACGGGAGCTGTGAGGACGGGGGGTGACGACAAGTATGTTTTTAGTTCGTTGAAGGCCCTGTCAGCTTCTTCGGACCATACGAACTTTTCTTTGGCCCTGAGTAGCCGAAAGAAAGAAAGGCCCTTATCGCCAAGCCAGGATATATATCTGCTCGAGGCTGCCATGCACCCTGTCAGCTTTTGGATATCTTTTACGCACTTGGGAGGCTTCATATCCAGGACGATTTTTACTTTTTCAGGGTTAGGGCGTATGCCGTCTTGACTGACGACACTACTGAGCAGTACCCCAGAAGGTACGCCAAACACACATTTGTTCGGGTTGAGCTTCCATTGAAAAACGTTCAGGGCTTTGAAAGCCCTGTCGAGGTCCTCAATCAGAGTTGAGGCCTCTTTGGTTTTTACCACTACGTCGTCAACATAGGCCTCACACAGTCCATCGCGGATTTCAGCTTCCAGGCATTGCCGTATGGCGCGTTGGTAAGTTGCACCAACGTTTTTTAAGCCGAACGACATGGTCGTGTAGCAATAGGCCCCAAAGTGGGTGATGAAGGATGTCTTTTCCTGGTCGGCTAGCGCCAGGGCTATCTGGTGATAGCTTGAGTAGCAATCTAAGAAAGAAAGCAGTTGGCAACCCACAGTTGAGTTGACCACCTCGTCGATGCGAGGGAGCAGGAAGGGGTCTTTTCGGCAGTGTTTGTTGAGATCGGTATAATCAACGCACATTCTCCATTCATTATTCTTTTTGCGTACAAGGACCGGGTTTGCTAACCAGTCCGGATGGAATACCTCTCTAATAAAACCGGCATCTAAAAGCCCGGTAATTTCTGCCCTAATCGCCTCCTTCCTGTCTTGAGCAAATCGTCGTAGCTTCTGCTTGACTGGTTTGGCTGTCTCGGAGACATTAAGGAAGTGCTCAATCCGTTCCCTAGGGACACCGGGCATGTCCGCAGGTTTCAAGGGAAAACATTTATGTTCTCCTGCAGGAAACGGACGAGCGCGTCTTCCTATTTGGGGTCGAGGTCGGCCCCGATCATAGCGGTCTTGCTCGGCTCGCCGGGGACCAAAGGGACCTTTTTGTGCGCCTTGTTGACCGCATCGGGGCGGTTGTGTTGCTTCACCGGAGCTTCAAGTTCAGCAGGCTTGGACACTCGAAGCTGGTAGGTGACTTCCTCCAAGCGACTCTTGGCTTCTTCGGCTTCGGCAGCGGCGAAGGCACTTGTTTCACAGGCATGAGCCATGAGAACATTACCGCATAGAGATAAGATCCCTTGCTCGGTTGGCATCTTGAGGACAAGGTAGCCGTAGTGCGGGATAGCCATAAACTTGGAGAGAGCTGGTCTTCCAAGAATAGCGTGATAGACGCCGTTGAAGTCGGCCACGATGAAGTTGACGTAGTCGACGCGGAAGTGCTGCGGTGTGCCGAACTGGACTGGCAGCGAAATCTGACCGAGGGGCATGGAAGGCTTGTCTGGCATGATGCCCCAGAAAGGCGAATCACACGGCTCGAGCTGATCTTCTGGTAAGCCGAGCTCTAGGAAGGCGCTGCGGAACAAAATGTTGAGGGCACTGCCGCCGTCGATCAGAACTTTTTCAAATCGGACATTCCCAATGACTGGATCGAGGATCAGAGGGAAACGACCAGCTTCTAGAAGCTTGGCCCACATGTCCGACCGGCTGAATGATATGGCTTGCTTAGACAAGGCTGGAACCCTGACGTCGGCGACGAGGTGATCGGCCTAGGCGAGGGCGACAATGCGACGCCTGAGGAGCTTTTTATCCCTCGTGTTTTTGGTCGCACCTTTGCCCCCGAAGATGTAAGCAGTTACATGCTTCTCTGGGTCCTTATAGGCGTGTCGAGGGTTCTTGCCGTCTTCTTCTTCTTCGTCGGACTTGGGGCGTGAGGCAGGCTTCCTTGGATAGTCCTTCTTGTTGGTGCGCTGCTTCTTGCGAGCGAAGATGCGGACGAAGCCATGACATTCGCCGAAGGTGTGTCCTCTGTTCGGATGACGAGGGCAATCTTTGTTCAGTATCTTGTCATACTCGCCGAGGTCACCGTCGACGTCCTGCTTCTGCCCCTTGTCGGCGTTGTAGACGGAGTCACGTTGTCGACCACTGCTGTAATGACGATTGTCATTGTCGTCGTTCCGTCGCCGGTGTGGTCAATCATTGCCGCGATGGTTGCGGTCATCGTGGCGGTCGCTGCCCCGATCGTCGCGGCGCTGGGTGGTGCGATCGTCTCTCTTGAAGTTGCGACGGTCGGGACCTGGCCTTCGGCTATGATCCGGATCCTTATCATCGTCCTCATGAGGCTTGATGCGCTTATAAAGGTCAGTGCAGCCGTCCTCGTAGAGGGCTTCGTAGACCCGTGCCCATGCTTGAGCGATGTTGAACATGTCCTCCATGGTTGAAGGATTCTTCCGAAGGAGCTCTTTCCGGAGGTCGAGGTTGCGTGGCTGTCGGAGTCCGGAGATGAAGATACCGATTGCTTCTGGAACTGAGAGGTCGGGGACTGTTACCCAGACTTCGGAGAAACGGCGAATATAGTGCCGGAGTGACTCGTGAGCTGAGTCGTGTATTTGGGCCAGCTCGTACTTCGAGCCGGGTTGCTCACAAGTTGGTCGGTAGTTATCCACAAACATCTCTCGCAGCTGAGGCCAGTTGTGGATTGAGCCATCCCTCTGGCGTAGCAGCCACCGGTTGGCGGACTCGCCGAGTACTACCGGGAGGTAGTTAGCCATGGCGAGCTCATCGCCGCCTGCGGCTCGGACAGTGGTTTCGTAGATTACCATCCACTGCTCGGGGTCAGCTTTGCCGTCGTAGTGCCTGAGGTCCCCGATCTTGAAATTCCTGGGCCAGTTGACTTGGCGCAGGCGCTCGGAAAAACACCTGGGGCCCGGGGCCCCGTACCGAGCTCGGTATCTGTCGTTGATGACGTCGCGGAGGTCGGACAGATGCGGCTGGTTAACTTCTTGCGGTGCGCTGGGCAGCCTGTTGCCGCGGCCATCTGGTCGGCCAGGACGATCACGGTCCTATCCCGCACGATGGCTCTCCCTGTCCCGATCGTTGGCGGCGCCACCTTCGACTCGATCACGTCGAGAACTGCGGGAGCGACGGCTCCTGGAGGGTCCGGCGGACGGCTCACGCATGATGTTCACCTGAGCCTCCGCGGCATTGAGGTGGTCGAGGACAGCTTCGATTTTCCGGCGTGGCTTGCATGTTGCGGAGTCGCTCAACTGCTGCAGCGATGTTGGCACTGGGCGTCTTGTGAACTCGTCTTTCACCGACCAGATCAAACTCATTGGCGAGGTTTCTGGGCGGCATCCTTCCTCTTTGGCGTACTGCTTGCGGGGCATTTGGTGGATTGGCGCCGGCATCTTGCGCCCCGTCAGCGGCTCCTCCTCCGCCAGCAGCTTGGGCTTCGGGTTGGGGAGGTGGCTGAGCCTCGAGCCGGCGTCGCGCCCGATCTGCATTGCGGGCCAACCTGTCTTCACGTTCCTGAGAAGTCTCTATGATAGGCTCCCCTTCATCTTGGCTGATGTTGAAGACGGTCCTTCCGAAACCTGGCGGGTATTCCGGGAAATTAGTGACGTCTACGAGCTGCGCCACCCTCTTAGTGAAGTCGTCGTCGTCAGACTCAATGGCCGTCGAGGAGCTTAGCGAAGTTGCTGCGCCGTCCAAGCCCGAGATAGATCTTGAGCCGGCTTCCTCCTCGATAGTGGGAAGGGAATGACTGGAGGCTTCTTCGCTGTGGACGCAGTTGATGGTGTGCCTTGCCGTCCCGTCAAAGTGGAAGTCGGCCAGTTGAGCTGGAGGCCACTGCTGAGCGTGGAAACGCTGCTCCACCTGTTGCTGGTACGCAGCAGATGCGTTTGGCATGCCAAAGGGGAAGAATTCCCGCCCCGGCACGTGTCGTGGACTGATCCACGGACTCGACCGACCCGATTGCCGGGCCGGCCGACGCTGCCTGTTGGGCTCCCCCGCACCAAGATTCGCAAGAGGAACGCGACCACGAAGGCCGTGGTCGGTTGGACTGTAGACGGTCCCTGGACCTGTTGTCCGTGTTGGTTTGTGCGGGCCTGAACGCCGCGCCGAGGACGGAGCCCGATCAGATCGGATCTTGGTCCCCGAACTCGCCTGGCACGGGCCTGTGCGCCGTGCAGCGGATGAATCGTGATCTCAGGCTGGTTGGCGCGAGCTTGAGAGTCACGTCTTGCCGTGGCCAAGCCTGAGCCTGGTCGTCGGAAAGGATTGGCGCGGACCTGAGTACCGTGCCTGATCGCCGGCAGATTGGAATCTGGTCGGCGTGGAAACCCAGTGCAGACCGGAGCCCGGCGCTGGCGTTGTTGAACCAAGGTGAAGCCGTCACCATCGGCCTGGTTGCGAACCGACTCCAACTGGTCGATGATCTCCTCTAGGCCTCTTCCAAGGTGGTCGATGGACTCGAGGAGATCGGAGTTATCGATCTGCCTCCTCTGATAGCGAGGCAGCGGTGGTCGAGTCGCCGGCCATGGTCCCCTAGGGCCTGAGCCCGGGGGAGGCGGTGGCGGTGCTTGAGGCGCGGTCGCCCGGTCGGCCGGAATCTCCACGGTGCTTCCTGTTCCAGTAACGGTCCAGGTGACCGAGCCAACGGTGGATGTAGATCCAGCTTCAAATTCCATGGTCGTTGCGAATAACACCATCTTGCTTGCCCTAAAATCCATCGCGCACCCCCTACCTGGCGCGCCAAACTGTCGACGAAATATCGGCGATAGCTCTACCACGGGTATACCAATGGCAGTGATTTATGTGGAGGCACGCGGTGGAACACAAGCTAGATGGAACAGAAAGAACAGCACACACGGTTTACCTAGGTTTGGGCCGCCTGATGCGTAATACCCTACGTCCTGCTCTTCTGTTATTGCGAAAAGTTTCGAGTAGATCTGATGTCTCGGTAGGGGGTCCTTGCTCGCCTTATATAGTCCGGGGGCAAGGTTACAGATCCTAAGATCCCGAGGTGGTCGGTTACAAAACAATCGTGTCCTAGTAGAAGTACAATTGGTTTCCTATCCGACTAGTTCCTTGTATGTCAAGCAACTCATTGTCCGTCTAAGACCTCGACCAGTCCAGAAAGGCCGATCGGGCTTGATCCTGTGGGCTGGGCCGCCTTGTGAGCCGAGACTAAGGTCTAGCCGTGGGGGTATAGGGGGCTAAACCCCCACAATCACCTACTTGCCACAGACCACCATCAAATCCCAGCTGCTGGCAGATTTCGTCGCGGAATGGATGGAGGTCTAGCTTCCCTCAGCCCCGATGGCACGGGAGTACTGGACGATGTACTTCGACGGCTCGCTGATGAGGAAAGGTGCGGGGGCTAGACTCATTTTTGTCTCGTCGCTCGAAGTACGGCTAAGGCACACCATTCGATTGCATTTCCTAGCTTCTAATAACATGGCAGAGTACGAGGCCCTGTTGAACGGTCTACGAATCGCCACGGAGTTGGGAATCCACCGCCTAGAAATCAAGGGCGACTCGCAACTCGTTGTCGGGCAGGTCATGAAAGAGTTGAGTTCCCACGACCCCAAAATGGCCATGTAGCACCGAGAAGTCTGGCGGCTGGAGGACAAGTTCGACGGCCTCAAGGTCGTCCACATCCCTCGACAGGATAATGAGGCCACCGACGCACTCGCCAAGATGGCATCTGAAAGGGAGCCATTCCCGACGAGCGTTTTCACCAGCGATCAACTCAAGCCCACAGTCCGTCCCTGTCGAGGGTCAAAACCAAGGCCCTCTAAGGACCGGGATTAAACAACTTTCAAAAACAAAAATAGCATGCCAGAGCGAGATGCTCACGGCCCAGCCCGCGGCGCGAAGCCAAAAGCATTCCTGGCCCAACAACAACAACTAGCTAAGGCCCGCGGGATAAAGCCACCGCCAGGGGATCGACCCCCCGGGCGAACTCTGATTCGCCCGACCCCTACCCATCGCGGGGGTGGGGGCAGAGTCCGACCCTGTCCCAGCAGACAGAGCCAGGACGCGCCGTGCAGATTCCCTCCAAGTCAGGCAACGGCGCCGCACAGTTCTGTAGTGGTCACGAGGACGCACCGTATCCTCTTCGGCAGTAGGAGACGGGGCCACCAAGTAACCCTAGGGTATTTCGTTGCTCCCATGCCTCCGATCTGACAGGTATGGAGCTGATCCCTGTACTGCCCTGGTACGTATGGGTTACACATTCCCATTGGGAGCGCCGGATCCCGTACCACCCCATGACAGTTCGACCCGACCGGTACGGATAAAGGAGTGCCGCTCGTACCGACACCGTGGCCAACGTACTGAACGACGACCGGGCTGAGCCACACTCTGCGGGGCAAACCAGGCGTGTCAGGAATCAACCCTGCATACCTGGTGATGCCACGGCTGGCTCTCTATAGGCCAGCACTTGACCCAAAGTACCCACAGTCAACTAAGCTGCGCAACTCCGTTCAGGTATAGCCCTGCCTACCTGAAAGGGCTACAAGACCAGGAGGAGGGACGATGACGTCTGCTACAGTGCCCGCGGTGCTTCCAGGAATGTCCCAACCCTTGTAGGCCACGCCTCCATGTTCATTACACGCGCATGCCCTTTCCTGTGAGCCTCCCCTTGAACTATAAAAGGGTGGACTTGGGCCCCTGAGCACGTGTGTCCTCCACCCGATTCACACTACACATACGATACAAACCACTTCGACCCCTCTTGTACTGCCCCATACGAGCTCCCGAGTAACACGACCCCGCTCTCACTGGATGTAGGGTGATTTGCCCAAACCAGTATACATCGACGTGTCCACTTGGGAAACCATCTCGAGGATAAGTGCGCTCTCTTTCGATTACTCGTTGGTGTCCATTCTCGACACCGACAGTTGGCACGCCAGGTAGGGGGGCAAGCGCACTTCTACGATTTCACCAGCCTCGGGATGGCCATGCATCGCCTCAACCTCACTCCCGGCGCCCGAATCCGTTTCAGAGAGCTAGATTTCATTGTTAGGGAGGACGGTGTGACTTGGCTGGCTCCCGAGCCGCTAGTTGCTCTCCCTAACGCCAACGGCGTCAACCCTGCACTGATGCAGGAGCCACGGGCAAACAGCACAAGTTGTAGGCCCACCCCCGACGCGATCGACGACCTTGCGGTGGCTATGGGCAGCGTGAGTCTCCAGCCGACGACGCCGCCGGTTGACCACGGGCCCGAGCGGCCGTGAGCGCCAGCTCCGACGATGGCACCAGAAGCGCATCGGGGGCCCCCAACGTCGTAGCGGCTTCATCAGGCTTCGGACGTACGGGAGCTCACGGAGCTGGATCGATAGCTCTTGCCCTATCTAGGGCCCTACCCTAGCTTTGAGGAGGTTTTCCTGGTCTCGTACTGGTACGACGCCATCATGGAATACCTCATGGGGGAGATCCTATCCCTCGGACGGTTCTCATCTAGCAGGCATCTGAGTCTGCTCCGTTTGGGTACCACAACGCCATAACCACCATGGCGCATCTCATCCTGAGAGGGATCACGCCTACCCCTGAGGACGTCGAGCTCGTGGCGGCAGCCGGGCCACTCGTCGAGCCCGTCTTTATGTCGGACTCTGACGAGTATCCTGACTCAGGCGACGATGATTTGGTGGCAAACGGGCCCTACGCCGGGCCTATGTACGTGCCGGACTCCGACGGTTATACCGGCTCGGGCGACGACGATAGCTCCGGCTTCGACCCGTTTTGGGAGTGCTTCATGGCGGAAACTCCTGAGGGCCGGGTCGACGACGTTGCCCCTGAGGAGGAAGGCATGCTCAACCCAGCTCTCGAGCGGACGCCGTCACCACGACGATCGCACACTCCACCGACCTCGCATTCTGACAGCTCCGACGAGCAGCGGTAGCCGATGCGCAACGCCGACCTTGACGGCGAGCGGCACAAGGCCGACCGCGACCACGAGCACCATCGGGGAGACGGTTCCCCACCTTACCGCTGAGCTGGGCGGGCACGAGGCATGGCCCATGACGTCCAGCGGTGGATCCTCAAGGACGACGATGGTCCTCCCCTCTTCACACGCGCGAGCCAAAACGTCGCGGCGGCGGCGGTTCTGCTCCAACAGCTACCACCCCCGACGACACCTGCTGAGTGGAGAACTCAGCGGGAAATTCGGCAGTTGCTGGATCGTGCGGCCGCGCTGCAGGCGGAAAGCTCACAATCGCAGCGTCGAGAAGCATCCCCGAGCCACCGCACGATGGACGGTCGCCGAGACCGGGAGCCATCCGTGCACTAACCAGCTCGGGCGCCTTCGAAGAGCCTGCCGCCGGTGCAGGAACGCGTCGGACCCATTCGAGACGCTCAGGTCATCCTCCATGCCCGAGCACGGGAGTACAGCCCACGTCGAGGGGGGCGCTTTGATCCTGAGGAGGACAGGGGTCGGAGCCCGCCTCCCCCAGGGCCACCGGCTTTCGGGCGGCATATTCTTCGCTGGCCTTTCCCGCGGCGCTTCTGTGCACCGACCACCATCACCAAGTACTGCAGGGAGATGAACCCTGGGACGTGGTTGGAAGACTACTGCCTTGCATGCGAGGCGGGGGGAGCCGACCACGAGTACTTCATCATACGGAACCTCCCTCTGTATCTAGCTGACTCAGCGCGGACTTGGCTAGAGCACCTCCCTGAGGGGTGCATAAACAGCTGGGCGGACCTCATCGACATCTTCGTCGGCAACTTTCAGGGCACGTATTCGCGTCCTAGGAACCCATGGGATTTGCGTAGCTGCCGGCAGAAGCCGGACGAGTCCCTGCGCGACTACATCAAGCACTTCTCCAAGCAGTGCACAAGCCTCTCTCATGTCATCGATGTAGACGTGATTGGGGCCTTCATCTCCGGCACATCCTGCAAGACCTTGGTGCACGAGCTAGGGCACCGCCCTTCTCGTACTACCAAGGAACTCCTCGACATGGCAACCAGCTTCGCGTCAGGGGAGGACGCGGTGGGTGCAATCTTCAACTCCCGCAGCAAGGCCAAGCGAGAGGAGGAGGGCGACGATGACCCCTTCGACTGCAAGGGCCAGAAGAAAAAGAAGGGCCATAAGGGGCGTCGGCAAAACGACAGCTAGCTCGTCGCAGCAGTCGACACCAAGGGAAAGAAGAAGGCACCGGCGAAGCCGCCGACCGACTACTTCGAGAAGAAGCTGGACCAGCCATGCCCTCATCATGAGGGTGTGGTGAAACACACTCTCCGCGAGTGTCGCCTGATCCCCAAGTTCTTTGGGGCAGAGAAGGGCAAGCCGAAAGCGAAGAGCAAAGCCGGCTCACCCTCCCAGAACGATGATCAGGGAGAGGAGGAGTCCGGATTCCCCCACGTCACCGACTGTCTCATGATCTTCGGAGGACCAGACTACTACGCCACGAGGCGGCAGCGCAAGCTCGAGCAGTGCATGGTCTGCCAAGTCGAAGCAATCGTGCCCGCGCCGTGCAAGTGGGCGAAACATCCCATCACCTTCGACCAGTCCAATCATCCGAGTACGTACCAAACCCAGGGCGGTACCCCCTCGTTGTCGACCCCATCGTTGGCACCAAGCGCCTCACCAAGGGGCTGATGGATGGGGGAGCGGCCTCAACATCATCTACCAGACCACCATCAACGCCATGGGGGTCAACCGTGCCAAGATCCGCCCTGGAGGGGCACCGTTCCATGGAGTTGTGTCCGGACAACTGTTGGTATTTTTAACTGCACTCCATTAAATAAGTTTTAAGTAGGATTATCCGCAAGCGCACAGATATCATACCAGTGTCACATTTTACCCGGAGGTTTTAAATATCGTATCCACAGGGAACAGTTGTGATGATGACAACGTCTATAAACTTAACCCTACAATTAGGCTAGATCATATCAAGAAAAAAAGGAAATAGCTAATGTACTCTAGTTCTGACTCCGGTAAACTTTGTATAATATCGTCTTATCGAACAAGTGACCTGAATAGGAGAAGAAACAGAGTAATCTTCCTACCAGACACCTATAAGCCTATCAGTCCTATCAACGGGAAGTGGACTACAGAGGATTCAACGTAGCTATAAAGTCACCTACGCGAGCTACCACTATCCCATTTGATCGGGGGACATTCACAAGTAAATCTAGCCTAGGCACCACGCCTACACTATGAAATACTACTTCAACCAAGTAATGACCAAGATCAAAGCCCTCAATATGAGATGTGAACTAAAGAACGAATAAGAACAAGTTGCTTACTTAAATCGAAATGGTAAATACAAAAGTACCTCAGAACGCAGCTCCGGGCGAGGGAGCTGAATCCAGAAGAATACAGCCACGAAGAAGCACCGACATGCCGGAACTCCTCCAGAATCTCTACTCCTCTACTCAATCTCTCTAATCTCTAAACAAGACTAGATCTAGAAGAACTAGTCTCTCCTAATTGCTATATCTAGATGAACCAGATCTAGATGAACTAGAACTAGATCAACTAGAGGGACCCTAACCCTAATTATGTAGAGAATATGAAGCACCGGGGTGTAGAATGCCTCTAGGAGGGGCCTTGGGGCGTCATTATATAGGCCGAGGTGGAGTAGGGGGCAAGGAACCGCCACGTCAGCGATCCGCGTCTTCATCTCATGTGCACCGTCGGATCAAACCGACCTAAAATCGACGTAGGGATGCTTTGATTGGCTTCAAGGAACCGTGGGAGGAAGACTCGGAAGGCGACGGCCATCGGTGGAATTAGGGGCGTCGGCCGGCCCTGGTGGGGCCGGCCGGCCCCACTGGCTCCATTGCGGGCCCCGCTGCTTCGGGTGTCTTCTCGAACCTTCTTGATCCTGTTGGCGGTGTAGTTGCGTCGCGGTTAAGTTTCATGGTAAATTTGCACTTAAATCCCTCTTTTTGTCTTTTCTAGAAAATTCCCTAGAAATTTCACAAATCACCAAAACTCATGGAAATTGTCAGTTAAAACCCTAGACTAGTGTGTTTTCATGTTCTCCTTCGGGTTTAAAGTGCTAGTAAAAGTTGACGTTAACGACCGTCAACAATAACCCCCAATCTTACCTTTTGCCAGTCCCTTGGCAAACAACCCAAGATCTAGTTATTAATAAACTTGCATCAGGAGTTGCTACAATACTTTTATCTCTTTTAAGCACACTTGCTTTTAAACATAAATTTTCCTCCGGTTTAGACAAAACGGCTCTAACTTTCAAACTTACCCACTTTACCTTTAACTATGGAGCTTTACAGCTTTTGCATAAATCTTGAGCAATCGAAAGATAGAACAATCAAGTCAAGCACTATGTCTCAAATTCTTTACAGTACCAATATTCCAAAGTTTTGTAAATTTTCACAATAAAACTCAGAGCTTAATTGTATGACACCCTCAAGTCTCTTATTATATAGTATTTATGGATCTCACTGAGGCATTAATAAGGTCATGCCTTCCTACAACTAAGCATTTATAGTGGAGCTCATAGGAGTGGCATTAACAAGGATGAACATACTTGCAATTCATATATTGTAAAGTCAAACAATGGATCCACAGAGAATCGAGGCATTCAATCAAATCAAGATGTGCATGTGTATAGAATATGGTGGATAGGTGTATATATGGTATTTAGTGGCTAATCCTAATTCTACTTTTGCTCTTTGAAAATAACTCCCTCCTTAGAACTTTTTCGCGGAAAAACATGGGCTATCTTTATTCTCTCTCTTTTCTTTTTTTTTCTTTTTTTTCCGGGGAGGCGGGCATCTATGTACCCATTGTTTTAATTGCTGGGACACTTATCCATCTTTTACTCCCCTTTTTTTCAATACTTTTTTTAATACTTTTGCATAGCCACATGCATCCTTTGAATATAAATAATTGGAGAGACAATGATAAGAATTTAGAGCAATTAAATGAGGGTTGTCCCATAGGGTATATTTTTAGGTGTTTACTCCTGATGTAGGAGAAAAATATTTTTAAGGTGGATCTAGATGAAAGTGGAAATGACTGCGCTTACATCCTAGAGTAGGAGTAATGCATATGTGGGTGGAGTGCGTAAGTGATCTTGATTTTAAAAGCATGACAAGACTCTCATAAGGTATACAACAATGGTTGACTAAACTCAATGTAAAGCAAGCAGCATGAATGTGTAAAGATTTTCCTAACTCTAAATGTATCATATATGTCTTTGGTAGGAATTTAAACTTTGTCATATAAGAGCTCATCATGTAAAATTTTAGATTTTCAAAATAAATCTCCAGAACTTACTAATGCTAGGAATAAGATAAATAGCAGCTTAGACCTTCATATATCATATCAATCAATTACCTAGACTTTAGCTCAAGCATATGCCTCCACAAATTTTAGGTTCAGAGTAAATTCTTATATCAAAGTAGTCATATCTAAAACTCAGGAGAATTCATGGTTGAAAACTAGGCACTTGAAAGGAATTACTGTAGAGCAACTATTCATCATCTCCAAGACAAAATTTTAATATTATCTAGTTTTTATTTGACTCTAAACTAGACTGACTGTAGACACACTCTATGATCACACCTTAATATATAGATAAGTATTTATTCATGTTTTTATTTGTATTGGACTCACAAGACTCTAAAGACATGGACCTTCATGTGCCCATATATTTTTGGTATTTTTTTTATATTTTCTTATAATACTATTGTGAACCTTCATGTGCTCACATATTTTTGGTATTTTATGACACTATAAAATAGACTCGATAATCGTCTAGGTATAGTTACCTGATAACTAGGGGATACTCCTCCCCCAAGCTAGATGTTTGCAATACTTGGTGTTGATGATCTTCAGAGTGAGCTAGCCAGCAGGGATTCTGGTAGGTGCCACTGATAGACCCTCTCCTTGTCATAATGTTATTCCTGCATAAGTATACTCCAACAAGAAAACCAAAACTCGAGGCTCGAATTTAATAATAGGTTAGCGGTCAGCCAATAAGTAATTGATTATTTCTTGAGTTGATTTAAATTGATGATTCTAGCAGGATTCTCTTTTTTAGGATTTTCTAGTTTAATTATGTAGAAATTAAATATGAGTGCATGATATATAGTTATATTATTTTTTTTCCACGGAGAATATTTATTCTTATGGCGCTTAGTTTTTTTTTATAATGCAAGAAAGTGAATACAGAAACTATTATTATTATTATTATTTATGCCACCACAAGTAAATATTCCTATAGGGTTACCATAAGTTTATTCACGTGGAGCTTTTAATATTTTATGATGCAGTAAATAAAGCAATAAAGATTTTTATTTCCTTTTTAATATTTATGAAGATGAATATGTTAAAGTGAAATTATTGAAGTAGATAGGAATACTTAATTAATTAGATAACTACCATATTACCTTATGGCAAGGGTACGGAATTTTAAGTTTACCGACAGCACTTTTTCTTCCACTCTTGTGTATCTCTCCATCTTGAGAGATGGAGGTCATGATGGTTGCATACCCCTAGTAATGATGATGTCACCTTTGTTCTTTGATTTGGCCAATAGGTTGAAGTAGAGCTTTAATAGTAGCTGGCAGCATCTTGCTCAGTGTGCATGCTCACAGAACTTTCACTTGTACAATTAATAAACTTTGCTCGACGTGTTGTCCTGTTTACAAAATCAAGGTAGAGATCAAGTGCATAGGCTCTGCTGGTGGTAAAACACCAACAGAACTAAATCTATTTCTTTATTTATTTTTCTCCATCCTTAGCCACATTGAACAAGATAAAGTTGGTGTTGCATGAATTGTTTATTTATGCCATGAGTGGTAGGATCAAAAGATTAAGCATTTAATGTTGCATTTAAGTTTACATGGCAGAAAAGAACGAAATTGCTTAACCAATGGAAGGAATATCTATCTATAAATTTTTCACATGAGTATGACTGTCGTCTTCCCAAGATTGAATATAATGTTTTAACTTGTTTGGTTAAGACTGAGATTAAGAGAACAGTGCCATAAACAATCTTAAAAGACAGATCATGTTGAGTTAATCAGGTTGATCAATTTAAGTTGTAACTCAACATGTTTGTGTTTTAATTTATGTGCACATCAAGATTGAGAGAAGAGTAGTGACCACTTACCTTTGGATATTGCCTTCATTATTAGAGCATGATAGCACTAAGTGATGAAGGGTAAATGACTGGTGGTCCTTCCTCTTTAATCTTGAGTTGCTCATGGACATCTTGTCTCCTCTGTTGCATCTATTCTTTTACCATCTTTTGCTTCTTTGATCTTTTGACTCTTTTCACTCCAATTATTATTATGCCTGCAATAGATTAGTGGACAACACATACCCGAAGGAGTATATAGATTTTGAACACAGGTTGCTTGTCTAATATTTTATTTTATTTTATTTATGCTAATGAAAAGATAAAATTAATATTGTTTAGCATAAATCATATTTTATACAGACATAGCTTGAGGCAAAGTAACTTGTAGCAGAAGATAAAGTGAATGAATCATTAATGCTCACAGTTCTTTTATTCATGATGAATGCTTATTTGTGTCTTCCTCTACAAAGTTATTAAAGTTCAAAGCATGTACTCTGTCTCATCTCTAATTCGAATTCCTCTCATGACTTACCCAAATTAATTTTAAGAATTTTCTGCAGGGGTTAGTCCATAAAATATCCAATGTCTACCACAACAATTTCTAGTTCAATAACCAAGTTAGACTCCATGTCTAATTTTGGTTAAGGAAGGCTATTTAACCTAAGCACCACGCTTAATTTAGAAAGCCTTTAGAATTACCCATATGTAGTACTTCTAAACCAAAACTTACTATAGCAGATAAAGAAAATATAAAAGCACTTATAGAGATTTTATTAAGATAGAGATGAAAGAGTATGATTATTATTCAACATTTTCAGCATGAATTAAAAGGTAGAGACAACCATTATTAGCAACACGGTTTAAGATTTTTCAAATAAGCCCATTCCCCCAAGCTTGAATTTTGCAAAGTAAATGTAAGCTTGAGTGGATGTAATTCAAAATTGCATAATGGTTGTTTTGACATACCTGGTGCTGCCATTAATCATTTTCTTACTTCGAACCTAGAATGGTTAGTGACAAAAATACCCAAAGGAATATTTTGATAATTATAACTCTGCTCAATTCACAAAGGTATTACAGCCTAAGGTGCAAACTCTAATTCATCATTTTTGTTAAGAGTGGTTATTTTGGGACACAAGGTTATTCTTGGGAAACCTTCTGATTATCATACTTCAAATTGGTGAGGTGGTTTCCTTTAGAACACTAGCCTTTGTGTACCTATATCAAGATTACAACGAGATCTTTAATATTTATGATAAACATATGCATCTACAACCACCCTCTTAATGATTTTATGAACAGGTAAAATAAGGGGGTTGAAGATCTCGTGTGTGATAATATTAGAGAGACCAAAAGATTCAGGAGGTTTCTCATATGAGCATGGATTCGATAAAGTGTTAATGAGATAATTCCCATGCTCATCAATGTAATCTCCCTTTTTAAACTCCAAGGGTGTCTCTTCATGGTTGTCTATAGGCAACAAGTTTGCCTCTATTATTTTATACCTATGACATTTATTAGATGTTTTATTTTTTAGAATTTCCCATGAATTGATGCCTCCAAGGTTGGTCTTATCTAAAGCTTTCTCTAAACTTGGGTGAGTTATATTTATTAAAGGAATTAATTTAAGGCCACCATTTGAATTTAAACCAAGTTTAGATGCTAGTGTTAAAGCTTCGTCTTCTTCCATCCGTTCTTTTACAATGGCATATGTATTTCTAGTATGTTTTACGCATTTCTGCCATTGTCGTTGCTCTTCTTGAGGATTCCTATAATCGTCATGACTCCTATTCTTAGGATGTCTTGATAGATTTCTAGGATTATTATGAAGTTTAATAGAAAGAGCATAAAAGATTCATTAGGGTTAAGGATGGGTTTAGAGATAGGTTCAAAGACATTTATTGTGGGCATAGAAGGGGAGAAGATAGAATTTATTTCTAAGTAGCTTGGCTCTCCTTCTATGGCATCATTCAACATGCCATCCTTGTACTCTTTCCAATGTCTTTCAGGAGGGAAAGGAAGTTGACTACACTTTTCCTAAGATGCTCTTTTGAGAAGATCTGATGTGTATTGATTTATGAGCATCTTAGCCAACTGGAAGTCTAAATCATCAATGTGGAATTTCAAAAGTTTAGGATCGATAGCTAAATCTTGGGAATGAAATTATTGTGTTTTAGCTACAAAGACTTCCGTATCTAGTTCGGGTGATAAGTTATCCTGAATCATATTAATTAGACATGGACGCAGCGCATAGCCAGGTGTTGTGATAGGTTCTATAGATTTTGGTGGCCCAAAGCTTTCACGCATGCCATAAAGACAGATAGAAATAAAATTAAAGACATCCATAAGGATGAACACAAAAATAATGAAGAGAATGGGATAAAAAAGGATTGAAGGCATCCATAAGGATGAACACAAAAATAATGAAGAGACTGGGATAAAATAAGAAAAGATAAAAAGTATAATACAAGATTAAGCTAGACTAAGTCAAAATTAGCAAACCGTTCCCGACAACGGCGCAAAAAAAATGCTTGTTGGCATTTTTAAGCGCACTCCATTAAATAAGTTTTAAGTAGGATTATCCCAAGCGCACAGATATCATACCGGTGTCACATTTTATCAGGAGGTTTTAAAAATATCGTATCCACGGGGAACAGTTGTGATGATGACAACGTCTATAAACTTAACCCTACAATTAGGCTAGATCATATCAAGAAAAAAAGAAAATAGCTAATGTACTCTAGTTCTGACTCCAGTAAACTTTGTATAATATCGTCTTATCGGACAACACTACAAGAAACCTGGGCTTCTGTGACAATCAGAATATGACAATCAGAGCCTATTTCTTGTCACTGACAGTCAGTAGTGATGAACTAGCTGTCGTCACAGAAGGTGGGTCACTAACCAGCTTCTGTGACCACCAGTGGTCATCGTCATTGATACTGTGACGATAGTTCTCCTGTCATTGATGTAGTGACAGGACTAAATTCGTCACAATGTATTGAATAGGATAGCGCCACATGTACGATGATATGGCACATGTCACATGGCAAATTGGATGACGTGGTAATTAATACTCTGCCCATATAGCATGGGCCTTTTTCTTATTATTCCCATTTGCAAATCGGCCCAATTGGTCTTTTTTGGGCCCAGCTAATTGGCATGTATTCTCACAAAATTCACAAGCACATGAATAATTAATTACAGCCCATACACAAAAGTACAATTCAACCATTACACCAGCCCATGTACAAACATGTTTCGTTTATTTTACCAGCCATGTACGAACATGACTAGCCCATATTGTAGGCATACAACAATCATGAAAAAAACCGTGAGCCTAAGGGCTCTTTTGTCAAAAAAAAAAGGAAAGAAAAGGGAGGCCTGTACATTTACAACAGCCCATCCAGATTATCACCGTCATCCCCTTTTGTGCTCTTCATTTACTGTACAAGCAAGGCAACGAGGAAAATGGACAAATGGTTAACGGTTATTTTTTGAACTTGGTAATTCAAGTGTAAAAGCATACTCAAAACTTCCCTATAATAACACCAATCTGGTAAG
Source organism: Chrysopogon serrulatus (assembly GCA_015844335.1). NCBI lineage: Eukaryota > Viridiplantae > Streptophyta > Magnoliopsida > Poales > Poaceae > Chrysopogon > Chrysopogon serrulatus. Next base: position 282,996 of record JADLZL010002848.1, read on the forward strand.
TCGTAACAAATAATAAATAATAAAAACTGTGCAATGTGCTTGTGCCCACCATAATCTCAGTTCATGCAATGGTTAATCAGCATGTAAAGGTTACATTGTATGGCAAATATAAGTTATTATGTAGGCTCCTGGATCCTTAAATATTCAGAGTCACGTGCAGACAACATAATGTGTGTTTCTGTAATCATGGTATTAACACTAGAGAAAACATATAACAGGATTCTATACCTCTCTGGTACCAGGTCTAAATATTTGTCTTGACAGTCCCAATCAGCACTCCTACAGAAAAAAAGGTTCATCAAACAGTTATTATTAACACTGGAGTAGAGCAACTTTGAGCAAGTTCTTGCAACAAGATCTCTATTTTGCTTCATCTAAGATTCTGTTTCTAACTTCTCACTCACATACAAGGAACTGATGACATTAGCTTGTAGTAAACACACATCTTTCAGGGAAGCCACAATATGTGCAGTGTGCTAAATAGTATGCTTGTAACTTTGTGAGTATACGGTACAGCAAGCATTCAGTATATGCTCTAGCTCGTTTTACTTTTTTCTTTCTTCAGACATCTAGCATGTCAAATTACATCTAAACAAACTTGCAGGAATATTACAAAAACATTAACATCTGCAGGACATGCATCCATGCATCTCATCTCCATTCAGACACCGGACAAATAAAACATAATAATATCTGCAGCCTGCCGATCTAAATATTCATGCATATGAGACACTATCGAGCTACCAGACCGGAGGCCGCAGATGCAACAAAGACATCCATCCATGCTGAGGACGACACTGCACGGGCTGTCCTAAGATAAAGCAATCACCACCAGTGGATCCACGCCTAGGACAACATGGGAGGAGGAGAAGCACGCAGGAGGGAGAAGATAAGGCGAAGGCAATACCGAGCAGTGATGGGGAAACGAGTCGGCACTATCCCGCGGCTCCTGCCTCAGTTGCTTATGGATCGGGATCCCGCCGCTCCTGTCACCCACGCGCCGGTATCCGGCCGTAGTTAGAATCTTAAGGGACATCACCGCCGTCACCCGAACGCCAGGATCCAGCTGTTGCCGTCGCCAAATCTCACAGGGCAAAACCTCCGCATCCGTCCTTTGCTAGATCCACCAAGAAGCCGGTCTAGGTGAAGGTCAACCGTAAGACCCCGCAGGCTCCACCTCCTTGACAGTGCAGGACGCGGTGGTGACGTCGCCCCTTCGTCGGATTCGACAGGGAGACGGTCGAGGTCGAGGTCGAGGTCGAGGTCGAGGTGGACGGTGAGGCGGCGGTGCTAGTGAGAGAAGGGGTGGAGTCCACTCGTGGCTGGCACAAGGGTAAATCTGGTGTAGATCCATGCGGGAGAGAAAAGAGGAAAATGAGGCAGGGAAAGGAGGTGGCGCCGGTGGGAGTGTGGACTGGGAGAGAACTAGGGTTTGGGTGTCTGTATTTATTGATTGTAGCATTGATCTCCACCGTATATCGAGATCGGGTGGCTATGCAAGATTGGGCCAGTTCTTGGGCCTTCGGATTTTAGCTCATAAATGCATGTTTGGGCCTTTGGATGTATTGACTACAGCATTTTCTAGTCCAATATGGTGTAATTCTTTATTATAGAATAAGAGTATTGAGAGTATATTCTATAGTAACTATGGTCCACGTGAATTCCATGTGCCTCCAACACAATTGTTACATGAACTATACTACATTAGTTGTGTTTGCTAGGTTTTTTAAGAATTTTTTTAAGTAGTTTTCTATTTTCTAACATTTAAACGATTTTCTATGTTGTTTTGGAAAGTAACTCCAACTTGAACATTTGTGAACAATGTATAATACCACTTTCTAAAATTTGTTTGAAGTTTTTATGGAACAATTATACACCAAAAACATGTTGCCACACAAGTTTGTATAATTTTCTAACCAAGTTTAGATATTATTACAATTATTCTACGGTAATTTGGAGTTAGAAGCATGGATTATCCTTAGCAAATAAATGAATTTTTTATCTATCGTCGGGACGTGGGCTAGAGTGAAACATCTGAGTCTAAATATACCTTTTATGATATTTTAAAACTTTGTACAGGTACACATAGTTCAATTTGGAATTAATTTTGATAACAACACATAAATTAATTTAAACTGTAGAAACTAGCAAATTGATTTCAAAATTTCTGAAACTCCTATACAGCAACATATGGGTAGGATATTACATGTAAAAAAGTTTTATATTACAAAAGATACTTTGTAAGGCTGATTTGGAGGGTGTTTTTTTCTATTTACTTGATGGCATGCTATCGGGTGTCGGGCTAACCTACGAGTCCAACTATAAGTGCTCGAAATTGTAGAAAATGATTTTACACAAACTCCTTTTTTTTGGGCCACGGCATGACTGCCAGCGACAGAGAGAGGAGCCCTGCTTTTTTTTTTTTTTTTTTTTTTTTTGAACTCGGAGCCCTGCTGTTGTTGGGCTTCAAGCGGAAAAATGGAGACCACGTTAGAAAAAACTGGAGGGGGCCTGCTGTTGGGCTTTACGTGGTTCAGGTTAGTGGCAAAGTTATTTTTATTTTTTTCACATGTACATTATTTATATACGCCACGAAAAAAATAGAGAATAAAGGACAAGCTAACAAGTCATCATGTACATATTCATATAATAAAACGTTTCATGTAGAAGCAAGTTGGTGATTAAAACTGATAAAAAAGTTGGTGATTAAATTGATGCTAATTCATGTGACGGCTTGCATTCATGGCGTCTCATTTATTTGTTTCGTACACAATTCCAAATTATAATATAAAGTGTTTTAGTTTTTTAGATTTAGATTTTTGCTACGCATTTAGATTATGATGCAGTAGATTTTTAACCATATTTATTAATACAAAGAAAAATATATAAAAGAACACGTACATTTTGGTTTACGTCTCCCGTATTTAAGTCATGCGGTGCCACTTCACTTGCGCTGGCCGGTGCACTGCTTCTGGCTCGAGCATTCACTCGGTTTAGTTTTAGGAGGTGTTTGGTCCAAACCTTATGTGCCACATTTTATAAGGATTTTAAAAGTTTTTTCTGAAGCATGGGGATCAGCAGCCATGTAGGATTACAAGATATTTTTTAAAAAAATTAAGATAGCTCTAAGCAACCATGTAGGATAACAAGACATTTTTTAAAAAAAATTAAAAGAGCTATAAGTAGCCACGTAGGATAATAAGATATTTTAAAGTAGTTCTATATTTTATGACGATCAACTATTGTCAATGATCTGTCGTCACAAAGCTTCTTCAGGGTAGAGTATGACTATGCTGATGACAAATACACAGGTTGGTCATAAACAGTTGTCATCCTGTGAACAGTCGTCATAAATAGCCTCTGTTTATGATAGATAAGTGCTCTGTCATCTGTCAGTTGTCACAGAAGCCCAGATTTCTTGTAGTGCAAGTGACCTGAATAGGAGAAGAAACAGAGTAATCTTCCTACCAGACACCTATAAGCCTATCAGTCCTATCAACGGGAAGTGGACTACGGAGGATTCAACGTAGCTATAAAGTCACCTACGCGAGCTACCACTATCCAATTTGATCGGGGGGACATTCACAAGTAAATCTAGCCTAGGCACCACGCCTACACTACGAAATACTACTTCAACCAAGTAATGACCAAGATCAAAGCCCTCAATACGAGATGTGAACTAAAGAATGAATAAGAACAAGTTGCTTACTTAAATCGGAATGGTAAATACAAAAGTACCTCAGAACGCAGCTCCAAGCGAGGGAGCTAAATCCAGAAGAATACAGCCACGAAGAAGCGCCGACATGCCGGAACTCCTCCAGAATCTCTACTCCTCTACTCAATCTCTCTAATCTCTAAACAAGACTAGATCTAGAAGAACTAGTCTCTCCTAATTGCTACATCTAGATTAACTAGATCTAGATGAACTAGAACTAGATCAACTAGAGGGACCCTAACCCTAATTATGTAGAGAATATGAAGCACCGGGGTGTAGAATGCCTCTAGGAGGGGCCTTGGGGTGTCATTATATAGGCCGAGGTGGAGTAGGGGGCAAGGAACCGCCACGTCAGCGATCCGCGTCTTCATCTCATGTGCACCGTCAGATCAAACCGACCTAAAATCGACGTAGGGATGCTTTGATTGTCTTCCAAGGAACCGTGGGAGGAAAGACTCCAGAAGGCGGCGGCCATCGGTGGAATTAGGGCGCCGGACCCCCCACAGGCTCATTGCGGGCCCCGCCGCTTCGGGTGTCTTCTCGAACCTTCTTGATCCCTGTTGGCGGTGTAGTTGCGTCGCGGTTAAGTTTCGTGGTAAATTTGCACTTAAATCCCTCTTTTTTGTCTTTTCGGAAAATTCCTAGAAATTTCACAAATCACCAAAACTTGTGGAAATTGTCAGTTAAAACCCTAGACTAGTGTGTTTTCATGTTCTCCTTCGGGTTTAAAGTGCTAGTAAAAGTTGACGTTAACGACCGTCAACAACAACGCGCCGTGCCGGTCGGACAGATCGACCTGCCCGTCACGTTCGGGACTCACACTAACTTTCGCACTGAGGTGTTGACATTTCAGGTGGTGAACTTCCCTGGCTCTTACCATGTAGTGTTGGGTCGGCCGTGCTACGCCAAGTTCATGGCCGTCCCAAACTACACCTACCTCAAGCTCAAGATGTCGGGCCCACGCGGGATCATCACCGTGCACTCGTCCGTGCAGCACGCGTACCTGTGTGACATCGAGCAGTGCGACGTTGCTGAGTCGGTGCTGAACTCCTATGAGTTGTACATCATCAACACCCTCGCCGGTGATGATCAGGATATGCCGGACGTCCCGAAGGCCACCGTGTCCTTCACGCCCGACAGGGACACCAAGCTCGTGCCCCTCGACCCCAGCAGCTCCGATAGCATGACGGTGCGGATCGGCACCGGGCTCGACCCCAAATAGGAAGACGGCTCATCGACTTCCTCCGCGCGAACCGCAACATCTTCGCGTTGAGGCCCTCGGACATGCCCGGCATTCCGAGGGATGTCGCCGAGCACGCCTTATGGATCAAGCCCGACTCCAAGCCGGTGAAACAACGCCTACACCGCTTCGATGAGGTAAAGCGTAGAGTAATTGGTGAGGAGATAAAAAAGTTATTAGCGGCTGGGTTCATTAAGGAAGTGTATCATCTAGAGTGGTTAGCTAATCCTGTTATTGTCCAAAAGGCGAAAAATGGAGAATGTGTGTTGACTATACCAGTCTCAATAAGGCGTGTCCTAAGGATCCGTTTCCTTTACCGCACATAGATCAGGTTGTCGATTCTACCTCTGGGTGCAAGACCATATGCTTCCTTGATGCCTATTCTGGTTATCACCAGATCAAGATGCGTGAATCCGATCAACACGCAACTTCGTTCATCAACCCGTTCGGTTCGTACTGCTACATAACCATGCCATTCGGGCTTAAGAACGCGGGCGCAACCTTCCAACGCTGCATGGTGAAGGTCTTCGGTGAGCTCATCGGAGAGACTGTCGAAGTTTACGTGGACGGCATCGTTGTCAAGTCCAAATAGACCGGTAATCTCGTGGCCGATCTGGAGCTAGCCTTCGCTCGGCTCAAAAAAAAGCACATCAAACTCAACCCTGAGAAATGCGTTTTCGGGGTGCCTAGACGGATGTTGCTGGGGTTTATCGTTTCGCAACGAGGCATCAAAGCCAACCCTGACAAAATCAAGGCTATCACCGAAATGAAGCCTATTCGGGACCTCAAGGGGTTACAGCATATCACGGGGTGCCTCGCCGCACTCAGTCGGTTTATATCACGCCTAGGTGAGCGGGGTCTGCCCCTATAACGACTCCTCAAGAAAGCTGACCAGTTCATATGGACTAATGAAGCTCAAGAGGCGTTAGATAAGCTCAAAGAACTGTTAACCAGTCCCCTGATCCTTACTCCGCCCGTGAAGGAGGAACCTTTGCTTCTCTACATTGCTGCGACCACCCAGGTGGTAAGCACCGCGTTCGTCGTAGAGCGAAGCGAAGAGGGACACACTCTGAAAGTGCAGCGCCCAGTCTATTTCATTAGCGAAGTCTTGTCCGACACAAAGACACGCTATCCGTAGATCCAAAAGTTGGCATACGCCCTCCTCATCACGAAGAGGAAGCTAAAGCACTACTTCGAGGCGCACCCCGTCACCATGGTATCGACTTTTCCTCTAGGAGAGGTCATTCAGAACCCTGAAGCCACGGGTCGGATAGCCAAGTGGGCGCTCGAGCTGATGGGTTATGAGATTACCCACGCGGCTCGCACGGCGACCAAGTCGCAGGTTTTGGCTGATTTTGTCACGGAATGGACCGAAGTCCAGCTATACCCGGCTCCCATCCAGCACGAATGCTAGAAGCTCTTCTTTGACGGCTCGCTGATGAAAGACGGTGCCGGAGCTGGCCTGGTATTTATCTCTCCACTTGGGGTCAGGATGAAGTATGCCTTACGACTTCACTTCAAAGCCTCTAACAACGTCGCTGAATATGAGGCCCTGGTGAACGGCTTGCGCATAGCCAAGGAACTTGGCATAAAACGCCTCGAGGTCCGAGGTGACTCGCAGCTTGTCGTTGATCAGGTCATGAAGGAGTCGAGCTGTCACGATCCCAAGATGGCAGCCTACTGCCAAGAGGTACGTAAACTCGAAGAGTGCTTCGACGGCCTGGAGCTAAGCCACGTCCTTCGACGGGACAATGAGGAGGCAGACGCTCTGGCTAAAATGGCCTCTAACCGAGATCACATTCCCAGCGGAATATTTGCCAGAGATCTTGCCCAGCCCTCGATGAGAGTTGGAAAGGAAGGAGTCGACTCCACCTCCGTCCCCGAGGCGGCTCGATCAACCCCGCAGGCCGACCCTGCCTCTTCCGACCCCAGAGCGGTTCGCCTGACCCCTGGGGACGACCCCTCTTCTGAACCTACCGTTTTCGTGGTCACGAGAGCGGAGGAGGGGTTGAGCTCTTCAGACCCCGGGTCTGAGGATGACTGGAGGACACCGTATCTCGACTGTCTAATTCGAGAGGTCTTGCCCGTGGGAAGGACGGAAGCTCGGCGGCTAGCCCGCCGGGCCAAGTCATTTGTCATCATCGACGGTGAGCTATATAAAAAGGGGCACTTAGGTGTCCTTCATCGATGCATTCCCGCTGCTCACGGGCGTGCCCTACTAGAGGATATCCACGCAGGCATCTATGGACATCACGCCGCGCCACAGACGATCGTGGCCAAGGCTTATCGCCAAGGTTTTTACTGGCCCACAGCGGTGGCAGACGCAACGAAAATCGTCCGATCCTGCAAGGGATGCCAATATTATGTCAAACGGACGCATTTGCCGGCGTGAGCCCTGCAAACGATCCCCTTCACATGGCCGTTCGCGGTCTGGGGCCTAGATCTGGTAGGACCCCTCCTCAAGGCACCCGGGGGCTTCACACACTTTCTGGTTGCAATTGATAAGTTCACAAAGTGGATCGAGGCTCGACCCCTCGCTACCATCAAGTCTGACCAGAGTGTGCTATTTTTCACCGACATCATCCATCGCTTCGGCGTACCCAACTCGATCATCACGGACAATGGCACACAGTTCACCGGGAAAAAGTTCCTAGTGTTTTGTGATGAATTCAACATTCGTGTCGACTGGGCGTCTGTCGCGCACCCTCGCACTAACGGACAGGTGGAGTGAGCCAACGACATGATCCTCCAGGGCTTGAAGTCTCGGATCTTCAATCGTCTCAATCAGTATGGCCGGCGATGGCTCACTGAACTCCCAGCAGTGCTGTGGAGCCTGAGAACAACTCCGAGTAGAGCAACGGGGCATACCCCTTTCTACATGGTCTATGGGGCAGAGGCCGTCCTGCCTACCGACCTAGAATATGGGTCCCCACGGGTCAGGGCTTACACGGAGCCAGTAAATCAGACCTACCTGGAAGATGCCATGGACCAACTCGACGAGGCCCGCGACGTCGTGTTGCTTCACTCTGCTAAATACCTGCAGTCCTTATGCCGGCACCACGCCCGACGAGTGCGGGGTTGAGTGTTTAACGTCGGAGACCTTGTCTTACGTGTACGGCAGGACACCAAGGGGCATCACAAGCTAACGCCACCATGGGAGGGTTCCTTCACCATTGCCGAGGTTCTTCGGCCAGGAGCGTATAAACTAAAGGATGACAAGGGACAGCTCGTCAAAAACGCCTGGAACATCGAGCAGTTACGTCGCTTCTATCCTTAAAAGTTTAATTTTTCCTCTTCTTTTTCGATTCGTACTTCGCTATGTACCTGTACCTTTTCTTGTCATCAATGAGTTAAGCATGTTTAATATGAGAATTTTTTCTATGAAATAATGCCTCGACCCCGGGGGTCGACGCTTGTCCCTTTTTTATTAAACACTGAAAAGGCAATCTGTCTGGCTTTGGATCACGCCTCGGCCCTCTTGCTTAAAGGATCGTATAAAGGGAAAGAAGTGGTCCTAGCACCCAAAAACGTCTTGGCTGCCTTGTCAAACGCCCCGGTGGCTAATGACACAGTCAGGTAAGGGTCGGCTAGCCATGTCTAACCTCAACATGGCTTTTGAGTAAAGAGCGTTGCTGCGTAGGAATTTGCCGGTTTACTACATCCCTAGATTAGGAAAAAAGACCTCGAAGGTCAGGAACCGCTGATTTTGGGCGCCTAAGTGAAATAACTTTCCACCGGGCGTGGCATGCCACCCGGCGGGTGTCCAAATGCGAAAGTGATCTGTCCTTTCTAGAAATATTTTTCATCTAAAAGGGAATAGTTTGAAATTAAAACAAAGACAAGTAAATTATGGTTATTACACATAACTGATAACAAAGTCTTTGGGCATTAAAAAGCCCGTAACCAAAAGCAAGCAAATGTTTTTACTCCCGCGGAGGGAGCACCAGGTTCGCTAGGCGGTCGGCAAGAGCATCAGCACTGTTCGCCACCAGCGCGCGGAAAGCCTCGACGTCGGCTTCGGAAGTCTCCCCGAAGTACCCCTCGCTGACGCCGTCAAAGTTGAAGCTCTCCCCGTAGTGGGAGCGGGTGATGGCGAACGACTCCCGATTCTCGGTCTGAAGAGCACCGCGCTCCAAATGACCGACCCGCTGGGGCAGCAGGGATAACCGTGTGGTGAGGGAGCCGTCAAGGGCGGGGTCGACACCGAGGCCATCGAGAACGCGCTCAGTAGCGGCATGCAAACCAGCGTTCTACTGCTGCAGCTGCAAAGTGGACGTGCGAAGCGTAGCCACCTCCTCGGACACCAGCTGGGCCGCGTTCTCGGCATCCATCTTCCTACGCCGCTCGCACTCTAGCTCGCTTTTGAGAGTGGCGACCACGTCCCGAAGCTTGTTCCGTTTGCCGCGGATGCGAGTCTCAGACGCGAGGCTGTCGTCGCGCTCGCAGCGGAGGCGCTCTGTCTCAGAATATTCCTGCTCCAGGTCCTGCTCCGTCCGCCGAAGCCGATCGCGCAGCTGCTCCGCCTCCCCGAGCAACTCCCGGACATGGTCGTTGCGCTGCTCAAGCTCCTCTTGGACGCGCCTCGCCTCTGCATCATCCACTTCTTGCCGGCGCAAGAGGTCCATGTACTTCCCCTCCACGTCCTCGATGTCATGGCTAGCGTCCCTCAGACAGGCGCGGAGGTCCTGGATCGTCTCCATCACCTCCTCCCACCGGGGATGCTGCTCGTACAAGAGACGAGACTTCACCCGACCCATATGTAGCGCCGTCTGTCCACATGGCAACATGTGGTTGAGTCACCGATCTTGTCATTTGTGAAGACAGGAAGGAGCGCGAGCTGGGAATACCTAGTAGAGCGATGCTGTTTGCCCCATCCACGACATCAGGGCAGCAGCGTTTTGGTTCATGGCTGCCATCGCCGCCTCGAAGGAGGAAAGAACCTCCCACTCGGCGCGATCGTCAACCACTAGAGGCTCCAATGATGGATCGCGCGGGTTGGAAACTCGAGCCGGGATCCTCCCCAGAAATGGTGAGGAGCCCCAAGCCGCTCGTCATCGTCCCGATGGCTGCCGCCTGCGCCTGCGGGTGGAGGCGCGTCGCCCGCGGGTTGCGGAAGAACGGGAGGCGTGGAAGCATCAGGGCCATGCGCCCTGTCTTCCCCGAAGTCGGGAGTAGCGGCCTCCCCCGACGCCGCCTAAGCCACGACGCCCGGGGGCTCGAGCCCTCGGAACCCCTCATCCTGCGAGCCCTGCGTTAGAAGCAGGACTCCTCCGGCCCCCGACGCCGGCGCTACTGTCCCAGCCGACCCCTCTGGGGAAGGGGCCGCATCGAGTAGGGGAGCGAGACCACCCGAAGATGGGGTCCCAGTCACGATACCACCCGCCTCCTGCTGCTTCCTCGGCGCCTTCAGGGGCGCGAGCGTGAGGCGCCCAGGAGTCCGGATCCGACTACGGCAAAAGCAGGAGAGGTCCAGGTCAAAAAAGCAAAGTTAGGCGTATCAAATATAACCAAAAAACATACCTCCTGGGTGCGGAGCATGGTATCTTTGAGGCCGGCTCCACCGATGATGATTCTGCGGTATCCGGGCAGGGGCGTTTCCCCTTGCCTCGGACATCTTGCCGGGGCACCAGCCCCGAGCCCGCCTCGCTCGAAGCGTGGTCTGCTGCCACACCCGCGGCCCCCTCGACAACTGATGGAGCCACGGGGGGAGGGTCGGACCGAGCCGGCCCAACATCCCCTGTGGTAAGGGGGTCGACGCCAGTAGGGTCGGAACGAGCCGACTCCTGCCCGCTCGCGGTAGCCACTTGGCTCAGTGGCTCCAGGGTCACACCCTGGGACCCAATCACGAGTACGGCCCCCATGGTGTGGGCCATCTCGTCCAAACTCTGAGGGTCACGCCCGGCGTGCTCCCCTCGTCCATCCCACCCTCCTCGACGAGGATGGGATTCCTCGAGCAGCCCGCCGCGCTGCTTTCGCCTCCCAGGAAGGGATCGACGAAGCCCTGGCCGGACTCGTCAGAACAAATGCTGAGCTCTTCCTCGTCTGAGTCGGTGAGGGGAGTTAGGCCACGTTCCTCATGGAGACGGTTCTCCGCCCGCTTCACCTTTTTCCTCTCCTTCTCGGCGTGGTGAGCCTCGGAGGCAGCCATGTTCGCCGCTCGCTGAGCCGCCGTGCGGGGGAGAGGCACCGGGTCTTCCTTCAAAGGCAGAGTCAGGGGTTGGCACGGTGGAAGCATGTCAGGAGTGGCTCTAGGAAGAAAGAAAGAAAGAGCTAAAAACGGAACAATCAGATACTCACGAAAATCACGGCGTCGGCGTCCGGCCTCATTGGGGGCTGGCCCGGCACGGGTGATTCCAGGGGCACCAGCGTGCCGGCGGCATTCTTCGGCGCAGCCAGCAGACTTCGGAGGCGACGGGTGGCGGCGGCTGCCGAAAACGGCCTCCCTGAGCACGGTGCCTGTGGGGCCGGAGCCGGCCACCATCCCCCATAGCGGGAGGCGGTGCGACATCAGCGGTGCCACCCCCTGCCGGAGCCAGGCATCCACAATGCCGGCCCCGGTTAGGCCGTGGTTCCGCAAAATCCTGATGGCTTCCAGGTGGTGCTTGAGCTTCTCGATCTCCTTCCCGTTCACCCCGACGCGCCATTTCTGCGGGCGTTCGAGGAACGAGACGTCGGAGAAATCGGGGAGCGGCGATGCCTCCGAGTTCTTGAGGTAGAACCATCCGAAGTGCCACCCACGATTCGACGTGGATGTCTTCACATCCACATAGAACTTTGCGCGCTCCACGTGGGGAGCGATGCCGGCACACCCCGCGGGGAGGTCAAACTCCGGCACATCATCCCTCCCCTTCGCCCACCGCTTCACCAGCTGCGCGGAGAAGAAGAACCTCCACAGCCCGTAGTGCGGCGGGATCCCCAGGTACCCCTCGCACAGGGCAACGAACATCGCCATGTGCAGAATCCCATTGGGATTTAGGTGGTGGAGCTCGACGCCGTAGTGGTGCAGAATCCCGCGCACGAAGTCATGAATAGGGACACAGAGCCCCCACTCATGAAAAGCCGCGAAGGAGACGATGTATCCTATCGGCGGCCGAGGAGAGTCGTCCTCAAGTGCAAGAATCCACTCCCCCGCCTCCGTCAGGGGCGGCAGAACGCCCTTCGCCATGAGGCGCTCCATCTCCGGCGCCGTCACAGTGCTGCGCGGCCACGGGAGCACGCCTCCACTCGCCATCGACGTGAGAAGTGGGACGTGGGAAGGTGAGAACGCAGGCGGTGATGGCGGCGGCGGCGGAGGAACAAGCGAGGCAGAGAGAAGGCTCAGGGGCTTTTTTGGCTGCAGAACGAAGATGCACGGTGCGGCTAAGGAAAACCCTCTTTCTTCCTCTCAATGCCTTAAAAGGAGAACAGACCGCCCGTTGCGCTGCTCTCGGGGACGTGGGCGACGTGCCCCGGGCCCACGCGAGGGCGGATAGGCACGAGCACGCCCTCTGAGCGCATTAACTCCGCTCAGGGGCGTGCAGCCGTCAGCCCACGTGTGCTGATGGTTTCGTCCCGTCCCATCGAGTCCACTGTGGCGCCCGTCCCGGAGCGACCCCTCGGGTAGCCTCGGGTCCCGCATTGACCACAGAGGGGGCGGGGCGGCGCGCCTACGAGGCAGGCCTACGGTAAAGGGAGTAATCATGAAGCCGGGGTCGACTGGAACAGATGTGACGTCTTTGTCTATTACTAGACCCTCGGTGAAGAAAACCCTAACCAAGTACGGCGCTACCGTTCGCCGGAGAACAAGAAAACCCCAACGAAAAGAGGCATGTTTGATCGATCGCTCTGGCGACTTGAACGCTACCCAGATCAAAGACAACAAGCATGAACTTTGACAGAAAAACAAGAGTGAGCATTCCTTCACAAGATCATTGATTACAAAATAAAACGCCTCGTAGGCGAGCCTAAACAGAAAAGCCACCTCGACGGCCCTATACAAAAGCCCGCAGCACGGCTACCCTGAGCCAGCAACTACCGCCGGCGCCAACATGGAGAGGATCATGAAGGCGCAGGCGCCCACCCGTCCTGCGCATCCGGGTACACGTCCTCCAAGAAGACAATGGAGATCAACCCGGAGAACGCCAGACTGGTGGAACGTCGCGGCAGAGCCACGCCGACCGGGGAGACCCCACGGCACCTCAGGGCGCGTCGTGGATCACCTCCTCCACCATCACCACCTCCGCGACAGCATCGGCGGCGCCCTCGTACTGGCGCACCAGGTGCTCCAGGTCCCCGATGCGCTCGCCCTCGGGGAGCTCGATGTAGTCCCGGAGGTCGACGCGGGAGCGGCGGTGTGCTATCGCCGCCGCGGAGGCCGCCCCACGACGGACGCCGTGGGACGTCACATCGCGGACATGGCCGAGCACGCGGCTCACGGCGCGCTCCGCCCCAGGTTGGCGCCGAGGGCCCGGACTAGGCCACGATGGCCTCGGCCACCGGGCGCACGACACGGAGCTCGGCCGCCGGTTCCGCCACGCGCTGATCCGACTCCTCCAGATGGCGCGAGCGTCCTCCGCCTCCTCCTCCTGTGCGGGTGAGCGCGATGATGACCACGCGGAGACGAGCACGGCTTCGTCCGCGGACTCGGTCTTCTTGCGCCGGCCCCGCACCACCGGCCGCCCTGCGGCATCGCCCGGCTCACGGGAGGGCGGGGGGGAGCCAAGACGCTGAGATCACCCTACAAGGACAAGCATTCAGCAAGAGATAAGGAAAAACCCTCCTCCGTCACAAAGACTAAGATCAAAAAGTAACCCTCTTCTCCATCACGGACATTGCACTCACCCAGGAATGCGGCGAAGGCCGCGCGGGGGCTCCTCCAACGAGCCTCCCTCCACCGGGCGCTTCCCACGATCCATCTCTCTTTCTTTCTTGGCGGCGGCCGTCAACTGGAGAAAGAAGGAGAGAAGTACTAAATGGCTAGAGTGCGGAGTGAGGATGGAGGAGAGGATGATTGGATTCGTCCACCACGCCACTCCTTAAATAGATGGCTGACGCCTGTGTGGATCTGAAAAAATGCCTCTTGGTGTTCCACGTCATCCATCATTGCGATCGTGGCGTCGTGCGCGTCGTGGAGGGAATCGAACCACCGCGTCGAGTGCCCCGAGGTGGCATTAACCTGGGGCCACGAAGCCTCTGGATGTTCTCGTCTCGGGCGTCAAAAAAGGGACGCGAGCAAAGACTATAATGCCCTCACGATAAAACGGGGAGTTGCATTTGTGCAGTACGGTACTGATCCGCCTTTTGTCACCAATGCTGCCACGACTACACGCCTATAATTTCTGAGCCTCTGCACGAGTGTGCCACTCGCACAGAAGGCTCCGGGACTACACCCGGCGGGTGCGCTCGCGCGCACCCACCTGGAGGAGAAGAACCGCGACTATGCATTACGAGCCTGCCACGCGAGTGTACCACTCCTGCAGAAGGCTCGGGGGCTACACCCGGTGGGTGCGCTCGTGCGCACCCACCTGGAGGGAAAATATTCAGAAAAGCCCTCTGTGGTTCCCTTGGTAGGATAAGTCTAGCATGGAAAGGAACACCCAGTTCCACTCCATGCTCGGGGGCTACTGTCGAGGGTCAAAACCACGGCCCTCTAAGGACCGGGATTAAACAACTTTCAAAAACAAAAATACCATGCCAGAGCGAGATGCTCATGGCCCAGCCCACGGCGTGAAGCCAAAAGCATTCCTGGCCCAACAACAATAACTAGCTAAGGCCCGTGGGATAAAGCCACCGCCAGGGGATCGACCCCCCGGGCGAACTCCGATTCGCCCGACCCCTACCCATCGCGGGGGTGGGGGTCGGAGTCCGACCCTGTCCCAGCAGACAGAGCCAGGACGCGCCATGCAGATTCCCTCCAAGTCAGGCAACGGCGCCGCACAGTTCCGTAGTGGTCACGGGGACGCACCGTATCCTCTTCGGCAGTAGGAGACGGGGCCGCCAAGTAACCCTAGGGTATTTCGTTGCTCCTACGCCTCCGATCTGACAGGTATGGAGCTGATCCCTGTACTGCCCTAGTACGTATGGGAGCCTCATGTACGCATTCCCATTGGGAGCGCCGGATCCCGTACCACCCCATGACAGTTCGACCCGACCGGTATGGATAAAGGAGTGCCGCTCGTACCGACACCGTGGCCAACGTACCGAACGACGATCGGGCTGAGCCACACTCTGCGGGGCAAACTAGGCGCGTCAGGAATCAACCCTGCATACCTGGCGATGCCACGGCTGGCTCTCTATAGGCCAGCACTTGACCCGAAGTACCCACAGTCAACTAAGCTGCGCAACCCCGTTCAGGTATAGCCCTGCCTACCTGAAAGGGCTACAAGGCCAGGAGGAGGGACGATGACGTCTGCTACAGTGCCCGCGGCACTTCCAGGAACGTCCCAACCCTTGTAGGCCACGCCTCCACGTTCATTACATGCGCATGCCCTTTCCTGTGAGCCTCCCCTTGAACTATAAAAGGGTGGACTTGGGTCCCCTGAGCACGTGTGTCCTCCACCCAATTCACACTACACATACGATACAAAACCACTTCGAACCTAGATTCACTCTGAGACTTGGGAGCCTCTCCCTCTCTCGACCCCTCTTGTACTGCCCCATACAAGCTCCCGAGTAACACGACCCCGCTCTCACTAGACGTAGGGTGATTTGCCCGAACCAGTATACATCGACGTGTCCACTTGGGAAACCATCTCGAGGATAAGTGCGCTTTCTTTCGATTACTCGTTGGTGTCCATTCTCGACATCGACAGTCCCATCGACCTAGTTCCTCGCGAGGAAGCCCGACCCTCGGGGGCTGACCCCCAATACTCGGAGGCTGACCCCAACCCTCGGGGGCTTACTCCTGACCCTTAGGGGCTGACCCTCAACCCTCGGGGACTGGTGCCCGACCATTATTAGTGTTGGTATTTCTAACGTCATTACTAATTAACGAGATTAGAAACACATGGCATGAAATTAACTTGTCATTAACAACTAGCCACTTTGTCTCTCACCAATATCCCTAAGCATTAACTAGGTTATCATCCCTAATTGTATATGCTAAGGATAAAATATAGGTTTTATATATATATATCATTCAATATGACTAGGCAGAAATATATGGATATAAACTAAGAACAGTTCTGCAAGCAGACAGATAATTATACCATTATAGCATTTTACCTAGAGAGTTCTACCAGGTTGTCGATTTATATTTATACCACTGGGAAGGTCTTAGTAGGACTTATAACTATAACTTATACTATTGATGTGAAAGGTAAACCATAACTAGAATCCTACTCATAACAGGGATAAGTCACGTGATAATAGGTATATGATAAATAATGATCAGTCATCATAAATAGATAAACATCAGAGCTCTTCTAGTCATAGTAATAGCTAGCCAATGGAAAAACTCAGGAATAAATACTAAGGTAATTCAATAACTACATCAATGAATAACTCTAATTAGTGCAATTACATCTAGCAATCATTGTTAAGTTAATCCTACATCATGATCACATGTAAAGGGGCATCAACTAGGAAGGATGTGAAACAGAGTCATTATCCAACTTCGCGACCATGCCCTGCTAGTCCTACGTACGGGGGATGGACTAGAGAGGAACCAACATAGGTGTCACCTGCGCGGACTACCATATGACCCAGCACATCAGGGTGCACTCACAGATAAACAAGATATCTAGACACCGCGTCTACATATTGTCTACCATCTACCCAATGATCAATTAGGTAAACGCTATACGAGCAATTACATGAATTCAATAAGATCAAACCAACTATCCTAGACATATAATCAAAGTAGACAATGACTATTGCAATTAAGAATATATGAGATTAAGAACAATGTTGCCTGAATCATAATATTGAATACAATAAGAGCAAAGTACTAGAATAATACCGAACTCCGCGCTCCAGATAGACGCTAGGGGCTCTAGATCCCGCTGAAAACTAGAACTCTTCTACTTCTAATCTAACTAGGTTAAAGCTATGAACTAGAGAGGCTCTGATGAACTAGAGAAGGCTCTTGATGGCTTGATCTCCAAATGACTTGATGCCCTAGGGACGGGGGTCTGCCCCTTTATTTATAGCCCGGTGGATGAACGTGCGCCGCAGGATCAAACCGACTTAACCAAGGGCCGAGATGACTCTTCATAGGTGGTGGAAGAAGACTCTAGAAGGCGGCCCTAAACCCTAGCAGGGGGCCTCGGGCTGCCCCAAGGTGGGGCCGGCGGCCCCACTTTGTCTCCTCTACGTGTCTCGTTGCTTCGGGTGTCTTCTAGATGCTTCCTGAGCTCAATGATGGTGTTTTGCCTTCGCGGTTATGTTTCATGATAATTATGCACTCTAATCCCTCTTTTATGCTTTTCTGGAATAGTCCCTAGAAAATATATAATATGCAAAACTCATGGAAATTATTAGTTAAAACCCTAAACTAGTGTGTATTCGTGTATCCTTTTGTGTCTAAAGTTCTAATAAAAGTTGATGTTATTCACCGTCAACAACTTCCCCAAGCTTACCTTTTGCCAGTCCCTTGGCAAACAAACTAAGCCTAATTACTGATATATTTGGATCAGGAGTTGCTACAATGCTTTCATTTCTCAAAGGTACACAAGCTTTCAAACAGAGATTCTCCTTCGGATTAGATAGTAACTGCTCTAACCTTCCAACTTACCCATTTTACCCTTAAATATGGGGCTTTATAGCTTTTGCATAAGTCTTGAGCAATTGAAAGACAGAACAATCAAGTCAAACACTATATCTCAAGTTCCTCACAGTACCAATATTCTGGAGTTTCTATAAGTTTTCACAATAAAACTCAGACCTAGTTGTATGACACCCTCAATTCTCTTATTATATGTGGTATTTATGGATCTTACTGAGGCATGTTGTTATGCCCTTCTATAACTAATGATTATAGTGGAGCTCAAAGAAGTGGCATTAAACAAGGATGAGCATACTCATAGTTCATATATTGTAAAGTCAAACAATAGATCCACAGAGAGTCAAGGCATACAATCAAATCAAGACGTGCATGTGTATGGAATATGGTGGATAGGTGTATATAAGGTATTGAGTGGCTAATTCTAATTCTACTTTTGCTCCTTGAGGATAAATCTCTCTTTTGATCTTAGAACTTTTCAAGGGAAAAACATGGGCTATCTTTATTCGTTTTCTTTTCTCTCTTCTCTTTTTTTCTCTCTTCTCTTTTTTTCTCTTTTTTTTTTAGGGAGGTGGGCATCTACGTACCCATTGTTTTAATTGCTAGGACGTTTGTCCTTCTTTTACTCCCTTTTCTTTTTTAATAACTTTCCTTTTGCATAGCCACATGCATCCTTTGAATACAATATGATAATTAGAGAGATAGCAATAAGTACTTAGAGTAATTAAACAAAGGCTGTCCTATAGGTTTTATATATTTTTGGGTGTTTGACTCCTAGAGTAGGAGAAAAACAATTTTAAGGTGGATCTAGATGGAAGGGGAAAATGGTTGCGCTTACTCCCAGAGTAGGAGTAATATATATGTGAGTGGGGTGTGTATGTGATCTGAATTTTAAAAGTATGACAAGACTCTCATAAGGTATACGACAAAGGTTGATTGAACTCAATACAAAGCAAGCAGCATGAATGAGCAAAGGTTTCCTTAATCTAAATATATATCATATATGGCTTTGGTAGGAATTCATACTTTGTCATACAAGAGCTCATGATGTAAGATTTTGGGTTTTCAAAATAAATCTCCAGAACTTAGTATTGCTAGGAATAAGATAAATAGCAGCTCAACCTTCATGAATCATATCAATCAATCACCTAGACTTAGCTTAAGCATATGCCTCCACAAGTTTTAGGCTCAGAGTAAATTCTTAAATTAAAACAACAATATCCAAAACTCAAAAGAATTTAAGGTTGACAACTAGACACTTGAAAAGAATTCCAGCAGAGCAACTATTTATCATCTCCAAAAATAAAATGTTCTAGTTCATAGTTGACTCTAGACACACTCTATATAATTAATGCTGACTAAAACTTTTTTTATTGGCTTTTAGATTTTATTTAACTAAAGACTCATAAAAGACTCAACAGGCGTGGACCTTCATGTGTCCACATATTTTTGGTATTTTATGATTATAAGATAGACTCGATAATCGCATAGGTATACTTACCTGATAACTAGGGGATGCTCTCCCCAAGCTAGATGTTTGCCATGGTTGATCATTGAAGCTGAGTGGTCCTCACAGAGGAACTCATGCTTATAAGAGCAAGTGTTGCCAGGAATACTTCAATCTCATCACCCAAGAAGTTACTTCATTCACACAAAGTTACTTCATTCACACAGGGGTCAGCTGTATGTCAGAAAGGTGTACTTCAAGTGATGAAGATGAAGATTCTGAGGTAACCTGGCTCTTAGGGTCATCCTACAGAAAGCTCTCACAAAACACCAAAACTCGTGGAACGGTATTAGGATAAAATGTTAATGATTAGCCGTTTTTAGAGGATTGGTTGTTGTGGTGGGTTTAAAATATTTTTATGATAGTGGTATTGCAACAGGATGCTCAATTAATATATTTTTTAGATTTCATCGGTTTGTATGCAGAAAGTGCAAATGCATGATATATATTTTTATTCTGTAGGCCACCACAGTGAGAACTCCTACACTTTTACACTACAAGGGTTTCACATGGGGCTTTATGTTTTTAAGATGCATGAATGTAGCCTAATGCAAGACTATTTATTTTTGTGATTTCTATGTATTGCTAATATAGAAAAGTAATCATGCTAAAGAGAGAATAAATCATACGATGCAAGAAAGTAAATATAGATAACTACCGATGTTACCTCGCGGTGAGGGTTCGATATTTATAGTCCTTCGAACTAGACTTCTCCTTGCAGTGGTTCATTGAGTACTTCAAGTTGCTCTTCACGATAAGGATTAAGGTGGTGTCTCCACTAGTGGCTCCCAATGGCGGTGCCACCTTCTTTCTTTCTTTTGTAGGTGTCTCAAAGCTACTCTTATGTACATCATTATTACTAGTTGAGAACTTTCACTTGTAGAATTTAGGGGATTGTCTCCCACACTTTATTGAAGGTGTGTTCTGCCCATAAAGACAAGGTAGAGATCAAGTGTAAGGGCTCTGCTGGTGGGAAAACACCAACAGAACTAGAAATTTATTCATCCTCTAAGCTTGGGCACAATAAGATTGATATTATTCATATTGTTTATTCCTATCATGGGTGAGAGGACCAGAAGTATAAATATGACATTTAAACTTGTGAGATAAAGAGTAAAGTTACTTAACCATTAGAAAGGCTATTCATCTTTATAATGTATAAATAATAATAGATGAAGTATTTATAGTTTACTTGGTTAAGACTAAGATTAAGAGAATAGCGCTATGAACAAACTCAGAGAACAAATCATGTTGAGTTTAATCAAGTTGATCAATTTAAGTTCTAACTCTAATATGGTTGTATTTCTATTTATTGCATACCAAGATCAAGAGGAAATTAATGACCACTTACCTTACGATGTTACCTCCATTAGAGCATGATGAAGGGTAAATGAATTGCAATGGTCTTCTCTTTTTTTCTTGTGTCATGGGTTATTCATTAGCATCTTGTCTCGAATGTTATACTTCTTTCTCACTCTTCAGACCTCCTACTTCTCTCATTACGTCTTCTCTGCAAGGGGTTAGTGGACAACACATACCCGAAGGAATATACTATTTATCAAAGTACGGATAGTGTTTGCCTAAGAGTTAAAGATTAATTTGTAGCTCATATTTTCAATGATTCACCACTATGTCAAAACTTTTTTCATCAAGGTTAAACAAGGATATTATTTTGAAGCATATCCTTAGCCTTGAATTGATTTTATGAATAGTCTCCTAATATAATTTAAACATTTTTTATGTAGGAGGGGTTAGTCTATATGTATAACTAAATTCTTATATAAGTATGCTTGATTTTCATAATGTTTAAGTAATATTCTAAAGCATACTTATAATAGAATAAGGAAGTTTATAAGACTAAATGTATTTATTCACATAGAACCAAGAATATGTATGGTGAACCATAGGAGCATTTAATTTTATATATATATTAGCAAGTTATGTTTGAGCATGGCATAGGGTAAAAATGACCAAGACAAATTAGCAACATGGTATGTGTTAATTGTAGTTACATGTTGCATGTCTTGGACAAACGTACCTCATGTCTTTATCTTTCTAATTAAGTGATGACAAACTTACTTGGAAGAGGAGGGTTTGGGTTCATCTGTTGGTGAGAGCTTATGGTCTTGCTGAGCAAGGCCTTCCTTTTATCTCTTTCGCCTTTTCACCATTCAATGAAACCATGGAAGATTTCATACTCTTCACTCATCAACCTTTTTCTGATTTCTTTGATCAATTTGCGGTTGATGAGTTGGGGTCTATTGGAAACTTCTTCTCCAATAGATTAAGGTTGTTCTTTCCTACAAAATATTAATGGATACATACCCGAGGGAATAGCAAGATTGAAATACGGGTTTTGTTGTCCATACTTTTTTATGATTTTCTTCTATGCTAATCAAGATGATATATGGTTTAAGATTATTTAGCATTAATTGTGTCTATCGTGTTTTATGTTGTTGTTGCAATCTAGCATGGTTCAAGGCAAAGATAACTTGTAACAAAAGATAAATGAATAAATATTAATACTCATAAGGCGGACTTCTTGTGCAAAGTTATCATCTGCCTTGATTCATCCCCAGTATGAACTTATCCCTTGACTTTCCCAGATTTAATTCAAAATTTTCTTGCAGGGGTTAGTCCGACAAAATATCCAGTATCCAATACAACATACTATTGGCTCAAAAATCAACCTAGACATCACGTCTAATTTAATTTAGGAAGGCATTTTAATCTGAGCTTAGTTTAAAAGCCTTTTAAAAGTAAAACCACTACTCCTAAACTAAGCACTAGGCTTCATTTATGATATTTATGAAAGTACTTCAAAGGCTAAACATATATCATAGCAAATAAAGATAGCATGAAAATATAGTAGAGACTTATTCAAATAGAGATAAAAGAGCATGATCATGGTGAGTTTTTTATAATGCACGTGAGATGAATACATGAAATGGAACATGTTATGACTAAAAAATTTAAACTAAACAGTGTGAATATGTGGATTAAAGTAAAAATGCAGTAGAATGCAAAAGATAACTACTCATAAATTTAGAAGTCCATGAGCAAGACCTTATCACCTTTATTTGATCATACTTACCATGACTCACATTCTGCAATTTGTGAGTGATGCAACATCTTTGTTCCCGTCACTTGAGATATGAATTAAAGTCCTGTGACACCGACCTCTTTCTCTAACATTGGATTTGTTATGTTTCTTCTTATTTTGTGGGGGCATGCCGAAAGGTCGTAAACCGGTCGTTCATTACCCTATATAAGATATTAAAGTAGACAAACAAGGGTAATCCTGCTTGAACAGGGGTTAATGGTTATCTCGATCACATAATTGAGTATAATTCTATCAGTGCTTCTTAATTGTCTAGCTACCTTTCCCGGCAATGGCGCCAAAAATGCTTGTTGGTATTTCTAACGTCATTACTAATTAACGAGATTAGAAACACATGATATGAAATTAACTTGTCATTAACAACTAGCCACTTTTTCTCTCACCAATATCCCTAAGCATTAACTAGGTTGTCATCCCTAATTGTATATGCTAAGGATAAAATATAGGTTTATATATACATATATATCATTCAATATGACTAGGCAGAAATATATGGATATAAACTAAGAACGGTTCTACAAGCAGACAGATAATTATACTATTGTAGCATTTTACCTAGGGAGTTCTACCAGGTTGTCGATTTATATTTATACCACTGGAAAGGTCTTAGTAGGACTTATAACTATAACTTATACTATTGATGTAAAAGATAAACCATAACCAGAATCCTACTCATAATAGGGATAAGTCACGTGATAATAGGTATATGATAAATAATGATCAGTCATCATAAATAGATAAACATCAGAGCTCTTCTAGTCATAGTAATAGCTAGCCAATAGATAAACTCAGGAATAAATACTAAGGTAATTCAATAACTATATCAATGAATAACTCTAATTAGTGCAATTACATCTAGCAATCATTGTTAAGTTAATACTACATCATGATCACATGAAAGGGGCACCAACTAGGAAGGATGTGAAATAGAGTCATTATCCAACTTCGCGACCGTGCCCTACTAGTCCTACGTACGAGGGGATGGACTACAGAGAAACCAACGCAGTTGTCACCTACGCGGACTACCACATAACCTGGCACATCAGGGTGCACTCACAGATAAACAAGATATCTAGCCACCGCGTCTACATATTGTCTACCATCTATCCAACGATCGATTAGGTAAACGCTATACGAGCAATTATATGAATTCAATAAGATCAAACCAACTATCTTAGACATATAATCAAAGTAGACAATGACTATTGCAATTAAGAATATATAAGAGATTAAGAACAATGTTGCCTGAATCATAATATTAAATACAATAAGAGCATAGTACTAGAACAATACCGAACTCCACGCTCCATACAGACGCCAGGGGCTGTGGATCCCGCTGAAGAACTAGAACTCTTTTACTTCTAATCTAACTAGACTAAAGCTATGAACTAGAGAGGCTCTGATGAACTAGAAAAGGCTCTCGATGGCTTGATCTCTAAATGACTTGATGCCCCAGGGAGGGGGGTCTGCCCCTTTATTTATAGCCCGGTGGGATGAATATGCGCCGCAGGATCAAACCGACTTAACCAAGGGCCGAGATGACTCCTCATAGGTGGTGGAAGAAGACTCCAGAAGGCGGCCCTAAACCCTAGCAGGGGACGCCGGGCGGCCCCAAGCTGGGGCCAGGCGGCCCCACTTTGTCTCCACTACGGGTCCCGTTGCTTCGGGTGTCTTCTAGATGCTTCTTGAGCTCAATGATGGTGTTTTGCCTTTGCGGTTACATTTCGTGATAATTATGCACTCTAATCCCTCTTTTATGTTTTTCTAGAATAGTCCCTGGAAAATATAGTATATGCAAAACTCGTAGAAATTATCAGTTAAAACCCTAGACTAGGGTGTATTCGTGTATCCTTTTGTGTCTAAAGTTCTAATAAAAGTTGACGTTATTCACCGTCAACAATTAGCGAATATCCGATCCTTGGAGGATGGGCTACATTCCACGCCCATCCAGAAACTCCTCCAGAGGTCTTCGTCACAAGGACCGCCGACGAGGCATCCAAGGCGGGCACGAACTTACTGACTAGAGGGGCCCGTACCTTGACTGCCTCATCCGAGAGGCCATGCCCGTGGATAAAACCAAGGCTCGAAGGCTCGCACAATGCGCTAGGTCCTTCATCATCATAAACGGGGACCTGTATCGAAAGGGACACTCGAACGTCTTGATGAAGTGCATCCCGATCTCCTAGGGGAAGCAGCTCCTCAAAGAGATCCACACGGGAATCTACGGCCACCACGCCGCACCTAGGACGCTAGTGGGGAATGCCTACCGATAGGGTTTCTACTGGCCCACAGCGGTGACGGATGCAGATGACTGGGTGCGCTCGTGCAAAGGATGTCAGTTCTACACACGGCAGACAAACCTACCCGCCCAAACGCTCTAGACCATCCCCATCACCTGGCCCTTCGCAGTCTGGGGACTCAACTTGGTTAGACCGCTGAAAAAGGTGCTTGGGGGACACACATACGCGCTCATCACGATCGACAAATTCTTGAAGTGGATTGAAGCGTGGCCTATAACAAGAGTATACTCCAAGGAGGCCGTACACTTCTTCACTAACATTATCTACCATTTCGGGGTTCCCAACTCAATCATCACTGACAATGGAACTCAGTTTACTGGGAAGAAGTTCCTCAACTTCTGTGATGAGTTTAACATCTGAGTCGACTGGGCAGCAGTAACACACCCCTGGACAAACGGACAAGTCGAGCACATGAATGGAATGATGCTACAAGTGCTCAAGCCCTAAATCTTCAACTGTCTTAATAAATTCGGGAGGCTATGGGTCGAAGAACTCCCCATGGTGCTCTAGAGTCTGCGAACGACCCCCCAGCCGAGCCATGGGGTACACCCCATTCTTCATGGTTTACGGTGCGAAGGCCGTCCTCCCCACCGACCTTGAGTATGGAGCCCCGAGGGTACAGGCTTACACCGAGCGGGGAAACACTGTCCACCTTGAAGACACGTTGGACCAAGTGGACGAGGCCCGCGACGTTGCTCTGCTACATTCCGCTAAGTACCAATAAGCCCTCCGACGCTACCACAGTCGGCACATTCGGGGACGCGCCTTCAGCGTCGGAGACCTCGTGTTACGCCTGCGCTAGGACAACAAGGACCGCCACAAGTTATCACCGCCATGGGAAGGACCCTTCATCATACACCAGGTGCTTCGGCCGGGGACGTACAGACTCAAGAACCATAAGGGGGAGGTCCTCACCAACGTGTGTAACATAGAACAACTACGTCGCTTTTATCCCTAAGTTCCTTTGAAGCTTGTACATAGTCGAACCATGTAAAGAAGTTTCTGATTATCAAATAAAGAGATGTTTGCCGTTTCACTTTGTATTTTTTCTATGTAACGCCGGACCCGACCCCTGGGGACAGCCATCACTCGGGGGCTGGTAGAGGTAGAGATAGACATCGCGTGAAAACCTATAAAACAAAAACTCTTTTTAAAATTTTCATTCTTGCCTCAAGGGTCAGACCACAAGCTAAGGACAAAACCTGTGGAATGCACCGGCATGACAACCCACGCCCCCGAGGGCAGGGCACCGTCTACCAGGTTCAAAGCCAAGGGTCTCACCCCTAAAGGCAAGAGCTCAAATCTTTCAATAAAAAGACTAAGGTAAGGGGTTAGCATGCCACACAAACCAGACCCCGAAGGTCGACAAGACGACCCACGTCTCTGTGACCAAGGCTCAAATCAAGCCGGCCCCCTTCTTCGGTCCTAAGCCACGACCCCGCGCTTTAAAAAACGACATGAAAAACTAACGAAGCCATATTTCTCATACAACAAATGTTCCGACACAACGGCCGAGCCCCAACACAAACTAATCAGCCTCTACATGGCAGGACACCTCTGGCTATGTGGTCGACCAAGGCTCACGTCAACGGCTCCATCCAGGCCTCAATACCCTACAGTTCACCTTCAGACCAGCCGCCGGTGTACCTACCACACAGGACGTCAATCTTCACATTCTCTTCAAAATGGGAGTAGACGACCACGAATGATAGGCGCGGAAGGCCTCCATCTCAAGCTCGTGCACCCGGTCGGTCAAATGGGCCACACGGGCCACCAACCCCTCGGTACCTGGTGGCTGCCTGGTGCCAAGCTAGTTGCAAACAATCTCCGCAACCCCCGCCAGATGGTCACGCTCGATCAACGCCACCTCAAAGATCGCTTTCACCCCAGCGAGCAGCTTTTCCAGTTCTGCAAACATGACAGCGACAGACGTTAAAACAACCCGACCAAAGGTATGAATTTCATCCTAAATCCAATAACTAAACGTCGACTCTGGATTTCAGCGCGTTCTTCTCATCGCCGCAGCGGCTCGCCTCACCCCTGAGGGACTGGGCCTTAGCCCTCAGCTAGGCCACCTCCACCGTCAGGCCCGCCGAATGCGTAGTGGCTTCCGCCTGTGACTTCTTGGCCTCCTCGACCTCAGTCTGCAGGGCCTTCACCTAACGGTCCAGCGCCACCCTCTCCTCCTAGGCCGTGTCCCGCTCCTTCAGCAACACCGCTTCCCACACAAGGAGACGCTCTTTCTCCCCCACCAGCTCCTTCGCCTTCTCCTCCGCCTCCTGGGCTCACCTGGCCAGCTCGCTGCAGGTCTTCTCAGCTTGAATAGTGCGACTCTCTGCTCGAGGTTGGCTTCGAGCTTGCCCTGGCAACGAGTGATTCCCACGATGACTGCTGATGATGGAGGAAGTAGGACTTCTAGAGGGATCTCGCCATCACTGACTGATAGGAGCAACCACCAATAATGCGGATATCAGAAGCAACCCAAGGGCCCACAAGGGGGGCACCAAACCCGCAACCGGAAGCCAGACTTACCCCAAACGGCGCCTCCGTGAGCTTGAGGCGTGACGACCCCTCGCAGATTGTTGACACCTCTTAATGTTATCTCTAATAACGGCGCTAAAAATGCTAGAGTAGCGCACCGCCACTAGAATGCCAAGTTGTCATCCCCAGCATAACACCAAGGGGTGTGGTATTAAATCATACCACCATCTAGAATATAGAAATGTATCCGCAAGCGCACAGATCAAATACCATTGTAGCATTTTACCCGGAGTATTACGGGTTGTCATTTATATTTTCCCAAAGGAAGGTCTACATGGCTGTGTAAAGGTAGTGTGTTGACCTAGTGTAACGAATAGGCATAACCATGTCCTCGCTACTCAATGCAGGGGTAAGTCACAAGATAATTGATAAGGTAAGTATATAATCATCAGCATAAACAGATAGAGACTCCTAGCTATATCATTAGGGTTGCTAGTAGAATATCAAGAGATATTCCTGGGTTATTCCTAGCTACATGTCAATGCATATTATGGTTAGTGCAATACACCTAGTAGTCATGGCTAAGGTTAGCATTATATTTATTCATAGTGGACATACTAGGGAAGTTTGAGAACACAGCACACCCTTCCGTCATATACAAGCCCTACTGTGCCTATAAACAGGGTTCGGATTACATAGGACTCAACAGAAATGTCACACCCGCGATCTACCAAACCGGGCCTATAGGGTGCATTCGCAGATAAACAACGTATAAACATCACGCTTACACAATGCTTATCACTCACCCAACGATCAATTAGATGAGTGCTATACAAACCTATGGATAAGTATAATGTTAATCTAGCTATATTAAGTATATAACCACAATAAACAAAGAACACAATAACTATGAATATAAGTAAATAGGAATTCATCAATTCAATTGTAGCAATCATATAACTATACAATGAAAGAGAACAAAGGCGAGAGGAGGTAAGAACTATACCAAATCTAAGCTCCTGATGGCTCCGGAATCCAAGCCTGCGCTTGCCTCCCTCTAGTTCTAATCTAGCTATCTAGGCCCTAGCGAAAGAGCTCTGATTAGGGTTTTCGGCTGATGATCGGACTTCGAATGGAATGAATGAATGGGGTCTCTTCCTCCCCAGGGGGGTGCCTCTCCTTTTATAGCCCTGGGCGATGATCGTGAGCCATCGGATCAAACCGACATTGACGAGCGGCTAGGATCGATCCTCAAAGGCGGTGGAGCGAACCAGGCGAACCGGGACCCGCCCGGGGCGGGGCCGACCCGGCCGGTGCAGGGGTGGGACCGGCCGGTCCCACTGGTGGCCTCCGAGCCCCCGGCTCGGCGTGGTGCCTTCTCGTCTCTTCGGAATCTTCTGTGTAGCCGTGGAGTCCGTTTTCCGTTTCCTTCTTCCGATAAGCTTGTATGTTTGCGCCTTTTCTGGTTTACGCCTGCATAAATAGTGAAACACCAAAACTCGTGGAATTCGGTTAGTGTAAACCCTATGTCTATTCATTTGCATCCTTTTCATGGCTAGTTGACGGTTGAATTATTACAGTAGTGGCCGTCAACACAGACCCAGGTCCCGACCTGCTGAAGTAGCTCGCGGATCCCGCCCAGATGGGTTCCTAGCTCCAAGTAGTCCCTTTCTTCCCCTGAGTCATCTAGCTTGAAAGGTCTCATCCCTCGTGCTGCCGAGAACTCGACCCAAGGCTGCCTAGTGGTGAAACAGACCGAACGCGCGCCACGGTAGCCCGACGGTGACGCCTCTCGCCCAGGCACCAAAGTAGATGGAGGCGGCTCCTGGGGAAGCACGGCTAAGGGGGGAACCTATGGCGCTCAAAGCCACGGCTCCCGCGTCCTTTGCCGCGCCACCATCATCGGCCGTCCGGGGAGAGGCACCGCCACCCTCCATGCGACCTTCCCCCGCTGAAGACTGACCTAGTGGGATCTTTCCTAGGGCGTGAGGCCTCTCGTCTAGCGTACCTTCTAGCGGCGGTGCCCCACCCCTTGACGCCAGGATCTTTCTGGCACCGATCGGCACCGTCGCACTCACCGACCTGCAAAGGAGTGGTAAACTCGTCAGGCGGCACACCGTAAGAAACAAGGAAACGAACGATTAGTCGGCACCATAAGAAACCCACCTGAGAATCCAAGGACACTGGGGACCGGACCCCTCGCCGTCATCAGATCGCGCCGGCCACGAACGCTTTCGCGACTCGCGCTCCCCGAAAGCAACCGGCGAAGAGGGCCTCTCCCTTTGAGGCGATGCATCCGAGGACATCCGGGCCGCACTGGACGAGTCGCCCGACCCCGCTTGTGTCACGACATCAAGCGGGGAACCCGTCAACACGGTCGGCGCAGGAGGCACCAACATCCCCACGATGTTCGTAGGCGCGACAACCTCGGGGCCACCTCGGGAGGGCGCGGTGTTCGACTCAATGACGTCGCCCGAGGTCTAGGTGCTCTCATGTCGGAACGCACTGGAATTGGCCCACTCGGGCTCGGGGGCTCCTGCCTCGTGTAACATGCGAGGAAGGAACCGACTCCTCCCCGAAGAAGACATCGGAACCTTTACTTGCAAGAAGAGCGTACGGTGAGGAAATGGGCAGTCGAAAAAGATCAAAGCCAAGATGCTTACCCTCGTCCTCATCATCATCATCCTCCTCGGTGATATCGGTGTCGATGCCCTGACCCCGTCTCTCCTCCCGCGCTTGATGCTTATCTCTCTTCGCCTTCTCGTCCAACTTCCTCTTGCACTGACGCTCGTTCTCCATCCGATTGGCTGCCCGCTATGGATGACCCTTCGGCAGGGGCACCCCATGACCCATCAACACAGTGTAGGAAGGCTGTCAGAAAAAGGGGCGAGGTCAGTGTGCCGAAAGGCAAAAAAGCAAAGACACCAATGGAACAGGGAGGAAACGGGACTTACGAACTCCACGAATCCCTTCTCTGGTCTCACTGGGGGCACCCCTCCACCGGGAAGGTCCATCTAACCCGGTCGTTCACCGAGCCCACCACCGGCTCCAACACTTTGTTGATCCACTAGGCGACTTCTGTGTCGGACGACGTGTCCACGAGCAATGTGGTCCCCTCAACCGAAGTGCCTGGGTTCACCTCGAACAGACGAAGTGTCCGCCTCATGAGGGGCGCCACCCGCCTCTTGTGGTAGGCTCCAATCAGCCCAGGACTATTGTGACCCCTCTCGCGAAGGATCGCAATGGAGGCAAGGTGATCCTGAAGCCTTTTCTTTTCCACCACTGGGACGCCCAATTCACCCCAACATTTCGGCTGAACGGCAGGCAAATCCATCGTAAACGGGGGGTTAGACTTCCACAGGTAAAACCATTTGGCGTGCCAGCCACTGTTATAGGAAACCATCTTCATGGGAATGTAATCCCTCGCCCTATTCCCACGAAGATGGATACTGGCGCACCCAACCTGCCATGTCTCCGACTCACCCTGCACCCGCCGCTTCAGCAAGTCAACAACAAAGAAATACCTCCAAAGCTCAAAGTGGGGATCTATCCCTAGATACCCCTCACACAACGCGATAAACGACATGATGTGCTGAATCCTATTAGGATTCAGACACTGCAAGGGGATCTGGAGAACTTGAGGAGCGCGGCGAAGAAGAGGTGAGCCAGAATCACAAACCCCCGCTCGTGGAACGCCAGAAACGAAACCACGAACCCCGCTCCCGGGGCCGGAACTTCCTCGGCTCTCGGGTGAACCCGGTCGTCCTCCTGGAGAAGGCCGCGCTGGATGAGCCCATCGATCTCGGTTGACGAGGTCGCCGACGAAGACTAGTTGGCCATGGCTACAGATCTGGGCTCGCAGCGACGGCGGCGTAATCAGGACATTAGGAGCCAGACAGGGGATAGGAAAAAACTATGTGGGGCGTACAAGCCGTCTTTTTTCCTATTTGTAGGAAAGTTTGGGACTGACGGACCCCACGGGCCCCAACGACCACGGCGCAAGGGGGTAGCGTAACACGTAACCCCGACGAAACCCTTCAGCCCACCTACCGCACTAAATCTGGCGTAGGCTCGAAACCGTGGCTCTGTTATTACGCCTCCCCCAAATAAGTCCTGGCGTGAGCTCCAAAGCCCGGCAGACCGACGCGTCCCATCGGCTGCCCGACGGTCCAGAGGCGCCATTATTGCTGGGGGCGAACCGTCCAGCCGCGCGCTCAAAACCGACACACCGCACTACCCTAAAGCGAACGCTTCAGTCTCTGCGGACGTGGCCCACGTCCCCAAAGACTCGAGGGCTACACCCGGTGGGTGCGCTCGCACGCACCCACCGGAGAAGTCGAAATGACCGCTCGATGAAAAGTCCCTGCAGGCGTGGACTCACACCTACAAGGACTCGGGGCTACTGTCGGGGGCCAAACAACCGGCCTGTTGGGCCCCCGGCTAAATAGAATTAAGCAAGCTGCTATTGCCAGCCCACGTACGGTCTAACGAAGGCCGGACCTTGTGGGTCGGCATCCCGATGGCCCAATAGAGGGCCACGGCAAGGGCCCATAGGCGAACTACACCATGCGGTCCCTAGAGCAAGGGTACGACCCCCAGGGCACATGGCTCGCACGACCCCTGCGGGACCAAAGGACTCCCGGGGTCGTGACCCAGAAGGCCGCGGCTCACACGACTCTCCACGAGGCGAGACTTGTGCTCCGCAGCGAAGCTACGACCTCGCTACCCCATGAGCGGTCAAATTAATGCGCACCCCCGTGCAAGGTATGGGCGAGGAGCATCTTTACCGCAGCGTGTTTGTGTCGAGGGGATGGATGCGGCGGCGCCCGGCATGTGGGGCGAGCAAGGCATGGCCTGGCTCTTGACCGCAGTGTTAACCAGAGGCGGGCGTGGCTCGACGTCTAATCACCCTCGATTGACAGCCCGGATAACCCATCTGTCACGACCCACTCCCGTGCCGTACAATGTCATTAACTCCAGGACAATACTATAAACGCTCTAATCAACTGTTCAACCTCTCCGCCCACTGTGAAGGCATGGGCGAACACTCCGGCGACGCGACCACACCGGCGACCATTCCTGATCAACACGTGCGACGCAAGGAAGAAGGACACCCCGACCCCAGGAAGGCAGACGAGCCACTCCACCATTGTCTTTTATCTTTCTTTTTCTACACGGCACGCCCATACTTCTCCATGAGACATGTAAGGTCGTTCCCTCCCTTCATCTATAAAAGGGAGGGCGAGCCATCCCACGGGAAAAGAGATCATAAGACTACTGAAAACCCATCGCACACACCATACACACGCTATGATATTGGCACCACGGTCAATCAGAGATTTGGGAGCCCCTCCCTCACTCGAACCGGCTGTAACTCCTGCTACGAACCGCCGCTAAGTAACATGATCCCTTCGAACTGGACGTAGGGTCTCTCGCCCGAACCAGTATACTATACTCCCCTATGTCTTCTTAACGAACCATTCGGACATAAACGCACATCTATAAATTTACTAGTTGGTGCTTTTACGAAACACTGACATCGGTCCTCTATTCAGTCTGTGCTTTTCAGGCTAGCACGACATAGAAATCAGTCCCAACAGGCCATGTCTAGGCCATCATCCAAGCACGACTGTTGCAGCATGGCCCAGTGGCCCACGGGCTCAATCAAGTCGTGCTGGCCCATTGCTCACCCTGTCAGACCATCAACACGAGCCCGTCCGCGGTGGCCACTGCATGTACGGGCACCAGCGCATGGCTCGAAGCCACACCGGGTGGGAAATGGATAAGATCGTCTAGTCATGGTTAGCTAGCCCACATGTAAGGCCTTCCACAATGTGAGGCTTAAGTGCAGCCACAAAAAGGAGAGAGAAAAGTTAGCACCACTCCAACCCATTGTGGGGGAGTAGTTCTAACTCGACCGGTTCGAAAAAGGTGGAGCGGAGCACGTTGTTGCGCCCGGTTCCAATTGATTAAAAAACATAAAGGTACGGTGAAAGTAGTTGGCGGTTGAGAAGCGGTGAAGATGGGCAACGGTCACATGACCGTTCTCCGCTTCCCGTGCTCTCCTCCTAGGGACCCAATCCACTACCCTATATATACATATACATGTGCAACACAACATATCCGACCACTCATTCAAATCTTCCTCTCACAAATCTTCCTCTCACAAATCTGCCTTTCTTTGTAGAAGACCACTCATTCAAATCTTCCTTCCACAAATCTTCCTTTCTTTGTAGACATGGACAGCACTTCCTCTCTCACAAACATGTTAAATTCTGCATTCACAAGTGTTGATCCAGAAAAACAGGTTAGTCAACAACATTATTTCCCCCCCCCCATTACCCCATGAGCTATCCACCTACACAATTTCCTCCAACTTTCCAACCCCCATATCCACGAGTATTCAATCCTTTTGGAACCCACTCAAATTACCCACAATTTCCAGTCACACAAGGATATCCTGGGAATTCTTACCATGGTGTTGTGGGTGTGGGACAACAAAACCCACAAGGAGGCAGTCAAGCTTCACCAGTTGGGTCCATAGGCTTTTTTCAAGGTAGTCGTACCACTGATTCGCGAGGTGATGAGAGTAGCCCGGTTGGTTCAGCTTCTCCAGTGTCCCAAGGGCAACAACTTGGTGCAAATCCTGACGAAGCAGCAGTTTGGAGTGAGAGGAGTGAGAGCAGCCCTGATGAATTAGAAAAGAGAGAAGGGCGTGTACATTGGGGTAAGGATGAAAATCTCCGGCTAGTTGCAGCTTGGATAAAACATTCCACAGATTCAGTTATTGGAGTTGATAGAAGGGGAGATAGGTATTGGAAAGATGTTGCAGCAGAATACAACTTGCATGCACCCAAACACCAGAAAAAGAAGTGCTACTCAGTGCAAAACCATTGGCAAAAGACTATCCCTTTGATTACCAAGTTTCATGCAATGTATGACAAGGCAAAAAGGGAGCATGGCAGTGGTGAATCTGATGATCAAGTGATGGATAGAGCACGTGAAGAATGGAAAGCAGCTGCCAAGAAAAAAAAGGCCTTTTGCACTAGAATATTGGTGGAAAAAGTGAAGGATCAGCCCAAGTGGAGTAAAGCTTACCCGATTGAAGAAATGATGAATAAAAGAAGCAGGTTGAATGAATCAGGAGCTTATACTTCTTCAAATCCAGAGAGCGAAGATGCAGACCCTTCATCGAGGTGTCGACCACAAGGGCGAAATGCAGCCAAAGCTCAACAAAAAACAAAGGCAAGTTAGTCTATTCAGAAGACAGTATTTCAAATGATAATGTGCAACAATTCAATGAAATTCAGCTAAGGAAAACAGATTTGCTGCTGAGAAAATGGCTGAAGCAACACTTGTTCAAGCTGAAGCAAAAAAACCAAAGCCGAGGCTGATAACAAAATGGCAGATGCAGAGAAGGACAAGGCAAAGCTTCAGAAAATGGAGATGTACATGGCACTGCTTCGCATACAGACACATCAAGTTATGATGAAAGAACCAAGGCAGGACATGACCAAATGTTGGCTTTATTAGCTAAGGACCTTTTTAGTTGAGATGATTTTATTTGTATTTGCTTTTTTCACAGATTACTTGTACTATCTCTCTTAATTAGATGTACCTCCGAACTTGTACTTTGCTATGTTGGTTCTAAATTGTATCAGTTTATTCCATTTTCTAAAACTAGTTGTTGTAAAAAAAAAAAACTAGCTGTTGGGTACCTTCCGGTGCAGTTCAGTTTCACATCAACAAGCCGTTGTAAAAAACATCACAGAAAAATGGAGTCGTATTACATCAACTAGTTGTAAAAACTTCATAGAAAAATAGGGTCATATTACATCAGCTAGTTGTAAAAAAAATCAAAAAAATAGGTCGTATCACATCAACTAGCTGTTGTAAAACACTTCACAAAATAATAGGGTCGTATCACATCAACTAGCTGCTGTAAAACACTTCACAGAAAATAGGGTCACATCATATCAACTAGCTGTTGCAAAAAAAACTAGTCGTTGGATAGCTTCCAAAGTGCAGTCCTGTTACACATAAATATAGAGTCATATCACAACAACTAGCTGTTGTAAAAAACAAGCTGTTGAGAACTCTCTTAAAGGAGACCAGCAGCACGCCTCCAACACTCCAGCAGAAACTCTCCATCACTCTTTCAACTAGCTAACTCCTTCACTCTTTCAGTCACCAAAAATTCTCCAACACACTTTCGGCTAGCTGAAACTCTCCACCCCATTGGTGTCCATGGATCCAAATGGCCCTACAGCGAAGATTCTCGATAGCAGTGTTACTATCAATCAGTTCTTTTGGGACTTCATCAATGATCCAATGGAGGCTCAGATTGAGGCACAAATTAGACGCCAGATTGAAGGACAAATTAGAGGTACGCCTACTCAATATAGAAGGTTTCAAAGAAGGCACATAGAAAGGGATCGTGCTGCTGCTAGAGATAGATTGATGGCTGATTACTTCGAGAGAATCCAGTATTCAATGATAACCAGTTTCGACGTAGGTATAGGATGAGGAGACATCTATTTCTACATATTGCACAGACTCTTAGTGATTGGTCTCCTTATTTCACGGAAAGGAGTGATGCATTTGGAAAGGTGGGCTTTTTTGCACAAATGCACTGTTGCTATGCGGATGTTAGCATATGGGACACCCCTGATATGTGGGATGAAAATCTACGGATTGCTGAAAGCACAACTATTGAGTGTGTGAATAACTTTTGTCGAGGTGTGATAGAGTGTTTTGGTCCTACATACTTAAGAAAACCAACTAGAGAAGATATCCAACGTTTACTGCATATAGGTGAAGCTCGAGGTTTTCCAGGCATGCTAGGAAGTGTGGATTGCATGCATTGGCAATGGAGAAACTGCCCAGTGGCATGGAAGGGTCAGTATACCCGTGGAGATCAGCATGGACCTACTGTTATGTTGGAGGCTGTTGCCTCACATGACCTTTGGATATGGCATGCTTTTTTTGGTGTAGCTGGATCAAACAATGACATCAATGTTCTCAATCGATCACCTTTGTTCACTGAAGTTATACAAGGAAGGGCTCACGAGGTTCATTTCACGGTCAATGGCAATGAATACAACATGGGATACTACCTTGCAGATGGTATTTATCCGAGTGGGCAACTTTTGTGAAGACAATTCATTTGCCTCAATGTAACAAGGACGCATTGTTTGCAAAAAAAAACAAGAGGGAGCAAGAAAAGATGTGGAACGTGCTTTTGGTGTTTTGCAAGCTCGTTTTGCCATTCTACGGTGCCCAAGACGCAAGTGGCAAGTGCGATTGCTTGCTGAAATCATGTATGCGTGCATTATACTGCATAACATGATTGTGGAGGATGAAAGGGATTCTTACAGAGTTCGCTATGATGAAGACTATGACAATCAGTATGACAGGGGTAGCTCACCCACACCACTGGCAGGATATGGACATGGCCCGATTCATGGATTTGCAAGGGCTCTAGAGGTACAAGAAGATATTAGAGACAAAGCCATGCACCATCGTCTGAAAGCCGACTTAGTTGAGCATATATTTCAACGTTATGGAGGGGGGTCAACCTTGAACTTATGTAGTCTGTCATTACAATGTGTATTGTCATGTGTACTCCCTATCAGTGTCTTTATCATTGTCGAAGTGTAGTATTCTTGCAAATGTACTGAGTTCCTTTTGTATTTCTAATCTAATCATACTCGTGGTGTATTGTATTCTTGTAAGAGGTGAACGATTTATCTCAGTACCTTTTGTATTAAAGTGACACTTGGTGTATTTTTCTATCCATAAATATTCCCTTTGTATTAAAGCTGCACTTGATGTATTTTTCTATCCATAAATATTGCAGGTCTCAGAAAATTTTGCACACCTTGGAATCTAGCAAACTAAATCTACATAGCTATATTAAAAAATCTACAATCTTTGTACAATAACCACTGCAGAATTTATTTTATCAAAAGAAAACCATGCAGAATTTATCACAAGAGAATCATGGCCAGAAGAGAAGGCACATGCATACCACGGTAGATCGGCTGCCTTCTCCTGGTCCCAAGCTTGTTAGCAGCTGGGACCAACGCAAGCGGCCCGACGAGGCTAGTTGCCAGAGCTCTTGGTGGCCCATGGTGGCCCACAGGGCAACGGGAGATGCGGATGCATCGATGGATCGTGCTGGCCCATTGCGTCGGATGGAGCCCCTGTTGAGCTCGGGCGGCGGCCCTCCATGAGACCATCACCGTAGAAGGCACGAGCCCTTGCATCTCACCTTCGAAATGTCAGATCCAATCAAAAACACCTAGAGATGCAAGACCTACGAAGGGGAGATTTTGATTCAGGAGCATGGAAATCAATTTGGGGCACGCCTCGTTTCATTGAAACAGATGATGGGGCGGGAGGAGTGGAGAATTTTCCAGGACGGGAAATGGATGGGGAAGAAGATGCATATTTTATTGAAGTTGTGGGTCCTACACAGTAAATAGCCGGTTCTACACATGCTTTAGTGGCTGCAACGTGGACCCACATTTTTTTTTAGCTGCACTACCACATTGTGGACGGCCTAAGTGGCTGCAAACGTGAAGAATCATGTACCTTCTAGTACAGATCTATTTGTTTATTCTATGGACTAATATTTGCTACCTATGAAGCCTGCTCTGATTCACTATAATATAATTTTATTGGTGATTATTTAACATGTTTACTGATGATTAAAATATACATTCCCTGTTTACTAATAATAAATTTTAATTTTATGCGATGATTTGTTTTCTATAATTTCTTCAAAGCTAAGCACATGCTTAACTATGATTAACTACCTACATCTTTGTCAAATATTTGTGGTAGCTATCCTAATCGATAGAGTCAGGACATTTTAATCAACATGTTGCTACAATCCAAACAGTTACCATAACTTTTTGCTAGCCACGAGTGTGGTTTATACTAACATTAGCTATGGAAAACTGTGGCTGCCACCTAAACACACTTTTATCCTTCACCGTTGTTAAGGCCATGTTTGGATCCCATAAATTAATAGTTAGTTGATTAACAATTAATCCGTAAGGATCTAAATAGGTGAAATAGTGGATGAACAAATGATAATCTAAGGCTCAACTAATTATTAGTTCACTAGTCCATAAAACTCAACTATTTAAACTAATTGTTAGTTTATTGAATCTAAATAGGTCCTAAATCATATCCAACTTCGCTCTTTGGTACGCCACAAATATATGGAGTGTCTGGCTCTATGTCCTCGAACTTGATTGTAGTTGTCGCTCAAGAACACACTGAGGTAGTCGGACAATATTTTATTTTTGTCATATCTTACGAGCATGATCCAACTATTTTTTATCTTTTATGGGCAAGATTCAAGAAATATTTATACGAACCTAATAAATAGAGGCTTTTCCTTGTGTGCCATTAAAAAAGTTGATAATCTCGCTGAAGATAAGTGCTTCGTTAAATAATTCTCCTATGTACCAGCTCTCAATATATTTGGCACCAAAGACAATTATTAAAAAATTAGACAAAATTAGAAGGAATTTTTTCTAGCAAGGAGGGGGTACAAAAAGAAAATATCACTTGGTCAAATGGATCAAAATCTGCAAAAGCAAAAAGAAAGGTGGGCTGGGGATAAAAGATTTGAAAAAAATGAATGTTAGCCT
Organism: Chrysopogon serrulatus; assembly: GCA_015844335.1. Taxonomy (NCBI): domain Eukaryota; kingdom Viridiplantae; phylum Streptophyta; class Magnoliopsida; order Poales; family Poaceae; genus Chrysopogon; species Chrysopogon serrulatus. The sequence goes on from JADLZL010002848.1 coordinate 321,726, forward strand.
CCTGGTCAAATGGTGGTGGAAACTGGAAAAGGAGGAAGGCCTATGCAAGAAATTGTGAGAGCAAAATATTTGAAAAAACATAATATTTTTTCTGTAGCTCACAGAGCCTCAGATTCACCCATCTGGGCTGACCTTCTCAAAGTTAAGCATCTTTATCTGCAAGGAAGGGGCATTAACATAAAGAATGGGTAGAAAACTAGGTTCTGGTCTGATCCTTGGCTTTATGACACCCCTATATGCATTATTGCACCTGTGCTGTTCAGCCTTTGTGTGCAGAAAGAAGCTTCTGTTGCTGATGTTAAGTCTGGTAGAATCCAGTTATCCTTTTCTAGATGGTTAACAAATGAGTTGCTTGCTTGCTGGCAATTGATATCTGAGGATGCTAATAATTTCCATTTACAAGAACCTGATGATGAAGTTGTTTGGAAGATAGGCAAAAATAAACATTTCTCAGTAAAATCGATGTATGATGCCATGTCCAGAAATGAGGCTGGCTGTAACCATAAGAACATTTGGAAAGGGAAATTCCCTAGAAAATCAAAATCTTCTTATGGCTTCTAACTAATAATGCGGTGCTAACAAAAGACAATCTGCTTAGACGTAAATGGGCTGGAGAACCTGAGTGCTATTTCTGTGATCAGCCTGAATCCATTGATCATCTGTTTTTTACTTGTCCAGTGGCAAAAGCAATCTGGATAGTGGTTGCAAAGTGTCTTGGGGCTAGTAATGTACCCCTAAATTTAGAACAATGTTGGAATTGGTGTGACACTTGGCTACAGAACAGGAAAAAATTTCATGCTTGGGGGATTTCTGCCATTTGTTGGGCAATATGGAAAGCACGTAATCGAAATTATATGTGTCATGCTGGCGCTCTAATGAACTTTTGGGCAGGTCTGTATCAGGAAGACGACAAGACGCTATTGATCAATGGAGTGAACACCATGCTGAAAGTGGCGGCTGAGTTGCTGCTGCCTCAAGACTCTGATGATGGCCTCAAGCGACTGAAGCAAGGCGAACCATCAGAATGAGAAGAAAAATGCGTTGTAAACCTGCTGCGAGTGAAAGAAGATGTCTGTCAGCTAATGGAAGCCTTGGTGGTTGTTAAAACTTGTTTCTTTTTCCTTTCTGGTCTTGTTGCAACATCTGTGGCATATGGATAGTCATCGTTCTGTTATGGTTGGCTGCTAGTTCCTATCTCTGAGCCAGAGGTTTAGGTTGCTAGTGTATGTTACGTCTTAAACTGTCCCATCTTATGCTAGCTCGAACTCATTGTATATCCGTTTAATCTAGCTCGAACTCATTGTATTTCCGTTTAATTTTGAATGGAAATGGGTGTCCCCGTTTGGAAAAAAAAAAAGACCCAAAAAATTCGATCTATCAACAGCGTACAAGTTCAATTAAATTTTCTCTCCCAATCCATTACGTCCATACTCCACTTATTTTCTGGCGTTTGGGACCCCTGACATGTGGGTTCGATTAGTGTAAATGTCCGAAATATCCTTTCCTCCCTCTCCCATCTCCTTTCCTTCCTCACGACTCCAGCTCCGCTGCTCTTTCTCCCACAACGCCTCTTCTTCCCCCACAGCCCGGCCTGGGCGCTGGACAAGCAGGCGAAGCGCTTTGGGGCGTAGGGCGGCGGCGCGCTGCTGGCCACTGGCGCGGCATGCGGCGGCAGCGTGAGGAGCTTCGGTGCGTGGCAAGGTGTAGGCGTGTGGCGCACAAGCCGAGCGGCAGCGGGCGCGGTCGTTCGGGCGGAGTGCGCGGGGGGCTCGACCGCTTTCGGGCAAAGCAAAGCGGCAGCGCGGCCGCTTCGAGTGGAGCGCGTGCGGGACACGGTGCGTGGTGCACCAGCAGGGTGTGGCATGCAGGCGGAGCTAGACACAACGCATGTGTGGAGGGGATGTTGTGTGGACGCAACGCGGGCGGAGCACGCGTGTGGTAGTGCAGGCAGAGGAGAGGGATGGCCAGATGTTGGAGATGACCGACGCGTGGGGTCTACTCGTCATTGACAGAGAGAGAAGGCGATGGTGAAACCTGGCTATCACTGATTCAGTGGACATTTAGGACTTTTCCAATTAATATAGTTTGACACCGTTAAGTAGAGAAATGGACGGAATAGTTTGGGACAGAAAATTTCATCGAACTTGTACACTGCTGATAGATCGAACTTTTTAGGTCCTTCAGCAAAATTATCAACTTTTTAAAGGCACATAAGGAAAAGCCACTAATGAATATGTTCTTAGCTTTTTTAGACACTTAGCAAGCGAACCCTAGACCAGTTGGTTTAGATGTGCACTTTGCACCCTGCTGGCCAAAGTTCGAAATCCCGTGGTGGCGGATTTGTTAGCCGAAGGAGACATAGTTTATAGACGAAAAATTCACTAGCGCTCATCTAACTTGGCAGCAGGTGCCGCTTAGGTCCCTATTATTTGAAAATGTGATTTTTGGATCTCTCAACTTGACTCAAGGTGTCATCTAGATCTCTGAACTTTCACCGTAGGCCTTAAATTTAGTAGAGGGTATCATCCAGGTCATAAATAATGTAGCTAATTCGACAAAAAATTAAAAAAAATCTAATTTAGCTATAATCCGTAGAATATTCTAAAAATTGTATTTTTTATAAGATCTTGAATGAATATGATTTTTATATAGAAATTGTAGCTCCCGATCAGATCTATTTCTAGTTTTGAGTTTCTTAATTTGAGGTCGTTATGATGCTCAAAAAAATTTTCAACAGAATTTTAATCGTGTACAAGCGCTTGTCGTTTTAGAAAAATCATATCTTTCCTATATGCTATCAAATAGAGATAATTTCTATACGAAAGTTGTAGCGCTCGGTGAGATATATAACTTTCTAGTCTTGAGATTTTTAGTTTAAAGTCATTAAGATGCTCAAAACAATTAAACCGCTGATTCAGTTCATGCATAGTAGTTTTGTATTTTAATTTTTTTAGCATCTTAATGACCTTAAATTAAAAAATATTAAAATTAGAAAGTTGTAGATCTAATCGAGCGCTACAACTTTAATATAGAAAGTATCTCCATTTGATAGCATATAGGAAAGATATGATTTTTCTAAGGCGACAAGTGCTTGTATACGATTAAAATTCTGCTAAAAATTTATTTAACTTTTTAAGCATTTTAGTGACTAAAAATTTAAAAACTTAAAACTAAAAAGTTGTAGATCTCATGGAGAGCTACAATTTCTATATCTTCATTCCAGATCTTATAAAAAGGAGACAATTTTTGGAATATTCTACGAATTATAGTTAAATTAGATTATTTTTTTAAAATTCCAAAGCATGTAGATGTGAAAGTTAAATTCAAACAAAATTAGACCGTGACTTCAATCATCCACACCAAACCAAACCACTTGTATGCTTAACCCATTAAATAATTCACTTGCACCTAGCCATAAGCAAAAGCAAAAAAATGAATAGATAGGACAAAAACTCATTGTTAACTCTATCATTGATAATTAAACTAAATTAGTCTATTTTAATAGGGCCTAAATCAAACTTACTCTATTTCACCTCAATCTAATATAGCCTAAAAGCAAAACCAAACAAAAAAAAATCAGATTTAATCCAAACCATTATCAGGTTACACGTGTTCAGTGTTCAGTTCACGCGGAACAGGAAAAGATCGGGCAGGGGTGAAAATTCCAATCCGGCAGCGGGAACACTCATCTGAAGTTCTGAACCCAATCCTAACAACTACCCGCACTCCCCCACTCTCCCCGCCACCATGGCCGTCGCCGCCATCTCTTTGCCCCGTTGTCCCCCTCTACTTCAACCCACGCGTCGCCGCCCAGCGCCACCAGCCTGCACACACTCCGAGCGCGGTGTCTCCTTCGACCCCGGCTCCGCCTTCTACCGCAGCGACAGTGCCGCCGGCCGTGACCTCGCTGTCCTCGCGGCCACGCTCCACCGCTGCCGTGGCCGCCCTGATTCTTCCGCACCATTTCTCTGCCTCGATGCGATGTGCGGTTGCGGCGTCCGCGCGCTCCGCTACCTCGAGCAGGCCGGCGCCGACTTCGTCTGGGCCAACGATGCCTCCGAGGCGCTTCGCCCCGTCATCCTCGCCAACCTCTCCCGCTTTGAGCGTAGCTCTCCGGCGGCGGAGGCGGGGCGCAGGAGCTGGGTGGTGTCGCACAACGACGCCACCCGTCTGCTCGCAGAACGCTACCTCCGGCGCGAGTATTTCGACGTCATCGACGTGGACTCGTTCGGCGGCGATGCTGCGTACGTAAGGGCCGCACTCTTGGCGCTCAAAATTGGGGGGCTGCTCTACCTGACGTCCACGGATTGGCGGTCTGCGAGAGGATATGGTTCGAGAAGGTGAGTTCTTGATCCATTTTTGTTTTTCATCTTATCTAAAAGTCTCTGGATTTTCATATCCCGAGGATTTTCTTATGAGAATGTAGATTCCTCGAGTGCTGTCTTTTGTTTGTTAGGTCATTTGCTTACTCCCTCCATATCAAAAAACTTGACGTCCTAGGCTGTTGGCCTTTTTTCACAAAAGTAGACGTTCTGCTGTTTGCGGTGACCTCTTGGACGCTGGTGCCCTTGGCTCCGTTGCGCCGCAGCCACATTTAATTGATGCACATGCATTCATGACCTGGTGGATACTGCCCCTGCATGCGCGCCATTAATCACGCGGCACGCTGGCCACAGCCTCTTTCACAGCGCCGGCCATGCAAAATAAATTCACCAGCAAAAAAAGTGCAGCAGGAAGGAATCGAACTCAGCCCGCTGGACTCACATCTCGATACACTAGCCATCTGAGTTGGGAGACTTTCTTATATGAGATGCAACCGCTACCCTATTTAATAGGGGCAGACAGGGAAAAAAAACCTCTAATTAATCCCTCCTTGGTTACCACAATGATGTCCTAAACGTCAGGTTTTTTGATATGGAGGGAGTATTCGGTTACACGTTTTTATATTAGGGCCTTGTTTAGTTACATGCAAGTTTCACTGAAAGTTGCAAGTTTTTCCACTCTCTCTCCATCACATCAATTTCTACCCATATATATGGAGCATTAAATGTTAGTTAAAAAAATAACTAATTACACAGTTTTGTTGTAAATCACGAGACAAATCTTTTAGTTTTGTTGTAAATCACGAGACAAATCTTTTAATCCTAGTTGGGCCACGATTGGACAATATTTGTCAAATACAAACGAAATGCTACAGTTGCAACTTTTCCACCTTTTCGCATCTAAACAAGGCCTAGGTTCATCAATATTATATGATACTACGATAGGATCTGGCAGAGCCGCAGAGGTGTCATGATGTAAAAAGTTTTTTAGCTCAAATTATGGTTGTAGAGTTGAGGTCTCGTAAGTGTGTGCTATATATTAATGTGAAGTGAATGTTTTCCATTCCCCAATACAAGTAATATGAGTTAGTACTTATGCAAGCCAGAAATGAAAGACAGGTTAAATTGCTTAGCTAGATTTGGTATGTATCTGATGAGTAATTAGATTGCATGGAGCATCTTTATTGTTGGTATAGTTACTTCTATCAAGTATGGTGAGCCACTGACCCTACCTTAAAAAAAACTTCAAAAAAAAAAAAAAAAAGAGTGAGCCTGCATTACCCAGTATATGCTTTGCTGACAACATGTCTATTTAAATCAAATTTTTCTCTGGACTGTGATTGACCAGTTTGGATCATTTTTTGTCAACTATGTAACATGTCATTTGTTTTAGCTCTTTGTCTTCATATGGAGCGTATGTTCGTCCAATGCCTTATCCAAATGAGGTCGGTTTGCGAATGGTTATAGGTGGTGCTGCAAGGGACGCATCTCTTTTGGGATTTCACATAACACCCATATTTTCGTATTTTGCATATCATGGTCCTATTTATCGAGTAATGGTACGACTATGCAACGGTAAAGATGATGGCATCAGGTAAAATTTTGTGCTTTTCTATCCATAATTACAGAGCTGATCAGTACATATTATGGAATGCTACCTCTGATGCCCTTCTGTTTTGACAGTAATTATGGCTTCATTTGTCATTGCAAGAGTTGTGGCCAGTCTCAAACTTTTGGATTCGATGAGCTGGGGCAGATTTCTTGTGGTTGTACTAACAGAACAGTAGGTACAATGGATCATTGTGGCAGAACTAAGTTATTACTGGTGGTTGATGTCTGGAAAGATAGGCCCTAACCTTTTAACTTTGCCAGTATTAATTAACACAAATTGACATAGGAGTCAAGTACTCAAGTGTCATCAAAGCAACGATATCATTTGTAGCTAACCTGATGTCGGTTTACTAATAAATAATCTTCGATGACAATTGTATGCCTATGCCATGCAAGAAACCTCATCGAGTTGTGTTATTTGTTGAGTACTTGACCATGGAACTGTGCTAGTATATAATCGTTCCTTTTTCACAGGATGCCGATTCAATCACTGTTGTAGGCCCGCTTTGGATAGGTCCTCTCCATGATGCCTCTTTCCTTACCAAAATGCTAAGTTTGGCCAACAAATGGGGATGGGCATGCACAATTGAAAATGGTGTCATTTTGGATAAACTTCTTGGCATGATGATTGAAGAGACTGACCCAAGGTTGCCTCCTGGATATATAAGAATTGATGAGGTATGTCTTGCAGTTCAATGTTCACTTACTCATCAATATACTATGGTCAATTATTGGCTTAGCTATCCAACGATGCTAATTTTTCAATTAAATTCAGATTTCAAGACGAGCAAAAGTTAACTCTCCCCCACTCGGTACCCTCATCAATTCATTGCGGAAGGTATACCACTATTACATGCAAGCATTATTGTTTGACTCATGTTAGTCTCACTATGATTTGAGGGAATGAACTATTAAATATTAAGACACAATTGCATAACCACACATCACTTTTTTCTAACCATGTTATATAAAAGGGTTAAGTTATGCTTTTTTTAATAATATGTTTGAAGTTGATTGGACCCATCTTATGTTAATCATACATTTTTAAATTGATATATGACTTAAAAAGCTAAAATATTTGAATATGTGTGAGCAGGAGGGTTTTTCTGCTTGTAGATCTCACATAGGTGCAAATACAATCAAGACCAACTGTCCAATTGCTTCTTGCATTGATGTCGCCCGGGACATCCGAAACTTAAGATGAATACCAACACTGTGATTCCCCAAGAACAAAGTTGTAGGGAGCACAAATGTAGCTGTGAGCTAAGCACTCCTTTGTGCCGTTGATGGTGTAGAACAGTGTTAGATAGGTTCGGGGTGAACTGCTACATGATGCAAAATGTACATCTTTCGTTCTAAATTATAAGTCGCTTTGACTTTTTTTAGTATATTCATTTTGTCATGCATCTAGATATAAAATATGTTTAGATATATAGCAAAATAGATGTACCAAAAAAATTAAGACGACTTATAATTTGGAACGTAGGGAGTAGCTTTTTTTAATGTAAACTTTAGCTTTGGTCAACATTGGAGCTATAGCGGTTCACAACATGAAGGAATGGAGCTCAAGAGGTCGTCCATGCAAAAATTCTTGATATAGGATTGCTGCAGCTCATCCGTACTTGCCCAACAATCGCGAATTGTCCACAAGATGCCGATAAAACGTGGCTTTGGCCTAAGTCAATGCAAATGGAGCATTCCCACATCTGGAATTGGAAGGGAATTGTTGATTACGTGTTTTGTTTGGTTCGGTGGTGGTAACGGGCAATGTTTTGAAAAACGCTAGACACTAGGCATGCGCTAGCCTATGGTTTAGAGTTTAGGAAGTTTAAACATAGATTAAATGTTTTTGTTTTTTAATTATTTTTTGTGCTGCTAAGAGAAAGATTCATAGTAAGTAATAACACAACTAAGTAGCTATCTTGCAGAGAATACATAATAGAGTCAAGGAAAATTAACAGATTAGCATGGAGAGGGATTGAAGGAGCATCTGGATTAGAGCTATGTCGAGAAACTGAGTAGGGATTAGAGCTATGTCGAGAAACTGAGCAGGGATGCGGGTGTGCGGTAGGGGGTGCACAGCTTTCTCAGCCACAATGCAAGGGGCCTGAAGAACGCCGCAGCTTGCACCAAGTGCTCCCTCTTGAACTTGGTTCCCAGAAGGGATGTGCTTATTTCTTGAGTAGGAGGCAGTCTCTAGGCGCACCCAAACTTTAATTGGGTGTCTAGGCCCTAAACGAGATATTGGGCCTCCATTTAGGGTTTAATCGAGATTAAACGAAGTTTAATTCTGTTGTTTAAAACCTTGGTAACAGGATAGGCAGGGGCTGAATCGTATGCCAACCGATTCGGACATAAGTGATACTGAAGCATGGAATTCACTACCTTAATACTGGACCATAGGATGGGCAATAGCTGAATGGTTTGCCAATAAATTCGGACAAAGAGCGTCTCCAATGGCTTTTTAATAATTCGTTATTGTACGATTGCATTGGTCATCACCAATACTAATTTTTCTAAAGTATTAGGAAATATGCTGCTGTAGATCAATACCTTTGTCAATACATAGGACCCACATGTTATATTATATTTCTTATATTTTTCTTTTCCTTTTTCTCATTTGGCCATGAACAGAAGTGCGGTGAGCTTCTTTTCACTTTGCAGATCAGATTGAGTCATCAAGAGCCATGAACCACGGACCCAAGATTGACCACAGGAGGGCCGTCGTCTAGTGCGCCTTCCCCATCCCGGTGACTGCCTCCTCCTCTCCCCTCCTTTCCATGACTTCGACGCGAACCACGCGATATCTCTTCCCATGGGCTCTGTCTCCCTCCTCTCCCCCACAAGATCCACCGACGTAGGGCTCGCCATGGAGACCGATCCATGGCATGGCGTGGAGGAGTGGGTACGGTGCGCTGTGAACAAGACCAGAGCAAGAGCATCACGGAGGTCAGCGCGGGTGTGCCATGGAGGTAGGTGTGGGGAAGTGGTAGAGCCAGCGCGGGCACGAGCCATGAAGGAGGCCAGCGTGAGTGCATCGTGGAAACGCCGCTGTTGTATCATCGAGGAGGCTGGAGTGGATGCACACCATGGAGACCGACGCCACATGGAAGCCATGCTATGAGTGACAGTTTGAGTGGGCCCTACCTATTGGGAGAGATTATTCGTAAGTAAAATCTATTAGGGGAGATACAACTTTATCTTTATTCGGGAAAAGATAGAGGAGATATTGGTCATCGCCCTAGAAAAGAGAAGGTAAAGAGAAGCTGATGAAGCATCAAAATTAACCTAATCTTCCCAATATAACAGATTTATAGAGATTGCGGACGTAAAGAAAAACTACCGGAAATCTCTAATCGACCTACTGATGAAGCATGGAATTGGAATTGACTACCTTGCTACTAGATCTTGTTCGCGGTGAAACAAACAGAAAATATCGGTATCAGTTCACAAGTGGTCGGATCACGTCTGTAGATAATCGAACCAAACAGCAGCTACACGACGTAGTAAATTGTGGTTTTGTTGGAGTCTGCACGTTGCATAGAGAAATTTCACGAGATGTGAACCTGATGGTAAGTGACCCGATGGTCTGCTGCGGCCGACATCACTCTTCGGAGGCGGAACGAGACGTGCGAATAAAATGACAACATGCGATTGGCTAGCCACACTTACCCTCCGTTTTCTTTTTCTTTTCTTTTTTTTTCCAAAACAGACAGATACTTACAAATACGTCCGTGACTCATAATCGTATCTAACACATCCCTCAATTAAACACATCATGAATGTAAATTTCTATCTCTTGCAATGGTAAAGTTCAGGTCGACTGAATTCCTACAGTTAGCTGCTCTTGAAAAAAAAAATGTCTAGAAAAAAGCTCGTGAACCAACAAGGATATGTTTCCGAGGTGCCCTACAGGCAAAGTTCCTGTTAGGATACTGATGACAAGCAAATTTCATGATAGGCAGCTGGCAATGTCATCTTCGCTTCCCAAACAAAAGATCTTTTTTTATTGTTTATGATGACGATCAAGGTCATCTCGGAGACTGAAGAGGATCACGAATAAAGACGAAATTGCAGATATTTAAACTTCGAGGGAGCCTCCGTTTTCCCAACTCAACTGGAGCAAATCTCCGTTTTCCCAACACAACACCAGGATTTTTGGAATTTTCCTTGTATGTACTTGTAGCAGCCTTTGAGCACCATAGATTAGCACCTTGTTGACAAGATGCAGAATAACAATGATGGCATACGTATCAGGATAAGATTGATTCCTTCTCAACGAATTGTGTGCAATCCGGAAGATCGTGTGAAAATTCAGTGTGGAACACGCATCACTGAGTAATGGTATAGCATAGAGAGCAAGGGGAAAAAGTGCAGTGAGTATTTGTCAATGTTAAACGGCCTCAAACTGAATACTGAACATATCTTCAAACGGTAATTTCAGCTCAACATAAACTTGCAAGATTTTGCTTCAAGTGTAAATGCCAAAAACTGTAAAGGCGTGGCAACAAATTCAAGCTAAGATCTGAAGCTCAGCAGACTTTATTAACAGAGACAAGAGTAGGAATGGTTCTCTTGGGAATCAGCTTGCTCGAAAACGCAGTGACGTAGCCTAACATCAAGCATAAACTAGTCTATGGTGCCAGCCACTAGGAGCAGATAACAGAGTAGCACGCAAGCAGGACGAACAAAATCGGCAGGCCATTGTGCATTAGTCAATCTCGGCAAAATGTACATAAGGTCCAGCAGCTCGACAGGTCCATCTTTATTTCACATGATCAAACAGCCGAAACCCAGTGCAGATGAGTATTGCCCACTAAGACAATTCAAGCAAGAACATTTTCGTACACCTCTCCAGCATATTTCCAGTTCATCACCTTCCAGATGTTGTTCAGGTAATCCGGCCTAACATTCTTGTACTGCAACCAAGAAAGCAGTGGAGATCACTTAGCACAACAAAAAGTCTCTTCAAGATTGACTCACTAGAAAACTGACACTGATATCGGGAGACAAACAAATTTAACCAAAGTCTTCTCAGAATGCAGAACACAATATCAATCTGAATTCGTTGTTAAAGCAGGGGTGGGCCATGGCTCAACCTTGTATTCAAGTCAAAACTGCAATCACCTTCAAAAATATCTTTGTCAAATTGATCTACATGCATGACCAGTTATCCAAGAATTCAATTGAGCTTTTACTTCTAAATACTTTGATGTATGAGGTTTTTGTGTTCATGCCCCCCACTTCCAATGCAAATGGTGATTTTACCGTCTATTTTTTAGCTTTACAGTTTTACTCTGCATTTTCAAATTAAAGATCAAGTTTGCCCCTATTCCATTAAAAAGCACTTAACAGTGTCAATTCAGATGTAAAAAGAGTTTGTCCATGCAAATTACCTCTAGCTTTCTGAGTACCATGTGATTTTACCATTATTTTAACATCAAATTGGACAATCAACTAGCGTGCAATCACTCAAACTTGATTTCACCAACAACAAATTAGGTGAAATGGTTTACATGGGGTCCAGGAAAAAACAGACTGCCATCTTTTGTATGTCGCTACATCGTGAAAAGAGTGAAAAGCAAAACAATCTCTTGTAATTAATTAATTAACCCAAGTACAAGTTCAACACCACCAGTGGCCTCTGCCTAACCAGGTGTCAACCACTTGCGGGATCAACCAGCTCCACATGCTCTGGTTCATCCAGTTAACGGTGGACAGGAAGAACTGTCAGTAGTTAGGCAGGACGCTACCATTGGACTTCCTGCATCTACTATAATGCTTGAGCCTTGAGCTTGGTCCAGGCCTCCAGGCATGTCCACCTGCTGGCAGAGAAGGAAGGCACTCGCACCAGCAGCTCCGGCCAAGAATCAGTTGAGTAAAAGCGATAGAGTTCCCTCTCCCTCTTGTTTGTTGTCCCCACTGGAAAGACTGGGCGTTGTCAGGTGATGTGGACACAAGCACCACGGTGTGGTCGGGATTTGACACAGCCACAGCGCCCTGCACCCGACAAGACACAGCCTGCCCCATGCTGCGGGAGCCGCTGCCACCCCATGTGCCTATCTGAGCAGCCGCTGCTGTCCAACGCACCGCCACTTGAGAACGGAAAACATGTGGCCTTGGACTGAACGAGCGAGGAGCGAGGGTGATAAAGGGTATTTTGGTACTTCCCATTCTTTTGTTTTATTTTTTCTATTTTTCGTTGCTTAATCCACCATTAACTAACATCGGTCCAAAACAGGGGCAAATGGCAGCTTCAAATCAAAACTATGAGGGTAAAATCACAAAGTTAGAAAAGAAGGGGTAAAATCACAAATTAGACTCTATAGTAAAGGCAGAAACACCAAATTCCCTTTGATGTATAAACCATATATAATGATATCATAATCCAGAAGCTGCTAGAATTTGGGATTATCAAAAGACTGCAAGATGTAGGAACTATCTTCAATATAAACACCAATCTGAATGATAGCAACTTATAAAAAAAATCGAGGGGGTATTCATATGTTGCTAATATTAGGTGTAGTTGAACCAGTAGGATGGCAAGATGCAAGGAGCCAGTAGCAATCTTTGATGCGGTCTTTCCATATGACTCAAGCAAGTGTTAAGTCATCATCAGTTTAGAAGCATCAACAAAATTACCTGCAGGTAGTATGCATGCTCCCAGACATCAATCCCCAACAGCGGAACCAAGCTTGCTCCTTTAGTCACCAGAGGATCCTGCAAGATAATGAGATATTAAAATCAGCTATGCACATGAAGCCACCTTTTGTACAATCTAAAAAGATAAGATATGAAACTTAAGGATGAAAACCAGGATGTGAAAGAACACATGCATCACTGAAGGTAGGATGATGCTCTCCACAGTTCACAATTTCACAGCAGTTCAACGCAGCATAAATGTGAGATACTAAACTCTTGACACATTCTCTGAAAATTGACAAAAAGAAAAAGGAAAAACTTTTTGCACATGCTGCAACCATATTTACAGCAAAGCTCGCACCGATATTGTGATAGCATATACTAACTTGTGAGTACCCTTCTACACCCCATTAGTGGGTAAGGTTTAGGGCAAACATGATGGTCAACAAGCATTAACCAGATGCGCATGGCCACATTACTTTAACAAAAGAGTAGCAAAGGAGAGATGCAATTTTCAGACATAAAAAAATGGTTTTCCAGTCGTCTAATTGACCCTAGTCGCATGGCACAGACCAGACAAACTAAATGCAACTTATAGTAGTGGATAACTGATGACCATGGCACTGAGAAGCCCTGCTAACCACGATTAGTTGGACGACTTGATAACACTGATCAAATGTAATTTGCTGATGTGGTACACCTGAAAACAACAAAACGAAACTATCCATTGGGATTGGCCTAACTAGAAGGCGGGAAGCACAAGGCATCACTCTGTGTCTGAAACCAGCTAATGGCCTTATAGTTATAAAATTATGGTGGTCAGGAAATAAAACTACATATTGGTTTTCCAAAAAGAAAAAGGAAATCAGTGGCCCTGCTAATGGCCTTATAGTTATAGAATTATGTCGGTCAGGAAATAAATTACAGATTGGTTAACAGATGAAGGTAAATCACTTGGTCTCAAATCGCACCCTTTTGTATTCAATATCATAAACAAGCACTAATCATTTGAAATTAGATGTTTATTTTTGATGATTATGTTTTCTAATTCTTTTCTTATGTCATATTAGTGATGCCTTTCTTAAGCACGCATACAAATAGAAGGCCTGAATATACAATGACACTCAACAATTGCAGCATGCAAGATGGCATGTGTCTGTTAAGCTTGACTATGGGACACCTAGGTGCGGAGGTTGCCATAAACACAACACTGATCAAGAATGAGAACTAGGCATAGCCATGCTGTATCATAGGAAGAATAAACAGATGTGGAAAATATCTTGCACCTGATTAGCTGTAGTTTCAACTGAAAGCTTTTTTGCCTCTTTATCCAAAGCTAACCACTGCAAAGAAGCATGAGATTCATGGTCAACAGAAAACATCTTCCACTATTCAAGATAAACATAAACAAAGCATAACATACATACCACCCATCCAGATCCTTGTAAAGCAGCGCCTTCTGCATTCATCTTCTTCACAAGTGCTTCAAATGAACCAAAATCCTCATCAATGGCCCAGCCAAGTTTCCCATGAGGCGGCTCCCCACCACCTTCCTGCAAAGCATCCATATCCACACAATTTTCCATAAAACGAGACAAAAAAAAAAGAAAAGAAACACAATTGAAGCAACAAATTTTCTTAACAAGATACTTACGCTAATAGGCTTGAGGTTCTTCCAGAAGATTGAATGGTTCACATGACCTGAAAAATGATAACTATCTTAGTAAAATTCTAGACCAGAGGAACAGTTAGTTGCAATCTCAATACAAGGAAATCTTCCCAAAGGGTTACATGTGAATAAATCAGGAGGTTAGCATGCCATGCTCGTGAACAAGTTAAATAGGCCAATGAGCTTCTTGCCAACAAGTGGTAAGGGGCTTCTTCACCTCTTATCAATCTAGCCCAACAAGATACAGGTTTCAGTGTTCCACAAACAAGTACTCCATCCGTTCCTAATTGTAAGTCATCTGGCTTTTCTAGATGCATAGTTTTTATTATGTATCCAGATACATTTTATCTAAATGCATAGCAAAAGCTATGTACCTAGAAAAGCCAGAACGGCTTATAATTTGGAATGGCTGAAGTACAATATAGCCATAAGCCCATGCAAGTTAGGGGCATGCTCAAGCAGAAAAGGAACTAAATGTAGTTCATAGTGTACAAGTGCGAGGACATCCCATGAAACCACTTTATAGGTTTGAACATCAGTAACTATAGCTATAAAAGTTTCAGTAGCCAACCAAACAGCATTGATTCCTGCACAACAACTTAACCAGTTCTTATCGACCATGACCTGGCAAATGCTACTCGTATCATCCAGTCCTATACTGGCTAGCTGCTAGCATGAGAACAATACAATAAAGTCATACAGCTAGATGCAGCAAAATAAACAATACCAAAACCACATAATAAAATAGACACAGGACATCAAACAAGACAAGACGGACGCCCTCATGGTACCACGAACCGGTATAGAAAATTTCGACTATTACAGTAGCACTAATAGAGGGGGGAACTCGAAAATGTGACCATCGAGCCATGGATTGTCCATCTAAATCTGCATTCGTGATCCATGAGAAAATCTCCAGTACGCCCACCTGAAAACCGCAGAGTATAGGGGCAACCTAAAATTAGGGAGGTCAACATACTCCCCTCCCGCACTCAGATCGGGAACAAAAGCGCACTAGACCCCCATCGAACCCATCAAATTCGCCCCGCCCTGAGAGTAATTAATCCTCCAAAATAAAACAAGGCCTAGAAGGCGACAGATGAGGGGCGAGTACAGGACCATGACTTACCGCCGCCGTTGAACTTGATGGCGCCCTGGAGCTGGACGACGGCGGAAGCGTCGCCCTTGGCGACGGCGGCGTCGAGCTGCTCCAGCGCCTTGTTGTAGTTGGCGACGTAGGTGGCGTGGTGCTTCTGGTGGTGCAGGCGCATGATCTCCCCCGAGATGGCCGGCTCCAGGGCGCCGAAGTCGTAGGAGAGGTCGGGGAGCGTGACCGTGGTCACCCCCTGGCGGACGCCGCCGCCGCCGCCAACGGACGGGCCGCGCCGCCGAGCGCGAAGGATTGGGCCTTCTTCGATGCCAGGGTGCGGAGAGCCATGGCTTCGCTCGCTCACTGGCTGTCTCTCCTAGATGCGTGTGCGTGTGACGCCGAGACGGAGGGGGAAAGGGGATGACTGATGAGCGGCGGCTCCGTATGCGCTTCACGGAGAGGACCTCCTGGAGGGTTTCTGGAAGGGGAGAGACCGAGGGAGGTTTGGTGGACAGGTGGAGAGATCCTGCGTCGCGATTCGTGCAAGTGGACGCGTGCGTGGCGCGCTGATTTGTTTTTGTTCGCGAGCAGTGGGCTTCAGAAGTTGTTTCGAGCGATTCGTGTACTGCTTCGCTAGATCCCAGTGGATGATGATGACGCGCCGGTAGGTGATTATAGAATTTACAGAGGATAATCGCATTAGGTCACGCTCGGATAGGAAGGATCGGCTCTCAACCAAACGCTGGCCAGGTTCATGCGATCATGTCCCATCAAAAAAAACCGCGGCGGCCACATTACGCCGTCGGGATTATACAGGTCAAGAAAGTAAACAGTCTTTCAGCTGCAGACAATTTCCTGCCTGTGTATTGCGGATCTTTTACATTTTTACTATTATAACAATCGCCTAGTTCAAACATCGTCTTTAGAATGACATTTACAAATTTACCAGATCAGAGAAATTTTAACATCAGATTACTATCTTTGCGCACGTGACACGTCACGCCAGCTTAACACGTTGGCACCCAGTCAGCTAGGGCATGTCAAAAGTCTTTCATGCCCCTGGCCTACTCCCCTTTCTCCCTCTCCAAAAAAACTGGGTCCTGCACCTCCATTGCCAAGTGGGACCTACTTGTCAGATTCGTCTTCCTACCCACCTCTTGTCTGGTACCAGAAGCAGCGAACAATAGATCCGGAGCACCGTGCGGCCATGACATGATGCATTGCTATCGCGGCTTCACCAGAAAGCCATTGCCCACTGCAAAGTCCAAGGGCTGCTGCTACAAGCCACATGTAGGCCACATCACACATTGCTACAGACATGCACGGTGGCTCGGCTTACATCTGCATGCCCCTTATGCGGTGGGTCGCCAGTGCCTTCGTCTACCTGCCTTGCCTTGCGCAATGCCAAGGTTGGGTTGCACAGCTCGCCGTCCACGGCAAACCACCCTAGCTTTTCAGCGCACGCAATAGCCGCGACCACGCGTCGTCACCACGCACCCACCCATCGGACCGATAGGCCAGGCGGCGCCAGGTCACTTCCAACTGCTCGAGCTCGACCTCGGCGGCGCAGGCGCGCCAAAGAAGTCCTGCGGCCCCTCCCTCAGCGGCCAGAAAATATTTTCGCCGTACGTTCGCTCCCCTTCGTGTGCGTGGGCACAAACAGTCCCGCTGCTACGATAGTAGCCTCCCTGGGCTACGGCACCGACGGCACGGGGACGGACGCAACAACAGATGCCAGCCCATCCGAGAGTAGCTCCATCATTGGGCCGCGACGACGTCCGTCAAGATGTCTATGTCGGAGGCCGCGGCGGAGAAGTGGCGGATTGCGATTTGGGTTGAGCGGCTGCACGAGGATAGGGGAGGGAGAGACATTGCAGTGGCGTGATGGGGACTAGGGGAGGGATAAGGTGCGAGATGGACGGGTGGAGGCGGCAGGGCTGCTCGCGACCACGCCTGCGAGGCTGCGACTGAACTACTAGTGCCCGCACACGCAAACAAGAGGGAGCACCACAGCCGTGAAGGAGGTGTGTGAACGCCTAGCTGGGCAGCCGCCGACGAGGGAGTGGCTGCGGCTAACCTGCTGGCACCTGTGCCGGTGAGGCCTGGCGCAGCTGCTCGTGCTGGAGGTGGGAGACAAAGCTGACGGGTGGGTCCCACATGGCAGTGAGTGGAGTTGCAGGACCCAACTGTTAGAGATGGAGAGAGAGGAGCAAGGCAGGGGCAGAAATGACTTTTGACATGTCCTGGCTGACTGGACGCCAACATAGCTTGTGTGGTGTCCCACATGTGCAAAAATGGCAAATCTAATGTTAAAACTTCTCTCATCTGGTAAATTTATAAATGTCATTCTAAGGATGATATTTGGACAAGTGGCGATCATTATAATGGTAAAAATGTAAAAGACCCTAGCCGAGCCGGAGAGTTTTAGAAACCATTGACAGCCAATGCCAAATCTTGAAATCCCATCACCACACACACAGCAAGATGATGTGGAGAAGTGAACCAGACACGCCGATAGTGAACTGGACACCAAGTCCATTGGCGGCACCCAAATAGAAACCCGGTGACGTCCCTTTCCACATGTGTTGCTCTTCCTCTTGGAGTAAGACTGTCCCCAACCGAGAAGGCAAAGCACGACCCATATGCAAAATGTGTTGTCCATAGTGGTTTGCCAATCCAAAATCATGCTTCAACAGTGGACACAATGAACTCACCCATTTTGCCAACAAACCGAGCTAGGACGCAAAGATGTGTCTCCTCTCTCCTTGACGCAGTTCTGTGCTGGTGGATGGTGCAGCAGAATCACCGGACCACTGCGGGAGGAAGAGGAGGTGGCAGGCTAAGGGAAGTAGCAGCACCGGTGGCCATGCCACGCGAAGAAGCTGACCTCCACATTATCATGCCCCCGCAGGCGACACGCAACCTGCTCCTGCTCTCCAGTCCGCACCGCCACCCCTGCTCATTAGTCTGCACCTATGACCGCCAGATTCGGCACGGAGGGACGCCGCTGTCGGCCAAATTGGGAGGGGTGCCACCATCGGCCGATCCAGTAGGGAGGGGAGGGAGGGGAGAGAGGGAGGGGCAGTGCCAGGATATAGAGAGGGACGGGCGGCAAGGGATGGACTAGCAGCATGGGGGAGAGTGAGGAAAGGGCTTCGGCTTTTGTGTCCGCTGTTGGAGATTGGCAGTTCTAGGTGCGTGGTCCTTGTCCGATATGTGACCCATACAAGGGTATGGGTCTTTGCTTTGTGTATGAGCTGTTGACGTTAGCCTAAGGATGCCAATCATACTGGTGTAGCATCGACAGGGCATGGACAACGGCCACAGCATGGACGCTAGCAAGTGGGGCGTGTTTGGTAACAAGTCAGAAAATGAAAGGGTGGCTTGCACTCCTCAGTTATAGCACATCGTGTTTACTGTACCTGGCTCAACCTCAAAATCTGCACAACATGGGATCCAAAGCACCATGGGTCAGGTCCTAGAAAAACAAAACACCCCTTCGTTTTTTCAGTCTGGCTGCATCGAGCACTTATTGGGTGATTTATAGCCAATTTTGAGGAGCCGAAATATGTGCTATCAAACACAATCTCTCGTGGCACTAATCTGTTTGGTACAGTTAATCAAACAAGAGGTCTTGCACCAATATGCACTGTCTAGGATAGGATGGGTGGTACCGCTTAGATGGCCATTCCTCCTAACTGCGCGTGGGCCGGGCTTAGAGCACGTGAAACTCATCACAGCCTTGTAAGGGTGTTGAGACCATAGCATGTTACACAAAGGCACACCGCTCGCCTGCTGGCCGAACGAACCGCTGAAAGCCCTAGTTTAGTTTTGGCTAATTGATGAAACCTAGTACTAACCCTATTGCTAAGTGTGTAGCATTAGAGAAAGGGTAGGTCTAAGCCAAGTGGTGGAATAGAGATCAACGTGACGATGATGACCAAATATGATCAAGTACCACCTTTTGAGATGAAGGAAGAAGAGGAGCGGAATGGAAAGCTAGAGGCAAAGGTATTTGCTAGGGCATTTCCATTTCACCGGCCATAGGTGAGTAGAGAAGTTGACGGCCAGGTTTAGGATCGATAACCATACTATTAAGAGGGGCGATGTCGCAGAATATTGGTTATCTAAGTGCCACTAGATGAGCAATGACTTTGCATGTGCATTAGAGACCTAGTGTGTTAACAATCTCTTGCAAAATTCATTTAAAAATGCTAACACATGTGTACTAGTGGAGAGATACTTTTATGTTGGCATATGAGAGCAGGAGTTGATGGTGTTTTGATGTGAAACCCTCCTGCTGAGCTTGCGAGGCAGGACTCGGAGGTTTTCGGATGAATCGGGGTCACTCAGAGGTGACCGAACGCTATCCTGGTAGGGACCGAATGCGTCCGGTCAGTTGGTGGCATCCGACACGTTTTTCCTAGGTGACCGGACTCTGCCTACTGGACTATTCGGTGCCAGGGTTTCATGCAGCCGTTGTGCACAGTGTGAACACCAGATGCTGGGACGTCTGGTCAAGAGCAAAGGACGCGTCTGGTCACGATTTAACCTCTCTGGAACCTCTCTGGTGGGTGACCGGACTCTACTGTTGTGGCGTCCGGTGGTTGCAGCGGACGCGTCTAGTCGATGCTGACAGCGCGTGAGTAAGCTCTGGACGTTGGGCGTGAACGGTAAAATTCAAACGGTTAGTACACGTGGGCGTTCATGTTGGACCGGACGCCGCGACCAGACGCGTCCGGTCGTCTTGATGCGCGTGTCCAGTCAATGCGCAGTGGGTTGTTCTTGTGAGTAATGGTTGAGTGTCTTTGTGGGTGCCTATATAAGTGAATTGGCCGGCTCTAGGGAGTCTCGCTTGGCACTTTTACATACTTGACATCCCCTAGAGCTAAGCAAACCTTTCCCTTACTTTGCATGCCTCTTGATTGATCTAGAGAGTGATTGGAGAGCTTCTAGTGCATTTGCCTTGTGATTGAGCATCTAGTGGCACTAGTGAGCATTCTTGCTGTGATTGAGCTTATTACTCTTGGTGATTGCCATCACCTAGACGGTTGGAGTAGCGAGCTGAAGTTGAGCAAGGTTGAAGATTGTTCTTGGCCACTCCGGAGGTGATTATGCGGGGGTGTTGATACCACCCTGTGGGAGATCACGAAAGGAATCCTTAGTAGAATCTCATGTCATTGAGTTACCCTCACTTTGTGTGAGTTCTCGTGGCGCCCGGTGAGGGCTTGGCTTGTGACAACGATTAGCCACCGAACTACCGAGTGTGTGGTCGACACAATGGGGAGTAGCGTGCCGCAAGCACGTGAACCTCGGGACAAAAATCTTGTGTCCCTTGGTATTCTTGTGTGGTTTGATCCTTCGAGATCAACTTGGATTTCTCTATTGGATCATCTTTTCGAGTTTTATTGTATTGATAAGACAGTGATTGGTCATCATCCTGAAGGCACGGTTTGCATCCTCTCGGTTCCATTTCTTGCGATTACATTTGTGTAAAGTAGCATACTAGGTTGTGTAGTATATTTTGCTTACTAAAGATATTAATCTTAGTGTGCCTAGTGTTTTAGGATAGTTAGAAATGGATAGGTTGGCTTGTAACTCCTCACTAGGCTAGCGTAACACTTGCTTCACAATTTGTTTTACTAACCGGTTTGTTTAGTGTATTACAAGGAATTTTTATAGGCTATTCACCTCCCTCTAGCCATTTAGGACCATTCAAGTGGTATCGGAGCTGAGGTCACCGTTGATTAAGGCTTAACATCCTTCAGTGTTAAAATGGCTCAAATCAACCATATCAACCATGTGGGGAAGCCACTGCACTTTGATGGTACCAGTTATGATCATTAGAAGAGAAAGATGTGTGCTCACTTGAAATCATTGAATAGGAAAGTTTGGAAGGTTGTGGACAAGGACTTTCCCATGATTGATCCAACCGATCCCACCGCAAGAGAAGAAGAGAAGCTTCAATTCAATGACATAGCAATCAATGATTTAGAAAAAGCTCATGATGTATGGACTAGGTCGGAGGAAACATATGAGGGCATACAAGCCATGAAGAGTACCAAGCTATACATCCTCAAGGACAAGCTCTCAAGTTTCAAGATGCAAGATGATGAGAGTGTGCCAGAGATGTTCCACCGCCTCCAAGTGATTGTCAATGACTTGAAGAATTTGGGTGAGAAGGTGGAGAATGCGGATTTCTCTCACAAGTTCCTAAGAAGCTTGCCATCAAGATTTGAGTTCTTGGTCATAATGTTGGTGAGAGAAGAGTTGGACACCAAGACCTCTAACTAAGTACTAGGTGAGGTGATCACACATGATACCTACCGTGTGGAATGGAAATGAGGCTCTCAAGAGGAAGAGAAGAAGAAGAAGACCGTGGCATTCAAGGCCACCTCCTCTAAGTGCAAAGGCAAGAGCAAGAAGCAAAGCTCAAGTGATGATGAAGCTAGAACAAGCTCAAGTGAGGTGGATGATAAAGCAATGACTCTCTTGGTGCGTAAATTTAGCAAATTTATGAAGAAGAAGGGCTATGGTGCTAGAAAGAGAAGAGATGCAACCAAGACCAAGAGATGCTTTAGATGTAAGAGAAAAATCACTTGGTTGCTGATTGTCCATTCAATAGTGATGATGAAAGTGATGAAGAGAACAAGAAAAAGAAAAAGGACAAGAAGGAAAAGAAGAACAAGAATGAGAAGACAAGAAGCTTGAGTTCAAGAAGAAGAAAAAGAAGGGGCAATCTTATTGTGTCACATGGGATAGTGATGCCTCATCAAGTGATAGTGATGATGAGAGTGAAGATGACAAGAAGTCAAGGAAGAAGGTACTTGTTAGTCTTGCCATCTCCAACAAACCTTCACTCTCTGATGCTCCATCGACATGCTCAATGGCTAAGCCATCCAAGGTACAATCCAATGATAAGAGCGATAGTGGGAGTGATGATGATGAGGAGTACTCAAAGGAGGATCTCATTAGCATGCTACAAAATGCTCATTCTTATATTGAGGAAAAGAGGAAGGAGTGCAAAGAGCTGCACAAGAGCAAAAAGCTCTTGAGTAATCCTTTGATGAGCTCAATGCTACTCATGAGAAGCTAGTGAAAGCCCATGAGAAGCTTGAGAAATCTCACACCAAGTTTGAAAAGACTCATTCCTCCCTCCTTGATCAAGCTAAGATTAAAGATGTTGTAGACACATGCAACATAGGAGTAAGATATGATATTCTTGATGAAGCATTCTATACTCCTATTGTTGTTGGTCCCACTAACCCCTCTCATAGTTCAAGCAATGTCACTTCTACTATTAGTGATGGTTTCACTTGTGATGCCTCACTTATGGTGGAGAATAAGACCCTCAAGAGAGAGGTGAATGAGCTCACTCATGCCTTAGGCAAGGCCTATGGTGGAGATGCCCGCTTGCTAAAGTGCTTGGGTAGCCAACAGTTCTCTCTTAATAAAGAAGGATTGGGCTATACCCTCAAGAATGGCAAGACGGCCTTTGTCACTCACAAGACTAGTTTTGTGAAGGACAATGGACATTTTTGCTCTAGTTGCAAGCAAGTAGGGCATATAGAGCAATATTGCAAGAACAATAAGAATGCTAACAAATCCTCTATTCGTTTTGATTCTTGTTATTTGCTTACCAAGGGTGGTAATGGTGTGAAGGCTAAGTTCATTAGTGCTCCCATTGTTGGCCCAAAGAAGAAGGCAATTTGGGTGCCTAAAAGCTTAGTGACTAACCTTAGAGGACCCAAGCAAGTTTGGTTACCTAATAAGAACTGATTTGCTTTTGTAAGTCAATTACAAAGCCGGAGGAAGGCATTGGGTGCTTGATAGTGGGTACACTCAACATATGATCGGGGATTCTATAATATTCAAATTAATCTCATCAAGTGGCAATGGTGTTGATAGTATTACCTTTGGTAACAATGGCAAAGGCAAGGTCAAAGGCTTAGGAAAGATTGTAATTACAAATGATATGTCTATCTCCAATGTGTTGCTAGTGAAATCTCTCAACTTCAACCTCTTGTCCATAGCTTAATTGTGTGATCTTGGATTCAAATGCATATTTGGTTTTGATGATGTTGAGATAGTGAGTGTTGATGGATATTCAATGACTTTAGATATAAGAATCTCTATCTAGTGGACTTCAATGCTAGTGAAGCTCAATTGACAACATGCTTGTTCTCCAAATCAAGTATAGGTTGGCTATGGCATAGAAGACTTGGACATGTTGGCATGAAGCAACTCAACCGGCTAATCAAGCATGATCTAGTAAGAGGGTTGAAGGATATGGTGTTTGAGAAAGACAAGCTATATAGTTCATGTCAAATAGGCAAACAAGTTGGCAACACTCATCCCAACAAGAACATGATGAGCACAAGCAAAGCATTTGAGTTGTTGCACATGGATTTATTTGGCCCAACCAAATATGAGAGCATTGGTGGAAACAAATATTTATTTGTGATAGTGGATGACTACACAAGATATACTTGAGTGTTCTTTTTTGGTGACAAGAGTGAAGTATTTGACACATTCTTCAAGACCTTTGTCAAGAAAAGCGAAAATGAGGTTGAAATATCTATAAAAAAAGTGAGAAGTGACAATGGTAGTGAGTTCAAGAACACAAGAATTGAAGAGCTTTGTGATGATTTTAGAATCAAGCATCAATTCTCAACCAAGTATACACCTCAATCTAATGGGCTAGTTGAAAAAAAGAATAGAACTTTAATTGACATGGCAAGATCAATGTTGAGTGAATATAATGTGGATGATTTATTTTGGACTGAAGCAATCAGTACTATCAACTATTGCTTAAATAGGCTCTATTGTCATAGGCTATTGGAGAACACACCATATGAGTTGTTAAATGGTAGAAAACCCAACATTGCATATTTTAGAGTCTTTGGATGCAAATGCTATATTCTCAAGAAGGGCACTCGATTGAGCAAGTTTGAGAAGAAGTATGATGAAGGATTTCTACTCGGTTACTCCACTACAAGTAAAGCATATAGAGTTTAGAATCTCATCCATGGCATAGTTGAAGAGGTGCATGATATTGAATTTGATGAAACCAAAAGATCACAAGATGAGGAGAATCTTGATGATGTGAGAGGAACTTAATTGATACAAACCATAAAGGAAATAAATATTGGGGACATTAGGCCAACTCAAGTGGTGGGTGTTGAAGATGACAAAGATCAAGTGATTGTATCTTCAAATGTGCAAGCTAGTGGCTCTCAAGTAGAAACTCAAGCTAGTGACTCTCAATTGCAAGATCAAGTGGCTAGTACATCATCTCAACCAAGTGATCAACCAAGCTCAAGTGCTCAACCGCAAGTTCTCCAACCAACTCATATTGGAAGAGATCATCCTTTAGATCAATTGGTTGGTGACATTAGAAGTGGTGTGCAAACAAGATCAAGATTGTCATCCTTTTGTGAATACTATTCATTTGTCTCATCATTTGAACTAACCAAGATTAAAGATGCTTTGATGGATTGTGATTGGGTCAATGCCATGCATGAAGAGCTCAATAACTTTGAAAGAAAACAAGTTTGGAAACTAGTTGAGCGTCCAAAGAATTACAATGTCACTAGCACCAAGTAGGTATTCTAGAACAAGCAAGATCAAGATGGCATAGTTGTGAGAAACAAAGTAAGATTGGTAGCACAAGGATATACTCAATTTGAAGGTCTTGACATTAGAGAAACCTATACACCGGTTGCTAGATTGGAGGCAATTAGAATCTTATTAGCCTATGCTTATGCCCACAACATCAAACTATATCAAATGGATGTGAAAAGTGTTTTCTTGAATGAATCATCAATGAGCTAGTGTATGTTGAGCAACCCCTAGGATTTAAAGATATCAAGAAGTCCAACCATATCTATAAGTTGAAGAAGGCTCTCTATGGCTTGAAGCAAGCTCCAAGGGCATGGTATGAAAGATTAAGAGATTTCATGATCTCCAAAGGGTTCAAGATGGGGAAGGATGATAACACTCTCTTCACCAATTAGATTGGCAAGGACTTGTTTGTGTTGCAAATCTATATTGATGACATTATCTTTGGATCAACCAACCAAGATTTTTGTGAAGAGTTTGGAGAAATGATGGTAAAAGAGTTTGAGATGTCTATGATTGGAGAGCTTAGTTACTTTCTTGGTCTATAAATCAAGTAATGAAAGAAAGGCATATTTGTGAGTCAAAGCAAGTATATCAAGGATATGTTGAAGAAGTTTAGAATAGAAGAAGTCAAGTCAATTAGGACACCAATGGGAACAAATGGTCATCTTGACTTGGATACAAGTGGCAACATGGTAGATCAAAAGTTGTATCGGTCTATGATTGGAAGCTTACTCTATGTGACCGCCTATAGGTCGGATGTCATATTTAGTGTGTGCATGTCTGCAAGGTTTCAAGGTTCACCAAGGAAAAGTCATTTAAAGGTAACTAAGAGGATATTGAGATATCTTAAGCACACACCAAATATTGGATTGTGGTATCCCAAGGGGTCAAATTTTGAGTTGATTGGATATTCAAACTCCGACTATGTGGGATGCAAGGTGGATAGAAAGAGCACTAGTGGAACATACTAATTGCTAGAAAGGTCACTTGTCTCATGGTCATCTAAGAAACAAAATAGTGTTGCACTCTCTACCACCGAAACTGAATACATTAGTGCGGAGAGTTGTTGTGCTCAATTACTATGGATGAAGGCCACATTGAAAGATTTTAGAATCAAATTTAGACAAGTGCCATTGCTATATGACAATAAAAGTGCTGTGAAGATCACCACCAATCTGGTTCAATATTCAAGAACAAAGCACATTGACATAAGGTATCACTTCATTAGAGATCGCGGACTCTGCTGTTGTGGCGTCCGGTGGTTGCAGCGGATGCGTCTGGTCGATGTTGATAGCGCGCGAGTAAGCTCTAGATGTTGGGCGTGAATGGTAAAATTCAAACAGCTAGTACACGTGGGCATTCATGTTGGACCAGACGCCGTGACCGGACGCATCCAGTCGTCTTGATGCACACGTCCGATCAATGCGCAGTGAGCTGTTCTTGTAAGTAACGGTTGGGTGTCTTTGTGGGTGCCTATATAAGTGAATTGGCCAGCTCTAGGGAGTCTCGCTTGGCACTTTGACATATTTGACATCCCCTAGAGCTAAGCAAACCTTCTCCCTCACTTTCCATGCCTCTTGATTGATCTAGAGAGTGATTGGGAGAGCTTCTAGTGTATTTGCCTTGTGATTGAGCATCTAGTGGCACTAGTGAGCGTTCTTGATGCGATTGAGCTTATTACTCTTGGTGATTGCCGTCACCTAGACGGTTGGAGCAGCGAGCTGAAGTTGAGCAAGGTTGAAGACTATTCTTGGCCACTCCAGAGGTGATTGTGAGGGGTGTTGATCCTACCCTGCGGGAGATCGTGAAAGGAATCCTTAGTAGAATCTTGTGTCATTGAGTTACCCTCACTTTGTGTGAGCTCTTGTGGCACTCGATGAGGCTTGACTTGTGACGCCGATTAGCCACCGAACTACCGAGTGTGTGGTCGACACAACGGGGAGTAGCGTGCCGGCAAGCACGTGAACCTCGGGATAAAAATCTTGTGTCCCTCGGTGTTCTTGTGTGGTTTGATTCTTCGAGATCAACTTGGATTTCTCAATTGGAGGGTTTCATTGTATAGACAAGACGGTGATTGGTCATCATCCCGAAGGCATGGTTTGCACCCTCTCCGTTCCCTTTCATGCGATTACATTTGTGCAAAGTAACATACTAGGTTGTGTAGTATATTTTGCTTGCTAAGGATATGTAACACCCCCGGTGTTACGTTAACCTAAACCTGCCATGTCATCATCATCATTGCATGAGCATTCATGATTAGAGAACCCTAATGCAAATGACAAAAATGAGTTTACAATTCTAGGGTTTGTTTGAGCTCTTCTATATCACATGTGTATGTGTTTACCATTTAAATTCCACTCACATGTTTAATTTGGTTTATAAAAATAATCAACTAAAAGCAACCTTGGTGTGTACAAGTGCTTGGCTAACTCTAACTTACACCCCAAAGATGTTTTACAATGCAAATGAGGCAAAAGAAAGAATCATAATTGAAATTTGAATTCAAATTCCAACTCTAGTTAGAAATGGCTAAGTGTTGGAAATTGAATATCATTTTCAATTTTGATGAGCTAACCATAATCAATTTTCTAAATAAAAGTTGCTAACCAATAGCACTATTTCAAGGTATGAACTTTGTACTTTGAAAATATGCCATTGGTTGGGTTTGAAAAGTACCACAACACCATTAATTAATTGCCCAAAAGTTCAATTTGAAAATCCTTTTCAAAATCCTGAAATTCAAAGTGTTTTTGCCCCCTTTACAATTTCATCTCAAAATATTCAAAATTTGGGAAAACTCTAAAAAATACAGTTTGTGCATCTCTTTGAGCTCTACAACTTTGGTATATAAAGTTTTTCAAGTTTTTGAATAAAATTTGAAGTAATTTCAAAAGTTCCTCAATTTGGGAATAGTCCCCTTTTGCATTTTGAACTCCAATTCAAAAATTATTCAATTTCAGGAAAAACTTTCTACATGAAGGTTGTAGATCTTGAAAAATGGAACAACTTTTATTTTTAGAGATTTTCATCTTTTATTCAAAAATTAAAAGTAATTTTGAAATCCCTCAAAATCGAGGATTTGATCCTTTTTCAAATTTCAAACTACAAATTCAAAATTATTTGGAATTGGACAAAACTTGCTTAATCAAAGTTGTAGAGCATAAAATTCTGAACAATCTGTATTTTTGGAGAATTTTGTGTTCAGTTCAGTTTTTGGGAGTTTTTGAGCAAAACAGTTTAAAATGCATAGTGGTGAGGTGGCATAGCTACAGTGCAGCACAGTGCTCGGCATGGGCTCGCCGGCTGCCGTGGCCGTTCCGGTGAATTCCCGGTCTTCGCGCGGCGCCAACCAGCTCGACGTCATCGTGAAGGCTCCTTCCACCTGTCCGAGCTCCAGTGGCCCTATAAAAGCTCCAAGCCGGTCGCAAATTTCTCCTTTCCTTCTTCCCGGCTCGCCGTCGACCGACGTGATCTCCCTGCCCAGTTCATGCTCCACGCTCCACCGTTTTCCAATTGCATTTGCAACCAAGTCCGCAACTTCTTTGCGCACTGTTTGTGCCATTTCTCGCTCGGTTTCGTCGTTCCAGTGAACCGTGCGAAGCCATCTTCCTCGTCTCCGATCATCTGCCGCCGCCGTGGTGAGCCATCGCCGTGCACCCTCCTCCAGTCCCGCTCTAAGTTGTTTTCGCGTTGTATCGTGTTCGCCTTGAAGTGCCGAGTCGGTTTCCGTGCTTAATTCCGCCGGAGAAGCTCCGGTGTACTCGGCCATGGACCGCCGTGCGCCGACGAGCCGCCGGAGTTCCCAGTGTGCACCGGTGGGGGAAAGGAGTCGTGTTGTAGGTCGTTAGGTGTGGTTCGGTGTGAGGAAGTCGTCGGTGTGGTCGGTGGCGCCGGAGGATCCGCCGTTGGCGAGTTAAGCCGTCGGCCGCCGCCGTCGCTCGGTCCCCGGAGAGAAAGAAGGGGAGAGGAAGAGAGGGCTGACAGGCCGGGCCTGCCCGTCAACCGAGAGAGCGAGGGAGAGCACGCGGGCGGCGTGTGCGGGCGAGCGGGCCGGATGGGCCGTCTCGGGCCGCACAGTAAGCCCGGGGAAAGAAAGAAAATGCTTTTCTTTTTCTGTTTTGATTTTCTGAAACTGTTTTTCATCTTTTTGTTACAATTTCTGTTGGGCAGATAAAATGTTGAGAAAAATATGTATGTGTTCCCTGTGTTATGCTCTTTGCAGGAAAAATGCTAACTCTGATTTTCAGTAACTTTTGTTTACAATTAAAATTGCTCCTTTTAATTAAGAAATGCAACTTCAATGATTTTTAATAAATGAAATATGAGTCCAAAAATCATGAAATTTGTTTTGTGTGATAATTAGATGATGATGATCTTAATTATGAAGTTTGATCATGTTTTGACTAATTTTTGTATTATGCTTAATTAATACCTTGTTTTTAATTAAGGTTTAATTATTTATCCTTTGATTAATTAGGGTTTAATTAATCCCTAGTTAGCAAGTTAATTAGCGGCTTTCAACAACTGTAAAAATGGTTAATAAATTAGTAATCACTCTAATCACTATTAGGGTTGCTTGATTTTAGGATTGAGTGATGACCCTAGGTCATTAACCTAATGACCTTCGGCATTTCATGTTGATTGCGTATCGTTAGTCCATTGTCGTCGACGCTAGATATACCTTCTTAGTGCAACTATACCGTGAAGGGAAGTTGTACTCAAGATAGATTAACAATCGTTGCATCATTATCGCATGCTCTTTCTATTACTGCATTGTAATCATGCATTCCACTCGTGTAGCTGTGCCGTCTGCGGAGGGAGTTAATCCAACTCCAGTATCCGAAGAAGGTGATCATCGTGAGAAGGTTGGGTCCGATCTCGGTGATTGGATAGCTGCTCCTAACTTCGTCGAGCCCCAAGGCAAGCCCCGGATGCATTTAAACATTTCCTTGTATTTCGAAAAGCTTTTTGTTTGATGTTCCAGATATAATGCATTAGGTGTAGGAGTTGAGTGCTACCCTACTTTGATGCATTTACCATACCTTGATATATTACCCTGTACACCTGTTTTGATTTCGAAATGCTTAGTTGCGCTTAGCCTTGCTACTAGTGTAGGTTTTGATAAATTGTTTTCGAAAGGTGATAACTATACTCCCTGAAGAGAATTTACGAAAACCTGATGTTGCTTGTTGTTTATCCTTGTTCCGACGGGGTCAATGGTATACAACAAGAACATGATGATGAGTAACTCGAGACGCCGGTGGAGTGACTTGCATCAGGAGGGGCTATTGCCCTGATGTAGTGTCGTCCACTTGTGTGGGTTAAGGACCGTCCGTTGCCTTGGCCCTGGGATCATGAGGTTATTGGATAGTACTAGTCACATGCTAATGGCGGTAAGCTCCCTTGTACTATCTTTGACGAGAACGGATACCGGGACGAGAGTAGCGTGTACCCATCCTACGGGGCCACCGTGGAAGGGGACCGCGGCGTAGGGAGATGGTGTACTGTACCTCGTAGCTAGGACCCGTTCTAGTCAGGAGAAATACGAGCGTGAGTTGATGTATGTAAGATGTTCGGTCCTGCATACATCGTGTGGCTAGAAAGCCCCAGCTGGGTATATTAAGCGATTCGAATCGTCGTGTGCTCCACGATATGGGAGGCGTGATCCAAGCACCAGCATCGTAGTAATAATGGAAATTGATGATGGAAAGTTTTGAATCCGGTACATGGTTGACAAGTGATTGATGTAGTACAGTAAGGATTGACTTAGTCTCTTTTTGCAAAGGTGTCATTTGATCTTGCTAAAGCCTTACCTTGATTCCCATTAGCCAGCATTCCTGAGTCTTCTCCCCAATTTTTGGTCGGGTAAGTCTTGCGGAGTACTTTTTGTACTCAGGGTTTGTTCAACCCCTGTTGCAGGTGAACCGCATGGACAAGAGTGCTACGGCCCTTGTTGCATGACGGTGATCGAAGAAGTGACTGATGAGGAGTGAATTGAGTGGCCTCTGGGCATGGCACTTTTGTTGAGTGGTTTGTAATAAGGTTAAGTAATGATACTTCCGCTGTCTTGTAATAATGCTAATCTGGTTTGTATAAGTTTGACAAAAGTTTTGTAAATTAAGTTATTGTAAGTCTTCCGCTACTCTGGTATTTTGTATGAAAACTGTTGTAATACTGTGATGTCTCTGTAAGTATCGATCCTGGAGGAAACGTGGTTCATCGGGGTTTCACCCGACAGAACATTCTAGGTTATGTGGTACTCAAGTACGGCTGACAGAGGTCTTACGGACAATGTTAGGTGCTTGTGGGCCATATAATTTAGAAGGTTCTGCCACAGGATATTAATCTTAGTGTGCCTAGTGTATTAGGATAGTTAGAATTGGATAGGTTGGCTTGCAACCCCTCACTAGGCTAGCGCAACACTTGCTTCACTATTTGTTTTACCAACCGGTTTGTTTAGTGCATTGCAAGGAATTTTTAAAGGCTATTCACCCCCCTCTAGCTATTTAGGACCTTTCAACCGCCCAGTCAAGTGCAAAAAACACAGTGGAATCACGCGACGCACGCAGCTGGTGTGCTTTGTACCCATGAGGAAAGAAGAGAGACAAGGTTTAGATTTGATGTTGATTGCCAAAAAAATCCCTAAGAAAAAAAAGAAAAGATATCTCGGTAACAAAAACCATAGAAGGCTGTATTGGCGAGATTATGGGTTCAGCATCCCAAAAGAAAAACCGCCTAGAAGTCCGAGGACTTTTAGTACCATAACGAACCAGCAGCCTTCACACCGAGCGACCACCGCCCTTGTCCGCTCCCTTTTTCCGTTCAGCCTACTTCTTATCTTTGTTCCGTCAATCTATGGTAAAGTTACGACAAAGTTATGAAGATCTTTCTATCAATAAAATTGAATGAGTGTTCATTATAGGGGATAGGATCCATCTGCTCTTTCTCTGATGCAATTTAGAGAGAAAGAGTAGTGTGAACTAAAAAGGATAATCGGGACATGAAAGCCTGGCCTATGGACCTAGCTGGCTTTAGGTCCGATACCAAACACACCAAAGGTGGCTAAGCACTAGCTTTAGCGACGTCATGATGCCTGGTGGTGATGGCTTACCTAGGCTAGGCTTCACACTTACCAAACAGGCAACCAAACATATCATTGGTTCTAGAAATAAACTTTAGTCAATTTTCTATCAAATATTTGATACTAATTAGAAAAATTAAATATAGACTAATTATGTAGACGGACACTAATTTGCGAAACGAACCAATTGAGCTAAATAGTCTATGGTTTAACAATATGGCGCTACAATAATTATACACTAATGGATTAATTAGCATTAATAAATTTCTCTCGTGAATTAGTCTCCATTTGTGTAATTAGTTTAGTAATTAGCTTATGTTCAGTTTAGAAAAATAATATCCTAATATGTGTAATTAGCTTATGTTCAGTTTAGAAAAATAACATCCTGATATGTGATAAGGACTACTCTCTCCAACCCAGATTATCTGTTGCTTTCGCTTCTCAAGAAACAACTTTGTAGAAAAACTAAATATATACTAATCATACAGACAGACCAATTTGTAAAACGAATTTATTTAGATAAATAGTTTATGGTTTGACATTATGGTGCTACCGTAAATATATGGTAATGATGGCTTAATTAGCGTTAATAAATTTCTATCCTAAATTAGCCTCCATTTATGTAATTAGTTTTATAATTGTTTGGTTTAGAAAAATAACACCTATTATGTGTAATTAGTTTTATAATTAACTTATGTTTAGTTTAGAAAAATAACATCCTGATATGGGATGTGATAAGTACTCCCTCCATCCCAAAATATCTGTCACTTTTGCTTCTTGAAAAATAACTTTAACTAAATATATATTAAAGCATATCAATATTTATGGCACATAATTAGTATCATTACAAAAATCTTAAGAAATTTATTTAGAGATATAAATATTACACATATTTTCTACCAATCAAATTCAACTTGTGATATGAAAACTAAAAACGATGGATATTTTAGTACCGAGGAAGTAAACTTTAATTCCAGTATCAAACCGCCTAAAGCATAGACAGAGCTAGGCCGAGAAACCAAACGACCGAGAAACCAAACACAACCATAGACGTTTCAGGGCTACCCATACATGGAAATGCAAAATTGGCCCGGCGACAGGGGATCATGGTTTGCAGGGTGGATAGTATCTGTGCGCCAATGCTACTTCTCGGATGCAGAATATACTAGCCTTCTACTAGAGCATGAGTAACCAAGCACAAAAAACATCTATTGAACCTTTATCCAATATTGATGAAGAAATCGCCTATATGTACTCAATTTACGGCCGTGCAGTTGTATTGGTCTTTATCCACTGAGCATCAAGAAACTAGCTATATACTTGAATTCTGAGTTGTGCTTCCTTCTCATTTCCTGTCGAAAGTACCGTGTCAATTTACATGCTTCATACGAACCTATGTATATATCTACTAAGAAGATCCAGGGGCAGGTGGGGTCCTGAGAAGCTGTTGCAACAAACGTGCTGCAAGGCGCTGTGTCACACCACCTGCAACACGAGAACCCAAGACACGGGCCTCTGGTTCTTGTAGCACCTGATTATCACAATCACTCTATCAGTCACTCAATTCACAGTAGCAATTGACGAGTATAGTTAGAAAATTCAGGAACAGTCTACCTGAACGATTGGTTGCAAAAGGCTCGGATCGAAGTTATTTGAGGATCTCAAAAGACCCCATACTCTGAAAACCTGGTCCCGGAGGGCCATCATTTGTTCCTGTTCAGCCTCACTAAACTTAAAGGGTCCAGCCGGATTGCCACTGGAAATTAATGGCTTCAAAAATGCTGGAGCTGCATTGTATGAATCAATCAGTGTTCCAATAGTGATGGCTTCTGTTACACGAACTGCCTCTTTCACAACTAACACACGCAATTCCTCCCCATCAGGACCAAGGAGAAGCTTTAGAACAGGCTGTAGTGCATCTTTGGCTGCAAACTCTCTATCTTGGCGCCCTTGAACAAGAAGATTTTCAAGCCTATTCCATCTGCAGAGACGTGAAAGTTAAACGATGCTATCCTGAGTGTTGCTTTGATCTGTTAAAAGACTATAAAATATATACAGATGAGCGGGTACTTGCCTGAATCTTCCGTCCTTGAATAGAAGCTCCACTAAAGCATCTCTGAGATATGGATTGGGATCAGTGAGTAGCCTTTTCGCAAAGTAAGGATATGATGCAGCAAGGACCTTAAAATCAGGGTCAGCATAGAGTGCTAAACCTTCCAGTACGGTGAGTGATCGCAGTATCAATGCATAGTATGCCGGTACTGGAATTGAATAAAGAGCTTTAGAAGTTATATCATTCTATGAGCAAACTAAGACAAGACAAGGAAACTAATATTTGTACAATGCCAAGCTTACCATTGAATGGGTACTGATAGAGGACAGCACCTAGGCCATCAACTATTGTCTTGAAGTTCAGCTCACTCACTGTTGCATTTAGTGCATCATCAAAGAAATTCTTGAGAGCAGGAACAATCGGGGAAACATCTACATCAGGTTCCAAGAAATCTAGTGCATAATAATCACGAGCCATTGCTTCATAGTCCCTATTGACTAAGTGGACAACATGTCCTATGATGGCTACCCTTGCATCCTCTGGAGTTTCACTCATCATGCCAAAATCAAGAAAAGCCAGCTTCCCCTCAGGTGTTGCTAATATATTACCAGGATGAGGGTCAGCATGAAAGTAACCATACTCCAGAAGCTGCCTCAAGCTACACTGAATACCAATGTTGACCAAATCCAGAACCTTTAATCCTTGACTTTCAATAGCTGCTTGTTGGTTTAATTTTACACCCTCAATCCATTCCATCGTTAGAACCTTGGCACTTGTGTAGTCCCAAAATATATCAGGCACTAATACATCTTGCTTATCGGCATATAATTTTTTAAACCTTCTTGCATTTTGGCCTTCCTGCATTCCACATTCTTTATTAACATTCAATAATAAATGACAACCTTTACACAAACTAAGGAGAACTACTATAATAATCTACTGTTGAAGGAACTGAGAATTTCAGTTTTTTTTCTTGTTCCATTGTATTCTTATTTCATCATAAATGAAGCATAGGAAAGTGGTTGATGTATACCCTGCATCCAGAAAGAGAAGAATAACAGAATGTATGTACATAAGTTCACACAAGGACAAGAAAAATGTACCTGAACATAATTAAGCTCTTGGAAAACTCTTCGAGCAAATTCATCCATGAGGGCAACGACATCGCTGGTTACAATGTCAACATACTTATTTATAAGAAAGCCAAGTCCTCTAAGTAGATAAAAATCAAGCCCAATGGCATCCTCAATACCGGGTCTCTGCACCTTCACAGCTACCAGCTTCGCAGAGTATTTCAACCGTGCTTTATAAACTTGGCCTAAACTAGCAGCTGCAATGGGGGAAGGTGAAATTGCTGAGTAGATTGAATCAATCGGCAAGCCAAGCTCTCTCTCAATACATGCAAATGCCTCTTCATCCGGAAATGTGGGAAGTGAATCCTGCAAAGCAAAGTCTCAAACAGTTGAGACTTGGGAGGGGCCTAAAATTTGCAATAGAAGTAACTTCCAAAGTTAAAATGAGGAGTGCATCCTCAATTGGTAACTCTAGAAGATGGAACTGAATCCATCCAAACTAATTAGTTGCTTCATAAGTGACCAACGGCCCAACCCAATCTAGAAACTGCAAAGCATCTCATAATGGGTGAATGAACCACAATTCAATACGGAATTGGGCGTTGAGATGCTCTATTTTCATAAAAACTACAAGCTCTACTGGCGCAATGCTGGTGAGACAAATCCATGCATTGACAGTGCTATACTGAAACTATTTTAAATAAATCACATAAAGGCCAAGCAAGCGAAGAATGGGAAATGAACGCACCTGCAGTTCGGCAAGCTCTTCGAGGTACTCGGCCGGGCAGAGGTCGGGGCGCGTAGACAGGCCCTGCCCAATTTTGACGAAGGTTGGGCCGAGCCTGGTGAGGATGGTGCGCAGCTCCACCGCCCTGGCGCGCCTCCTCGCCGAGGACGACTCCCCTCTCCGCTCGTCCAGCAGGACCTTGACCCCGAACGACGCCAGCTTGGACAGCACCTCCGCTGCCCGGAGCGCCACCTGATTGATTACAGAGCAGCAGTCAGGGCAGCACGAATCAAAATCCGAGCAGCCAGGTTGCGAAGCAGAGGTAGATCAAGTCCAAAATTGGTGGAGGTCTGAGCCCGGGGCGCGTGCCTTGAAGGGGCGGGAGCTGTAGCGGGCCGCGAGGAGCTCAGGGCTGTAGACTGTGGCGCCGGCGGCGCGAGCCATGGCGCGGGCCTCGGCCTGCAGGTCCTCGGCGCGGTCACGAGCTAAGGAGGCGGACAGGGGGTGCCCAAGCGCGGTGGTGGTGCCGTTGTTCGACGCGGGAGGGGAGGCGCGGGGCGAGAGCTGGATGGAGAGGTCGGCGGAGGTGGGCACGGCGGTGGAGGCGGCGCGGACGAGGGAAGGAGCCCGGCGGCGCCCCGGGCCCGCGGCGGTGCGGGGGCGAGGGGAGGGAGAAAGAGACGGCCGCCGTCGTGGACGTGGTGGCCGCCATGACCGCGGCCGGGCGAGAGGCGGAGCTTTGGGGCGAATAGCGTGGGCGTCGACAACGCCGGGGCCGGGGGGGCGTGTGTTTTTTTACATTTTTTGGTGGTTGGTTTGGTTGTTCTCCGAGAGGATTTGATGTGCGCCACAGAGAGCGCGAGGAGGCGGCTGCGTCCACGCCCACGGCACCTGACCAAGTGGGCTGAAGTATTGGAGTTTCTGGAGAAGAGAAACACAGTGTGCTGACCTGCGGGTCAATATCTTCCATCTTCACGGTAGCTCCAGACGGATAAATATATGGCTGGGACAAAATGAGTAAATCTACACCGAGGCCCCCTTTGGTTCAGGGGGAATCAAAGGAAAAACACAGGATAGAAATTTCTCAAGAAAGAATCCTTTCCTGCCCTTTGGTTCCGGCAAAAACAAAGGAAACATCCCACCGGAATCCAATCCGACGACTCTAATCCGTAGGAATCAAAGCATGAGGTTTGAGCTCATGGATTCACGAAGTCCGAGGCAAACGGCGGCATTGCGCTTGAGGTCCGGGCTGCGCTGAGGGGGCGGGCAAGCGTGGCCACCGAGGGAGGAGGGGCGCCGCCGTCCGCCCGCGGGCCCACCCGAGCGCCGAGGAAAGGGAGAGAGCCGAGGGGGCGCCGCCAGAGGGTGGGGCGCGCCGCTCCACCGGGGTGGGTCGCCGCCGCGTTGTTGCCCCCAAGCCCCGCCGCTGCTCCCCCAATCCGCCGGCCGGCGCTGGTCGCCGTCCCGCCATGGCTGTAGGGCGCGGCACGGCTGCCCGGTGGGCCACGGGGGAGGCGGCGGGGCGGGCGAGAGAGAGAGAGTGCGCCGGTCACCGTCCGCCATGGCCAGCTCAGGCACGGGCATGGTGGAGGAGGTGGGC
Organism: Chrysopogon serrulatus; assembly: GCA_015844335.1. Classification (NCBI taxonomy): domain Eukaryota; kingdom Viridiplantae; phylum Streptophyta; class Magnoliopsida; order Poales; family Poaceae; genus Chrysopogon; species Chrysopogon serrulatus. The sequence goes on from JADLZL010002848.1 coordinate 359,218, forward strand.
CGCCGCGTCGTCGGTGAAGAGAGAGAGAGTTTTTTTTTTGCGATGTGATGGCTGGTGGTCTGGTGGTGGAGTCAAGTGGTGTGCGGGTGTGGCCAAAGGGCTTTCCTACATTTCACTGTTCCCGTGGGATTACACAAGCGCTGCACTTCACTCTCTATGATTTGCCCATCCCTACCCTTTCCCTACCCCATGTGCCAAAGAGGCCCTGAACCTTTTCTTTCTTTCACTTTCTTCTTTTCTAATAAACTGAAATGATGTTAGTTCAATTGGTGGGATTCTCAAAAAAAAAGGTTCAATTGGTGGGTTCGTTACTGCACAACATGCCAACCCCATTTTAAGTTCTAGATTAGCAAAGCTGCTTGTATTTTTCTTTGTGAGGCTGTTGACGGTAGATAACGTCTATTTTTAACTGTTAATCTTCCTTGTAAATCGCAATAATATCATAGAATAGAAGGTTATTACTAACAATTTCTGCGAGTCTTGGTAAATTATCCATTTTCCAAGGAGTTATCTAGAAAGTGCATAATTAAGGATTAAAGTACATAAAAGCCACGAAACTTAACCACGACGGAAAATATCGGCATTGGGATCAGGAAGGATCCCGAAGACACCAGAAGGACCCCACCTGTCTGTGCCGACCGGCCCCCCAACGTGGGCCCCACCAGTAATCTTCCGCGCACTTCTCCATCGCCTTTGAGGATGCATCTTGGCCCTACGTTAAGTCGGTTTGATCCTACGATTGATGTTCATCCCATCGGACTATAAACCAACACTCACATAAAATGAAGATCATATGAACACGAAACTTAGAGTTAGGGCTTATAACTAATCAGTTCCACAAGTTTTGGTGATTTACTATTTACAGAAAGACATGCTGAAAATACATAAAAATATATATATAAAGGGCAAAAAAATATACATAAAAAGGCTTAAAGAATGAGTGGCCTAGTCACCAGAATACCTAGGTCCCAAATATAGATACAAACACCAAACATGAGCCCAAGAAGTGAAAGCACGAACAAATCTCGAATCCAGTCCAGGCTGCAGGAGCAGTCCTCGGTAAATTGGACGCCAGGATGCATCCTGACTTCGTTTCAAGTGATCTAGGACTTTTCAGAAACCTAACGATGAGGCCAACATGCTCACAAAAAATGAGCCTGATTGGAGCCTATTAGGGTGTAGGTGCACCCTGGTACGGCCACACTACCAGCAAGCCCAATCAGCCCGAGCTTTGGTCGGTTGTTTCTCACCGCCTTCCCAACATCAATTTGTAGGGGTGTCCAAGTTCAATGTACCAAGAGAGGTCGGTTTAGTGAAATCTTGTAAAGAACCCCCTCCACCTCACTTATAAAAGGAGGCCTCGCCTCTCCTTATTTCATCAATCAATCAATCAACCAACCACCAAGAGGGCAAGAGCACACACAAGAGCTCCACTTCATAGGAGCCTATGCCTGCCTAGCTAGTTTAGCATAGAGAGTGAGTGAGGAAGAGTAGAGAGGAGGTTCGGGCATGTCTGCCACCTCACGTCTTGGATTTGGGGTCACCGGGTCGAGGAGACGGAGTGCCAGATGTGTTGGCTCCCTCTAGACATGTACTTTTACGGCCGCATACTACTTGAAATATGAGGTCCGTGTTCGACTATGGTGGTGAGTCTCTATTCGTGTTATCTTGTGTATTACATTCTTGCTGGTTTATTGTTCGTTACTTGACTTAGTAGCGGATGCTCTTATAGAGGGTCCCTGATAAAATGGATAGCCCTGCGCAACACTAGAGTAGTAGTCGATAGCATAGACGTGGTGTCTAGGCTAGAGGCTCACACTCCACGGGTGAGGGGTAGGTGTTAGGTGGTGATGGCCCTAGCATCCTTTGTATTCCCCATGTTTAGGTGTGGTGTAGAGTTATAGGCTGGCATCACCTAGCAGACTAGGTGCGACCCGGTGCCCGAAGCAAGAGTGTAGTAAGCAAGATTATCTTCGTGTAGAGAATTTAAATCATAGAAGAACCTCACTATCTCTTTCTACTCTACCCTTTTCTGGTCTTTGGACAAGTTAGTTAGAAGAAATACCTCCGTTCCTTGTACAAATATGATACCCTAAATACTTTCGGGTGAAGTGCTACGACGGTAATTCCATGCTCTTGCGGATTCTTTTGCATTGCGTTAAAAAATACCAACAACCATTTTTGGCGCCATTGCTAGGGAACGGTTGCTGTATTTCCTTCGAACCTAGTTTGTCCTCGTATCTATATCTTTTATCTCTTTCCTTCTATATATATAAAAAAACCTTTACCAACCTTATCTCTTTTACCATAAATTCCACTCCTATTCAAAATCTTTCTTTTTCTAGGAGGAGTTCTCCGAGCCACCATTTTCTTCCAAACTAAAACTCTCATCTAGCTATGAACTCCACCCTCGCTTGATAGCCATGGTACGGGCACAACCCTTCTCAGGGCATAAAAACAGAAATCCGAGCAATTACTTGCGAGATTTTGAGGAAATATGTTCGTGCCTGAGCATCTCAGGCATGACACAAGAAATTCTAAAGTGGAAATTGTTTTCATTCTCTCTCATAGGGGAGGCGGAGCAATGGTACGCTCTTGCCATGGGATGTATGAATGGAGAGTAGGAAGGACTTAAGGGCAGTCCTTAATTTTAAGCAAGCTGAAAAGGAATCCATAGGTGCAGCCTGGGCTAGGTTTTTATCGCTAATTTATGTTGGCCTAGACTTGTCTTTACCTGACAGCATTTGCTACAACTCTTTTCTTTGGGTCTCAACACAGATGCTGACCTATGCCTTGGCATGACCACTGGAGGTCGTTTTACACATAGGACTAACAAGTAAAGTTCCTTGAAAGCTTCCTAGATGCACACACTTCTTTCATCATAAGCACTAGATCCCTCCAGGTTACAGGCTTGTCAAGCTTTGAGGAGCCCTCATCAGCCAAACCCTCTACATCCTTAGGGCCCTCACTCGAACCAAGAGCACCGAAGGAAAGAGTAATTCATCCTTCGGAGTTCTCCATCCAATTCAAGGATTATGGCAATACCTCGATGCTTCCTGGGAACGAAAACCTTATGCCTCCTTATACGGAAGTTTCCCCCAAAATGTCACCTTCAAAGGAATGGTTAATGAAAGTGAAACGTTCTTCCGAAGCAGTTCGGATTCTTTCACCTTCTACAACCATGCCCTACTCATTAAGGGAAACAATCATAGAAGCCATGCACAATCCCACGGTCAGGGTTAATGTCATGTCACAACTCTTAAGGAAACCCTTGTAGGCAAAACACCATTAGTCCCAGCCGACAAACTCTTCTAAAGTCCATTTGGACCCATTTTCAAGAGTTGTGGGAGTATTAAGGCCATGCCAATCATGATAGACGAGACTGAGGTTCACTTAGACTTCTACATCTATGCCATCCTTGAATTTGAACTGCTGATAGGCTACCTTTTGAAAACACTTTTTCAAGAAAAATCATCTCATGGGAGCCTTAGTGAAAAGTTAGGACAAATTACTACCGCCACTCCTATTCCTTGCCTAGAAATCTTGATGGTGGAACATGATCCCAACCATAACTTATTCGAGGAGGTGATGTGCATATCTCCATTCGTTTCACCCAAACTTTTCTTTCATCCTTGTAAAACTAAACATCCACCATCACCCTCACTCAAACCCAAATCATGTCCCTCTAGCTGTCCAAATGTTGTTCTTGATAATGTGCGAGATTCAACATCAATCGTACATGACTTATCTTTTGAGAAAGGAAAACACCTGTGCCATGGACATCTCACTAAGTGCCACATGCTTCTACAAGGATCAAAACCACCTCTTCATCTTAGTTTTCAAACTTTTAAGAGAATGGTTATGGATGCCTTCATTTATCATAAGCATTGCAAATCTCGTATATGCACTGTGGTACTAACCTTGTAGCTAGAATGATGCTAAACACGTGATGGCAAAGATGAGAACTATACCACCATTGAGAGCTACAAGATAAAAGTCCCATGGTCAAGCTTATGACCATAAACAAAGCACTGTCGGGAGATACTCTGGATTATCAAAAAAATAACACCACTTTTCTTCTCAATAATTACAAAAAAAGCAAGACAGGACAACATGCACCTTTGGGTATTCTTGGTTGCTGACCATTTCAGATTAAAGATTGAGAAGAACAAGGGTACATGTGACACTGGAGAACATGGAGCTGCATTGAGTGCACATTTTGACGGCTTTGGTGGAGGAACACATGACGCACTTGACTTTTCCACAGAAGTCCAAGTGCGGTGGAGGATGGTGAGATTCTCACTATAAGCTCCACACACATCGAAGACTGCCTCAATTAAGGAGTGCTAGCTCTATCTTGCTAAAAAAAGTGAGAAGAGAAAAACAATTAAAAAAAGAGGAAGTTTGAAAAAGAGAGAAAGCAATATAAAAAAGAATAAATAAAATTGAGAAAAAACAAGAAGATTGAAAATTGAAAAAAAGGAGAGAGAGAGAGAAAAGTATAAAAAAAGAAAAAATATACGCTCCCTTTTGCTGCTTGTCACCAAGGCCCATGGCCTATACACATGATTTGTGTGTGTAGCCTAGGCCTTGTTGATCACCCGAGTAGGACCATGTGCAAACAAGCCACCAATGCAGCGGTTTCAAAAGCTTCATCCATATATGCCACCGGTAAATATATTCAGGTATGCAAAGGTAATAATCACTCACTCTTTTTACTCATATTTATCTTCAAAAAAATATGCTTACTTTGTTTATAATGAAAGCCTAGTTTGGGTCTATCATACATGATACATCCATAGGCTTTTTAAATTAAGCATGGTGCTTAGGTTAAAATAGCCTTCTTTAATCAAAATTTGACATGGTGTTAAATCTTGGTTAATGAACTTTGAGTTATTTTCATACAATGGAAGTAATCTTTGATGGAGATAAACCAAAGCTAGTAATTTAGTTGCAAATTTTATCTTAGCCTTGTTGAGTAATAACTTGGGTGAACAAAATAAAAATAAAAAATAAAAATACTAAAATAAAAATATATAAAATAAAAACATAATAAAATAAAAAATAATAATAATAATAATAATAATAATAATAATAATAATAATAATCATAATAATAATAATAAAATAAAAATTTATTATGATAATAAAACTTAGGCTCCTAGTGTTAAAGTGGGTAGAGCCATTTCTTGTTTTTGTTTTTTCTCTATCAAATAAAATAGGTACAAGAATAAGTGTGAGGGAGATCTCTCGAGCTTAACACACACATTTGAGATCCTCCCCAACATGTTGCACAACATCGTACAACCTGACATGAAGGAGGACAAGGCAGATAGCTCAAAGAGAAGGCTGGTTGAACTTCTGGTTCATGCCAAGCCATCTTTACTTCAGTTCTCCTCTACAAATGATGGTTTGTGCAACACCTCTCTCGTCTCCCTACAATCTTGAGTTTAAATAAATTTAAAAACCTAATTACTAAAATTAAACTCAATGAACCAAATGCCTCCATGTAATCTTGCTAACCACACTTGTTAAAATTTCTAAAAAAAGAGAAAGTAACATATTCATAATTTTTCTTGAGATAGATGCTTGCATGAAGCTTGTTCCATATATATATTTATGCTATGGGAAAATATTTTGATAGGACAATCATGTTAACTAAGTTGTTGAGGGGTGTGATATGGTTCTGACTTAGAAATCCTACCATTTCTATTCAAAGTACTTGGAGAATTTATTTAAAAAAATATTACAAAACCATAGTTTCACATACTACTCATTTGGTAAAGAAATTCCTACCAAGGCCAAATAAGACATGCATCTACAAAGTTTTGAACCTGCTACATATGCTGCTTGATATTGCATTGAGTTTGATCAAGTCTTGTGACCCGTGTTGAGAGATTAATCATGCTCCCAAGATCAAGATTACATAAAGCCACATATGTGTGCTGCTCCTACACTAGGAGTACGCAAAAGTATGCACTACAAGGAATTCACCCTGAGACAACGGACGAAAAGTGTTGCAAGAGACCCTAAAGTGTTGCAAGAGACACAATGGCAACATTTTTTTTTGGTTGGCAGGAGTTGCATCTGCTTTCGTAGCAAAAGGCTCACATAACACTTTCTAGTGTGGGTTGCAAGTGCCGATCCTCTTTTGCAACACAAGTTATGGTTATTACAACACCATGGTATGTTGCAAATAAGAACATATGTAACAATCATGGGTGTTGCAAACTGATCTATTGCAACACGTCCGTCGTTGTTTCACATATGTATTACCACAGACTCAAAGAGTAGCAATAGGTACACTTGCAACGTCAGTGGTTGTTGCTACAACAGATATTGCAACGATCAATTAATATTGCAAAAAATGGTGCACTTTTAACCACCACATGTACATGGTTGCGATATCGTGGACCCTTGATTGCATCGACTGAAATTTGGTTGCTAAAGCCTTTTCCGCTATTGCCACCATTTCTAGATGGTTGCTACAGTCTTTTCCACTATTGCCACACTCCGTAATGTGGTAGCCATATGTCATGCCCTCTATTGCCACGTCGTTTGTGGGTTGAGAGAGATGGATTGTCAATTGCTACACTAAACGCAGTGGTTGCGGGAAGCACCCTGCCTATTACATCCAAACCAAATGTGGTTGCTATAATTGGCTCCGTTATTGCAACGAGGTTCATTTTGGTTGTCATACTGGCTATTGTTTTTGCAACTAGTATAGGTGCGTTGTTATACGCAAAGACTCTTTTGGAACACTTGGCGTCTATATATGAACAGGTTTTCGCAACACCAATTTTTTATTGTTGATACGTATATTGTAACGTTGATGTAACACCCTAGAAGAAAACAATAAATTCTTCTGGAGAATTATCACACTCCAAACTAACAACAGAGTACGCGGAAGCAACAATAAATACAATATATAACGATAAGGAAACTTTATCAATCACCAGACTAACATAATTCAATCCAACCAAACCATGATCCAACATGATAAACATCAAACGACCAACTAGTCCATAATTAACATAATTTTATTGTTATAAAACATGTGTCCCATGACATGCATAGCTCATAAGTGATATGCTCATATGTCGCTACTTCCATCCCCAAGCATGCATCTTCCAAGCTTATACATCTGAGGGGAAAATCAACGTGTGAGGTTTATGGAAAACCTCAGCAAGCAAACTGCCTTAACTGAGTTATTTAAATCATAGTTTAATTAAACATCAAATTTAAATAGCATAATAACAGATACATTAATGTAGTAGATACACCAATAGCTTCATAGAAATATAAATACATTTAAAGTGCAATGCAAAATGCGAAAGGTGCAATGCAATGCAAATGTGAATGATGCAATGCAAATGCATGACTTCACTTCTACCCAAACGTCCTAAGAAGAGGGAGTGAGGGTTGTAACCACATTGCTCATCAACATGCGTTGCTGTACCGGTACTTACCGCACCAATTTGGCTATGGTTTCTTCCAAATGCATACCAACGGAGAGAGTGCAAGTGCAAAGGTTGCAATGCAAAAACTTCAAGTACATCATAGTCCAACAATAGAACCACCAGATATAAATTTATATACTTCAAACTAAAATAAATAACTTCAGATTTCAGATTATATTTATAGCGTGAGATACTCATAATTTAGTGGAGGCAATTCAAATAACAAAGCTAAAGCATGTGAACCACAACGCCACGTTTACTTGCCTTCACAGAAGATCAAAAGTGAGAGCTAAGCAAGATCCGAAGGTGCACCACCTGATTACAAGTAAATCTCAGTACCAACACCATCATACAAACAAAATAAATAACAAATTGCACACCAAAGCGCTCGAAACCCGCCATTCAAGCATCTACCGATTTGCCACAGACTATGACAGCAGTACTGTCCCTTATCTTTTTCATAGACACTACTCAAAGCATTCAAAAATTCTTAAAATCTACCAGGTGGTAGAAGACTCTATTATCTACAAGTTTGGTATTATAAATTCGGCATAAGAAGTCACCAAGATAGTGCAAAAATCTAATTTAGCTAACTGAACTTTCCTGTCAGTCAAAACAGGACAGTAATATTATTTAATTGATAACTGGAGATTTACTCATCCAAAAGATATGATCTAAACTAATCTGAAAAGCTTATAAAATATCCTACAACTCTTATTTAGACCACAAGTTCTAATTCTTCCATTATGATGAAGCAAAACTGAATAGATCTAAAACTGTCCTAATTATCGTCACTGAAAAACAGCCAAATATAGACGACCATATCTCTTAAAATACAGAGGCTATGAGGGTGATATTGGTACCAAAAGAAAGATATTGAAGTCCTGTAAAACTTTGTCCACAGTGTCAAAATTTATTAAGGCCACTAAGATGTCCGAAAACAGCGATAAAAAAACACTGTTCAGTCTGATGGCATTTTCAGAACATGGGTGAAAATTAATTTCGGGGATTTCGGGAATTACTCTAACTAAACACCATCTAATCCGATGATTCGATCCATAAAACTTGATCTAAGAAAGTAGATCATAATTTGGCATCTTATCTAGGTCAACCACAGCGAGCACAACGACAAGATCCCGATGATCCACTCCTTCTTTCCTTCCCCTTCTCCACCTCCTGGCGATCTATGCCACTATGACCGTCTTATTGATCCGATCTATGACGAACCATGGTATACTCATCAAGAACAGCGAGGGATGAAGAACAAGGGCATAATAAGAGGAAGAGATGATACCTAACCAAAGTCCAAGGGAACGACACCACGAAAGACGATGACGGTGAACGACGGCGGCAGCAAGATCTTCCCCCTTCTCTCCTTTCTCCCTTCTCTCCCTTCTCTCCTCCTTTTCTTTCTCGGGGCTGGATAGAGGCGGCGGCAGAGGGTTCGGGAAAAGGAAAAGAACCGCCCAGGGTTGGGGACTCGGGGTACTGTAGTGCTGCTACAGTAGCCGCTCTTTTTTCCCCTTTTTTCCCCTAAAACTTCTAATATGTATAACTTTGTGTTTTGAACTCGAAATGATTTGTATGAATAGTCAAACTGAAAGACTTCGATGAGCTCTACGCATTGGTGATCTCTATTACTCCATTAGATCAAGTGATAAAAAATTAAATTTTTGGTCTCTCTTAAATCCGATCAATCCTCGCTAAAAAAAAATATCACTTGGTCCATAAAAAAATTCTAAATTTATCATATATTCTAGGGTATTACAGTTGAATAATTAATTTGAACCTTGTCGTATTGATACATCTAGTAGCTTGAAACAACAATTCCATGCCAACAATATATGATGAATAAAGCATCCAGACATCCATTAAACCAGAATATAATTTGTTCATACAAATCATCCATAAACTCAGCAAACATAGATGATAACACACACAAGTCTCCATCACATATTACTAACTGTTTTCAAGAAATTAAACTGCAAAAGTGCTTTTCAGCACATTAAACTTAAAGAAACTAAGGAGGTCGATCTGTTCAAAAAAGGTTGACTTCCATTGTCCCATCTCACTTGACCTCACTGGTCCTAAAAAAGAATAGTAACAATGGCTTGCATCAGGTAATCTGAAATAGTAATATTGACACATAGTGGACCTAAGAAAATCACCTGTGAATTGCCATCTTGTTGATTCTAATTTCTAGTGCGTTTCTTAGCTACAGCATCCCTCGGTGCTTTTGAAGTTGTATAAGTCACTGGCCCATTCCCTCCTGATTGTTTCTTATTCAAGGAACTTCTAGTTACTCGACAAACTGTTACCTCCTTCTACAAGTGTGAGCTGTGATTGTGTGGTGATTGTAGGTGCGAGTTCTCTTTCCGTTGGGCTGCTATCTTCGTTAACCTACAAATCAAGAGTAAGGGGCAAAATTAGACCCCCATCATATGCAATATATATGACATGGCAACATTAAGTAAACTTCCAATGTCAAAGTACCTGCTAATTAACCAAGACTTGACTTTGTGTAGTAGTTTCATTCCCTTCACCAAGGCTGGCTGCAACAACATTGTCTCCAACATGTTGCCCATTGACAGGCTACAATCAATAGACCATGTTTGTTAAATTTGCATTGTTTGTTCAAAACTTTAGCAAATAATTTTATTTGATTAGGGAAAGCAATGGAAAGACTAAGCAAGTTGTTAGGTATTAATCTAAGACAGATAATCACATTAACTAAAAACCAAAAAATATAAAAGCACATGATTTGTACATATATCTTCCCTATTTCAGAAAGAAATATAAACTATAATGTATAAAATCTGAGCACTGCAAAACATGTTGGACATTGTAATATGCTAATGGGAGTACAATGAAGTAAATGGACTATACCTGGTCTACTGAAGTTTGTCCAGCACCTGCTGGGTTTATAGTAGCCATCAACTCTTGCCTAAGTGCTTCTCTATCAGCTGCCCTCGCCTTCCTCATTTCTTCCATCTCACGCCTATGCTCTTCCCTTTTAGCTTCCCTTTCAACCTCCTGGGCTTTGATTCTTTCTATCAGCTTACTTAAAGTGTCCGCCATTGCCTTGTCATGACGGATATGGTTCTGGTAATCCTCAGAAAGAAGCTGCCTTCTAGTTTTGTAATTTGCCATGTATCCATTAGCATGGATCTTGGTTGATTTGCATTGTGTTGCTTCCTTGTAGGCTAACGGGAAAATATGGTTTTGCTCAATATCAGGGATGGCATCTTGATTTGCTTTCTTCTCAGAAAGTTTGGTGCTAGCATATTCCTAACAAGGATACATAAACAAAAGTACTTAATTGATAATGTAAAAGTAGGCCCTAATTCATTGTACATCACTTGGTATGGTTTGAACAATAGTTATGTACTCACATAAACATCCATAGATTCTTGGGTTGCCCATTGGCCATTCTTATAGTGTGTCATCATAAAAAGCTCCAAGTCATTCGGCTCATCACCAGTTATAGGGTCCCTCTAAAGTTTCAAGAATTGAACAAATTAGCGACCTTTCATCATGCAAGGAAGAATATAAACATGGATATGAAGTTATTACCTGCTCATAGCTTAACCGAGAAAAAGCCTTTGATCCTATCACATGGTTTATCTTTCAATTCATCCGATTATTAGAATTCTTGGTACTAACCCTCTACACACGGACAAGAATTTTTAAAAAGAATAATGCATCCTTCAAACATAGGAGTAATTCATTCAGCAAGTGTAATTGGGTTCTATATTAAAACAACTGCCTCATACCTAGAACTGTTCACTCTGTTGGCATTTCTAATGTCACTACTAAAAAACAGAGATAAATCCTACCCCTAGCAAACGACGCCAGAAATGGTCGGTATATAATTACTTGTCATTAGCAACTAGCCACTCTTGAATTACTAACATTCCTAAACATGAAGTAGGTTGTCATCCCCAATTATATTGCTAGGAAATTATTATAGATTTACATTGTACTAACGTGACTGGGCAGATAAAATATATGAATAAAATATGAATGTAAACTAATGGGTTACGTAGCGGACGAGATAATTATACCGTTGTAGCATTTTACCTAGGGAAGTATCCAGGTTGTCGATTTATAATTATACCTCTGGGAAAGCTATGTAATAAACTATCATTATTATATTGATGAGAAACTATATAGACTGAATAAACGATATTACCTAAGTCATATACTCTACTCATAACAGGCAGAGGTCACAAGATAAAGATAAATATGGGCGATAGCATAATCATCAAGTATCATAATTAAGAATAATCATCAGAGCATCTTACTAGTCATAATCATAGCTAGCCATTTGATAAACTAGGGAGATAGGTCTATAACTATGTCAATTGAATAACTCTAATTAGTGAAACTACATCTAGTAATCATCGCTAAGTCAACCCTAAATCATCATTGCATGTAAAGAGGCATCAACTAATGAGGGTATTAAGACCTAGGTCACTTCCTTCGCGACCGTGCCCATGCTAGTCCTACATACGGGGGGGTGGACTACAGAGGAACTAACGTAGCTGTCACCTACGCAGACTACCACACGTCCCGGCATATTAGGGTGCACTCGTAGATAAACAAGACATCTAGACACCACGTCTACATATCGCCTATCATCTACCTATTGTACATATGGATAAACGCTATACGAGCAATTACATGAATTCAATAAGATCGAAGTAACTAAACTAGACATATAATCAAAGTAGATAATGACTATTGCAATTAAGAACATATGAATCTATTTAGAGTAAAGTCTCCCTAATCTAAATAATGAATATAATAAAGTAATTAAGAACTAGATCTATTACCAAACTCTCGCGCTCCAGCTAGATGCCAGGGGATCCAGATCCGATGAAGAACTAGATCTCCTCTACTTCTAATCTAGCTAGCTAATCCTATGAACTAGAAGGCTCTTGATGAACTTGAAGGCTCTTGATGCTTGATGGCTTGAGGCCTTGATGAATAATAAAATTGGCTCTCTCCAAGGGGGTCTACCCACATATTTATAGTCCGGTGGGATGCGCGTGCGCCGCAGGATCAAACCGACGTAACGTAGGGCTGAGATGCATCCTTGGAGGTGGTGGAGGAACATTCCAGAAGGGGGCCGCAACCTTAACCCTAGGGCGTCGCCCGCCCCATGGTGGGGCCGGCCGGCCCCACCTGGCCGCGGGCTGGCCCCACATTGCTTCGGGTGTCTTCCAGAGTCTTTCTGAGTCTTCTCGCGATGTCCTCCATGGCGGATAAGTTTCGTGGTTATTTTGCACTAGAATCCCTCTTTTTTCGGCTTTTTCGAAAATCACCTCGAAAATACGTAATATGCAAAACTCGTGGAATTTGTCGATAAAGCCCTAGACTAGTGTGTTTTCTTATTTTCCTTTGGGTAAAAAGCCCTAGTAAAAGTTGACGCTAACGAGTGTCAACAATACCCCCAAGCTTACCTTTTGCCAGTCCCTTGGCGAACAAACTAAGCCTAGCTGATATTGTATTTGGATCAGGAGTTGCTACAATGTCATTATACTTTTTAGTACACATGCTTTCAAACAAAAATTTCCTCTAGATTAAACAATGTATGCTCTAACCTTCAAACTTACTCTTTTCACCTGTAATGTGGGGCTTCATAGCTTTTGCATAAGTCTTGAGCAGTCGAAAGATAGAACAATCAAGCTAAGCACTATGTCTCAAATTCTTTGCAATACTAACATTCTGGAGTTTTTCATAAGTTTTTAGAATAAACTCAGAGCTTAATTGTATGACACCCTCAAGTCTCTCAATGTATGTGGTATTCGTGGTTCTCTCTTGAGGCATTAATGTTGTTACGCCTCCTATAGCTAAAGGTATATATAGTGGAGCTTATAGGAGTGGCATTAACAAGGATAGGCATACTTGCAAAACATGTATTGTAAAGTCAACTAATGGATCCACAGAGAATCGAGACATACAATCAAACCAAGATGTGCATGTGTATGGAATATGGTGGATGGGTGCATATATGTTATTTATGGCTAACTCCTATTTTTGCTTTTGCTCTTTTGGGAATGACTCTCTTTTAAAACTTTTCTCAGGAAAGACACGGACTATCTTTATTATTTCTTTTTATTCAGGGAGGTGGGCATCTAGTACCCATTGTTTTAATTGCTGGGACACTTGTCCATCTTTTACTCCCCTTTTCTTTCTTACTTTTTCTTTCTTTTCTTTCTTTGCTTTTCTTTTTGCATAGCCACATGCATCCTTTGAATTCAATAAATAGATCGAGAGATATAGTCAGAACTTAGAGCATTAAAGACAGGGGTTATCCTATAGGGTATTAGTATATTTTTGTGTCCTCTCCTAGTGTAGCACTAGGAGGTGAACATTTTATGATGAACATGTATGGAAATATGGTGAATAATTGCGATTACTCCTTGAAGTAGGGATAATGCATATGTGGACTGGAGTGTGCAAGTGTTTCTTGGTTTTAAAAGCATGACAAGACTCTCATAAGGTATACACCACAGGTTGACTGAACTCAATGCAGAGCAAGTAGCTTAAATGTGAAAATATTTTCCTATCCTCTAAAGTATTAATTCTGGCTTTGGTAGGAATTCACATTTGTCATACAAGAACTCATCATGTAAATTTTAGATTTTCAAAATAAAACCTCCAGAACTTAGCAATGCTAGAAATAAGATAAATAGCAGCTCAACCTTCATGAATCATATTAATCAACTACCTAGTCTTAGCGCAAGCTTATGCCTCCATAATTAAGGTTCAGAATAAATTCTCCAATTAAAACAATAGTGCTTAGAACCAGGGAGATTTTAAGTTTGGCAAGTAGGTACTTAGTAAGCATTCTGACAGAGCAATTATTCATCATCTCCAAAACAATTGTAATGTTCATCAATTTTAATAGCTCTAGCCTGGACTAACTTTAAATTATATTCTACTAAATATAGAACTAAGTATTTCTTTGGTTTCATCAATTAATTATATATCTTTTTATGGTTTTATATTTAATACCTAGCAAAAGACTCTATGATTTCATGGACCTTCATGTGCCCACATATTTTTGGTATTTTATGACTATTTATAAAGTAGACTCAAAAATCGCTTAGGTGTAGTCACCTGATAACTAGGGGATGCTCCTCCCCCAAGCTTGATGATTGTAATATCTATTGTAGATGTCCTTTAGAGCGAACTAGCCAATAGCGAACCCGGTGGTTGCCACTGATAGTCTCTCTCCTTGCTATATTGTTGTTCCTGCATAAATGCTCCACAAGAAACCAAAACTCGAGGCTCAAATTTAATAATGGGTTAGCGGTCAGCCAAAGAGTAATTGATCACCTTTATGAGCTACATTTAATGTTGTCTTATTTAAGCAGGAATCTCTCTCTCTTTTTTTTGAATTTTTTTTATGATGCAAGAATTTAAATATGAATGCTATATTTTTATCATTTTTATTTTATACCACCACAGTGGGTATTCCTTCGGAAAATACCATAGGGTATCCACATGGGGCTTTATGATGCCATGAATAATGCAATAAATATTTTTTTGTTTTATATTTTAACATGTGAACAGAATTATGCTACTAAGAAAATTTAAATTGCTAATGTATTGAATGAGATAACTACCATTCTAACCTTATGGCCAGGGTACAGAATTTAAAGTCTACCGACAGGACTTAGACCGAGTGAGCACTTACTCAGTGGGTTCATCGTCTGAGGTAACCTCAGTCAACTCCCCATCTCGTGGTGATGCGTCGCGTGCCTCCTTCCATCTTGCGTCGGTCTCTTTTGCTTCTTTCTCTTCTAGCTCTAGTTCTTCATCTTTGTTTGCTTTCTCCCATGCTTCTAATCGTGCTAGGATCTCCTCCTTTTCTTTCTTGGTGATCTGGTCCATCCTCTTAGCTTCTTCTGCCCAGCTACTCCAGCGAGGTACTTGCTTGTTCTCTTCTTGCTCCGGGAAGCGATCTTCATATTTCACAACCTTGCCAGAAAAGTCTTCCCATCCACAGTGAGGCTGAGCAGCCTGACGGTGGGCTTGACGTCTTCTCCTGTTGCGTTGCTTCCTGCTCTGCTCATGGTTATTTAATGTTCTGAATTGACAGCGTACCTTTCCGGTAGGTAGGTTGAAGTGGATATGTCCGGACCCAATGTAGATGTTGGCGTTGGCGGTTTAGAGGAACGGTCTTCCCAAGAGGATCAGAGAATCATCGTTTCCCTGCATGTCAAGAACTAGAAAATCTACAGGTATATATTGTCCTTGAATTCTTACCATGACATCCTTGACTACTCCTTCAGAAAATCTCAGTGATTGGTCCGCCATCTGCAACTGAATATATGTTGGGTATAAAGGTAAATCAAACAATTCATCATATACCTGTTTTGACATTACGTTGCAGCCTGATCCAGTGTCGTAGACGGTGTGAGGAAAGGTGGTGTCTTTGATTGTGCATTCAATGATTGGACACCTGGATCACCTCTCTTGATTGGAAATGGCTTGGGTAGCATGTGATCGTTTTCTGTGTTGAGAGCAGTGATTAGTTGAGTTGTCTCCTCAAGTGCATGCTTGGTCCTCCTCCATCTTCTATTGTTTCTATTGTTCTTCTTCTTCGGCATTGGTTGCTGTTCTTGCTCTCCTTGTTGCTGAAATTGTTTTGGGGCTGCAGGAGCTTTCAAGACGCGGTTCTTGAATGTGAATCTCTCCTTCTTGTCCTTGATGGACACGACGATCTTGGCGTACTCCGCATAGATGATGGCTTTTGTTGTGCATAGGAATGGTCTGCCTAAAATGATGGGTGCCTTCTCATCTACTCCTGTCTCCATGACCACGAAGTCAATGGGACATATGATTGCCCCACTCTAATGACAACTTCTTCTAGTACTCCCTCAGGGTAGCAAATGGATTGATCCTGCAAGCTGCAGGCGCATATTTGTGTACAACAGGGGATCATTTAATTTTCTCTCATAAATTACCTTGGGCATAATGTTGACACTTGCGCCGAAGTCTCAAATAGCCTCTGGAAAGCTGTGGCATCCTATGGAGATAGGAATGACAGGTCTTCTAGGGTCTCCCATCTTCTCTGGTAGAGAGTGGTCAATCCACTGTACATCTACAGGCTCATTATGATATTGGGTTGCATTGTAAATATTAACAAGGTTAGCAGTTTCTAAATCTTCTGGTTGGCTTGGAATCTTGCCTTTTTCTAATGGAGGTACAACAGCAGCTAACTGAGCTAATAGTGATTCTAACATTTTATTGAAGCTATGCTGATTCTTTATGGCAGAAGCAAAAGTATCCATTCTAGCATATATGTTTTCCAAAGTATGTTAGTTTCCTAGTCATTTGATCTAGCAGTTTGGATTGACTAGTAACTAATTCTCTCAAAGGCGGAAGGTTATAATTATTAAAGTTGTTACCTTGGTTGTTACCTTGGTTATTAACTTGTCGAGGTTGTTGGTTCCACCCTTGATTTTGTTGAGGACGATAGTAGGTGTTATTGTTGATGAAGTTCACATCCTCTTGCAGTGTAGGGCAGCTGACAGCTTAGTGCCCATAGTCTCCACATTCTTCACATGTCATATGAGAATCATTGACATGCATGACTTCCTTCTTCTCTATATCGAGCTTCTTCATGATGAGGTCTAGCTTGGCAGTGACCATGTCAGCTTCCTTGAGATGATGGATTCCTCCTCCCTTCTTGTGAGGCTGAGTACATTCTTTATTGCATGTTGAGTTTGAGGCCATCTTCTCGAGAAGTGCTTTAGCATCAGAGAGCTTTAGTGACAGGAAAGCTCCCCCAGCTGTAGCATCAATAGACTCACGGGTGCTAGAGATTAGCCCGTGATAGAAAGTCTGCATTAACAGCCACTTCTCTATCCCATGATGAGGACAGTCTTCGATGTAGTTCTAGAATCTTTCCCATGCTTCGGTGAATGATTCATCATGTTGTTGTTGAAAACTTGAAATCTTCCCATGCAGAGCATTGGTCTTGGCTGTAGGAAAGAATTTTGCCAGGAAAGCGGTTGAGCATAGGTCCCATGTAGTGTGCTTATCTTTGTTGATGTAGAACCACTGCTTGGCTTTCCCCAATAGTGAGAACGGGAAAAGACGGAGTAAGATAGCATCTTTTGATACTCCTCTGATTGTGAAGGTGCTGCAGATCTCTAGAAAGTGTTGTAAGTGTGCACTTGCATCTTCATGTCCTTTTCCACAGAATTGGCTGGCTTGAACCATGGTGATGAGAGCAGGCTTGAGCTCGAATCCATTCTCCCAGTGTTGACTGCTGGTCCAGTCCGGATGTTTGCTGTTGTTGGGGCAGAGAACTCTCACAGCGACTTCTCAGCCATGTCTTCAAACACAGGAGCTAGGTTTTCACCTAAATACTCTTCTGTTTGTTCTTCTACTTCTTCTTCAAATTCTTCTTCCAGTGTTGGAGTAGGCTCCTTCGAAGAGCTAGCTTGAGCAGCAGAGGGTATTCTTGATGGTGACTCGAATTTATCCCTTGCTTCTACATACCTTTTCTTTCTAAGGAGTTTCTCTGGATCGTCAGTAAAGTTCTTTGGAAGAGAAAAACTATTCATTCATCACCCTGCATAAGATAAGAAAATGATAACAACGAAGGGTGTACCTGATAGAGTTAGAGATCGATTGGTAAAATGACTTTATCCATGTGTATATAAGTTATCAATATGTTCTAAGTTTATTGTGCCTTCCCCGGCACCGGCGCCAAAAATGCTTGTTGGCATTTCTAACGTCACTACTAAAAAACAGAGATAAATCCTACCCCTAGTAAACGACGCCAGAAATGGTCGGTATATAATTACTTGTCATTAGCAACTAGCCACTCTTGATTCCTAAACATGAAGTAGGTTGTCATCCCCAATTATATTGCTAGAAAATTATTATAGATTTACATTGTACTAATGTGACTAGGCAGATAAAATATATGAATAAAATATGAATGTAAACTAATGGGTTCTGCAAGCGGACAGATAATTATACCGTTGTAGCATTTTACCTAGGGAAGTATCTAGGTTGTCGATTTATAATTATACCTCTGGGAAAGCTATGTAATAAACTATCATTATTATATTGATGAGAAACTATATAGACTGAATAAACGATATTACCTAAGTCATATACTCTACTCATAACAGGCAGAGGTCACAAGATAAAGATAAATATGGGCGATAGCATAATCATCAAGTATCATAATTAAGAATAATCATCAGAGCATCTTACTAGTCATAATCATAGCTAGCCATTTGATAAACTAGGGAGATAGGTCTATAACTACGTCAATTGAATAACTCTAATTAGTGCAACTACATCTAGTAATTATCGCTAAGTCAACCCTAAATCATCATTGCATGTAAAGAGGCATCAACTAATGAGGGTATTAAGACCTAGGTCACCTCCTTCATGACCGTGCCCATGCTAGTCCTACATACGGGGGGGGGGGGGTGGACTACAGAGGAACTAACGTAGCTGTCACCTACGCAGACTACCACACGTCCCGGCATATCAGGGTGCACTCGCAGATAAACAAGACATCTAGACACCACGTCTACATATCGCCTATCATCTACCCATTGTACATATGGATAAACGCTATACGAGCAATTACATGAATTCAATAAGATCGAAGTAACTAAACTAGACATATAATCAAAGTAGACAATGACTATTGCAATTAAGAACATATAAATCTATTTAGAGAAAAGTCTCCCTAATTTGAATAATGAATACAATAAAGTAATTAAGAACTAGATCTATTACCGAACTCTCGCACTCCGGCCAGACGCCAGGGGCTCCAGATCCGATGAAGAACTAGATCTCCTCTACTTCTAATCTAGCTAGCTAATCCTATGAACTAGAAGGCTCTTGATGAACTTGAAGGCTCTTGATGCTTGATGGCTTGAGGCCTTGATGAATAATGAAATTGTCTCTCTCTAGGGGGGTCTACCCACATATTTATAGTCCGGTGGGATGCGCGTGCACCGCAGGATCAAACCGACGTAACGTAGGGCTGAGATGCATCCTTGGAGGCGGTGGAGGAACATTCCAGAAGGGAGGCCGCAACCCTAACCCTAGGGCGCCGCCCGGCCCCATGGTGGGGCCGGCCGGCCCCACCTGGCCGCGGGCTGGCCCCCCATTGCTTCAGGTGTCTTCCAGAGTCTTCCTGAGTCTTCTCGCGATGTCCTCCGTGGCGGATAAGTTTCGTGGTTATTTTGCACTAGAATCCCTCTTTTTCATCTTTTCTAAAAATCACTCTAGAAAATACAGAATATGCAAAACTCGTGGAATTTGTCAGATAAAGCCCTAGACTAGTGTGTTTTCTTGTTTTCCTTTGGGTAAAAAGCCCTAGTAAAAGTTGACGCTAACGAGTGTCAACACACTCCCAAAATACATGACCAGATAGTGCCATTCCATGATGTCCAAATTTTCAGGCTTGTTCCTCATCCTGTCCTCATAGGTGTTGTATGCCCTGTACGTAGCACTGAATGTGGAGCGCCATCCCTTGTATCTCTCATTTGCAATGGTCCATGTCTTTTTCTTATTGTGCACGGTGTCCTCAATGTCCCACTTAGCCTAATGAACATAATCACATACTTGGTCAGATAATAAATAATTTGTTTACAAAAATGTGTACGCTACCAAAACAATTCTGAAGCTTACCAGGATTTCAGATGCTATTTTTTTCACATCTTCATGTATATCTCTCCACTCACTCCAATAAGTGGTGCGTGTTTCCTTGTAAACAATACAATTTCATCAGTAAATGTCCGTGCATTCTCACCTGCAGCTCCTCCAAGTGTTAAGAACTCGATTTTAAGTTTTCGACAGTCAGACTTGGATCTCTTGTTGCTTGCTGCCAATCCTTTCATGGCACCTCTTGTCTTCCTCTTTGTAGAACCTTGTCGAACAAACCATGTATAATGCAAGTCATTAAACAATATTATTTACATATGCACAAATGGATTTGAACATTGAAATGAAATTACAAGCACTCCTTACTATTTCCCAGTGTTGTTGCACGCCTAGCATGAGATGGTTGGTTTTGAGGTGCTTCTGGATTGCAACATTGACTTGACATTATTACACCCCCTCTGAATCCTAGGGCTATCAAATGCACCTGCAAACAGTATATAAAGATCACATGTGTAATCTATAAATTTTTGTGAAGAAAAGATATTCTTTTTTTGGTCAAAGATATTATATTACAAATATCATCTAGTTCTCCTTGCGCCTTCAACCATTCTTTGTAAGAACAGACCGTATCATCCCTCAAAATATCTTTGAATTCTGTTACAACAATCAAGAAACTAGTGATGAGTTGCCATGCAATATAATATGAAAATTAAATAACCTTTGACAATAGGACAACAAATATATATATCACTTACCCAAGAATTTTCCATCGTCATGCATTTCATCGAGCCACTTCTTGTAATCATCAACTGACCCATCTGTGTCATCTTCATCAATTGATGAATTTCTAAACAATTTAAGGGGTGTAATTTGCACATTTCTTTCTGTGATTTGATCCCTAGACAGAACAAATCTGACCTCCCTCTCAGCCGAATTACATGTTACAATTCCAGTTGCATCATCATCATATTCGATCTCTTTTAGCGTAGCTGCTGCATTACCACATCTCTTCTTATAATACAGGTAGTCCCTGGCAGCATAACCTAAATAGGAGGCGGCTTCAGCGGCGGCGAGGCATGGAGAAGGGTCCCGGCATTGGCGGCGATGGCGGCGAAGGCGGCTCCGGCGGTGACCATCTCCTTGAGAGGGCGGAGGAGAAGGTGAATCCGAGGCCCTACACCAAATCGCGCTTGATGAAGGCAGTTTTGACGGGCTTACCCAAGGAGGCGTTTGGTGGTTCCATGGCGCAGGGAGTGATCACGCCACCCCACGACACTGGCACGGAGAAGACCCCCATCGGCGGCAGTGGCAAGCGGCCCCTCGAATGCTCCACCGCGACCGCACCCAGTCCCAAGGTGAGATTTAGCATTGGTGCGTGCTGCGCGCGGGTTAGGGGTTAGGGTTTGTTTCTGGGGATTCTCAAAATTAGTGTTGGTAATTAGCTTAATTATGATTCAAATTGACATTATGGCCTAATTTGTTCCTTAATTAGTATAGTTTATTAGGGTTTCACTTTGGAATTGAATTGGCAATCTAAATTTTAATGTGTACTTTGGCTATATTTGGACAGAGCATCTGTTTGGCTAACTGAATTTAGTTTCTGATATGATACTTGTAGTTATAATTAGTGTTCTCAAATCTATATTTAGTAATGAATGCCTATCATGCAATGTTCGTTTAATTAAAGTTTTGGCTTATATGTTTACAGCCCTGAGGCTTTAATTTATTATTTTATATATGATTCATGTTTCAATTGAGTAGGTCCATATCAAATAAATAGAAAAGGATTATTATATATGTGTGTGTGCCAATGTTGACGTAAGTACGTTATTTTTATGACAAGATTGCTGCATTGTTAATCTGAAAAAACAATATAGCATTAATGTTAGTTCTGCATGGTCAAAATTAGTTATATATATCACAAATTTAGGTCATATATGATCATTTGCAGTTGCAGAAAATAGATGAGGAAGAACTAGAAGAACCTGATGCTACTTTTCGCTATTGGGCTGAAGTTACAAGAGACCATTTCTAGGAAGAGGTGGACCAGATGTTTGAAGACATGAAAGAGCAGCTCAAGACTGGTAATGATGTTGTTGCAGTCTGTGACAAGGTGCAGGAGCAGATGAGGTCTAGGTTGGCTCACCACATGGAGCAGATGTGGCTCAAAATGTGTTGGGATTATGATTGGTATGGATACCTTTGGCCAGCTCCACCGGATAATTCAACTAAGTAGCTGTAGTACAACCTAGTAGTACATGTGATGCAGTAGCAGCTGTATTATGTAAATATATGTGTGATTGTGGTGGCTGTGTATGTCTGGATGGTAGTAGTTTTTAAATTTGTGTTGGCATGACCTGTTTAAGTAGTGGTACCTTTTAATTATGTATGTGCTTGGCAATGACTACTTCATATATATTGCTATGCATTTTGTGGCTTTGTCTGTCTCCACTCAGTGCTGTTGATTAATGACAATATGCATAAGATGTTATTCCTAGAGCAATACCGCTGCCGCCGGGAGGGCTGCTGGCCGGCTTCTAGGTGCTAGGGGCGCTGGGAGAGTAAGCATGGAGGCAGAAATTCTTATATATTGGTTATGATAATGTGAGCATGCATGGGTGTGTTTTGATGGAATTTACAATAGTTCTTATATACTGATGTCACTAATTTACAACAGTAATAGCTGTGCTGTATTACTGAACTTGTTTCTTGCACATTTAGAAGATTAAATAAAATATGCATTTAAACAAAGAAATCATCTTCCACGCTTTCCACCACAATGGGTGCAACTACGCCATCGTCAATGTAGGTGTCATCTTGGTCATCCTCGTCGTCATCAAGCAAGACCGCATCATCTGGTCGGGGAACTACTTCGGCACGAGGCTGATTATAACATCACAAATTAATAAATACAAGATTGAATCCAACACAAAAATAAATCTTCTTGGCTTTCTTAGACGAGCCCGATTAATAAATGTGAGGCATCACCAATTGTGCCTTCCTTATCTATTCTAGTCTAATTTGACAACTCTTGAGTTGGGTCTAATGAATTCATATGTTCGATTCCCACGTCAAGTGCACCGACATCAAGGTCACCATGAATTTCTTCTTCGGGCATAGCAAACAAATTTCTTGGTCTCATCGCAACAACACTTGACCATCCCGGGTTTTTCACGAGGTTCACATAAAACACCGGTTCAGCCTGTGTCGCCAAAATGTAAGGTTCATTTGAATATCGGTACCAAGAAGTCTCGATGTCGATAATTCCATATTGATCCCTGTTGTATCCTCTACTTCTACTGGTACCGGTACCAGGCACATCATACCAATCGCCTTTGGAAAATTATAACTTCTTTTTGTGTAGAGAATTCGAGTGAGATCATTCTTCTAATCACACCATACCATGTCATGTTGCCAGTTGTACCATCACCCCTAACAAGCACACCACTGTTCTGTGTCACAAGGGTTCTCTCAATGGAAGTAGTTCGAACAAGCCAATTGTTGATGTAGCATCTACTGAATACACAACCTCGATGGTCCGGCCCTATAGCCAGGGCATTCATGAGCTCACTTGCTTCTCCCTTCTCATATTGTTTGGTGATCTATGAACACCATTGGAGAACGAATAATGTTTATGTTAGATACCACATCATCTTGACCATTACATATGGAATGCAAAGCTATTAATATATACTATAGTACTAACCTTGTCGTCGAACCACCTTACAAAGTGTTCCTCGTGTCGTTTGTTAACATTCCTTGTACTAGTATTCTTGAGTTCTTCCTTATGCTGCCTGCATTGAAATAACCAATCACTTCATTGTAGACACTACAATAATAATAATCAAAAAATTTTAAAATATAATATAAAATATCTTACTCGACCAAATGGCTGACTTCATCGCAGTTACTAAGTATATAGTGTTTCATCTTCTGAATCTCATTTGCATCAAATACATGCAAATTCTGACCTCTCCTCTTGTAATCCATTTCACTAAATATGCTTAGTCCAGCTGGCGGCTCATTCACAGCTGTGCTTTCATGTCGATCAACGCGATTCAGCTTGGTGTCAACGTTGAAGAACCTAGAGCAAAATGTAAGACACTCCTCAACTATGTAACCCTCAGCTATAGAACCTTCTAGGTGTGCCTTGTTCCTCACATAGCCTTTAAGAGTACGTAGATACCTCTCAACTGGATACATCCATCTATAACACACGGGTCCACCAAGTTTAGCCTCTTGTGCTAGATGAACTAGCAAATGCACGATTATATCGAAAAACGCAGGTGGGAATATCATCTCAAGCCGGCAAAGAGTATCCATAATTGAATTGCTACGTTTGTCGAGATCTTCCTCCACCAGCTCCTTCGAACGAAGAGCACTGAAGAACCTACTAAGCTGAATCAATGGCATGACAACATCCTCTGGCAAAATCTTTTTGATGACTAAGGGTAAGAGTTTTTGAAGAATTATATGGTAGTCATGAGTTTTGAGTCCAGACACCTTCCATCCATACAACACATCTCCTAATGTTGGAGCTACAACCATCAGGCATCTTCACTCCATGTAGACTGGCAAAGTGTACTTGTCATTTTGAATCACAGGATGCTGATCTTGCCTTATCCCTAGCTGTTCCATGTCAAGCTAGACATTCTCGCTGTCCTTACACTTACCTTCAATTTTGAACAAAGTACCCAATATGCTCTCACAAATGTTCTTCTCAATGTGCATGACATCCAAATTATGTCGTATGAGCAGAGAAGACCAATAAGGGAGCTCAAAAAAATACTCTTCTTCTTCCAATTGTGCCATCTGTTATCTTCATCACGCTTCCTTTTTTTCCTACATCCTTTCCAAATATCAATTGATCAAAAGTTTCAAAATGCTCCAATACCTCCTCACCGATATAGTGGGATTGAAGCCTCCCCCCGGTTTCCACCCGATTGTTGAAGTTGATCTTGTTCTTGCGCCATGGGTGGTCCATGCGCAAAAAAATGACTATGTCGCAACATCTTCCTACCATGTTTCAACCACAAATAATCAAGATCCTTGTGGCAGTATGGACATGCAAATTTGCCTTTCGTGCTCCAACCAGAAAGCATTGCATATGTAGGAAAGTCATTAATTGTCCAAAGCAGAATAGCACGTAGCTTAAAATTCTTCTTTACCTTATCATCCCAAGTAAGAACACCTTTTACCCAAAGATCCTTAAGCTCATCAATGAGGGGCCTCAGATATACATCAATATTCATCCCAGGAGATTTTGGACCAGGTATCAACATTGACATTATCTAGTAAGGTTGTTTCTCAAACAACCAAGGAGGCAAATTGTAAGGGATTAGGACAACAGGCCATGTGCTGTATGTGACATTTTGCATGCCAAAGGGGTTGAAGCCATCAGAAGCTAGACCCAACCTAATATTATGAGCTTCTTTTGCAAAGCAATGGTACTTGGCATCCACGTGCTTCCATGCCTTTGAGTCAGCAGGGTGTCTCAAAACGCTATCATCCACCAATTGTTCCTTATGCCATCGCATTTCTGATGACGTACTCTCTATCATATATAATCTTTAAAGCCGAGGGGTAAGAGAAAAGTACCTTAATATTTTCCTTGGGACACGCTTCTTACCTGTTGTATCAGCACCACCATCTGTTTTCCCCGTACGTGCACCATCGTCGGGCGTTTTCCACCTTGACTCTTTACATTTGGGACATTTATCCAGATTAGCGTGTATTGGTATTTTTAAACGCAAACAGAGAAATCCGCAAGCGTACGGATACCGATGTAGCTTTCACCCGGGAGTATTCCAGAGTATCGATTTTCCATGAGGAACACGAAGTGTACTAATTAAGATTCAAGATCATCCAAGGGTAAAGATAAAAGTATTTTTAGTGGGTAAAGAGGATGTTTCTAAGATTTCTCTAATTGATCTATAAATCGAATTGACTTTAAAGTCTACTTATTTTCGGGACATCGAACACTAGCCACGCATGCATGAGGGGGGCTAGGAAGCTCCGACTACGGTCCTACAAACACCAATCCAAACGTGGTGGAATACGTCGGCCGTCAGGGTTGTCACCACCTGGGGCTACCACAACTATACGTAGAACTGGGTGTAATTCTAGGTAATATATAGACTAAGCACCACGCCTAACCTATTAATTACTACTCTAGCGTTGCAAAGACTAGAGCACTTGATGCAAGCGAGAAACTAATAAATAAACTTGAAGTACTAAAATTAAGTAAATAAAGAACTCAGAATAATAATTGAGGCACCTGGAGATTGCTGAGTGACGAACCAGATACTGCAAAAGTACAATGTTGAGATCCGATAGATCCGGCTCCTCCTCCGCTCTCTCCTCTTCTCTCTCCCTCTTCTAATTACAACTAGATGAACTAGAACTAGAACTAGAAGAACTAGAACTAGATGAACTAGAGGGACACTACAAACCCTAATTTGTGTAGAGAATATAAAGCACCGGGGTGTAGAATGCCTCTTGGGGGAGCCTTGGGCGTCATTATATAGGCCGAGGTGGAGTAAGGGGCAAGGCACCGCCACGTCAGCGATCCGCGTCTTCATCTCATGTGCACCGTCGAATCAAACCGACCTAAAATCAACGTAGAAATACTTTGATTGGGTTCCAAGGAAGCGTGGGAGGAAGACTCCAGAAGGCGGCGGCCATCGGGCAAATTAGGGCGCCGACCGGCCCTAGGGTGGGGCCAGCCGGCCCCACCTGCTCTCCTCTCGAGTCCCGCTCCTTCGGGTGTCTTCTAGAACCTTCCTGAGTCCAATGATGATGTTTTCCATCGCGGATAAGTTTCGTGGTAATTATGCACTATAATCCCCTCTTTTATGCTTTTCTGGAATAATCCCTAGAAAATATAGAATCACCAAAACTTGAGAAAATTGTCAGTTAAAACCCTAGACTAGTGTGTAATCATATATCCTTTCATGTTTAGAGTTCTAATAAATATTGACGTTATCCACCGTCAACAAGTTCCCCCACACTTGCTCTTTGCTCGTCTTCGAGTAAAGGTTAAAGATAAAAGTAATCATGATCAAAACATCTTGAGACATATAACTGACATAAAACTATTCCAAAACATCACTTACATAGGTGGGATTTTTGGCGTTTGGCTAACATATATCCTTGGGTGGTTGAAAAAGTGGAACTCTCTCGGCGAAGTCATCTTCCCAAATTCACATCTCAAAGAACTTGGAGTTTTTAAAGTTTTCACAAAAAGAAAGGCATAGATCACATACACTCCTCAAATGGTACTCTCAATCGCTCAATGGTATAACTCATTATGTCTTCTCTTCCTACAACTAATAGCTTATGTGGAGCCTAGGGAGGCATATATGTGGTGGCATACTTGTGTTGCATATATTGTAAAGTCAAAACCCGAATCCGAGGAGCGAAATATCATACTCTTAGATAAAGATGTGCATGTGTGTGGATATTTACTGGATGTATGATGATCCTAATTCTACCATGCTCCCCAAAGATATATCTCTCTTTTGAACTTGAAGACTTGGCCAGAGAACTTGAGCTATCTTATTTATGTCTTTTTTTTTCTTTTTCTTTTAGGGAGGCGGGCATCTAAGTACCCATTGTTTTCATATTTAGGACACTTGTCCATTTTTCATCTCCCTCTATTTTTTTCTCTCTTTTTTTCTTATAATAACTTTTGCATAGCTCATGACTCTCTTTTTGGCAACAAAACTTTTGAGAGATAGCAATAAGAACTTGGAGCATTTATCTGGTGGGTGGAAATCCTATCAGAGATGTTTTTGGTGTTCTCTCCCAGTGTAGGAGAGAAACATTTTTGGGTGGATCTAAATGGAAGGCATGTTGTTGCGCCTACTCCTAGTATAAGAGTAGTGCATATATGTGTGGGTGCAAGCGAATCTTGATCTTGGGAATATGATAAATCTCTCAAAGGATCACAAGGTTTGACCAAACTCAACACAACAGCAAGCAACATATGTAGAAAGCTTCTATCCTATATGTATGGCTCTGGTAGGAATTTATCACCACTGAGGAGTATGTGACACTATGGTTTTATAATATTTTATCAAAATGAAATTTCCAAGTGCCTTGAATAGAACTGGTAGGATTTCTAAGCTAGAACTATATCACACTCCACAACAACTTAGTCAATATGATTGTCCTATCAAAATATTTTTCCCACAAGCATAAGTGTATGTATATGAAACAATCTTCATGCAAGCTTATATCTCAAGAATGTCATCATCTTGTCACTTTTCAAATTTTAATTCTAAGTGTGGATCGTGGTTCTTTTTAATTTGCAAGGTAATGCAGGTGCATAACAAGTGTAAAACTCAGTAAGCATATAAATGAGTCATGAAAGATCAAACCGAGTTTTAGTAGTTGTATGCAGACTCCTCCATCAGTTCATGATGTGCTTCAGCATACGTGTTCACAATGGGGGTTGGCACCTCCCCCACACTTCTTCAAAACTGTACCTGGCTTTTCATTCATAGAGAGAAAATGGTGAAAGTAAAAGGGACTCTTCTAGTGTAGGACACTAGAGAGTCTAAATTCTAATCTTAGTATTTCACCAATTTTTATTATGAGGTAAGAATTTTAGTGAATGATTTCTAAGAACTCAATCACATCAAGTTCTTCAACCATGTTGATTTGTGGATCAAGATAAACTTTTAGGCGTTGGCCATTTACCTTAAATGTGTTACCCATATCATCTTGAATGGTGATGGCCCCATGAGTTGAAGTGTCGATGACCTTGTACGGTCCATCCCACTTGCTTTGTAGTTTGCCATGTCCAAAGAGCTTAACTCTTGAGTTAAAAAGTAGAACCTTATCTCCAGGATTAAACTCCTTATGCTTGATTCTCTTATCATGCCATCTTTTTGTTCTTACTTTGTAGATCTTGGAGTTATGATAAGCCTTTTCTCTCCATTCTTCTAGCTCAGATAGTTGCATTTGACGATTCTTACTAGCTAGGTGGAGATCCATGTTCCACTTCTTAATTGCCCAATGGGCCCTGAATTCTAACTCAACAGGCAAATGGTAGGTCTTCCCATATACAAGCTGATAAGGTGACATGTCAATGGGTGTCTTGTATGCAGTTCGGTAAGCCCAAAGTGCATCAGGGAGCTTGTCCTTCCATCCCTTACCTATTTCATCTACAGTCTTTTGCAAAATATTTTTAATTTATTTGTTAGATGTTTCTGCTTGACCACTAGTTTGGGGATGGTAGGGTATTGCAATATTATGACGCACTCCGTGATCCGCTAGGTACTTTTAGAGGAATTTGTCTATGAAGTGTGATCCTCCATCACTTATAACCATCCGAGGTGTACCAAAGCGAGGAAATATGACTTCGTGGAACATTCTCTTAGCATGATTGAGTCAGCATTTCGACATGGCGGGGCTTCTACCCATTTGGATACATAGTCTACGGCCACTAAGATGTACTCACAATTTTTGGATTTAGGGAATGGCCCCATGAAATCAATCCCCCAAACATCAAAGAGTTCAACATGGAGGTTGTTTGTGAGTGGCATCGCATCTCATGAGTTGATGTTCCCATGTTTTTGGCACCTGTGGCATCTCCTGACAAACTCCTTTGTATCTTGATACATCGTTGGCCAGAAAAAGCCACTTTGCCAAATCTTGGCATGTGTCCGAAATGCCCCATAATGCCCTCCATATGGAGAGGCATGGCATCTTTCCATAATTTGGATAGCCTCAGCCATAGGGACACATCTTCTTAGCAATCCATCAGAGCAAACTCGATATAGATAGGGATCATCCCATAGGTGAAGACGACTATCATGGAACAATTTTCTTTTGTCCACACCAGGTGGGACATAGCTCTTTGCTACCATAAAGTTCACGATATTTGCATACCATGGGTCGGAGTTTGATATCGTGAGCAGGGTTTCATCCCTTAGTTGATCATTGATGGGTAACTCATGTGGTTCTTTGTATTGAAGCCTAGACAAGTGGTCGGCTACTAAATTTTCTACTCCTTTCTTATCTCGTATTTCTATGTCAAAATCTTGGAGTAGAAGAATCCATCGAATTAGCCGAGGTTTAGCATCTTTTTTAGTGAGGAGATACTTGAGAGCAGCATGGTCTGTATAAACAATTACCTTAGCCCCCACTAAATAAGATCTAAACTTGTCTATAGCAAAGACAACAGCCAACAATTCTTTTTTAGTGGTAGTATAGTTGAGCTGAGGTCCAGACAAGGTTTTGCTAGCATAGGATATAGCATAGTGCTTTTTATCTTTGGTTTGGCCTAAAACGGCTCCAACCGCAAAATTGCTAGAATCACACATGATCTCAAAAGGAAGCTTCCAATCAGGTGGTTGGATAATTGAGCCGAGATGAGTGCTTTTTAAGAATTTGAAAGGCTGCATGGCACTCATCAGTGAAGATGAAAGGTGCATCTTTAGCAAGGAGACTAGTCAAGGGTCTAGCGATTAGAGAAAAGTCTTTGATGAATCGCCTATAGAACCCTGCATGTCCTAGAAAACTATGGATGCCTTTCACATTTGTGGGAGGTGGAAGTTGTTCAATAACTTCAATCTTGGCTCTATCCACCTCTATTCCATGTTCGGACACCTTGTGTCCTAGCACTATTCCTTCTCGGACCATAAAATGGCATTTCTCCCAATTAAGGATTAAGTGCTTTTCTTCACACCGTTGTAAGACTTTATCCAAATTCTCTAAACAATCATCAAAGGTTTTTCCATAGGCGGTAAAATCATCCATGAATACCTCCATGATTTTTTCTCGATCATATCGGAGAATATAGACATCATGCACCGTTGGAAAGAAGCCGGAGCGTTGCACAACCCGAACGACATTCGTCAGTATGCGTAAGTTCCATAGGGGCATGTGAAAGTAGTCTTACTTTGGTCATCAGGGTGGATCGGGATTTGATGATATCCAGAATACCCGTCAAGGAAACAAAAGAAAGAGTGATTTACAAGCCGTTCCAACATTTCATCAATGAAGGGTAATGGGAAGTGATCTTTTTTGTGGCCTTGTTGAGTTTTCGGTAGTCAATGCATATACGCCACCCGGTGATAGTAACGTTGAGGGATAAGCTCATTCTTCTTATTTGTAACATTTGTCATTCCTCCTTTCTTTGGCACTACTTGGACCGGGCTAACCCACTCACTATGAGGAACGGGATAAATAATCCCAGCGTGTAAAAGCTTGAGAACCTCCTTTTTAACAACTTCTCGCATGGCATGGTTAAGCCTCCTCTGTGGCTCCCTTGAAGGTGTGCAATCAGGATCAATAGGGATGCGATGAGTGCAGAGAACGGGGCTAATGCCTATGAGGCCCTCGAGTGAGTAGCCAATAGCTGGTTTGTGTCTTTCTAAGACAGTGACAAGTTTATGGGTTTCTTCTTGGGAAAGCTTATCACTGATGATGACTGGGGTTTCTTGATTATTGTTGAGAAAGACATACTTTAGGCCAGGAGGGAGAGGTTTTAGCTCGATTGAAGGAGCAGGTGGTTGCTCACTTTTATCTAGCTCAATAGGCTCTGTCAACTCTTCCTCTTCTTGAACAAAGTGTTCATCATCAAGGATTGGTTGGGCCATGTCTTCTAGAGATGCTATTAAAACCTCTTCAATAGAATCTTGTTCGGGCTTAGGTTCCACTATTGTGTTGATAGAACGGGCAAGAGGAATATTTATAGTGGAATTCCCAACCTTAAAGTCCAAATGACCTTGTAAAGGTTTCTCTGTAAAAAGTCTTATGATTGGTCTACCAATCAAGACAAGTAATCTCTCGAGGTGTCATATATGTGAAAATCTAGGCATATCTCGGAGTTGTTAATTCTCGATAGGAATCGTGATGTAACCGACCAATTTATACACGATTAAGTATGAACGCCCCTCGTTGATCACGGTGACACGCACATACCCTCACGTATATAAATCCGGTAGTCCGCCGAGAGTCACGAAAGACCTCGGTAAATCAACTTTACAACCAGAATCGTACTCGATTAAGCAAATACACATATCACATACGCAGAGTTCGCAGCGAGTAAAAGTTATTACAATAGAATAAAGAATAAGGAATAAAAGTTTAGTTTCAAAACACTTTACAATAAAACATAGTTTATAGAGGATTACCAAATCAAAAGTTTGAAGTTTATTGCTAGCTTATGACATCCTCCGGTGAAGTATAGATGAGAAGCATATCTGGAATAGCCGTGCCCATCGGCTTTTAGTTAATACCTTCAGCAAACAAAGCAATTCACCCGCAATGGTGGGATAAAACCCCGAGTACTCAATTGTACTCCGCAAGACTTACCCGTCAGGGAGAAGAAATAAAAGACACCAAGGATCATGATAGGCTATATGTGTGGAGTTTGATGGCTAGCACCATTTGCAGAAAAGCATTACTAACATAATCCTTACTTCAAGTTTTTAGTAGCAGAATTAATATTGCGCTAATTAGTACTACATCAGCACCTCTCTATATCATGTCATTTTTAAATTATAGCAATCCATCGCTTATAACTGGGATATCAATCATAATCCTTCCATCATTATCCAATGTGTTATTCCTTACTACGTCTCTGCGAAAAGGTATGAGTTTCTCACTGACCGGGAGAGACGGCGATTCGAATCGATTACACCAGCTGGGTAAAGCCCGTATCACACACTCTTGCAAGCCGGCCAAAGCCTGCTCAAGTCACTGCTCGCTCTATTCGAAAGATAGGCTTGATCACGCTATGCAAAACTCATGGTATGCTGCGTCTCACAAGTCATGCCCGTTCAGCCCGTGAGCCCGTAGTCACGCGGGGTCTTGACCAGTACCCTTTCTCCTTCCGATCGTCCCCAAGAATGCATAAGCGGTTCAAGAACTACCTCGAATAAGCTAACCGGTTTCACCGTCGAAACGAGTTATTCGGCGGTTATGTGAAGGTATGTTCAATCTCACACCTAGATCCGAATCACGGCTCGGTCCTTAATCGACACTGCACGGAAAACACCAAATTCCGCCTGGGTCTCCAATTATTAACCATCATATGATTCAGGATAGCATATATATCCCGTAGTGAGTAAGTAACCATCCTACATCTCGCGGGAGACAGGAAATCACCCGACTTCTACCGGTCTAAGCATGGCTAAGCATTTAAGGGAAAACATCCTACACATAGTAGTTGGATTGTATCTGGAAATAGCTGTAGATCAAGGTAACCATGCAACAACGGTTTCACTCAACACCTATTTATGTAATGTACATTACACTAGACTTAAGGTGTAATAAAGTATTTATAAAACAGGGAGAGTGGGTTATGGTCCGGGGCTTGCCTGTGTTGCAGGGAAAGTTAGTGGTTAATCTTGACATCAGCATCTCCCGTGGAAGCATCTTGTTGGGATTGGATCGTCACGAACCTTCTTCGGAATTTGACCGTCGTGATTCTCCTTCTCTCACGTGCACTACACGTAATGAAATGATGCATGCTTAATGATATGCGTGACATGATGCATGATGAGATGATTTGCGTGAATAATAACAAAGGAAAGCTACATAAGGTTCCATGTGTGCAATTCTCTTTCTCTGATGACAACACTATATTATCAAGTTTGTTTTTAATCTTTACAGAGTAGGTGCATATCTCCTCTCTGAAGGAGTTACTACAAAACTTGCAAACAACCACATATTATCTACTATAGGTCTATCATGATCATTATCATTAATGAATCAAGTTGCGAGGATCATTTGGGTTGCACGATCCAGGGTCTACAATCAATCCGAAAGTCACATAAAACATTACATGATTGACTCTTTCTAAAAACTATAGCAAAGGAGCATCAAGATCATTTATATATTAACTAGTGAAATATTATTAGTATAAGTAGTATGTCATTTACTCAAGTTCAAGGTACCTCACTCATAATAGGATTACATCACGGAAGTCATTAACTAAACTTTATGCATCTAAAGGTTACAAGGATTGAAGCAATCAATTTGAATAGAAAGCAGAGATAGGGCAGCAGCATAGCGTCATCTTCTTTTAACTATATCTGAAGATATAGACATCCAATAAAGGAGTTCTTAGACTTTTTGGAAAGCTTATAAAGTTGTCTACAACTTTGTTATTGTTATCTCAAATTGATTCAATCATTATTAAGGTCAAACAGTTCAATGAATCAATTCTGTCCAGGATTGGACAGATTCTGTCCCTGAGTTTAACCTAGTCAAAACCAGGGTTATAGACCACCAAAATTAGTGATCTAAGACTCTTTAGAAAGCTTATGAAAAGCACTACAACTCTCTAATTGTGATCAAAAGATGATTCACAAGCTATCTAGGTCAAACAACCTATTCTTTTAGAACTGTACAGAAGTAAGCAGAAATTGAAAGGGCAATTTGTAAAATCTATAACTCCCAATCCTATTGTCCTAAAATCATAAAATCTTAGGACAACCTAGATATGGAAGTCCTTTATAACCTTGGTATTCAAGCCATCTTTAGAAAATATTATTTTAAACATGCAAACACTTATTAAACAAAAACTGCACAGGCTACCATTTTCAGCAAACATGTATGGTCTACTTTATCATTTGATCATAAGCAAAAAGGCAAGCATGGGCAACCATAAATATGGATTCTAAACTAATAGTAACCTAGCTATTTATATCATGTACTTAGTTACAAGCCATGACACACCAGGTAGCAAGCACAACCACATACATACAGAGGTTTACATGCATACCTGATTTAATAAAGCACTTAAGTTATCCTTAGTTATTAAATCTACGAATAAGTTATGGCATATCAACAAGTAATAAATCAAGATAATCAAAGTGCCTAGGAGCAGCAAAGGGGTGTGCCCCTAGGTCTTCATTCATTTACTAAAATACACTCAAGGTTGATAATCAGTCACATAATCATTTAAACACTATATAAATAAAGGAAAAGATATTTCTTTTTATTAACATAGCACGTGACCATCAACTCGCTAGGTGAACTACTATTCTTAACATACCAGCAGGGAATCATGCTTCTCATAACTTATATATGCCAAGATCCCATTAACCTAAATAAATAAGTACTTATGTTATTATAGCATTTATTAAGCATAAAGGATATTTTTCTTAATTAACATGGTGATTAGAAAACACAACAAGAGGGACATGCCATTACCATGAAACACCAAGAGTCCAGTGTTTCATGGTCTTCAATCAAAATCTAAATATAATCAACCCTAAAGAAATCATTCTCTTTTTATTAATTAACAAATGTATTAACTATGTGACTAGCCCTACTATTACTCAAAGCATAGCAAGCCATGGATCAGCAAGGAATGAGTGACCCCATGGTATTCACTTAATCCAAATATAGCCAAAAGTCTAAGTGAAGCACTTGCTTAATTTAATTGCTTAATTAATTAGTTATTAACTACACATGTGATAATGACCATCGCTAGAAGACATGATCAGGCCATGGACTATGAGGGTGACAAAGACTCATGGACTTTAATCAATACCAAAGGCAAACAACATTACATTCATCCCTTTCTTTTTATTAATTATTTTATTATCAACATAGGGTTAGCACTACTATTAATCAAAGCATGAAACTACCATGGATCAGTGGGGTGTACTTGATCCAAGGTCCCCAATCAAAGCCACAAATCACTCAGAAATTTATTAGAAAACTAATTAACTATTTAGTGATTTTATTAACCATTTTTATAATCTTTAAATAAGGTGAAAATTAATTATGGAAATAAATTTCTTCAAAACAGTACCAAAATTTTAGTGGAGGTTGGTTTTAACATATTAGAATTACTGACAAAAATTCATGATTTTTGGATTAACATTTTGGTCTACAAAAATCACACAGCATGCATTTATTATTTAAAGGAGGTAATTTTTAAGCATCTAAAAACTATTAATTTTTAAAGTTTCATATTTTCCCTTGATAGAGCACATCATGAAGAGGCCACACAAAAATTTTCATGTTTCTAGCATGCTTCTAAAATTAATTATGAAATTGACAAATGTCAGCCAAAACAGGAAAAAGAAAAAGAGAAACACTGTAGCACACTATTCACCTGAGTCTACGACTGTGCAGAAAGGTCCCTGGGAAAGTTTCTATTGTTGCGCGACGTCCCTGGTCGCGAATTCAGGAACAGAGGACGCCGGGGAAATGGCAAATTCCGGCCGGAGGGGCGATCACCGGTGGCGAGCTTCGGTGTTAGAGCATCAGGGGGTCCGCGCGCACTCTTTTGGAAAGGAGGAGGTTCGGAGGACGAGCGAGAGTGGTAGCAGCAAGCTTGGCCGGCGGCCATGGCTGGCATGCACGAGCAGAGAAAGAAAAGAAGAACACGGCGGCGGTCTGTGCAAGGCTATTTAAAGGCGTGGCAAGCTCGGAGGATTGGCCAGCGAGTTCGCGAGCTCGACTACGCGGCTAGCAGCGCGGTTCTCGCATGCGTGGAGCCCGGACAGCCGTTGCCGTGGCGTCGGTGATCAGTGAACGAAGAAAGGCGACGGCGGCGAGCTGGCGGGCTCGTAGCGGTGGCATGGCGTCGGCATGGGCATGGCACGGTTTCTCCACTCTCCTCACTCCAGCACGACGCGAGTTAAAGCTCAAATGAGGCGTGGAAACGGCGACCAAGCAGCGGGCAGCACGTCGGTGGCGACGGGAAAGTGCCATTCCTATTGCCATGCAGTGACTGAAACCGTCAAGTTCATCGCCCCCAAAATCCCTAATCTGGATGCCAAATTGCAAACCAATTTCACCACTACAATCTCCTATAGATACACTTCAACTTTGGTTTAAGGATCAAGGACTAAAACACAATGGTTTTCTAAATATACACTGCTAAACATCACTAAGAGTAAACTGCAAACACAGATTCAGTTAAGCAGTATACTACATACAGCAAGTAGCAATATTTAGCCTTTAATTAAGGAAAAACCAATTACCACCAAGCTCAACCAATTCCATGATATGAAAGTGCAAACTTTATACTAACAAGCTATGCAATTGGTCCCAAGGTTTTATTCATGGAAAAACTATTTAAACCAGCCCCAAAACTGAATTAAATTAACTACACTTCCAGACTTGGAAAAATCTAAGGTAATTCCAAGGAAATGCTGAATTCAAATTTTAAGCAATTTACTAATGGCTAACCAATCATAGAACAAGCCAACCAATAGCATGATTTCAAAGTATAGATATTATACTATCAAACAGTGAATTATTTTACAGAGTTATATTTGTGAAAAATTATTTAAATCAGCCCTAGAAATTGAATTAAGTTACTGAAAACTGGGACTTAGAATTTTTCCAAGTCACTTTCCTAATCCATTTCAATTTCAACTTTGAGTCCACTTTTTGAGCAAGTTAAAGTGGGATTTAACCGTGGATCCTTAAATAAAGTTTGTAACATAAACTTTAAACTACAACTTTCATTTAGGGCCCAACCCCAAAAAGTGAATAGATTATATACTTGTACTATTGACCATTTAGCATTATGATAAAAGCATAATTGACATGTATATCTTCATGAAAGCATATTTTGCCAAAAAGTTGAATATAAACCCTTCCTCAAATTGAATTCTAGCACACTCTAGGTCATTTTTGGGATTATTTATCAAACAAGTATATTGCGCACATAGAACTTGTATTACCACATACTTATGATATTATGCGTAATGATGCTTATGCTTTATGAAATGAAATGCAAAACATGATTAACACCTAGGGTGTTACAGGAACAACCCTTAATACCCCATTGCTCTCAAGAATAGTTCCCGAAGGGATTTGTAACAGCTTTTGTGATGGGGTTAAGGATGTGTTTGGATAAAGAATATCAGCTAATGTCTTTGAAATGAGGTTTATCCCAACAGATGGACTATAGTGTATTTTCATAGCGGACCCCCTAATTCGGCATAGAAGAATGGTTGGGGGAGCGGTGATTCAAGCTACCTGAGGAGATAACTCCGCTTCCGTAAGCCATTCATAACTCATGATTGATGAGATGCTTTTAATTTGTTCCGTGATAATAGAGCCTTCGTGGCGATCAGAGGGTTTAGTGTGTGTGAGAGGTCTTGGTTGACAGGCAAAATCGAGGTGTTTCCATAATCTTCAAAGATATCTTCCTCGAATTCAAAGGGAAACTCTAAAGGGGATAAATCATCATCCTCTAGTTGGGTTTGCGTTCCCTTTTCAGGAGGTTTTTCAACAACCAATTCATGTGATGAATCAAGTGGAGTTTCTAATTCGGTTGCTAGTGTTTCCTCTTGGCTCAGGGCTTGTCTCAACTTCTTCAGGGAATTCATCATAGATGCCAGTATATGGGGTGTTTTCAAGAATTTTGTCAAGGATTGCTTTCCCCTCACTAACGGTTTTATGTGAAAAGGACCCTCCTGAAGAAGTATCGAGAAATAGGGTAGCTTCTTTGCTAAGGCCATAATGAAAGTGTTGCAATAGGACATGTTCAGGCATAGACAAATCTGGGCCAGATGCAATTAAATTTGAAAATCTTGCCCAAGCTGCTCCTAAGGTTTCCTTCTCTTTTTGTTGAAAAGTTAGAACTTTAATACAAAGAGGGATAATCTGGAAAATAGGAAAGAAAGCGAGACAAAATTTATCTCAAAGTTCCTTCCAATCTCCCTCTACACTCCTAACGGTATGAGCATACCATTGTTTCGCCCTCTCAGAAAGAGAGAACGGAAATAACTTCCATTTTAGGGTCTCATGATTCATGCCAGAAATATTCAGGCAAGAACACAATTGCTCAAATTCCGGAGGTGAATATATGGATTTTTGTCTTCTTTTCTAGAGAAGATTTGCTCCCGAACCATGGCAATAAAAAGCGGGGCGAATTTGAAAGCCATCCGTAAGTATAGGATGTGATGATGATGGAGGCTCTAACAATTCACCCTTTGGAGCAGAAAATTGGTAGATAGGTGTGGAATCCATGTGGTAAGGTAAAGATGAAGATAAGGGTGAAAAAGGAAAAAGGATAAATGGACGAACTTGGTTCGAAACTAGCACAGCTACCGTTCCAAGAACGGCGCCCTTTAAAAGATTGTTGGTATTTTTAAACGCAAGCAGAGAAATCCGCAAGCGCACGGATACCGATGTAGCTTTCACCCGGGAGTATTCGAGCATCGATTTTCCACAAGGAACGCGAAGTGTACTAATTAAGATTCAAGATCGTCCAAGGGTAAAGATAAAAGTATTTTTAGTGGGTAGAGAGGATGTTTCTAAGATTTCTCTAATTGATCTATAAATCGAATTGACTTCAAAGTCTACTTATTTCGGGACATCAGAACACTAGCCACAGACAGATGAGAGGGGGGCTAGGAAGCTCCGACTATGGTCCTACAAACACCAATCCAAACGTGGTGGAATACGTCGGCCGTCAGGGCTGTCACCACCTGGGGCTACCACAACTATACGTAGAACTGGGTGTAATTCTAGGTAATATATAGACTAAGCACCACGCCTAACCTATTAATTACTACTCTAGCATTGCAAAGACTAGAGCACTTGATGCAAGCGAGAAACTAATAAATAAACTTGAAGTACTAAAATTAAGTAAATAAAGAACTCAGAATAATAATTGAGGCACCTAGAGATTGCTGAGTGACGACCCAGATACTGCAAAAGTACAATGTTGAGGAAGATCCGACAGATCCAGCTCCTCCTCCGCTCTCTCCTCTTCTCTCTCCCTCTTCTAATTACAACTAGATGAACTAGAACTAGAACTAGAAGAACTAGAACTAGATGAACTAGAGGGACACTACAAACCCTAATTTGTGTAGAGAATATGAAGCACCGGGGTGTAGAATGCCTCTTGGGGGGAGCCTTGGGCGTCATTATATAGGCCGAGGTGGAGTAGGGGGCAAGGCACCGCCACGTCAGCGATCCGCGTCTTCATCTCATGTGCACCGTCGGATCAAACCGACCTAAAATCAACGTAGGAATACTTTGATTAGGTTCCAAGGAAGCGTGGGAGGAAGACTCCAGAAGGCGGCGGCCATCGGGCAAATTAGGGCGCCGACCGGCCCCAGGGTGGGGCCGGTCGGCCCCACCTGCTCTCCTCTGTGGGTCCCGCTCCTTCGGGTGTCTTCTAGAACCTTCCTGAGTCCAATGATGATGTTTTTCGTCGCGGATAAGTTTCGTGGTAATTATGCACTATAATCCCCTCTTTTATGCTTTTCTCGAATAATCCCTGGAAAATATTGAATCACCAAAACTTCTAGAAATTGTCAGTTAAAACCCTAGACTAGTGTGTAATCATGTATCCTTTCATGTCTAGAGTTCTAATAAATATTGATGTTATCCACCGTCAACAGCGTGCTCCTTCCAGAATAGCACACAATTGTTACAACATGCATCTATCTTTTCATAGTCCAAGCCTAGATCTCGAACCACCCTTTGTACTTTCTCCGTTGTATCTGGCACACAATGGCCTTTAGGTAGATATCTTGAGAACAGATACAATACCCCCTCCAATGCACGATTAGTAATACCATACAAGCACTTAACCTAAAAAAGCTCCACAATAAAAGAGACCTTACTAGCATCTGGGCAGTCGGGATACAAGTCCTTCTCTGCCACGTTTAATAGTTTCAAAAGGATCTTGGCGTGCTCATTTGGAGGTTCATTGTCATCATACCTGATCTCTCCATGTATAGCGCCTCTGATTAGGGATCTAACCAGACCAGTGGCAGCATGCCCCTCATCTTCAATAGGTCCTGGTGCATCATCTTCGTTAATTGCTTCTATATCACCTAGTGGTGCGTCATGATGTGCTTGAACTTCAGCTTCTGGACTTACATCTGAACCCCCGCCTACGTTGTGTAATCCCAAATCTGAACCTCCCCCGACTTCATTGTGTAATCCAAATTGTGAACCTTCACCATCTCTAATGAAGTTTTCATCGAACCCTCTAGAAAGCAAATGCATCTGAACCTCAGACCGTACTCTGTAAGTCAAGCAAACACATCTCGGACATGGACGTTTAGCACTGCCACCTCTATCACCAAATGTGTTGTTCAAAAATTGTCTTAAATTCTGCATCCACACAGGCGACGTTCGAGGTAAGCGCATCCAACTCATGCGCCATTATTCTACATTATGACATTGCACCACTCACAATTAAAAAAAATCAACTTCATCAATTATGATCATCTTGCAATACCAGAGGCACTTCTAACGTTATGAACTTACGATCAACGTGGATGAGCAATCGCTAGGGGCCCTCATCCCAGGGCACACACACCTCGGCGGCCAGATGGAAGATGGGCAAGCCGCTGCCGGCCGTCGCTCGTCGCGTGCGTGCCTCTATGCTGCTAGGGTGGCGCCGCGATGGAGGTCGTCATTGGTCATGGGAAAAGCCTTGTAGTTGCTATTGGGCCCAACACTAATCAAAGCCCATTGTGTACTTTAGTGTTTCGCAACACATATGTAATCGTGGTAATAGCAACTAGAAAGTCCGTGCACTTAGGATCACCGTTACTATTAGTGCGTACCAATGGCAACACTTCAAAATGCTTTTGCTTCCCCCAAAATCGTGTAGCAATAGTGTGACACTGTGGCAACCGTCGTAGGACAGTCGTTGTAAAAGACAGCTCACATTTGCAACACATCTCCAAAATTTTTGCAACCCAAGTACTCGTGGCAATATCACACCGCAAAAGCAATGGAATTCTACATAGTTGCAATAATGTCCAGTAATTGCAACACAAATGAACACTAATGCAACCACAATCATCCATTGCAATACGGCCCACCAAGCGCAACTAAACACGACAACAGTTGCAATTAAGGTAAATTTGGCAACCATTTTAGAACCATGGTTGCAATATGACCCCCCAATGGCAACCAAACGTGTGGTGTTGCAATGGATTGTCGTGGCATCAGACCGAGTTCCTTGTAGTGCATCTATCTAGTCCCACCAAAAATGTTCTACTCCTACACTAGAGGTAGACAAAAAAAAAGGGCTTATTAGGTTAATACTCCATGTTATAAGATATGATGATCTTTTTTTCTCTACATATAAGGTTTAGAAGAAGAGACATGGGCTATGCAAAAGTATAAAAAACGGGACACATGAGGGTCCCAAAGAAAAGAAAAAAAAGATATGGACACATGAAGGTCCATAGTATAAAAAAGATGGGCACATGAAGGCTCATGTAAAAAAGGGAAAGATAGCCATGTCTCAAAAATAATAAATAGTAGAGAAAGATCATATCTATAAAGGGAGTATAGTGTTTACCATATCATCTTCCACACACATGTAGATCTTGATCTAAGAGTATGGCACTTCTCTCCGTAGATCCTTGTTTTGACCTTGCAATATGTGCAATGCAAGTATGCCATCTTGTTTATCCCTACCCAGAGCTCCACATAAACTCTCTTAGAGGTAGGAAAGATAAAAGAAAGAAAAACTTTGCTATGCCTTGGTGAGGAATCATACAAACTTGAGTGATTTGAGAGTGCCTTTTGAGGAGTATAAAGTGATCTACGCTTTATTGTTAAAACTTTCAAAACTCCAAGTTGCTAAGATAAGAATTTGGGAAGATAACTTTGTTTCGAGAACCATTCCACTTTTAAACAACCTAAGGAAATATGTTAGCTAGTGCCACATATCCCACCTGTGTAAAAAATGTGATGGAGTAACTTTCATATAAGCCGTATATCTTAGGGTTTTTGTCACACCCCAAAATTCCTATTTTGGGATGTGACCTAGAAAACACTAAATAAAATCTATAATTTAATATTTTTCTAAAAGTTTCCAAGCTTTAGTTAAGTTTGCTATCAATAAAGCGAGTGAAGAAAAACAATTTTCTAAAACCTTACAATTTAATATAACATGTTTGTTGCATTTCAT
Source organism: Chrysopogon serrulatus (assembly GCA_015844335.1). Lineage (NCBI taxonomy): Eukaryota > Viridiplantae > Streptophyta > Magnoliopsida > Poales > Poaceae > Chrysopogon > Chrysopogon serrulatus. Next base: position 402,222 of record JADLZL010002848.1, read on the forward strand.
GCAATTGCATAGTGTTTATGTATGAAAAAGGAATTTAAAGTTTTTCAAATGCGCATAGGGTTTTGATCCTATCAATTTTGATCCTAATCAAATCGCTCAGGATCCTTGACCAAGTTTCCTTGACCTCAAAACCATGTTCAAATATTTGTAAACCATATACCTTGATCCTTGTTCCAAGAACCTTGATGGATCCCAAACTTTCATCTTGCTAAATACCCAAACTAATGCTCTCTAAAACTTTAACTAGTCATACCCTTGCTCTCTCTTTCTTTCATCCTTTTTCCTTATATTTGAGTTCCTAATCCTTTTTGATTTAGTCTTCTACATAGCCTACAGTCTATGCTAAGTGACCAATCTTTATATCTCTTCTTTCTCACACAATTCAATCTCATCTTGTTCAAGTCAAATCAACCATGTGTCATGTACCCAAGTTAATCTCAATCTTGACTTGCTCTTCTTTCCTTCCCTTGGGCAACACCCTCATGAACTCTTCCCCCTCTACCATGTCTTCTATCAAGCATATCCCACAACCCCAAAAGACCACAAGAATCTTGCCCCGTAACTCTATCCTCGCTTCGGGCCAAATCCGGTCCAAACCTTGTCTTAACTCTCACCTCGGATCAAAGCCCAACCATCCTTCTCTCTTTTGTGGACCAACATGAAGCCCAACCAGCCCTCTAAGTCTTCCTCTCCCCTCTCCCACCTCACCCTTAGGGTGCTGGTCAGCCCCCTCCCCAAATCACTCCCCTTCCCCTCCTTTCATGCAAGGAAACTTCCAATCTCCCTTCCTTTTCTCTTACTTGACAAAAACAGCACCAGCCCCTTATCTCCCCTTCCCCCCACGCCTCCCCCTTCATTCCCCACGTCAAGGACAGGGGAGGGACGCCCCTGCTCCTCCTCATCCTCCCCCATGGCTGCCCTGATCAACCGCAACGCGAGAAGGACACCCCGCTGCACTAGATCGTCATCACCAGCTGTCATCGATGCATCTCCTCGCTCCGCCACACCTATCCCCATGGTGAGAACACTCCAGCATCATCCCCATGTTCTTCTTGTATTCCTTGCTACATATCAAGTGCCGTAGATGACGTATGGTTGATCCCCGATGAAGATTACCCGTTGTATGTGTTGCTGTCCTTGTGAGCAGATTTCCTGTCGTTGACGGAATCGGCGTTCCTCGCTGTTTCGTTCCTCTAATCATCAATCCCTTTGGTGAAGTTGTAGACTACATCCTTGAACACATCTCTGTAAAATAGGTTTGCCATAGGAGTTGAGAAACGTGAGATATCGCCATCTCCATCCCTGCTGTTCCTGCTGTCTTAACAGATTACAGCTCTGAATGTTTTTCGTGTTCCTTGCTAATCCACTGTCCAAATCACCAAGCCCTTGATCCTACATGTTCATAACATACCTGCACATGATCCCACAAGTTGGTTTGTCCATAGGAGCACCAGTGGCAGTGATGTTGATGCCGTAGTTGCTGCTACTACATGCTGTTCTGTCTATGCAGTAGCACCACCACCTCTATCTCTCTTGTTTTTGCAACTGCTGCGGGCTTTATCCTCACCATCATGAACCCAAATGTGAGCACCCAACATCTTCTTGTATCTTATATGCTGATCCCTATTGCAATTTACGCACAACAGGCCACACTTCAGTTGATTTCAGTGATGTTCTCTTTAATCATGTTGCTGTCTCCTGCAAACAGCCACTCTGTGGCTGGTTGGCATGCTTGTCCCTGGCAGTCCAAACCACCATTTATCAATTCCTTTGAACCACATAAGTATCATATACTTGCACACATGCCTACTAAATTATTTGGCTAGAGAATACATGATGAAAGAGAGATAATTGTTTTCATGCTCGCTGCCCCAGCAGTGTTGCAGCCGCAATGTCCCTGGTCGGCATGCACATTTCTATTGTTTCATCACTTCCATGATCAAGCCCTTCAACCACAACATGTGTCCTATCCTTACACATGTCTCTACATGTTTGAATGATAGTTATCAACATCATCGTGCTTGTTGTTCCTGCTACATGTATGCCATTCAGTTTGCGTCCACATTTCCAAGAAAATCAGTGATCTATCTGTTCAATCCTTTTTCTAGCATGTTCCTATGGTAGCTCCACACCTATGTGCAAATGGGATTCATCCTTGATGCTGCAAAGACTGAGTTGGGTGTTCTCCTTGCTTCGTGCCCCTGCTGTCCTAGTAGTGGCTCATCTCCAACTTGCAATCGCCTTCCCAGGCTGATCGCTTATCAAAATAGCATGCCTTTTTGCCAACACATACTCTATGCATTCCTCAATATCCCCATAAAATAGATCACCATTTGGTGCTGCTACAGCCATGCCCTTGCTGCTCATAACCTCGTTATCCGCCGACGTGCACTGGCACTTTGCTACGTTCTCCATTAAATAACTCCCTAGATCACCTTGTTGTTCGCCAATTCCAACTATGAAAACCACCACCATTGTTCTTGCTCCTTCATGTTCTATGACCAGAAATAATTTCCTGATAGTATCTCACCACATCATCTCACTCTATTATAGTTGTTGCCATATATGTTTCCTCACATCAAGCTTGCATAGTCAACGATCCCATGTGATTATCCCCTAAGTTAAGGTTACTTCATGTCCTATCTATCTTGTCTAAAATCTTATGATCTTTTACCCTTCATCTATAAATCCTTGTGCTCTCTAAACCTTACAAGTTACCCACATAATCATGTCTATTCTATTCCTATCATTTATCAAACCTTCCAACTATCATGTCAAGTTGTTGCTCCCGTTTTAGTTGTTTTTGCGCTCAAGCGATCTAGTTACAAGCCCTACGTGTTTCAAGCCTTTACTTATTATTTTTTTATAATGCTTGATGTATTGTTTTTAGGTTTCTTTGTGATGCTTGTGTTGGTTGCTGATGATGTTAGAACTGGAGCTCTGCAAGGATGATCCAACAGGAAACAATGGAGTGTTTGGCGAGCTTTTAGAAGGCAAGTGTAACATGAGTTTCCTTGTTACCTAATAATCTTATAATCATTTCATATGCATGTGTCTAATATGATGAACCCTTAAGGACTTTACCTAGCACTCTTGTTATCCTGTATTCCTTGTTACCTTGGGTTATGCATATGGGTATTTGCTTAGTTTGCAATCACCAAACTGTTATAATGTGAATCTTGATTAATGACTTATGGAATCAGTGGTTTAAATGATGCTTGTTGGCAACATCGATATCAGGGGGCTAGGGCATTGGGTCTTTTGGGTGCTCTAGTCTACCCTCCATAAGGACTGAATCTTAAAGCGGCCACCCAGGATTTACCGTACAACCATGAGGGCTATATGGCTCTGGCTTTAGCTAAGTAAACTGAACTTCTCTAGCTTGTTAGTGGTTACCGAAAGGCGCAAAAGGGGGGTGCCAAGATGGGTATGGCTCTTGTCCTGCCGTTTGTGTGTGCTGGGCTGCGGGTCATTTGTGAACCACTCTCGGAGGAGAGCATCTATATCTGCTTGGTCAATCCGAAACCTAGCGGCTACTAACTTGTTAGGGGGACTTTCGAAAGGCTTCATAGTGAAACCTGCCGACTTACCTCGGAAGTGAGTCAAGAGGCTGATCACCTTGGGCATATGGGTAACACGACTCATGGTGAAAGTGTACAACCTCTGCAGAGTGTAAAACTGATATATCAGCCGAGCTCACGGACACGAGCGGCCTGGATCCTTTTCGAGATAGATGGATAGCGTGGATGGTTTTGTATGATGATAAATACTGATGATAATTATTATACTTCTCACCTTGGGAGCTTAAGCATAATCTAGCAAGACAGGAATAATAATAAAATGTGACCTACTAAAAATGCTTACCGCAGTTCAACCGTGTCTTGCCTTTTGAGCCTTGCATCCCCTCATGTTATGCTTGCTGAGCATGGTGTGCTGACACTTGCTTTACAATCAACAAAATCCCGGATGGGTACCAGATGCAAGATTCAAGTGATGTGTCTTCCCCAAGATGTTCCATGAGTACTAGGCGAGTGCTCCCCCAGTCAACTGTCCCTGTGGAGTATGGAGACCCAAAGAGTAGATATATATAATAGTTTCCGCTCTGCATTGTAATAGATGTATGTCTTGTTGTAACTATGTTTCGATATATAATAAAGCATTGTCTTTGATAATCTCCATTTTTGTCACTATATGTGTCGTGTGGACATCCTGGGCACACATATAGTTAGCACTTGGTATTTTTTGGAAAATTGGGTGTGACAGTTTTATGCCCATGTCTACTTTGGCATCTAAGCCTTGCTCGAGGATGAGCAAGAGGCAAGTGTGGGGGAGTTTATTGGTGGTCCTTAACTCTCAAACATAACCACCAACACTCATATAAAATGAAGATCATGTGAACACCAAACTTGGAGTTAGGGCTCATAACTAATCAGTTCTACAAGTTTTGGTGATTTACCACTTGCAGGAGGACATACCGGTAATACATGAAAATATACACATAAAGGGTGAAAAAAAATATACAAAGAATGAGTGGCCCAGTCACTAGAATACCATGGTTCTAAACATAAATACAAACACCAAACATGAGTCCAAGAAATAAAAGCCCGAACAAATCTCGAATCTAGTCCAGGTTGCAGGAGGAGTCCTTGGTAAATTGGACACCCAGGATGCATCCAGACTCTATTTTTAGTGACCCTAGACTTTTTAGAAAGCTAACGATGAGACCGACATGCTCACTAAAGATGGGCCTGATTGGAGCCCATTAGGATGCACCTACACCCTGGTGTGGCCACACCACCAGCAGGTACAATCAGCCAAAGCTTTGGTCAGTTGTTTCCCACCGCCTTCCCAACATCGGTTTGCAGAGGCATCTAGGTTCAATGTACTAGCTAGGAGAGGTCGGTTCAGTGAAATCTTGCAAAGAAACCCCTCCACCTCACTTATAAAAGGAGGCCTCCCCCTCTCCTCATTTCATCAATCAACCACCAAAAGGGCAAGAGCACACACAAGAGCTCCACTTCATAGGGAGTGAGTGGGGAAGAGTAGAGAGGAGGTTCAGGCTTGTTTGCCACCTCACGTCTTGGAGTCGGGGTCACTGGGTTGAGGAGACGGAGTGCCGGGCGTGTCAGCTCCCTCTCGACATGTACCTCTATGGCCACATACTACTTAGAGTATGAGATCCGTGTTCGACTACGATGGTGAGTCTCAATTCGTTTTGTCTTGTGCATTACATTCTTGCTGATTCGTTGTTCGTTACTTGACTTAGTAGCCGATGCTCTAGTAGAGGGTCCCTGATAAATATGGATAGCCCTGCGCAACACTGGAGTAGTAGTTGATAGCGTAGACGTGGTGTCTAGGCTAGAGGCTACCCTCATTTGCCTCACACTCCACGGGTGAGGGGTAGATGTTAGGTGGTGACAGCCCTAGCATCCCTTGTATTCCCCCACATTCGTTTGCCTCACACTCCACGAGTTAGTTAGAAGAAATACCTCTGTTTCTTGTGGAAATACGATACCCTGAATACTTCCAGGTGAGGTGCTACGGCGGTAATTCCACGCACTTGCAGATTCTTTCACATTGCACTAAGAAATTGTTGGTATTTTTAACATCACTTCACATTAAGTTGTCATCCCTAACATGATGCCAAAAACCAAGGATAAAAATAATCTACACGCAATGACTCTAAATAGAATAAATTCGCAAGCGCACAAATAATTCTCCCGTTGTAGCATTTCACCCAGAAGAAGTATTCCGAGTATCGTTGATTTATTTTATGCCAAAAGGATAAAGCAGCATTCCACTTATTAGGAGTGGGTAACTTATAAGGATTAAGAAATATAAATGGATAAACCCTACCGTATGCTTTAGCAATAACTAGTCAACAGTAACGATAAATGATAAATGAGTAATTAAGATAAATGGTATTCTAGAAATAGAATATAGAGACTCACTAATGTAGTAAAACAATCTAGAGATTTGGTTAGAGAAAAGAAACCTATGAAAATACTAATATAAAGTCTACAGCCTACTCCATGCGACACATTTTCATCTATAGTGTAATAAATTCAGAAGACATCATAAGGAGCATCAACTAATGAGGATATTAAGACACAAAGGCCACCTCCTTCGCGACCGTGCTCGGCTAGTCCTACGTACGGGGGGTGGACTACAGAGGAACCAACGCAGCTGTCACCTGTGCGGACTACCACACGACCTGGCACATCAGGGTGCCTCCATAGGTACACAATATATCTAGACACCACGTCGACATAATGCGCACCACCTGACTCACTCGAGTACTGAATCAGGCGCTTTACGATCATATAACAATAATCATCATAAATCATATCTATATCGAATATGCAACTAGAATAAACTAAGAACTGAATAAGTAGCAATATATTAAAGTAGAGCAAAGTCATAATGAAATATAAGATAATATTACCAAATTCTAGAAGACAGATCTGGAATCCCGAGCGGAGCGCCCGATCTCTACTTGAATCTTGCTAGACGCCTATACTAAGAACTTGAAGAACTAGAGCTCTACTTCTAATCTCTAGAAACTCTAACTTCTGACTACTCTTGACAAATAAAGCACGAGGAATGAATTGGTGCCTTTGGAGGGGGTCTACCCCTCTATTTATAGCCCGGTGGAGTGCACGCGCGCCGCAGGATCAAACCGACGTAACCAACGGTGGAGATGAAAACCCTAGGCGGTTGAAGGAAGCTTCTGGAAGGGGGAGCCAAACCCTAGCCACAGGGGGCCGGGCGGTGCCATGGTGGGGCCGGCCGGCCCCACCTGGTGGCGGCTACGGGCCCCGCTGCTTCGGGTGTCTTCTAGAACCTTCCTGACCCCGTTGGCGGTGTAGTTGTGTCGCGGATAAGTTTCGCGTGGCAAATTTGCACTCAAATCCTTCTTTTAGTCTTTTCTAGAAAATTCCCTGCAAAATACTCAAATCACCAAAACTCATGGAATTTGTTAGATATAAGCCCTATAGGTCTATTATTACCTATTCATGAGCGATTGTTAACGGTATAAAATTTGCACTTAGTGACCATCAACAATTACCCCGAAGCTAAGTCTTTGCTAGTCCCTTAGCAAAGTCGACTTGAAATAATACTTCCAGGGTATCTCATGTTTTTAAACAAATACTTGAGCATTGAATTTAAAATTCTTCTCCAGATTATAATTCACTAATCTATCTTTTAAACCTATCCTTATTCCTTTTAACTATGGGGCTTATCAAACTTTCCATTAAATCTTGGGTGATTGAAAGATAGAATAATCAAGCAAGCACTGCATATATTTCATCCTTTGTTCATGCACTACTCTAGAGGTTTTCTTTTTATTTTGAATACGTATGGATTATTATCTTGAAAACCAAGAGAGTTTACTAATAAGATTAGAGTGGACTACTTAAGTTATACATCATGATTGAATGTGCTGGTGATTAAAACTTTATTTTCAAACTCTTATGTAATGTTCTCTCTTTTCTGCCTCTTGAGAAGTGTGGGCTATCTCCCCAGCGGATACTTTTTGTACCCATTTTTCCCTCTCAGGCGAGTGTCTTTGCACCCATTGTTTTACTCTCTTTCTTTTCATTTGGCAATACCCTTTTGATATGGCATCTTTTAGACTCATACTTCTTTGGTATGGCATCTTTTAATTTTATAACCCACACTGTCTTTTTAGACTTCTAAGAGAGAATTGTTACATAGAGCAAAACCTTTGTGTGTGTGTGGATTCAATCATGAATGCATAACAGAGCAATCTACTCAAATCATACTAGTAAGATAAATTATCAGATTGCTTAATTTAATTCCTGCAAAATATCTGGAGCTTAGCTATCACTCAGAATGAAACATATACTAGGTCAAACCTTTTTATATTATATCTGCCAATTTTTTAGACTGAATTATAAGTTTTATGCTACCCACAAATATCAGGTTTCAGAATAAATTGTCAGGGTAGATAAACTTCATATAATTCAAAGAAGGATTTTAATTTCAGATACTAAGTAATTACAGATTTTTAATTGTTTTTCCAAGTTTTTTTGAATAAGTAACTTCAGAATTTAAAGACAAATTCTAACTACTCTAATGATAGAATTTAAATACTGGAATGTAAATACTAAAAATAAATACTAAAAGATAAAGTATATATAGAGGTGGATGGTGCTCACCTCGCGGGGGCTCTCCCCCAAGCTGCATGTTGCCGTACTCAATATTGTGGTGGAGGTGGTGGTGGAAACCCTGAGGCGGCCTATCGATATTCCAACCCATGCGGTTCGCTGCTTTGTCCATGTTGTAACCTTTCGAGCTGGCTGGGTGCGCTTTGGTCTTTGTCATTGTTCCTGCTGATGAAACCTGTCATCAACCTAGTGTTGCCACTGCTCGTGTCGGTGCAAGGTGTCATTAAATGCTTCTTTGTCCCCTTTGAAGGTTAGTGAAATATGTAGACATAGCAGGGCAATCATTAATGGGAGCCCAAAAATGCTGTTCAGGAGGCGGCATATAATCATTTGCCGGTGGTGCATGGTACGGGTACGGTCCACCAGTGGTGTACGCTATATTCCCGCACACAGAGAATGATGCACGGCCTCTCTGAAAATCTTACCCATTATCGTCAGGCTCCTATGTGGGGAATGTTTCCCATCCTGTAGATGTAGACGACTCTTCTTGCTGATAAGTGGGTTGGTCCTCCCAACCTGAGTGGGTGGACCACGGCTGATGTGGCTCATGTGAAGTACCTGGATCATCAAAGTTAGTGTAATGAAAATAGCCTGGACCCGACGGTGCTGTGTCAGTCCCAGTGTACACAGTCCTAGGCACTCTGCTGATGCGTGCGGATGGACACCTGCCAATGTCAGTGCTCTCTGGAAAAGTAAAACTATCAACAGAATAAATGCCCAATCTCCGGTTGGGCAACTCGTACTCATTGCAGTAGTTCTTATAAATCATGATTATTTTATTATCCCGGCATTTTACCCTGTGAGCACGAAAGAAAAAGTCATATCCAATAACTCTTCAGGCATCAGAAATAAATGTGAGTGTAGCTTTGGACGACAAATCTAATCCCGAAGCTAAGCGTGCAATTCAAGATGTAAAAGAAATACTGCACTTTCTCATGGGAGGCACGGTTTTCCAGTAGCTCAACATTAATTTCACAGAAGATGCTTTTCTCTTTTTAATCATGATGTACAGTAAATGTAGCTCATCCTGCCTAATGGTGTTTAATTCCTCTCTAGGAAAGAAAGTAAAAGCTAGCCATTTTAACATGAACCTCAGTGTAGGATGGTGGACTTCCTCAGTGGTGTATTTTTGTTTTCGTTCAGGTTTCTTAGCAGTGATGCTCTCCCAAAAATCATCTTTATTAAAATCTCTAAGAACATCAGCTACATTCACTACACACTGCTCAGAAAATCCTAGTGCCATACTGAAGTTTTTCCATGTGAGAATAAAAGGTTTGTTGAACATCCTAAAACGAACATGATCATCATCAAAGTCTAGGGAGCTAATAAATTCTATGGTGAGTAACTTGCTACCCTACTCAGTGATTTCCCATGCATCTTCCCATCCAATCATTCTAAAAATAAGCTCAAACTCGGAATCCATTCGGTTTCAAGGAGCAAAGCATTATCAAATACCGGGGTATAAGTAAACTCTTTAGTCTTTACCACATTAAATATTTCTATTTGCGGTCTGAGTGGTAATGAAATTTGATTAAGGTCCGTTAATTCATACCTCTCTTCCCGTTGGGAAGAGGATGACGGGGCATGGTACTCAGGAGGTGATGGAGGATCGACATCCATTTCGGAGCCGGCAAACGAAGGTACTTGAGATGATGAATGGCTTCAGGTGCTGCGGAAGGAGAGTGTCCTCTTGATGCTCCTGAGTGCACCTCCAACTTTTCAATTCATCTTGCCTGTAGAATGAAGAACACGAAGAACACGGCAAGAACAACAAGAACACGAAGAACACGAAAGTGATTAGGATTAGCAAATCAAAGAGGAAGAGAAGAGGGGATCCTTGTGATGAACTTGCAAATTGGTCCTCTCTCTTTTCCTTTCTCTTTTTCTTGCTAATTAATGGGTGATTTGGAAGAATGAAGTGTCGTAGCTGAAAACAAAGGGGGAAATGGGCTCTCTGGTTTCTGAGTGAATGAGTGAGGGGGTGTGAGAAGTGAGAGGCAGAGAGGAGATGAAGGGGCGCCGGCCAGCCTGATGGTGGGGCCGACCAGCCCCACCTGCTGCCTGCTGGTGTCCCAACTTTGCTGGTGTCGACAATTGCCTCGGAGTGATCAGTATGGTACCCCCTAGGTCTCCTTTCGGTGGCAGAATAAATGGAGGAGGTACAAGCATGTGAATGAATGTGATAATTAGAATTTTGGATGGTGGTTGGGATGTGATGTGAGGTGATGCGTGTGGGTCCCACATGTCTCCCGTATTTATACCGTATAATGACATAAGAATAAAAAACTAAATTATTTTTATGAATCTATAAAAAATTAGAATTCCAATGATAGTATTTTTATAATTTTTTGCCACCACAGTAAATTTGACTGATGGGGATTTACACTCCGTTAGTCATAATTTCATGGGACCTAGATTTTATATATGGCATGCTTATTTTTATTTATTTTTAATAATGCAATTGGTAGGAAGAATAAATATGCTATTTAATGCGAGAATTTAAATTACTGATAACTACCGAGTTACCTCTCGGCGAAGGTTTAGGATTTTTAAGTCCACCGACTTGGACTTCACCAGTTGATTTATTCTTTATGATTGATCTCCGCGGTCGGAGATGTTGGTGCACCTTGCTCTTCTTGATCCTTCAGAGTCTTGCATTGCTCGGGTCTTGGCCTGAATGCAAATCGCTCTTCTTGCCCATTGATGGTGAATATAATTTCTCCAGCTCCAACGTTGATGGTTGCATTTGCAGTGTTTAGGAATGGTTGCCCGAGGATAAGAGGTATCTTCCTCTCTTCCTGCATGTCAAGTACCACAAAATCTATGGGAACGAAAAAGTCATGGATTTTTACCAGAATATTTTTTGCTATCCCTGCAGGGTAGTGGACTGATTGGTCAGCTAGTTGCAAGCACATTGTTGTTGGAGTGAGCGTGGAATAGTTGAGTTTGTCAAAGACCGTCTTGGGCATGACGCTGACGCTTGCTCCAAGATCACACAAGGCGTTCTCGAACATCTGGTTGCCTATAGAGCAATCAATAGTGGGGCATGCTGGATCCTTCTTAATGGGAGAAGAATGTAAGATTGCCTCACTACACGCCTCTGTTAGCTTGATGACTTCGGTAGAGGGTAGTGGTCCCTTGTTGTTGAGGATGGTGCGAAGGTACTTTGCGTACGTAGGTACCTGCATGGCATCTAACAACAAAATATTAACATATAATTTCTATATAACCTCTACAAACCTGCTGAACTGATCGTTAGTGGTGATACTCCTCCTCCTTCGTGGGAACGGTAGGATAGTAGTATCATAGAAGTCTTACATTAATTCGGGCTCTTGTGGATCAACTGTTGGTAAGGGTGCTTCTACTTCTTTCTCTTGATTGTTCTTTTCAACCTCCTTGTCTACCTGCACAGAATGCAAAGGTCTGCGTGCCCCTTCTGGGTAAGGTGGATCACGTGTAACCTTTCCTCCTCTAGTAGATATTCCTTTAATCTATTGATGGTTAGTGGCAGACAGAGTAGAAGCTAGATGTGTAATTTGTGATTCTATTATTTTATTAAACATTATTTGATCTTTAATTGCTAGAGAAAAATTATCTAATTTTGAATTAATTCCTTCTAACATTTTATCATTAAAAGCAAGCTTCTTATAAATACTCTCATTAATTCTAGCTTGTTCTAATATTAATTCTCTCAAGGGTGGTTGTCTTTGGTTTGAAGAATTATAATTACCTTGGTACTTACCTTGACTTGTTGCCTGTGGTTGACTCCATCCTTGCTTCTTGACGATTGCACTAATATCTTCTTCATATTGCTCTTGAGAATTGAATGCATCTTGAATAGCTTGATGATCTCTTTTGTAATTATTCCTCTGCTCTAGCCAATTCAATAGTACATCCATCTTGGTTGATATTGCATACAACTCCTCTGGAACTTCTTCACTCTCATGGCATGTCTGGGTGTTGAATGTCCAACTCTGATTTTCTCCCATCTTTGCCATGATTGCTTCAGCTCTTCCAGGAGTGAGTGACATAAATGATCCTTCAGCAGTGGCGTCCAATTGCTCACATGACCTTTGGGTTAGTCCATGATAGAATGTTTGCATGAGCAACCACTTCTCCATTCCATGATGCGGGCAGTCTGATATGTATCCTTGAAAACGCTCCCAAGCTTCTAGAATAGGTTCACCTTTCTGCTGGTGAAATTCTGAAATCTTCCCTCGTAAGATATTCGTTCGGCCTATTGGGAAAAACTTCTCTAGGAAAGCTTTCGAACATTCTCCCCATGTCTTGACTTAGTCTTTACTCTGATAAAACCACTGCTTCGCTCTTCCTTCTAATGAGAAAAGGAACAAGCGAAGTAGCACGACATCTTGAGGAATGCCTTGAATGTCAATGGTCTTGCCAATCTCCAGAAAATTCTGTAGATGAGCAATAGCATCTTCATCCTTGTTTCCACTAAATATGATATCTTGCACCATTTCGATGAGGCTTGGCTTGATCTCAAAGTCACGTTCTCCAAGGTCAAAAGTCGGACCAACGCGAATATTCTCGGTGCTTGGAGCAGAGAATTCACGCAGAGTCTTCTCAGCCATCGCTTCTCAAAATGATGTAAGACCCTTCTTCCTATGGTTGTTCCTGATTGTTGGTATAAATTAATTGCACCCTAAATAATAACTATAATCAGATTATCCGCAAGCGCACAGATATATACTGATCAGCACTTCACCAAGATCAACCCGGTTTTAATATCGAACCCAAAGGAACAGTAGGTGATTTATGACCTAGCCTAATACTCTTAATCTAAGGGGGTACAAACAATCTAGAAAACTATTGAGAATGAGGAAATAGCTAATGTACTCTAGTTCTAACTACCGGTAAACTTTGTATAATATTGTCTTATCAGACAAGTAACCCGAATAGGAGAAGAAACAGAGTAATCTCCTATCAAGCACCTATAAGCCTATCAGTCCTATCAACGGGAAGTGGACTACAGAGGATTCAACGTAGCTATAGTCACCTACGCGAGCTACCACTATCCGGCTGATCAGGGGACATTCACAAGTAATCATAGCTATAAAGAGCTACCACTATCCGGCTGATCAGAGGACAATCACAAGTAATCATAACCCAGACACCACGTCTACGCTACGAATCACTACTTCGACCTAGGAGCTACCCAAATCAAAGTACTCAATATAATATGAGTTGCAAACCATAGAACGAATATAAACAAGTTGCTTACTTGAATCAGAATGGTAAATACAAAAGTAACTCAGAACGCAGCTCCGGGTGAGGGAGCCGAATCGGGCGAATCTGACTCCCGAGGATGCTTCGACGGGGTAGGGGCTCCTCCGAATCTCTACTCTTCTACTCTATCTCTCTAATCTCTATCTTGATTGCTAGCCTAGATCTAGTGGATCTCTATCTAAAGCTCTGACTCTTCATCTCTTGATCTGGCCTCCTCCAGGGGGGTATGACCCTCTATTTATAGCCCGGTGGGATGGATACGCGCCGTAGGATCAAACCAACTTAACAAGCGGCCATCCTCGGAGGCGGTGGAGGAAGACTCCAGAAGGGGGCGGCCAACCCTAACCCTAGGGAGCCGCCCGGCGCAGGGGTAGGGCCGGCCGGCCCACTTGGCGGCTGCTGGCCCCCCTGTTGCTTCGGGTGTCTTCTGGAGTATTCCTGAACCCTTTGGTGTCGTGCTTGCGTTGCGGATAAGTTTTGTGGTAAATTAGCACTTAAATCCCTCTTTTAGGCTTTTCTGAAAAATTCTCTAAAAAATACACAAATCACTAAAACTCGTGGACATTATCAGTGATAACTCTATTCTAGTAGATATTCATGTGCAGGGGAAGAGATAATTGCTAATGAATTTTGGGAGTTAACAGGTGTCAAAAATTACCCCCACACTTAGGCTTTTTCTCGTCCCGAGAAAAAGGTTGGTTTTGGCAAAAAGATACACATTTAATGCATAACTTAGAAATTAAATTATATAGCACTTAGTCTAGTTACCATGCATTGTGAACTTTTAAAGTGTCGTTCATGAATCCTTAAGTAATTGCGGAGTAAGAGAGCTTGAGATTGATTACTCTTTCTTTAATTATGTCTTTTGGAGTGGAAATATTTTTTGCAAAAACATAGCTTCGATCTTCTCTTATTTGTAGTGGTACCAGTGGTAGTGACATAAGTTGGATATTTTATAGCAAGGGAGAGAGATATCATATTCCTAGATCAGAAAAAGTTCTCACTTCTTGACATATTATGTTGGAGGAACCATGAGACTTTCTTTTTGTTGAGCACATGCTCATATTTCTTTTCTTCTTAAATCGAGGTTCCGGACACTTGTCCCTTTTTATTTCCTCGGGATCTATCTTTTTGAGGTTTCGGACACTTGTCTCTTTTTATTTCCTCAGAATCTTTCTGCATAGCTCATGCCTCCTTCATAATACTGCTTAAGACAGTGCAATTATATTTTTATTTAATTTCTATTTTATGATGCTGGGAATATGATAAACCTCTCAACCAAAACCATAATAATTAAAGTAGATTGATATTGGGTTCCATTACAAAGAGAAGTGAAGCTATTTGTTTTCAAATTTTCGAAATAAAATCTCCAAAGACAAATCATCAGAAATTGAGTGATCATTATTTTTGCTATCTCACTTCCCATAACAACTTAGGCAATCATGAAGCACTATAAATTTCACAATAACCATGACTCTAGAAGAGTGTCATATAATTTATATTCTCAAGTCATGGATTAAATGGGTTGATTATTTCTTAAAAGCATTTAATATGAAGAATTATAATTCGGATTAAAATTTAGAGTATAATATATGCAATTAACTTGCAATTAACTCAAACCTGACCGTGACCAAAACGAAGAGGCGAGAGGAGGCAGGGGAGTGCCGACCGGCCCCACCAGGGCGCCGGCTGGCCCCACCTTGGGGGTCCTACGGGTCCCGCTTCGCTTGCGCAGTGTTGGTTCGATGTCGCTTTGAATTACGCTATTTTTCCGATCGTATTTTCGCTTCGTGATTGATTGTGCCTCCCACACACTTGTTTTCCTGTATACTTTTCTGCGCAACATGTGGAGACAAGCACATACCAGAAAATAGAGAGTAGAGTAGATAACAAACATTAATATAAAATAAGGCACTTTATTCATTTTATGGCGGTGGTATAAAATAATTCAACAGACGCTTTAATGACTGAGCTAGCGACTGCCCTAGCTCATTAGGCTTTGTCCTAAGAAAATGACTCGACTGACTCCATTAACTAATCGAACCTAGCGGAAGTGTGCCTTATTGGATAACTAGGCAACTAATGCTGCCCTTCATTATTGAGGCCCTAAATTACTTCTTTGAGGGCTGGAACCTCTTCTTCAAGCTTGTCTTTGTCGCGCTTGAGACTGCGGACTGACTTGAGATTGATCCCAACCTGTTTATCCATGTCTCCTATGAGCTTATCCCTCAGCTTATTAGATGTTTCCATCTCCTTGACAAGGTTGGAGAGACCTTCAAGCTTCTCATTGAGCGTGCGTAGAGTTGGTGCTGGCTGCTTGAGAACTTTCTCCAGTGCTAATGCTGATGTCGCTCTCTTTCTCTCAGGCTTGGGCTTAGGAGCGATGTGCTCGGTGTAGCATACCTCATTAGGGTTTGCACGAATTCCTTGAACGGAAGGACGAGCAGCATTGGTGTATTTAGCACATATCAGCTTGCCTTTCTTGTCGGCCTCGACCGACAAGAGTCGCTCATTGCCTCTAGGTGGAAGAAGCTGGGTACCCTTAGGGATAGGAATCTGCTTTCCCTTAGCACCTCCTTCAAGCAGCAGTCTTGCAGGTGGCGGAGGAAGAGCAGATGGATCTTGCACATAGTAGACATGCTCATGGCGCTGGGGGATCGTTGCAACTTGCTTCGGTGGCATGACGGCGAGAGGCTTCGGCTGCGCTAGGACGAGGGCCTTCGAATCATCACTAGGGATGCTGTCGAAGTCCGCGCCGTAGGAGATGATCGCCTTGTTCGCCATGGCTAATAGATCTAGATTAGAGAGCTCTTTTGAGAGAGGTGGCTGGTTATGGAATACAATTGAGGAGGTTTAGGTACGTTTTTATATGGGTTTTCAGGAGACAGGATGAGGACAAAACCTAGGCTCTACGGGATCTGTACGAAAGAATATCCGATTGTGCTTGGATAATACATGAATATACGTAGGAAGGATGTAGAAGGACAGGGGAACGAGAGTCGGGACGGGGAGGTGGTGGGGGCGCCGCCGGCCCCACATGGCGCCGCCCGGCCCCACATGGGCGCCGACCGGCCCCACTAGGGGCCCACCTCGGGTGCCCTTCTACGTGGTGCTTCGGACTCCTCCTATTTTTCTGTTAAATGCGTTTTTGGATAAAATTTTATACCAGAATAAAATAAAGCTTAATAGGTTGGTAATTGGATGAATTCTATTTCATGCACTACTCCTGAATCAACTGGTTCTGGATAAAGTTTAAGTCGGTGTCCATTTACCTTGAATAACGTACCTTCGTTTGATTGTAGAGTTATTGCTCCGTGTGGTGACGAATTCACGACGGTGAAGGGTCCTTCCCATTTGCTCCTCAATTTTCCAAGACTGAATAATTTGAACCTAGAATTAAAAAAGAATACCTTATCTCCTGGTGCAAATTTCTTCTTCTTGATCCTCTTATCATGTCATTTCTTCGTTCGTTCTTTGTAGATCTTTGAGTTATGGTAAGCTTTTTCTCTCCATTCTTCTAATTCTGATAATTGTATCTTCCTTTTCTCTCCAGCGGCTTCTAAAACCATATTCCATCTTTTGATAGCCCAGTGAGCTTTATGTTCTAATTCAACTGGTAAGTGGCAGGTCTTACCATATACCAATTGATATGGTGACATAACCAAAGGTGTTTTATAAGCTGTCTGGTATGCCCATAGTGCATCGGGTAACCGATCTTTCCATAAAGTTCCCATCTCATTTACTATTTTTTGGAGAATGTTTTTGATTTGTTTATTGGATGTTTCTGCCTGGCCACTTGTCTGAGGATGATATGGAGTAGCGACATTATATCGTATTCCATGAGCTTGTAGGTATAAGTGAAACTTCTTATCAGTGAAATATGTTCCTCCATCACTTATAACCATCCTTGGTGTTTCAAACCTTAGAAATATAACCTCTTCAAACATTTTCTTTGAGTGTTTTGAATCAGCATTCTTGCATGGCATAGCTTCTACCCACTTGGATACATAGTCAACTACCACCAAAAGATACTCATAATTTCTTGATTTCACAAATGGTCCCATGTAGTCAATTCCCCAGACATCAAAGAGCTCTATCTGAAGATTGTTGGTGAGTGGCATAGCATCTCTTGCATTGATACTTCCGTGCCTCTGACACGACCCACATCTTCGGATGAAATCTTTAGTGTCTTCATACATGGTTGGCCAAAAGAAACCACCGCCAGATTTTTGCATGAGTGCGGAATACCCCCATAATGACCTCCGTATGGTGATGTGTGATATTTCTGAATGATCTGTATGCCTTCCTCTACTGGTACACATCTTCTGAGTAATCCATCTGCGCATACCCGAAAGAGGTATGATGGATCCCATATGTGGAGACAACTTTCATAAATGAGCCTCTTCTTATTTTCTCCTGGTGGTACGTAACCTGCAACCATAAAGTTAACAATATTCACGTACCAAGGATCTGTCTTGGTCACTTTAAACAGCATGTCATCTCTCAGTGAATCATTAATAGGTAGTTCCTGAGGTTCTTTAAAATACATCCTAGACAAATTATCAGCAACAGGGTTTTCTATTCCTTTCCTATCTTTAATTTCCAAATCAAATTCTTGAAGCAATAAGATCCATCTTTTTAAGCGTGGTTTAGCATCTTTCTTAGTGAGCAAGTATTTAAGAGCAGCATGATCAGAATAAACAATTATTTTAGCTCCAACTAAGTAAGACCTAAATTTATCAATAGCAAAGACAACAGCCAAAAGTTCCTTTTTAGTGGTTGCATAATTTAATTGTGCTTCTGTCATTGTTTTGCTAGCATAAGCAATTGCCTGATGTATTTTATCTTTATTTTGTCCTAAGACTGCTCCTACAGCATAATCACTAGCATCATACATAATTTTAAAAGGTAAAGACCAATCAGGGGGTTGGATGATTGGTGCTGATGTAAGTGCTTTCTTAAGAATATTAAATGATTCTAAGCATTCTTCATCAAACTCAAAAGGTACATCCTTAGCTAACAATCTGGTCATTGGTCTAGTAATTTGTGAGAAATTTCTTATAAACCTACGATAAAAACCACAATGACCGAGAAAACCTTAGACTCCTTTTACATTAACAGGGGAGGTAGTTGTTCAATTACTTCAATTTTAGCTTTATCTACCTCTATAACCCTTTCTGATACTAAGTGTCCTAACACTATTCCTTCTCTAACCATAAAATGACATTTTTCCCAATTAAGGACTAAGTGTTTCTCTTCACATCTTTGCAAAACCTTATCTAAATTTTCTAGGCAATCATCAAAAGTTTTTCCATAAACTGAAAAATCATCCATAAAAACTTCCATGATTTCTTCTATCATATTGGAAAATATAGACATCATGCATCTTTGAAAAGAAGCGGGTGCATTACATAATCCAAAAGACATTCTTCTATAAGCATAAGTTCCATAGAGACATGTAAAGGTGGTTTTGTTTTGATCATCAGGGTGGATAGGACTTTGGTGATATCCTGAATATCCATCAAGGAAACAAAAGAAAGAATGATTTGCTAAGCGCTCTAACATCTCATCAATGAAAGATAGAGGAAAATGGTCTTTCTTTGTTGCCTTGTTGAGTTTTCTATAATCTATGCACATTCGCCATCCAATGACAGTTCTCTTGGGTATTAATTCATTTTTATCATTTTGGACAACTATCATACCTCCCTTTTTAGGTATAACTTGCACAGGACTTACCCACTCGCTATGCGGCACAGGGTATATGATCCCTGCATGTAAAAGCTTTAGGACTTCTTTCTTTACTACATCTCGCATCGCATTCTGGAATCTCCGTTGAGGCTCTCTAGAAGGTGTAATTTCTGGATTCGTTGGTATGCGATGGGTGCAAAGAACAGGGCTAATCCCTTTTAGGTCATGGAGTGAATATCCAAAGGCAGCTCTATATTTTTCTAAAACAGTTATTAATTTATAAGTCTCTTCATCAGGAAGTTTATCACTTATAATCACAGGATATTCTTGGTTATTATTTAGAAAAATATATTTAAGACCAGATGGTAACGGTTTAAGCTCAATAGGGGATCTAGGTGGCTCTAGTAATTCATTAAGAGGTTCAGGATCAACAAGGTCCTCCTCCTCTTCATTGATGAAGAACTGGGTATCATTTTCTAAATCAGGTTGAATATCAAATTTAATAGCCTTAACCTCTTCTATTGGATCTAACTCGGGAAGGGGCTCTGCTTTAAATTTTACTGCATGAGTTATAGGTATTAAAAAATTAAATCCTTTCCTAAATTTAACATTTAATTTACCATCACGACCTTCTTGAAGAAGTTTTATTATGAGTACTCCAATCATTACATCAAAATCCCACACATCAAAGATACAGAAATTTAGTAAAATGCGGAAATCACTAATAACAATTGGAAGTGCACTCAAAACTCCTAAACTAGGAATAATGTGTCCTAAACAATTTTTAAATAATTTATTTATAGGGATTAATGGTATGTCTTTCAAGAATTTTCTAGCAAAGGTATATGACATAATATTAACTCCTACAACTGGGTTGTATAAAGCTTCAAAAGGATATGAATCTACTTGCAACTTTATACTAACAGAGGGTGAATTAAGACAAATTACTTCAGGGGATTGTTTAGATTCTATCAACCAATCATCACCCAAAATAAAAATCAATTCCCTTGTTATTTCTCTAAGAAATTTTAAATCATCAGGATGCGAAAAATCAGGATTGAAATCTCTAGATTATTGGGGTTGAATAAATTTGCGATAAAGAGTAGTGTTCCCATAATCATCAAAGAAATCATCCTCTATTTCAGACATCCACTCAAAATTTAGAGTTATCTCATTAGCTAGTTTAGGTTTTAATTCAACTATAGATTGAGATGAATCGGGTAAAAGTTTATTTTCAGCTAACTAAGAATTTTCTTCTAACAACTCTTTTTTTTTCTTTGGGAAGATCATTTAAAATATTAGTAAGAATAGTTTTAGCATGTTCAATAGTAATATGCATAAATGCTCCACCGGAGGCCAAATTAAGATATTCTTTATTTCTATCATCAAGCCTAAAAAGAAATGTTGTAAAAGCATGGGTTCTGGTAAAGCAAGATTAGGTCCAGAATTTACAAAGCCATCAAAACGATCCCAAGCCTTGCCTAGCAATTCATTGTCTAATTGTTTGAATCCTATGACTTCAAATCCAAGTTTAGCGACCTTTTCTACTGGGAAGAATTTAAGGCAAAAGTATTTTCGTAATATTTCCCAATCTCCTTGACTACTCCCAACATGGCAATTATACCATTTCTTAGCTCTGCCCGTTAATGAAAATGGAAAGAGTTTCCATCTTAAAGTTTCATCAGCCATGCCTTTAATACTCAGACATGAACATGTTTGCTCAAAATCAGTTAAATGGGAATAGGGGTTTTCGCTAGAATTACCAAAAAAGATATGTTCCTGAACTAATTTAATTAATCCTGGGCGTAGCTCATAGCCAAATGATGTGATAGGTTTAGAAGATTCCTTTGACTGGAGGTACGATCCTGATGGTGCTCCATATTGATATAAAAGTTGAGATTCGTTTTCCATAATATTTTTTTAATATAAAAGGATAACTATAGACTAAGATAGACTAAATCAAAATTAGCAAACCGTTCCCCGGCAACGGCGCCAGAAATACTTGTTGGTATAAATTAACTGCATCCTAAATAATAACTATAATCCGATTATCCGCAAGCGCACAGATATATACTGATCAGCACTTTACCAAGATCAACCTGGTTTTAATATCGAACCCAAAGGAATAGTAGGTGATTTATGACCTAGCCTAATACTCTTAATCCAAGGGGGTACAAATAGTCTAGAAAACTATTGAGAATGAGGAAATAGCTAATGTACTCTAGTTCTAAGTACCGGTAAACTTTGTATAATATCGTCTTATCAGACAAGTAACCTGAATAGGAGAAGAAACAGAGTAATATCCTATCGAGCACCTATAAGCCTATCAGTCCTATCAACGGGAAGTGGACTACAGAGGATTCAACGTAGCTATAAAGTCACCTACGCGAGCTACCACTATCCGGCTGATCAGGGGACATTCACAAGCAATCAGAACCCAGACACCACGTCTATGATACGAATCACTACTTCAACCTAGGAGCTACCCAAATTAAAGTACTCAATATAATATGAGTTGCAAACCAAAGAACAAATATAAACAAGTTGCTTACTTAAATCGGAATGGTAAATACAAAAGTACCTCAGAACGCAGCTTCGGGCGAGGGAGCCGAATCGAGACGAATACAGCTCCTGAAGATGCTCCGACAGGCCGAGGCTCCTCCGAATCTCTACTCTTCTACTCTATCTCTCTAATCTCTATCTTGATTGCTAGCCTAGATCTAGTGGATCTCTATCTAAAGCTCTGACTCTTCATCTCTTGATCTAGCCTCCTCTAGGGGGGTGTGACCCTCCTTTTATAGCCCGGTGGGATTGATACGCGCCGTTGGATCAAACCGACGTAGCAAGCGGCCAGGATGGCTCCTCGGAGGCGGTGGAGGAAGGTTCCAGAAGGGGAGGCCGAACCTTAACCCTAGGGGGCCGGGGGGCGCCATGGTGAGGCCGGCCGGCCCCACCTGGTGGCGGCTGTGGGTCCTGCTGGTTCGGGTGTCTTCTGGAGTATTCCTGAACCCTCTGGTGTCGTGCTTGCGTCGCGGTTAAGTTTCGTGGTAAATTAGCACTTAAATCCCTCTTTTAGGCTTTTCTGGAAAATTCCCTGAAAAATACACAAATCACCAAAACTCGTGGAAATTATCAGTGGTAACCCTATTCTAGTAGATATTCATGTCTGGGGAAGTGGTAATTGCTAATAAATTTTGGGAGTTAACAGGTGTCAACAATTACCCCCATACTTAGGCTTTTGCTCGTCCCAAGAAAAAAAGGTTGGTTTTGGCAAAAATGATACATATTCAATGTATAACTTGGAAATTAAATTGTATAGCACTAGTCTAGTTATCATGTATTGTGAAATTTTAAAGTGTCTATCGTGAATCCTTAAGTAATTGCGGAGTAAGAGAGCTTAAGACTGATTACTCTTTTCCTTTAATTATGTCTTTTGGAGCAGAAATGTATTTTGTAAAAACATAGCTTTGATCTTCTCTTATTTGTAGTGGCACCAGTGGTAGTGACATAAGTTAGATATTTTATAGCAAGGGAGAGAGATATCATATATTCTTGGATCAGGAAAAATTCTCACTACTTGACGTATTATGTTGGAGGAACCATGAGCCTTTCTTTTTGTTGAGCACATGCTCATATTTCTTTTCTTAAATCAAGGTTCCGGACACTTGTCCTTTTTATTTTCTCGGAATATTTATGATTAGCTCATGCCTCCTTCATAATATTACTCAAGACAGTGCAATTATATTTTTATTTAATTTTTATTTTATGATACTAGGAATATGATAAACCTCTCAACCGAAGCTACTGAAGCTGATTGATATGATTTATTATTGGGTTTCATTACAAAGAGAAGTGAAGCTAATTGTTTTAAATTTTTGAAATAAAATCTCCAAAGACAAATTATCAGAAATTAAGTAATCATTATTTTCGCTATCTCACTTTCCACAATAACTTAGGCAATCATGGAGCACTATAAATTTCATAATAATCATGACTCTAGAAGAGTGTCATATAATTTATTTTTCTCAAGTCATGGATTAAATGGGCTTATTATTTCTTAAAAGCATTTAATATGAAGAATTATAATTCAGATCGAAATTTAGAGTATAATATATGCAATTAAATTATAATTAACTCGAACCTGCCCGTGACCGAAACGAAGAGGCGAGAGGCAGTAGGGGGCGCCGCCTGGCCCCACTAGGGCGCTGGTCGGCCCCACCTCGGGGGTCCTGCGGGTCCCGCTTCGCTTGTGCGGTGTTGGTTCGATGTTGCTTCGAATTACACTATTTTTCCGATCGTGTTTTTGCTTCGTAATTAATTTTGCCTCCCCCACACTTGTTTTCCTACATACTTTTCTACGCAATATGTGGAGACAAATATATACCAAAAATAGAGAGTAGAGTAGATAACAAACATTAATATAAAATAAGGCACTTTATTTATTTATGGCGGTGGTATAATAAAATTCAACAGACGCTTTAACTAGTGAGCTAACGACTGCCCTAGCTCATTAGGCTTTGAAAATGACTCGACTGACTCTATTAACTAATCGAACTAGCGGAAGTGTGCCTTATTGGGTAACTAGGCAACTAATGCTGCCCTTCATTATTAAGGCCCTGGATTTCTTCCTTAAGGGCTGCAACCTCTGCTTCAAGTTTGTCTTTGTCGCGCTTGAGGCTGCGAATTAACTTGAGATTGATCTCTATCTGCTTAGCCATGTCGTCTGAGATCTTGTCCCTTAGCTTGTTATATGTTTCCATCTCCTTGACAATGTTGGAGAGGCCTTCAAGCTTCTCGCTGAGAGTGCGTAGAGTAGGTGCTGGCTGCTTGGGGACTTTCTCCAGTGCTAATGCTGATGTTGCTCTCTTCCTCTTAGGCTTGGGTTTAGGTGCGATGGGCTCAGTGTAGCATACCTCGTCGGGGTTTGCACGAATTCCTTGAACGGAAGGACGAGTGGCATTGGTGTACTTAGCACATATCAGCTTGGCCTTCTTGTCGGTCTCGACCGACAAGAGTCGCTCATTACCTCTAGGTGGAAGAAGCTGGGTACCCTTGGGGATAGGAATCTGCTTTCCTTCAGCACCTCCTTCAAGCAGCAGTCTTGCAGGTGGTGGAGGAAGAGCAGATGGATCTTACACATAGTAGACTTGCTCATGACACTGGGGGATCGTTGCAACTTGCTTTGGCGGCATGACGGTGAGAGGCTTCGGCTGCGCGAGGACGAGGGCCTTCGAATCATCGCTGGGGATGCTGTCGAAGTCCACGCCGTAGGAGACGATCGCCTTGTCCGCCATTGCTAATAGATCTAGATTGGAGAGCTCTTTTGGAGTTGAAAGGTGGCTGATTATGGAATGCAATTGAGGAGGTTTAGGTACGTATTTATATGGGTATTCAGGAGACAGGATGAGGATAAAACCTAGGCTCTACGGGATCCGTATGAAAGAATATCTGATTGCGCGTGGATAATACGCGAATATACGTAGGAAGGGTGTAGAAGGACAGGGGACGAGAGTCGAGATGGGAGGTGGCTGGGGGGCGCCGACCGGCCCCACATGGGCGCTGACCAGCCCCACCCGGGGCCCACCTCGGGTGCCCTTCCGCGGGGTGCTTCGGACTCCTCCTATGTTTCTGTTAAATACGTTTTCGGATAAAATTTTGTATCGGAATAGAATAGAGATTATTAAGTTGGTAATTGGATGAATTCTATTTCATCCACTACTCCTGAATCAATTGGTTCTAAATAAAGTTTAAGTCGGTGTCCATTTACCTTGAATAACGTACCTTCGCTTGATTGTAGAGTTATTGCTCCGTGTGGTGATGAATTCAAGACGGTGAAGGGTCCTTCCCATTTGCTCCTCAATTTTTCAAGCCCGAATAATTTGAACCTAGAATTAAAAAGTAATATCTTATCTCCTGGCGCAAACTCCTTCTTCTTGATCCTCTTATCATGCCATTTCTTCGTTCGTTCTTTGTAGATCTTCGAATTATGGTAAGCTTTCTCTCTCTATTCTTCTAATTCTAATAATTGCATCTTTCTTTTCTCTCCAGCGGCTTCTAAATCCATGTTCCATCTTTTGATAGCCCAGTGAGCTTTATATTCGAATTCAACTGGTAAGTGGCAGGTCTTACCATATACCAATTGATATGGTGACATACCCAAAGGTGTTTTACAAGCTGTCCGGTATGCCCATATTGCATCGGGTAACCGATCCTTCCATAAAGTTCCCATTTTATTTACTGTTTTCTGGAGAATATTCTTGATTTCTTTATTGGATGTTTCTGCCTGGCCACTTGTCTGAGGATGATATGGAGTAGTGATATTATGTCGTATTCTATGAGCTTGTAGGTATAAGTGAAACTTCTTATCAGTGAAATGTGTTCCTCCGTCACTTATAACCATCCTTGGTGTTCCAAACCTCAGAAATATAACCTCTTCATACATTTTCTTTGAGTGTTTTGAGTCAGCATTCTTGCATGGCATAGCTTCTACCCACTTGGTCACATAGTCAACTGCCACCAAAATGTACTCATAATTTCTTGACTTTATAAATGGTCCCATGTAATCAATTCCCCAGACATCAAAGAGCTCTATCTAAAGATTGTTGGTGAGTGGCATAGCATCTCTTGCATTGATATTACCGTGCCTCTGACACGACCCACATCTTCGGATGAAATCTTTGGTGTCTTCATACATGGTTGGCCAAAAGAAACCACTCTACCAGATTTTTGCATGAGTGCGGAATACCCCATAATGACCTCCATATGGTGATGAGTGACATTTCTGAATGATTTGTATGCCTTCCTCTACTGGTACACATCTTCTGAGTAATCCATCTGCGCATACCCGAAAGAGGTATGGTGGATCCCATATGTGGAGACGACTTTCATAAATGAGTCTTTTCTTATTTTCTCCTGGTGGTACGTAACCTGCAACCATAAAGTTGACAATATTCGCATACCAAGGATCTGTCTTGGTCACTTTAAACAGCATGTCATCTCTTAATGAGTCATTAATAGGTAGTTCCTGAGGTCCTTTAAAATACATCCTAGACAAATGATCAGCAACAGGGTTTTCTATTCCTTTCCTATCTTTAATTTACAAATCAAATTCTTGCAACAATAAGATCCATCTTATTAATCATGGTTTAGCATCTTTCTGAGTGAGCAAATATTTAAGAGTAGCATGGTCAGAATAAACAATTATTTTAGCTCTAAGTAAGTAAGACCTAAATTTATCAATAGCAAAGACAACAGCCAAAAGTTCTTTTTCCGTGGTTGCATAATTTAATTGTGCTTCTGTCATTATTTTGCTAGCATAGGCAATTACATGATGCGTTTTATCTTTCGTTTGTCCTAAGACTGCTCCTACAGCATAATCACTAGCATCACACATAATTTCAAAAGGTAAAGACCAATCAGGGGGTTGAATGATTGGTGCTGATGTCAGTGCTTTCTTAAGAATATTAAATGATTCTAAGCATTC
Source organism: Chrysopogon serrulatus (assembly GCA_015844335.1). NCBI lineage: Eukaryota > Viridiplantae > Streptophyta > Magnoliopsida > Poales > Poaceae > Chrysopogon > Chrysopogon serrulatus. The sequence continues at coordinate 428,832 of JADLZL010002848.1, forward strand.
TTCATCAAACTCAAAAGGTACATCCTTGGCTAATAATCTAGTCATTGGTCCAGCAATTTGTGAGAAATTTCTTATAAATCTACGATAAAAACCACAATGACCAAGAAAACTTCAGACTCCTTTTACATTAACAGGTGGAGGTAGTTGTTTAATTACTTCAATTTTAGCTTTATCTACCTCTATACCCCTTTCTGACACTAAGTGTCCTAACACTATTCCTTCTCTAACCATAAAATGATATTTTTCCCAATTGGGGACTAAGTGTTTTTCTTCACATCTTTGCAAAACCTTATCTAAATTCTATAGACAATCATCAAAAGTTTTTTCATAAACTGAAAAATCATCCATAAAAACTTTCATGATTTCTTCTATCATATTAGAAAATATAGACATCATGCATCTTTGAAAAGAAGCGGGTGCATTACATAATCCAAAAGACATTCTTCTATAAGCATAAGTTCTATAGGGACATGTAAAGGTGGTTTTGCTTTGATCATTAGGGTAGATAGGAATTTGGTGATATCCTGAATAACCATCAAGGAAACAAAAGAAAGAATGATTTGCTAAGCGCTCTAACATCTCATCAATGAAAGGCAGAGGAAAATGGTCTTTCTTTGTTGCTTTGTTGAGTTTTCTATAATCTATGCACATTCGCCATCCAGTGACAGTTCTTTTAGGTATCAATTCATTTTTATCATTTTGGACTACTGTCATTCCTCCCTTTTTAGGTACAACTTGAACAGGACTTATCCACTCGCTATGCGGCACAGGGTATATGATCCCTGCATGTAAAAGCTTTAGGACTTCTTTCTTTACTACATCTCGCATCACATTTTGAAGTCTACGCTGAGGCTCTCTTGAAGGTGTAATTTCTGTATTGGTTGGTATGCGATGGATGCAAAGAACAGGGCTAATCCCTTTTAGGTCTTGGAGTGAATATCCAAAAGCAGCTCTATGTTTTTCTAAAATAATTATTAATTTATAAGTCTCTTCATCAGAAAGTTTATCACTTATAATCATAGGATATGCTTGATCATTATTTAGAAAAACATATTTAAGACCAGATGGTAATGGTTTAAGCTCAATAGGGGGTTTAGGTGGCTCTAGTAATTCATCAAGAGGTTCAGGATCAACAAGGTCCTCCTCCTCTTCATCAATGAAGAACTGGGTATTATCTTCTAAATTAGGTTGAATAAAACTATCAAATTCAATAGCCTTAACCTCTTCTATTGGATCTAATTTTGGAAGGGGCTCTGCTTTAAATTTTACTGCATGAGTTATAGGTATTAAAAAATTAAATCCTTTCCCAAATTTAACATTTAATTTACCATCACGACCTGCTTGAAGAAGTTTTATTATAGGTACTCCAATCATTACATCAAAATCCCATACATCAAAGATATAGAAATTTAGCAAAATGCGGAAATTATTAATAACAATAGGAAGTGCACTCAAAACTCCTAAACTAGGAATAATGTGTCCTGAACAATTCTTAAATAATTTATTCATAGGATTAATGGTATGTCTTTCAATAATTTTCTAGCAAAGGTATATGACATAATGTTGACTCCTACAACTGGGTTGTATAAGGCTTCAAAAGGATATGAATCTACTTGTAACTTTATACTAATAGAGGGTGAATTAAAACGAATTACTTCAGGGGATAGCTTAGATTCTATCAGCCAATTATCACCCAAAATAAAAATTAATTCCCTCGTTATTTCTCTAAGAAATTTTAAATCATCAGGATGTGAAAAATTAGAATTAAAATCTCTAGTTTGTTGGGGTTGAATAATTTTACGACAAAGTGTAGTATTACCATAATCATCAAAGAAATCATCCTCTATTTCAAACATCCACTCAGAATTTGGAATTATCCCAGGCGTAGCCCATAGCCAGATGATGTGACAGGTTTAGAAGATTCCTTTGGCTGGAGGTACGATCCCGATGGTGCTCCATATTGATATAAAAGTTGAGACTCGTTTTCCATAATATTTTTTTAATATAAAAGGATAACTATAGACTAAGATAGACTAAATTAAAATTAGCAAACCGTTCCCCGGCAATGGCGCCAGAAATGCTTGTTGGTATAAATTAATTGCACCCTAAATAATAACTATAATCAGATTATCCGCAAGCGCACAGATATATACTGATCAGCACTTCACCAAGATCAACCCGGTTTTAATATCGAACCTAAAGGAATAGTAGGTGATTTATGACCTAGCCTAATACTCTTAATCCAAGGGGGTACAAACAGTCTAGAAAACTATTGAGAATGAGGAAATAGCTAATCTACTCTAGTTCTAACTACCGGTAAACTTTATATAATATAGTCTTATCGGACAAGTAACCCGAATAGGAGAAGAAACAGAGTAATCTCCTATCGAGCACCTATAAGCCTATCAGTCCTATCAACGGGAAGCGGACTATAGAGGATTCAACATAGCCATAAAGTCACCTACGCGAGCTACCACTATCCGGCTAATCAGGGGAGATTCACAAGCAATCATAACCCAGACACCACGTCTACGCTACGAATCACTACTTCAACCTAGGAGCTACCCAAATCAAAGTACTCAATATAATATGAGTTGCAAATCAAAGAACAAATATAAACAAGTTGCTTACTTAAATCAGAATAGTAAATACAAAAGTACCTTAGAACGCAGCTCCGGGCGAGGGAGCCGAATCCAGATGAATACAGCTCCTGAGGATGCTCCGACAGGCCGGGGCTCCTCCGAATCTCTACTCGTCTACTCTATCTCTCTAATCTCTATCTTGATTGCTAGCCAAGATCTAGTGGATCTCTATCTAAAGCTCTGACTGTTCATCTCTTGATCTAGCCTCCTCCGGGGGTGTGACCCTCCTTTTATAGCCCGGTGGGATTGATACGCGCCATTGGATCAAACCGACGTAGCAAGCAGCCAGGATGGCTCCTCGGAGGCGGTGGAGGAAGGTTCTAGAAGGGGAGGCTAAACCCTAACCCTAGGGGGCCGGGCGGCGCCATGGTGGGGCCGGGCGGCCCTACCTGGTGGCGGCTGCGGGCCCTGCTGGTTCGGGTGTCTTCTGGAGTATTCCTGAACCCTCTGGTGTCGTGCTTGCGTCGCGGATAAGTTTCGTGGTAAATTAGCACTTAAATCCTCTTTTTGGCTTTTTTGGAAAATTCCCTGAAAAATGCACAAATCACCAAAACTCATAGAAATTATCAGTGGTAACCCTATTCTAGTAGATATTCATGTCTGGGGAAGTGGTAATTGCTAATAAATTTTAGGAGTTAACAGGTGTCAACAGACACAAAGGCCACCTCCTTCGCGATCGTGCTCGGCTAGTCCTATGTGCGGGGGTGGACTACAGAGGAACCAATGCAGCTGTCACCTGCGTGGACTATCATACGACCCGGCACATCAGGGTGCCTCCGTAGGTACACAATATATCTAGACACCACGTCTACATAATGCGCACCACCTGACTCACTCGAGTACTGAATCAGGCGCTTTACGATCATATAACAATAATCATCATAAATCACAACTATATCGAATATGCAACTAGAATAAACTAAGAATTGAATAAGTAGCAATATATTAAAGTAGAGCAAAGTCATAATGAAATACAAGATAATATTACCAAATTCTAGAAGACAGATCTGGAATCCCGAGCGGAGCGCCCGATCTCTACTTGAATCTTGCTAGACGCCTATACTAAGAACTTCAAGAACTAGAGCTCTACTTCTAATCTCTGGAAACCCTAACTTCTAACTACTCTTGACGAATGAAGCAGGAGGAATGAATTGGTGCCTTTGGAGGGGGGTCTACCCCTCTATTTATAGCCTAGCGGAGTGCACGCGCGCCGCATGATCAAACCGACGTAACCAACGGTGGAGATGAAAACCCTGGGTGGTAGGAGGAAGCTTCTGGAAAGGGGAGCCAAACCCTAGCCACAGAGGGCCGGGCGGCGCCATGGTGGGGCCGACCGGCCCCCCACCTGGTGACGGCTACAGGCCCCGCTGCTTCGGGTGTCTTCTGGAACCTTCCTGACCCCGTTGGCGGTGTAGTTGCATCGAGGATAAGTTTCGTGGCAAATTTGCACTCAAATCCTTCTTTTAGTCTTTTCTAGAAAATTCCATGCAAAATACTCAAATCACCAAAACTCATGGAATTTGTTAGATATAACCCCTATAGGTCTATTATTACCATTCATGAGCGATTGTTGACGGTATAAAATTTGCACTTAGTGACCATCAACAGAAATACAAACAACCCCCTTGGAGGAGAGCTAGATCAATGGAGAGCTGAAGAGCCAGAAACCCTAATTCATATCTAGTAGATCTAGGCTAGCAATCAAGAGAGGCTAGTTCAATCTAGAACTAGTTCTTGTTTAGGGATTAGAGAGATAGAGTTGGCAAGTAGAGAGTTCGAGCCTATCGTTGCTTTTTCGTTGCTGTATTCTTCAAGATCAACCTCCCTCACCCAGAGTTTGCATCTTGTGATCATTTGGTAGTCAACTTCAGGTTAAAGTAAGTGTTTTATTCATATTATTGAGTACTTTGATCTTGATCGCTTCTTGATTGAAGTAGTATTTGTAGCGCAGACGTGGTGTTCAGGCTATGTTTACTTGTGAATGTCCCCTGATTTTCCGGATAGTGGTAGCTCATGAAGGTGACTTATAGCTTCGTTGAATCCTCTGTAGTCCGCTTCCCGTTAATAGGTTTGCATTGCAAAATGTGCTTGGTAGGAGAGAACTCTGATTTCTACTCCTATCTTATTAAGTTATTGCTCGTGATCATATGATATAAAACAACCACTTACAAAGACAAGAATTTGATAGTCCACATTGTTCTCCTTGTTCTCGCTATTTTCTAACTTGATTGTGCATTGGGTTAAGATTATAGACTTAGTCATCGTCACCTACTGTTCCTTTAGGTTTGATATTTAAAACTGGATTTATCTTGGTGAAGTGCTACAACGGTATTGTATCTATGCACTTGCGGATAATCTTATTTCTTATGTGCATTTAATTAATATCAACAAAATTTCTGGCGCCATTGTCGGGGAACGGTTTGCTGAGATTGACTTTAAGTTTAGCTTAATTCCTCTATTATACTTTTCCTTTTTATTTTAACCCTAGATTTTTTTCTTTTGTCTTTTAATATGGAACCTGTATCTCAACTCTTATATCAATACGGAGCACCATCAGGCTCACGTTTATAGCCAGTAGAATCATCTAAACCTATTACATCTCCTGGCTATGAGCTATGCCCAGGGTTAATTCATTTAGTTCATGAAAATGTTTTTCCTAGCAGTTCTAGTGAAAACTCCTATTCCTATTTGAATAATTTTGAAGAAACTTGTTCATGTCTACACATCAGAGGCATGGCTGATGAGATCTTAAGGTGGAAGCTTTTTCCATTTTCATTAATGGGATGAGCTAAACACTGGTATAAGCTTATGTTGGGAGTAGTCAGGGAGATTGGGAAGTGTTATGTTCTAGGTTTTGTCCTAAATTTTTCCCTATCAAGAAAGTCGGCAAACTTCATTTTGAAATCATAGGTTTTAAACAATTAGATAATAAATCACTAGGTAAGGCCTAGGAGTGTTTTAACGGTTTCGTAAATTCAGGTCCTAGTCTTGCTTTGCTAGAACTCATTCTTTTACAACACCTCTTTTTGGGCCTTAATGAAAAAACTAAGGAATATCTTAATTTAGCCATGGGAGGAGCGTTCACGTACATAACTACTACACGTGCTAAAACTATTCTTATAAATATTTTGTATGATCTTCCTGAAGAGAAAGAAGAATCAATAACTGAATCTGAATCTTTGTCTGAATCTTAACATTTACCTATTTTAAAACCTAAACTTTTGAATAAGGAAGGGGAGGAAACTCTATTTCCTAATTTTATGCTTGATTTGGAGGATGACCTTATTGATGATTATGGAAACACCTCTAACTATCAGGTAGTTATGAAACCTTAAGAATCTACACAATTTAAAAATATTGGACTTATTCATCCTTTTGAGGTAAATTTCTTTAAAAAGTTTATGAAAGAGTTAGTCTTTGTCTTAAGTGAAAAATGGTTAGAAGAATAAGAACTTTTGAAAGATGTTATTAGTTTAAATTTTTCTTCTGTTACTTTTGAATGTTAGATTTATAATCCAATTGTGGGTGTTAATATCATGTCTCTTTCGTTTGCTACAAGATTTATAGAAGATATGCCATTAGTTCCAACTATTAAAACTTTGAAAAGCTTTTAGGTCACATTATTCCAAGTTTAGAAGTATTGTGTTCTCTTCCAATTTTGGTTTATGGAGTTCAAGTTTTGTTAAATTTCCATATCTTTGATGTTTGGGAGTTTGATGTGTTAATATGTTTACCAACAGGGAAGCTCATTAGAGAAGGTCAAAAAGGGAAATTAGATGTTAGTCTCAGGAAATGTTTTAAACTCTATGCCCATAACCCATTCTTTAAAAACTAAGATAGAGCTGCTTTCTAAGCCAGACCCAATATAGGAGGTTAATGCTATTTTTACTAAAGAATTAATAGAACTAATGATAGATAAGGATGCCTAGTTCTTCATGGATGAAGAGCAAGAGGAACCATCCGATCATGAACCTCTCGATGAATTACTAGAACCACCTAAACCCCCTATTGAACTTAAATCCTTACCTTCTAGTTTAAAATATGTTTTTCTAAATAATGATCAGGATTCTCCTGTAATCATAAGTAATAAACTCTCTCAAGAAGACTCTTTGCACTTAATAACTATTTTAGAAAAACATCATGCTACTTTTGGATATTCACTCCAAGATCTTAAGGGAATCGGCCTTGTTCTTCGCACTCATCGTATACCAACTGATCCTAAAGTTACACCTACTAGAGAACCTCAACATAGACTTAATAATGCGATGAGTGAGGTGGTTAAGAAAGAAGTTTTAAAACTATTACATGCTAGGATTATTTATCCTATGCCACATAGTGAGTGTGTAAGTCCTGTTCAAGTTGTACCTAAGAAGGGTGGTATGATTGTTGTTAGAAATGATAAGAATGAACTAATCCCCTAGAGAACCATTACTGGATGGCATATGTGCATAGATTATAGAAAACTTAATAAAGCAATCTGGAAAGATCACTTTCCACTATCTTTCATTGATGAAATGTTAGAGAATTTGGCAAATCACTCTTTCTTTTTGCTTTCTAGATGGTTACTCTGGATATCATCAAATTCCTATCCATCTAGATGATCAAAGCAAAACTAGTTTGACATGTCCCTATGGAACTTATGCTTATCGTAGAATATCTTTTGGATTGTGTAATGCACCTACTTCTTTCCAAAGATGCATGATGTCTATATTTTTCTGATATAATTGAAGAAATCATGAAAGTTTTTATAGATGATTTTCCTATTTATGGAAAGACTTTTGATGATTGTCTTGAAAATCTAGATACGGTTTTGCAAAGATGCGAAGAAAAACACTTGGTCCTTAATTAGAAAAAGTGACATTTTATGGTTAGAGAAGGGATAGTGCTAGGACACTTAGTGTCTGAAAGAGGTATAGAGGTAGACAAAGCTAAAATTGAAGTAATTGAACAACTACCTCCGCTTGTGAATATCAAAGGGATCCAAAGTTTTCTTGGTCATTGTGGTTTCTATCGATGTTTCATAAAAGATTTTTCACATATTGCTAGACCCTTGACTAGTTTGTTAGCTAAGGATGTTCCTTTTGAGTTTGATGATGCATATTTGAAATATTTTATTATTCTTAAAGAAGCACTCATCTTTGCACCAATCATCCAACCCTCTGATTGGTCTTTACCTTTTGAAATTATGTGTGATGCTAGTGATTATGCTGTGGGGGCAGTTTTGGGACAAACCAAAGATAAAAAGCATCATACTATTGCTTATGCTAGTAAAACTATGACAGAAGCTCAGCTTAATTATGCAACCACCGAAAAGAGCATTTAGATGTTATTTTTGCTATTTATAAATTTAGATCTTACTTAGTGGGAGCTAAAGTAATTGTTTATTCTGATCATGCTGTTCTTAAATATCTGTTCACAAAGAAAGATGCTAAACCCCATTTAATAAGATGGATTTTGTTACTCCAAGAATTTGACTTAGAAATAAAAGATAGAAAAGGAGTAGAAAATCATGTAGCCGATCAATTGTCTAGAATGCAATTTAAGAATTTACAGGAATTGCCTATTAATGATTCGCTGAGGGACGACATGCTATTCAAGGTAACAAAATTAGACCTGTGGTACGCGAATATTGTCAACTTTATGGTTGCAGGTTATGTAGCACCACGGGAAAATAAAAGGAAGCTCATTTATGAAAGTCATCTCCACAAATGGGATCCTCCGAATCTCTTTAGAGTATGCGCTGATGGCTTGCTCAGAAGATGTTTACCAGCAGAAGAGGGCATTCAGATTATTCAAAAATATCATTCATCACCATATGGAGGGCATTATGGGGCATTCCGTACACATGCGAAGATTTGGTAGAGTACATTCTTTTGGCCAACAATGTATGAAGACACCAAAGATTATGTCCGGAGACAGGGATCATGTCAGAGGCATGGAAATATCAATTCACGAGATGCTATGCCACTCACTAACAATTTTCAGATTGAGCCCTTTGATGTCTGGGGTATTGATTATATGGGACCATTTGTCAAATCAAAGAACTGTGAATACATCTTAGTAGCAGTTGACTATGTATCCAAATGGGTAGAAGCTATACCATGCAAGAACGCCAATTCAAAATACTCAAGGAAGATGTTTGAAGAAGTCATATTTCCAAGGTTGGAACACCAAGGATGGTGATCAGTGATGGAGGAACTCACTTTACCGATACAAAATTTCATAACTATTTGAAGAGTTATGGCATCCGTCACAACGTCGTCACTCCTTACCACCCTCAGACAAGTGGCCAAGCAGAGACATCAAATAAACATATGAAGAATATTCTACAGAAGACGGTGAATGAAATGGGTACTATATGGAAAGACCGGTTACCCGAAGCACTTTGGGCATACCGAACTGCCTACAAAACACCTCTAGACATGTCACGCTATCAACTAGTATACGGGAAGACTTGTCACCTACCTGTGGAATTAGAGAACTATTGGGATTTCTTAGTGTCATCACTAGGTTTGTGTCCCTAGCAATGTCGCTAGAAAGCCTATTGGTATTAGTTACGCAGACAGAGAAATCTGCAAGCGCACGGATACCGTTGTAGCTTTCACCTAGGAGTATTCCAAGGTATCATATTTATCCTCAGGGAAGCAATGGTTAAAGAAGCAGATGATTAACCATCATGTATCTACTAGCTAATGTACCAACTAGACTAAAGTGGGGTAAAAGGTAAAAGATTGGATTTTTGAATAAATGACACACATAGGAGAACTCTATGATAAGATAACAGAGTAGACTGGCTAAGCTGGGAGGACAACGGGAGGGTTCAAGATTCCTAGTGACTTCTCTATTACTGTGGTTCTATTCTAGCTCATACTAAAGAAGAGAACTAAGCAAAGATCAGACATAGCGATCATACCATGACACTTTGGAGCAGCAGTTCCTTTCCGGTTCTTGAAAAGACTGGGAAGGGGTAACCGGGGTCAGGCTGCCAAAAGCTCTACGAAAACACCAACCCGAACATGGTGGAATACAAAGGCCTGGTCAGAGCTGTCACCCCCGGGGCTACCACAACTATCCGTGGGGTTGGGCGCAAACTCAGGTAACTCGCTAGCCCAGACACCACGTCTATGCTAACGGCTACTACTCTAGTCCGATATCCTAATTAGACTAAAGCACTCGGTCGAGTGGAGATCCCATGCCAAGGTGTAAACACTATACTAACCATACTTAGCTAACTACTAAGGCATGATCAAGATAACCATGAAAGATAATTTAGTAACTAGAGAAGATGAATATATAAAAGAATTGAGTCTTACAGAGAAGCGATACAAGATCATACCAGACCTCCGAGGATGGAACGGTACAAGATCATACTGGACCTCTGAGGACTCCTCTAGAATTTGAGCACCTCTCCCTAACTCCCAACTAGGCTAGTACTACTTCTACATCTTGGAATATGGTAGAGTGTTGCTCCTTGGTGGTGTGCGAAATGAGGAGGGTGGAGGCCTCCTTTTATAGGTGGAGAGGAGGGGGTTGAATGGAAGATTTCCCCCTCTTGAATAGCCCAAACCGACCTCCAAGCCGACCTGTAGGTGCATTGATTGAGGCAATAACCACCAGAACCGCCTTGGGTATGTCGGTATCGACCCCCACACGAAAGTTGGGCCCGAATGGAGCCAGAAATGATGCGGGCGCACCTTGGTGCGGCCGCACCCTTTTCGGCTCCGTTCGGCCCATTTCTTCATCCATTTTGCCTCTAGTGATGCCTAGGATCCATCCCCATATGGTAAAGCTCAATTGGAGTCCATTTGATTTGTGTTTGGGCTTATTTATCCTTCGGTTTGGGCCCTAATTTGTTGGGAATGTGGGCTGTCCTCCTCGGGCTCATGTCGGATGATATTTTGCTGTGTTTTGCATATGCTTTGGTGCACATTTCTTGTGTTACTCCGACATGTCCTCCCGCAAAAGGTAAATCACCAAAACTTTGTGGAACTTGTTAGTTGTAAGCCCTAATTTTAAGCTTGGTGATCATTTCCTTTGATTTTATGCAATAGTTGGTGGTTATATTTATGCGTTAAGGACCGCCAACAAGCTCCCCCACACTTGTTTCTTTGCTTGTCCTCGAGCAAAGGTAAATGTAACTATGAATCGTGACTTCAAAAGATGTGATGCTAGCATAAAAGATATTCCATATCATTCCTCATACCTATGAATTTTAAAGTGTCTACCATGTCGCCTGGAGTGGTTGAAAAGTGGAATGACTATGACACTAAGTCATCGCTTTCCATCTATGAAGCATACTTGGAGTTTTTGTATTTTTGAAATTAAAAACATAGCTTATACTTCTCCTTAAATGGTTCTCTCAAGTCACTCAATGGTGTATGCATCCTAACCAAAGGCTTTTGAATTTGCCTTCTTTTTCACCCTGTTTCTAATTGGCTTATGTGGAGCTTTGGGTAGGGATGAAAAGAGAGGCATACTTGCATCACATAATATTGCTAAGTCAAAGACCGGATCCAAGGAGATGCAAGCCATACACTTTGATCAAGTTGTGCAAGTGTGTGGAAAATATATAATAGAAAATACTCTTTCATTTGATATGATCTCTCTCTCTAACTTATTATTTTGAGACATGGCTATCTTTCTCTTTTTTTCTTTTTTTCTTAACAAGCTTGAGCCTTTATGTGCTCACTCTTTTTTTCTAATCTAGGACCTTCATGTGTCCATATTTTTTTATTTTTTTCATACTTTTCCATAGCCCATGTCTCTTCTACTCAAAAAAATATTATTTAGAGAGAGATCATTACCTTCTTGAAATATAGAGAATTTATTTGGTGGAACCTAAAAGACAAAAAATTTTTATATCTACTCCTAGTGTAGGAGTAGAATATTTTTTGGGGTGGATCTAAATGGAAGACATGTTTTGCGCCTACTCCCAGTGTAGGAGTAGTGCATATATATATGTGGGTGCAAGTGAACTTTGATCATGGGTGCATGGTGTTGGGGGCAAGGCCCGACTTTCGGCCCCCATTTCGCCCGCTGTTGCGCAGTCGCGCCAGGTGCAGCGTACCAAGCGAATCGGCGGTTATCTCCCTGAGCCGGCCCAGCATGAATGGGCGGAAGCGGCGAGCAAAATGAGTATCCGAAATCCGAGCCAGTGCCACGACTCGGTGGATGCGAAGCGAGGAAGCGAATCCGGCGTCCGAATTTGGAGGTTCGAGCGAAGAGGGTGCGATATGTCCCGCGAAATAGGCATCATGACGACTCCACTGACGATGGCTTCGGTCTATTCTTTTGGCTATACGGGGGTTTTCGGCCGGATGCGGGCGGCGAATGGGCGCCTGACCCGGGGAGGTAAAACGATAACCATGATTGTTCTATGGCGACAAGTTGACAGGGGCGCGCAGGATTCGGCTCGCGCATTCGGGCTACGAATGCACGGCCCGGCGGCAGGAGCGATTGAGGGTCCAGTTGTCAGGATCTGGTCCCACCTCGCCTCGGCAAGTTGGCTACGGCGCCGGTCGTCGGGACGGACGGAAACGACCCTAGGGTTCTAGAGGTGGCTGCGACCCCTGCCTCGAGATGGAGGGTAGAACCGTCCGACCCCAGACAGTTGGTAGCTATAAATAGCCAAGGATTGGTCCCTTGGAGGAGCAGGGAGGAGCCCCAAGTGGTTTTCAGTGCGCTTCAGCCTGCCACTTCGGTGCTCCAACTGATTGTAACACATTCCCCATATCGGCAATATGAGTTCGTTTCCCTGAAACAACATTGGCGCCCACCGTGGTTGTTGCTTGAGCTTTCCATGGCTCCAAGGAAAGAGAGGAGGCAGGCGGTGGATGCCGCCCAAGCTCCGCCAGCTGACGGCGCGCCTGCGGATGTGGTCGAACCACCAGCGGCACTCCCCGGGGGCACGATGGTCCCACATCCCGCGGTCGCTGCCCCGGCACACGGAGCGGAAGTGCACGATGAGCCCAACGACATTCGAGGCGAAAACACAGTGGAAGAAGAAGAAGAAGCCGACGATGAAACGGTGGCTCAAGCAGTGCACCTGAAGAGGTTGAGCGAATTCGAACAGGACATTCAGAGGTTGAAAGAAGAGAAAGAGCAACTCACCGAGCAGTTAGCCGAGAAAGAGCGAGGGATGCGCATACAAGACATGGTCAAGCAGGCGGAAGTGAGGCGGAATGCTCTCTTCCACGAGGTGGAAGCCCTACGAAGAGGCATAGACCCCGACGCTCCGGAGGGACCACTCCCTACATGGCCCGCACGAATGGCGAACGTTGTACCAGTGGACGACACCTTCCCACTTTCGCCAGAGTTACAGCAATATCCGTGGCCACCAAATTACAAGCCAAAGATCCCGCACTACGACGGTCAGTCGAACCCAAAGAAATTTATCGCACAGCATACGAGACCGTGATCTTCTCGTCAGGAGGAGATACCTAGGCCCTGGCGGAATCATTCATCCTCGCGGCCGATGGCATGGCTCACGACTGGTTCATCACTCTAAAGCCGCTGTCCATCACGACCAGTTAAAAGCAGAGCTATTGGCGACACTTCAAGGTTATCACCCGAGACAAAAACAACAAGGGATTTGATGAACTGCATGCAGCGCGACGATGAGCCCCTCACCGATTACATCAAGAGATTCATACAAGTGAAAGTGCAAGCGCTGAATGTGCCAGAAGCCGCCTGTCGAGGGTCAAAACCACGGCCCTCTAAGGACCGAGTTAAAACAACTTTCAAAAACAAAATCATCATGCCAGGATCGAGATGCTCATGGCCTGGCCCATGGCGTGAGGGCGGAAGCATTCCTGGCCCAACAGCAACCAACTAAAGTCACCCAAGGCCCGTGGGGCAAAGCCACCGCTAGGGGATCGACCCCCCGGACAAACTCCGATTCGCCCGACCCCTACCTATCGAGGGGGGTCAGAGTCCGACCCTGTCCCGGAAAACAGAGCCAGGACATGCCGTGCGGATTCCCCGAGCCACACGACGGCACTGCACGGTACCGTAGCAAGCACTGGGATGCGCTGTAACCTCCTAAGAAAGTGGGAAACGGGACCTCCAAGTAACCCAAGGGTTTTTTGTCGCCCCCATGCCACCAATCTGACAGACATGGCACTGGATCCCTGTACTATGCTGGTACGAACTGAAGCCCCATGTAGGCATTCCCGTTAGGGGCGCCGGGTCCTGTACCACCCCCCGACAGCCCAGCTCGACGGAACCGGAAGCACGGAGAAGGAAGTGCTGCTCGTACCGACACCGTGGTGACGTACCTGACAACGACCGAGCCAAACCGTTTTCTATAGGGAAGACCGGGCGCGTCAGGAATCAATCCTGTTCACCTGGCAACACCACGGCTGGCTTTCCTACAAGCCGGAGATTGACCCGAGGTACCCTCAGTCAACCAAGAACCGCAACCCCGTTCAGGTATAGCCCTGCATACCTGAAAGGGCTACAAGGCCAAGAGGAAGGACGATGACGTCGACTACAGTGCCCGCGGCTCCTCCCGGATCGCCTAAATCCGTGCAGGCCACTCTTCTTCGTTCACCATAGGAGCATGCCCTATCTTGTGAGCCTCCCTTCGAACTATAAAAGGGAGGACTTGGGCACCTGAGCACGTGTGCGACTACCGCTGTGGCAGAACCTTCTAAATTATATGGCCCACAAGCACCTCACATTGTCCTTAAGACCTCTGTCGGCTATGCTTGTGTACCACATAACTTAAAAGGTTCTGTCGGGTGAAACCCCGATGACACCACGATCCTCCAGGATCGAATTCTTACAGAGATATTGTAGTATTACAACTGTTTTCATACAAAAATACCGGAGTAGCGGAAGATTCACAAAGAAGATTGCAACATTTGATCAGAGTTTAATTAAATAAAACTTAACTGGGTTTACGAATGCAAAAAGGAGATATAGAACACCTACAGGGGAGCACCTCATGTGGGAGATATTCGATCATACCAAGCCCACTGGAATGACCGAACTTAGCAACAAAAGTCAGTACCTGCAATAGGGGTCAAACAAACCCTGAGTACAAAAGTACTCCACAGGACTTACCCGACCAAAAATTGGGGAGAAGACTCAGGAATGCTGGCTAATAGGAATCAAGGTGAGGCTGTAGCAAGATCAAAAGACACCTTTTGCAAAAAGAGACTAAGCTAGTCCTTACTTTACTATAACACTCACTTGTCAATCATGTAACGATTTCAAAACTCCTCAATCTCAACAACTTCCATTATTACTACGATGCTGGTGCAAGGATCAAGTCTCCCATATCGTGGAGCAACGACGATTCGAATCGCTTTATATACCCAGCTGGGGCTTCCTAGCCACACGATGTATGCTGTACTGAACATCTCACATACATCAACTCACGCTTGCATTTCTCTAGACCAAAATAGGTCCTAGCCACGAGAGTACAGTACACCACCTCCCTACACCATGGTCCCCTTCCACGGTGTGCCCCGTAGGATGGGTACATGCTACGCTCGTCCCGGTTGTCTGTTCTCATCATGGATAGTACAAGGGAGCTTACCGCCATTAGCATGCGACTAGTACTATCCAATAACCTCATGATCCAAGGGCCAAGGCAACGAACGGTGCTTAACCGACTCACAAGTGGACGACACTACACCAGGGCACTAGCCCTTCCTGGTGCAAGTCACTCCACCCGGTCTCAATTTACTCATCATCATGTTCTTGTTGTATATCCTTCACCCCATCGGAACAAAATAAACAACAAGCAACATCAGGTTTTCATAATTTCCCTTCAGAGGGTATTGTTATCACACTTTTGAAAACAGTTTATCAAAACCCTACACTAGTAGCAAGGCTAAGCGTATACTAAGCATTTTGAAATCAAAACAGGTATCTAGGGTAATATGTCAAGGTACGGTAAATGCATCAAAGTAGGATATCACACAACTCCTAACACCTAATGCATCATATCAGGAACATAAAATATAAAGCTTTTCGAAATACAAGGAAATGTTTAAATGCATCCGGGGCTTGCCTTAGGGTTCGACGAAGTGAGGTTCAGCTACGGAGTCAGTAAGAGCAGACCCAACCTCTTCCCACTGATCACTTCCTTCAGAAACAGGAGTTGGATCAACTCTCCTCCTTAGATCCGACAGCTACATGACAAAGATGCATGATTACAATGCAGTAAATAGAGACATGCGATAATGATGCAACGATTGTTAACCTATCTTGAGTACAACTTCTCTTCATGGTATAGTTGCACTAAGAAGGTATAACTAGCATTGACGACGACGGACTAACGATACACAATTAACATGAAATGCCGAAGGTCATTACGGTTAATGACCTAGGGTCATCACTCAATCCCAAAATCAAACAACCCTAATAGTGATTAAGGGTGATTACTAATTTATTAACCATTTTTACAGTTGTTGAAAGCCACTAATTAACTTACTAATTGGAGATTAATTAAACCCTAATTAATCAAAGAATTAATTAACTAAACACTAATTAATTAAGGTATTAATTAAGCATAATACAAAAATTACTCAAATCATGATCAAACTTTATAATTAAGATCATCATCACCTAATTAGCACACAAAACAAATTTCATAATTTTTGGACTTATATTTTAATTACTAAAAATCATGGAAGTTGCATTTATTAATTAAAAGAGCAATTTACATTATAAATAAAAGTTACTGAAAACACAAGATTAGCATTTTTCCTGAGCATAGCATATCACAAGGAGCACACACATATTTTTGTCATATTTTTATTTGCCCTGAATATTTAATTATCAAAATAACAAAAGTCAGCATTAAATTTTATAAAAGAAAAGGAAAAACAAAAAGAAGAAAACCTTTCTCTTCTTCATGGGCCACTGTGTGGCCCAACGGCCCACCCAGCCCAGTCCGCTGCCTCTCCCTCTCTCTTCCTCTCTCTGCTGCTGACACCTGGGCCCTGCCCCCTCTTCTTCCTCCTCCAAATAGAGCCGAACAGGGGAGGTGGCCGGGAGGTGGTCGGGCTTGGCCGGCGGTGGCAGACGGTCGGCCGGTGGAGGAATCGTGGGCTGGCATGGGCTCGCCGGCGCTTTCTGCTGGTGCCGTCGGCTTGACCGGAAGGTGACCGGAGCAGGCGGACCAGCGACCATGGCGGTGCGCACCGGCGGCACGGCGTGTTCCGGCGCAACCATGGCAGTGGGGAAGGAACGGGTGAGTCGATGAGCACCAGGGAGGCTAGGCGGAATTACTGGTGGTGTTGATTGGTTCGGTGGTGTGCCGGAGGGAGCTGGCAAGGGCGAGGCGAAGCTCGGCGGTGGAGCAGCAGAGCGCGCACGGCGGCGAGATGCGGTTCCGGCGGCGTTAGCACGGAATCAAGTTCGATAGCAAGGCTATGGGATTCACGAGCTTAAGGCGATGCTGGGGCTCTGCTTGGATTGGCTGGAGATGCTTCGGGGCGACTTGGATCGTGCGAGCGGCCACGGCGGCGCTACTGCCTGGCCGCAGAGAAGAAAGCGGCCGGTGTGGCCGATCCCAGAGATGAGATGAAGCGCGGTTGTGTGCAACCGATACGCGAGGAACTAGCGAAGCAGTGTACACGAGCTTGAGCATGATTATAAAACGACGAGCGCGAATTTTGCTGTGAGACAGAGGATGGCCGGCGGCGAGCACAGTGGAGAAAAGGATGACGACGTCGGCCAGTGCTAGCTTATAAAGGGCATGGGTTGCTCGATGAGGTGGCTAGGGGCTTCGCGACCCTGCCCAGGTGGTTGGCGTCACGGTTCCTCCGGTGAAGAGGTGAGAAATGCCACGGCGGCGTTGGGTGACCGGCCGGCATGGGCGGCAAGCAAGGTGGCACCCCCATCGTTGGTTCTTGTAGCAACCTGGTTGATCTTTTCCCTTTTCAAATTACTTTTAAAATCATGTAACAACTTGAAAATTTTCCAAAATAGGAGTTGTGTAAAATAATGAGCTCTACAACTTTTATTAAGCAAGTTTTATCAAATTTCAAATATTTTTGAAACTGCAAATTTGAATTTGAAAAGGGGCAAAAACCCTACTTTTGGGGATTTAAAATTACTTTCAAAATTTGAATAAAAGATGAAAATCTACAACTTTTATTTAGAATGTTTTTCATGAAACCAAATAAATTTTGAATTGGAGTTTAAAATGCAAAAGGGGACATTTTCCAATTTGCTAAACTTTTGAAATTAATTTAAATTTTATTCAAAAAAACTTGAAAAACTTTATATACCAAACTTATAGAGCTCAAAGAGATGTACAAACTTTATTTTTGAAGTTTTCCCAAATTTTGAATATTTTGGGATAAAATTGAGAAAGGGACAAAAGTTCTTTTGAATTTCAAGATTTTGAAAAGGAATTTTAAATTGAATTTTTGGCAATTAATTAATGATGTTGTGGTGAGTTTCAAACCTAACCAATGGCACACTTTCAAGGTACAAAGTTCATACTTTGAAATGGTGCCAAAGTTTGGTAACTTTTATTTAGAAAATTAATTATGGTTAGCTCATCAAAATTGAAAATGAAATTCAATTTCCAATCCTTAGCCAC
The DNA here is from genome assembly GCA_015844335.1 of Chrysopogon serrulatus. Taxonomy (NCBI): domain Eukaryota; kingdom Viridiplantae; phylum Streptophyta; class Magnoliopsida; order Poales; family Poaceae; genus Chrysopogon; species Chrysopogon serrulatus. The sequence continues at coordinate 447,039 of JADLZL010002848.1, forward strand.
TTGAGCTGGGGTTTAGGGTTTGAATTCCAAATTCAATCTTGATTCTTTCTTGCACCTCATTTGACTTGTAAAACATGTTTAAGATGTTAAACATAGTTAGTCAAACACTTGCAAACATCAGGGTTGATTTTAATTGGTTGCTTTTATAAACAAAAGTAAAATTGTAATTGAAGTTTAATGACATACACATACACATACGGTATAAAAGAGCGCAACCAACCCTAGAATTAAATAAACTCATTTTAGTTATTTGCATTAGGGTTCTCCAATAATGAATGCTCATGCAATGATGATGATGACATGGTGGGGTTTAGGTTAACGTAACACCAGGGGTGTTACAACCACCCCATTCACACTTCATATACGATACAACCCACTTTGAGCCTAGATTCACTCCGAGACTTGGGAGCCTCTCCCTCTCTCAACCTCTCTTGTATTGCCCCATACAAGCTCCTGAGTAACACGACCCCGCTCTCACTGGACGTAGGGTAATTTGCCCGAACCAGTATACATCGACGTGTCCACTTAGGAAACCATCTCGAGGATAAGTGCGCTCTCTTTCGATTTACTAGTTGGTGTCCATTCTCGACACCGACAGTTGGCGTGCCAGGTAGGGGGGCAAGCGCACTTCTACAACTTCAACAAACCCCAAGATGGCCATGCATCGCTTCAGCCTCACTCCAGGTACCCGAATCCGTTTCGGGGAACTGGACTTCATCGTTAGGGAGGACGGTGTGACTTGGCTGGCTCCTGAGCCGCCAGTTACTCTCCCTAACACCAACGACGTTGACCCGGCTCTGGCGCAGGAGCCGCGGGCAGATGGCATGAGCCGTAGGCCCACCCCCGACGCAATCAACGACCTCGCGGTGGCCATGGGCAGCGTGAGTCTCGGCCAACGACGCCGCCGGGTGACCATGGGCCCGATCAACCGCAGGCGCCAGCTCCGGTGATGGCACCGGATGTGTACCGAGAGTTGCTGATGTCGCAGCGGCTTCACCAGGCTTCGAACATACGGGAGCTCACGGAGCTAGATCGACAGCTCTTGTCCTATCTGGGGCCATACCCCGCCCTCGAGGAGGTTTTCCTGCTCTCGTATTGGTACGAGACCATCATGGTGTACCTCTGTTGACGGTCATTTACGTCAACTTTTACTAGGACTTTATACCCGAATGAAAACATGAAAACACACTAGTCTAGGGTTTTAACTGATAATTTCCATGAGTTTTGCATATTCTATATTTTCTAAGGTGATTTTCATAAAAGCTGAAAAAGAGGGATTCTAGTATAAAATAACCACAAAACTTATCCGCCACGAAGGACATCACGGGAAGACTCAGGAAGACTCCACAAGACACCGGAAGGAGCAGGGGGGCTAGCGGCGGCCAGGTGGGGCCAACCAGCCCTACCAGGGCGCCGAGAGGCCCCCTGCTAGGGTTTGCTCCCTCCTTCTAGAAGGTTTCTCCACCGCCTCCCACGATGCATCTCAGCCCTTCGTTACATCGGTTTGATCCTGTGGCGCACGCGCATCCCACCAGACTATAAATACGTGGGTAGACCCCCTGGAGAGAGCCAATTCATTATTCATCAAGGTCTCAAGCCATCAAGCATCAAGAAGCCTTCTAGTTGATAGGATTAGCTAGCTAGATTAGAAGTAGAGGAGATCTAGTTCTTCATCAGGATCTGGAGCCCCTGGCGTTGGTCTGGAGTGCGAGAGTTCGGTAATAGATCTAGTTCTTAATTATTTTATTGTATTCATTATTCAGATTAGGGAGACTTTACTCTTAATAGATTCAGATGTTCTTAATTGCAATAGTCATTATCTACTTTGATTATATGTCTAGTTTAGTTACTTCGATCTTATTGAATTCATGTAATTGCTCGTATAGCATTTATCCAATTGTATAATGGGTAGATGATAGACGATATGTAGACGTGGTGTCTAGATGTCTTGTTTATCTGTGAGTGCACCCTGATGTGTTGGGACGTGTGGTAGTCTGCGTAGATGACAGCTACGTTAGTTCCTCTGTAGTCCACCCCTGTATGTAGGACTAGCATGGGCACGAAGGAGGTGACCTAGGTCTTAATATCCTCATTAGTTGATGCCTCTTTACATGCAATGATGATTTAGGGTTGACTTAGCGATGATTACTAGATGTAGTTGCACTAATTAAAGTTATTCATTGATGTAGTTATAGACTTACCTCCCTAGTTTAGCCCATGGCTAACTATGATTATGACTAGTAAGATGCTCTGATGATTATCCTTAATTATGATACTTGATGATTATGCTATCACCCGTATTTATCTATATTTATCTTGTGACCTCTGCCTGTTATGAGTAGAGTATATAATATTGGTAATATCACTTATTCATTCTATATAGTTTCTTATCAATATAATAGATTATAGTTTATTACATAGCTTTTCCAGTGGTATAATTATAAATCGACAACCTGGATACTTCCCTAGGTAAAATGCAACAACGGTATAATTATCTGTCCGCTTGCAGAACCCATTAGTTTACATTTATATTATATTCATATCTTTATTACTCTACCTAGTCACATTAGTACATATAAATCTATGATAATTTCCTATCAATACAATTGGGGATGACAACCTACTTCATGTTTAGGAATGTTAGTAATAAAGAAGTGGCTAGTTGCTAATGACAAGTTAATTATATACCGACCATTTCTGGTGTTATTGCTACGGGTAGGATTTATCTCTGCTTTTTAGTAGTGACGTTAGAAATGCCAATAAGCATTTTTAGCGCCGTTGCCGGGGAAGGCACAATAAACTTAGGATATATTGATAACATATATACACATGGATAAAGTCATATTACCAATCAATCTCTAACTCTATCAGGTACACCCTTCGTTGTTATCATTTTCTTATCTTATGCAGGGTGATGAATGAATGGTTTTTCTCTTCCAAATAACTTTACTGACGATCCAGAGAAACTCCTTAGAAAGAGAAGGTTTGTAGAAGCAAGGGACAAATTCGAGTCACCTTCAAGAACACCCTCTGCTGCTCAAGCTAGCTCTTTGGAGGAGCTAGCTCCAACACTGGAAGAGGAATTTGAACAACAAATAGAAGAACAAGCAGAGTATTTAGGTGAAAACCTAGCTTCTGTGTTTGAAAACATGGCTAAGAAGTCACTGCGAGAGTTCTCTGCCCCAACAACAGCAAACATCCAAACTGGACCAGCAGTCAACACTGGGGAGAATGGATTCGAGCTCAAGCCTGCTCTCATCACCATGGTTCAAGCCAACCAATTCTGTGGAAAAGGACATGAAGATGCAAGTGCACACTTACAACACTTTCTAGAGATCTACAGCACCTTCACGATCAGAGGAGTATCAAAAGATGCTATCTTACTCCGTCTTTTCCCATTCTCATTATTGGGGAAAGCCAAGCAGTGGTTCTACATCAACAAAGATAAACACACTACATGGGACCTATGCTCGACCGCTTTCCTGGCAAAATTATTTCCTACAGCCAAGATTAATGCCCTGCGTGGGAAGATTTCAAGTTTCCAACAACAACATGATGAATCATTCACTGAAGCATGGGAAAGATTCCAGAATTACATTGAAGACTGTCCTCATCATGGGATAGAGGAGTGGTTGTTAATACAGACTTTCTATCATGGGCTCATCTCTAGCACCTATGAGTCTATTGATCTTTGCATTTGGGGAGCTTTCTGTCACTTAAGCTCTCGGGACGCTAAAAGCACTTCTCGAGAAGATGGCCTCAAATTCAACATGCAATGAAAACGCATTACCCGGCCTCGCAAGAAGGGAGGAGGAATCCATCATCCCAAGGAAGCCGACATGGTCACTTTGCCAAGCTAGACCTCATCATGAAGAAGCTCGATATAGAGAAGAAGGAAGTTATGCACATCAATGATTCCCATGACATGTGAAGAATGTGGAGACTATGGGCACTCAGCTGTCAGTTGCCCTACACTGCAAGAGGATGTGAACTTCATCAACAACAACACCTACTATTGGTCCTCAACAAAATCAAGGGTGCAATCAATAACCTCGACAAGGTAATTACCAAGGTAACAACCAAGGTAACAACTTTAATAATTATAACCTTCCGCCTTTGAGAGAATTAGTTACTAGTCAATCCAAACTACTAGATCAAATGATTAGGAAACTAACATCGAATGATAAAAATTCGGAAAACATTCATGCTAGAATGGATACTTTTGCTTCTGCCATAAAGAATCAGCATAGCTTCAATAAAATGCTAGAATCACAATTAGCTCAGTTAGCAACTGCTGTTCCTCCATTGGAAAAAAGGCAAGATTTCAGGCCAACCAGAAGATTTAGAAACTACTAACCTTGTTGATATTCACAATGCAACCCAATATCATATTGAGCCTGCAGATGTACAGTGAATTGACCACTCTCTACCAGAGAAGATGAGATACCCTTGGAGACCTGTCATTCCTATCTCAATAGGATGCCACAGCTTTCCAGAGGCTATCTGTGACTTCGGTGCAAGTGTCAACATCATGTCCAAGGTAGTCTATGAGAAAATATTAAATGATCCTCTATTGTACACAAATATACATTTGCAGCTTGTAGATCAGTCCATTTGCTACCCTGAGGGAGTATTAGAAGAAGTTGTCATTAGAGTGGGGCAATCATATGTCCCAGCTGACTTTGTGGTCATGGAGACAGGAGTAGATGAGAAGGCACCCATCATTCTAGGCAGACCATTCCTGTGCACAACAAAAACCATCATCTATGCAGAGTACACCAAGATCGTCCTATCCATCAAGGACAGGAAAGAAAGATTCACATTCAAGAACCGCGTCCTAAAAGCTCCTGCAGCCCCGAAGCAATTCCAGCAACAAGAAGAGCAAGAATAGCAACCAATGCCGAAGAAGAAGAACAATAGAAACAATAGAAGATGGAGGAAGACCAAGCATGCACCTGAGGATACAACCCAACTAATCACTACTCTCAACACCGAGAACGATCACATGCTACCCAAGCCATTTCCAATCAAAAGAGGTGATCCAGGTGTCCCAATCATTGAATGCACAATTAAAGACACCATCTTTCCTCACACCATCTACGACACTGGATCAGGCTGCAACGTAATGTCAAAATAGGTATATGATGAATTGTTTGATTTACCTTTATACCCAACATGTATTTAGTTGCAGATGGCGGACCAATCCCTAAGATTTTCTGAAGGAGCAGTCAAGGATGTCAAGGTAAGAATCTAAGGACAATATATACCTGTAGATTTTCTAGTCCTTGACATGTAGGGAAACAATGATTCCCCGATCCTCTTGGAAAGACCGTTCCTCTACACAGCCAACGCCAACATCTACATTGGGTCCGGACACATCAACTTCAACCTACCTACCGAAAAGGTACGCTGTCAATTTAAAACACTTACTAACCATGAGCAGATCAGGAAGCAACACAACAGGAAAAGACGCCAAGCCCACCGTCAGGCTGCCCAGCCTCACTGTGGATGGGAAGACTTTCCTGGCAAGATTGTGAAATATGAAGATCGCTTCCCGGAGAAAGAAGAGAACAAGCGAGTACCCCATTGGAGTAAGCTGGGCAGAAGAAGCTGAAAGGATGGATCAGATCGTCAAGGAAGAAAAGGAAGAGATCCTAGCACGATTAGAAGCATGGGAGAAAGCAAACAAAGATGAAGAGCAGGAGCTAGAAGAGAAAGAAGCAAAAGAGACAGAAGCAAGATGGAAGGAGGCACGCGACGCATCACCACAAGATAGGGAGTTGACTGAGGTTACCTCAGACGATGAACCCACTGAATAAGTGCTCACCTCTGTCTCAGTCCTGTCGGTAGACTTTAAATTCCGTACCCTAGCCATAAGGTTGGAATGGTAGTTATCTCATCAAATGCATTCGTAATTTATTTAGTAGCACAATTTTATTCACATGCTAAGATATAAAAACAAAAATATTTACTGCATTATTCATGGCATCACAAAGCCCCATGTGGACACCCTATGGTATTTTTCGAAGGAATATCCACTGTGGTGGCGCATAAAATAAAATGACAAAAATATAGCATTCGTATTTAAATTTCTGCATCATAAAAAGAAAATTCAAAAAGAAGAGAAAAGTGAAATCCTACTTAAATTAGACAACATTAAAGATAACTCATAAAGGTGATCAATTACTTTTTGGCTGACCGCTAACCTATTATTAAATTCGAGCCTTGAGTTTTGGTTTCCCTTTTTGTAGAATATTTATGTAGAACAACATCATAGCTAGGAGAGAGTTTATCAGTGGCAACCACCGGGTTCGCTACTGGCTAGCTCGCTCTGAAGGACGTCCACATCAGATATTGCAACCACCCAGCTTGGGGGAGGAGCATCCCCTAGTTATCAGGTGACTACACCTAAACGATTTTTGAGTCTACTTTATAAATAGTCATAAAATGCCAAAAAATATGTGGGCACATGAAGGTCCACGAATTCATAGAGTCTTTTGTTAAGTGTTTAATATAAAACCATAAAAAGATATATAATTAATTAAACCAAATAAATATTTAGTTCTATATTTAGTAGAGTATAATTTAAAATTAGTCCAGGCTAGAGCTGATAAAATTGATGGACATTAAAATTGTTTTGGAGATGATGAATAGTTGCTCTATTATAATGCTTGCCAAGTACCTAGTTGTCAAACTTAAAATCTTTCTGGTTCTAAGCATTGTTGTTTTAATTGGAGAATTTATTCTGAACCTTAATTGTGGAGGCATAAGCTTGCGCTAAGTCTAGGTAGTTGATTGATATGATTCATGAAGGTTGAGCTGCTATTTATCTTATTCCTAGCATTGCTAAGTTCTAGAGGTTTTATTTTAAAAATCTAAAATTTACATGACGAGCTCTTATATGACAAATGAGAATTCCTACCAAAGCCAGAATTAATATCTTAGAGGATAGAAAAACCTTTTCACATTTAAGCTGCTTGCTTTACATTGAGTTCAGTCAACCTGTGTTGTATATCTTATGAGAGTCTTGTCATGCTTTTAAAACCAAGAAACACTTACACACTCCAGTCCACATATGCATTATTCCTACTTTAGGAGTAATCGCAATCATTCACCATATTTCCATACATGTTCATCATAAAATGTTTACCTCCTACACTGGGAGAGGACACAAAAATATACAATCACCCTATAGGATAACCCTTGTCTTTATTACTCTAAGTCCTAATTATATCTCTTGATTCATTTATTGTATTCAAAGGATGCATGTGGCTATGCAAAAGAAAGAAAAGAAAAGAGAAAAAGAGAAAAGAAAGAAAAAAAAGGGAGTAAAAGATGGACAAGTGTCCCAGCAATCAAAACAATGGGTACTGGATGCCCGCCTCCCTGAATAAAAAGAAATAATAAAGATAGCCCATGTCTTTCCTGAGAAAAGTTTTAAAGAGAGTCATTCCCAAAGAGCAACAGTAGAAATAGAAATTAGCCATAAATAACACATATGCACCTATCCACTATATTCCATACACATGCACGTCTTGGTTTGATTGTATGCCTCGATTCTCTATGGATCCACTAGTTGACTTTACAATACATGTTTTTGCCAGTATGCCTATCCTTGTTATTGCCACCCCTATGAGCTCCACCATATATATCTTTAGCTATAGGAGGCATAACATCATTAATGCCCCAGAGGAGAGAACCACAAATACCACATACATTGAGAGACTCGAGGGTGTCATACAAATTAAGCTCTGAGTTTTATTCTGAAAACTTATGAAAAACTCCAAAATATTGGTATTGCAAAAAATTTGAGACATAGTGCTCAGCTTGATTGTTCCATCTTTCGATTGCTCATGACATATGCAAAAGCTATGAAGCCCCATAATTACAGGTGAAATGAGTAAGTTTGAATATTAGAGCATACATTGTTTGATCCGGAGAAAATTTTCGTTTGAAAGCATGTGTACTGGGAAGTATAACAACATTGTAGCAACTCCTGATCCAAATATAATAACACTTAGGCTTAGTTTGTTTGCCAAGGGACTGGCAAAAGGTAAGATTGGGGGAATTATTGACGGTCGTTAATGTCAACTTTTACTAGGACTTTATACCCGAAGGAAAACATGAAAACACACTAGTCTAGGGTTTTAACTGACAATTTCCATGAGTTTTGCATATTTTGTATTTTCTCGGTGATTTTTAGAAAAGCTGAAAAAGAGGGATTCTAGTGCAAAATAACCACGAAACTTATCCGCCACGAAGGACATCACGGGAAGACTCAGGAAGACTCTAAAAGACACCGGAAGGAGTTGGGGGGGGCCGGCCGCTTGGGGGGGGCCGACCGGTCCCACCAGGGCGCCGGGCGGAGCCCCCCCTACTAGGGTTTGCTCCCTCCTTCCAGAAGGTTCCTCCACCGCCTCCCACGATGCATCTCAGCCCTTCGCTACGTCGGTTTGATCCTGCGGCACACGCGTATCCCACCGGACTATAAATACGTGGGTAGACCCCCCTGGAGAGAGCCAACTCATTATTCATCAAGGCCTCAAGCCATCAAGCATCAAGAAGCCTTCAAGTTCATCAAGAGCCTTCTAGTTCATAGGATTAGCTAGCTAGATTAGAAGTAGAGGAGATCTAGTTCTTCATCGGGATCTGGAGCTCGGCGTCGATGTCGGTCCGAGCGCGAGAGTTCGATAATAGATCTAGTTCTTAATTACTTTATTGTATTCATTATTCAGATTAGAGAGACTTTACTCTTAATAGATTTATATGTTCTTAATTGCAATAGTCATTGTCTACTTTGATTATATGTCTAGTTTAGTTACTTCGATCTTATTAAATTCATGTAATTGCTCGTATAGCGTTTATCCAATTGTACAATAGGTAGATGATAGACGATATGTATACGTGGTGTCTAGATGTCTTGTTTATCTGCGAGTGCACCCTGACATGTCGGGACGTGTGGTAGTCTGCGTAGGTGATAGCTACGTTAGTTCCTCTGTAGTCCACCCCCCGTATGTAGGACTAGCATGGGCACGGTCGCAAAGGAGGTGACCTAGGTCTTAATACCCTCATTAGTTGATGCCTCTTTACATGCAATGATGATTTAGGGTTGACTTAGCGATGATTACTAGATGTAGTTGCACTAATTAAAGTTATTCATTGATGTACTTATAGACTTACCTCCCAAGTTTAGCCCATGGCTAACTATGATTATGACTAGTAAGATGCTCTGATGATTATCCTTAATTATGATACTTGATGATTATGCTATCACCCGTATTTATCTATATTTATCTTGTGACCTCTGCTTGTTATGAGTAGAGTATATGACATTGATAATATCACTTATTCATTCTATATAGTTTCTTATCAATATAATAGATTATAGTTTATTACATAGCTTTCCTAGTGATATAATTATATATCGACAACCTGGATACTTCCCTAGGTAAAATGCTACAACGGTATAATTATCTGTCCGCTTGCAGAACCCATTAGTTTACATTTATATTATATTCATATCTTTATTACTCTGCCTAGTCACATTAGTACATATAAATCTATGATAATTTCCTAGCAATATAATTGGGGATGACAACCTTCTCCATGTTTAGGAATGTTAGTAATAAAGAAGTGGCTAGTTGCCAATGACAAGTTAATTATATACCGACCATTTCTGGTGTCATTGCTAGGGGTAGGATTTATCTCTGCTTTTTAGTAGTGACGTTAGAAATGCCAACAACAGAGTACCCAGAACTATGTACACGGGGACTGACCCAGCACCATCGGGTCTAGCTTATTTTTATTACACTAACTTTGATGACCTAGGTGCATCATATGAGCCACATCAGCCATGGTCCACCCACTCAGAATGGGGGGACCAAGCCGCATATCAGCAAGGAGAGTCATCTATATCCACAGGCCCACACAGAAGCCAGATAATTATGGGCAGGATTTTCAGAGAGGTCGTGCATCATTTTCTATGCGTGGAAATACGAAGTACACCACTGGTGGACCGTATCTGTTCCATGCATCGCCAGCCAATGATTATATGCTACCACCTGAACAACATTTTCAGACTCCCATTAATGATTTTTCTGCTGTGTCTATGTATTTCACTAACCTTCAGCAGGGACAGCAGACGATGAATGACACCTTGCACCGACACGAGCAATGGCAACACCAGGTTGACAACAGGCTTCACCAAGAGAAAAGTGGCAAAGACCGGGCGGACCAAGAGTTCGGAAAGTTACACCATGGACAGCAGCATATGCAGACCGGGTTGGAGTACCTCATAGACCAGATGGGTACCCACCACCACCTCCACCACATTATTGAGTACGGCAATATGCAGCTTGGGGAGAGCCTCCGCAAGGTGCGCACCAGTCACCTCTGTATATACTCTATCGTTTATTTTCAGTATTTATTTTAGTATTTACTTTCAATATTTTTATTAAAGTAGAGTAAGTAGAATTTGCCTTTAATTCTAAATTACTATGTACTTATTCAGAAAAAAAAAAAAAAAATTGGGTGAAGCAATTAATTATCTAAAATTACTTAGCACTAGAATTTAAAATTCTCCTACAAATTATATGAAGTTTATCTACCCTGATAATTTATTCTAAAACCTGATACCTGTGGATAGCATAAACTATGGGTAGCATAAACTTGTGATTTAGTCTAAGTAATTGGCAGATATGATATAAAAAGGTTTGAGCTAGTATATGTTGATTCTGAGTGATGGCTAAGCTCCAGATAATTTTCAAGAATTAAAATAAGCAATCTAATAATTTATCTTGATAATATGATTTGAGTAGGCTATTCTGTTATGCATTCATGATTGAATCCACATACATAAAAAGAGTTTTGCTCAATATAACAAATTCTCTCTTAGAAGTCCAAAAGAGAGTGTAGGCTATAAAATTAAAAGATGTCATACCAAAGAAGTATGAGCCCAAAAAGATGCCATATCAAAAAGGGTATGTGCCAAATTAAAAGAAAGTAAAACAAGGGGTGCAAAGACACCCGTCTGAGAGGAAAAAAATGGGTACAAAAGTATCCGCTGGAGAGATAGCCCGCACCTCTCAGAAGGCAGAAAAGAGAGAATGTTGCATAAGAGTTTAAAAATAAAATTCTAATCACCAGCACATTTAGTCATGATGTATAGCTTAGTAGTCCGCTGCAATCTTGTTAGTAGACTCTCATGGTTTTCAAAGTAATAATCGATATATACTCAAAATGAAGTGAAAACCTCTGGAGTAGTGCATGAACAAAGAATAAAATATATATAGTGCTTGCTTGATTATTCTATCTTTCAATCACCTAAGATTTAATTAAAGTTTGAAAAGCCCCACGTTGGAAGGAATAAGGATAAGTTTGAAAGATAGATTAATGAATTATAATCCGGAGAAGAATTTTAAAATTCGTTGCTCAAGTATTCGTTGGGGATTAAAACATAAGAAACCCTGGAAGAATTATTTCAAGTCAACTTTGCTAAGGGACTAGCAAAGACTTAGCTTTGGGGGTATTATTGACGGTCATTAAGTGCCAATTCTATACCGTCAACTTTTACTTAAAAAGAATCAACAATAGAAACATAGGGGTTATAACTGACAAATTCCACGAGTTTTGGTGAATTGTCTATTTTTCAGGGAATTATCCAGAAAAGCCAAAAAAGGGATTAGAGTGCAAATCTGCCACGAAACTTATCCGCGGTGCAAGTATATCACCAACGGGGTCAGGAAGACTCCAGAAGACACTTGAAGCAGCGGGACCCGCAGTCGCCACCAAGTGGGGCCGGCCGGCCCCCCATGGCCCCGCCCGGCCCCCTGTGGCTAGGGTTTGGCCGCCCCTTCTAGAAGCTTCTTCCACCGCCTCGACGATGCATCCCGGCCCTTGGTTACGTCGGTTTGATCCTACGGCGTGCGTGCACTCTACCGGGCTATAAATAAAGGGGCGGACCCCCCTCCAGAAGGGCACCAATTCATTCCTCCTGCTTCATTTATCAAGAGTAGTCAGAAGTTAGGGTTTCTAGAGATTAGAAGTAAAGCTCTAGTTCTTCAAGTTAGTATAGGCGTCTAGCAAGATTCAAGTAGAGTCGGGCGCTCCGCTCGGGATTCCAGATCTGTTTTTCTAGAGATTGGTAATATTATTTTATATCTCATTATGACTTTGCTCTACTTTATTATATTGCTACTTATTCAGTTCTTAGTTTATTCTAGTTGCATATTCGATATAGTTGTGATTTATGATGATTATTGTTGGGATTGAATAATCTTACGATAAAATATGGTATTTCCATAATATCAAAGAATTCATCCTCAATTTCAAACATCCATTCAGAAGTTGGAGTTATCTCCTTCTCATTAGCTAATTCAGGTTTCAATTCAACTACAGACTGAGATGAATCAGGTAAAAGTTTATTTTCGGCTAACAGAGATTCTTCTTCTAATAGCTCTTCTTTTTCTTCGGGAAGGTCATTTAAGATATTAGTAAGAATAGTTTTAGTATGCTCAACAGTAATATGCATAAATGCTTCACCCGCGGCCAAATTAAGGTATTCCTTATTTTTATCATCAAGGCCTAAAAAGAAATATTGTAAAAGTATGGGTTCTGGTAAAGCAAGATTAGGTCTAGAATTTATAAAGCCATCAAAACTATCCCAAGCCTTGCCTAGCGATTCATTATCTAATTGTTTGAATCCTATGATTTTGAAACGAAATTTAGCGACTTTTTCTACAGGGAAAAATTTAAGATAAAAATTTGTTCGTAATATTTTCCAGTCTCTTTGACTACTCCTAACATGGCGATTATACCATTTCTTAGCTTGTCCCGTTAATGAAAACGGAAAGAGTTTCCATCTTAAAGTCTCATCAGTCATGCCCTTAATACTTAGACATCAACATGACCTGCTCAAAATCAGTCAAATGGAAATAGGGGGTTTTCGCTAGAGTTACCAGAAAAAGTATGTTCCTGAACTAATTTAATTAATCCCAGGCGTAGCTTATAGCTAGATGATGTGATAGGTTTAGAAGATTCTTTTGGCTGGAGATACGATCCCGATGGTGCTCCGTATTGATATAAAAGTTGAGATTCATGTTCCATATAATATATTTTTATTTTTATTTACTTTCAAGATAAAAGGGTAATTAAGATAAACTAAAGTCAAAATCAGCAAAACGTTCCTCGGCAACGGCACCATAAATCCTTGTTGGTATAAATTAATTGCACCCTATATTATAATTATAATCAGATTATCCGCAAGTACACAGATATATACTGATCAGCACTTTACCAAGATCAACCCGGTTTTAATATCGAACCCAAAGGAACAGTAGGTGATTTATGACTAAGTTTATAACTCTTAATCTAAAGTGGTACAAATAATCTAGAAAACTATCAAGAATGAGAAAATAGCTATTGCACTCTAGTTCCGACAACCAGTAAGCTTTGTATAATATCGTCTAATCGGGCAAGTCACTCGAATAGGAGAAGAAACAGAGCAATCTCCTACCACGCACCTATCAGTCTATCAGTCCTATCAACGGGACATGGACTACAGAGGATTCAACAAAGCTATAAAGTCACCTTCGTGAGCTACCACTATCCGGCTAATCAGGGGACATCTACGAGTAACCATAGCCTAGACACCATGTCTATGCTACAAATCACTCCTCCGACCTAGGAGCTACCCAAATCGATGTACTCAATATAATATGAGTTACAAACTTAAGAATGAACAAAACAAGTTGCTTACTTGAATCAGAATGGCGAATACAAAAGTACCTCAGAACACAGTTTTGGGCGAGGGAGCCGAATCCAGACGAATATAGCTGCGAAAAAGCTCCGACAGGCCGGGACTCCTCCGAATCTCTACTCCTCTACTCTATCTCTCTAATCTCTATCTTCATTGCTAGCCTAGATCTAGTGGATCTCTATCTAATGCTCTGGCTCTTCAACTCTTGATCTGGCCTCCTTTCAGGGGGGTCTGGCCCTTTATTTATAGCCTGGTGGGATGAATACGCGCCGTTGGATCAAACCGACTTTACAAGGGGTTGAGATGACTCCTCGGAGGTGGTGGAGGAAGCTTCTAGAAGGGGGGACAAAACCCTAGCGGCAGAGGGCCGCCCGGCGCCATGGTGGGGCCGCCCGGCCCCACTTGGCGGGGTCCCGGTCCTCAGTTGCTTTAGGTGTCTTCTAGATCGTTCCCACGTCCCTTTGGCGATATTTTCCGTCGTGGATAAGTTTTGTGGTTAATATGCACTTTAATCCCTCTTTTAAGCTTTTCTGGATAATTCTCTAAAAAATACATAATTCACCAAAACTCGTGGAAATTATTAGTAACAACCCTATTCTACAAGATATTCGAGTATGATAAAGGGATATTTGCTAATCAAGATTATACATTAATGTGTCAACAACACCATGCCTATATACTGCTCACTACTCACCATATGATCAAATAGATAAGCGCTATACAAACCAGTGCATGAATATAATAGGAAACCAACTAAACTAGATGTATTAAAGTAGACAATGAACATAATAATTAAACTAAGATGAAGAACAATGTTGCTAGTAAATATCATACAAATACAAATAATATAATAAAAAAGAAGAGAGCATAAGAAGTATATTAAACTCTTCTTTTCTCGACAACTTCTAGAATCCAAGATCGATCGACGAATCTTGACTTCCTCTAAACTAGATCTACCTAGGCTAAACTATGAACTAGAAGGCTATGAGGAATTAGAACTTTAGGCTCTAGATGACTTGATCTTCAACTGGCTCAACCTTGAATGACTTGAATGAGGTATTAAATGAATTTGGGTTTCCTAGGGGTCTGGCCCTGTATATATAGCCCGATAGGATGCACGGCGGCTGTTGGATCAAACCGACCATGTAGGGCTGAGATTGATCCTCAAAGGCGATGGAGGAAGGCTCTAGAAGATGACAGGTGGGGCCCATTGTAGGGGGCTGGGTGGCACTATGGGTGGGGCCGGGCGGCCCACAGGTCAGCCCCCTCCTCTCTTCTTCACTCTGGTGTCTTTTGGATCCTTCTAGAGTTCGGTGGAGTATTCTTGAGCTGCAAATAATTCCGTGATGTATTTTCATAATTAAATCCTTTTTCCACTATTTTCTGGATTAGGCCCTAAAAACTGATAAATCACTAAAATTTATGAAAATTGTCAGATAAAACCCTAACCTTCTAGATTTTAATATGTTTCTCGTGTCTATTGATCTACTAAAAGTTAACGCTATCCACTGTCAACAATAGACAAGTAAAGAATTTGGATCTATCCTAAGATATAAAGATCCACCACCTAGTATAGCTCTATTTCTAATCATTTAAATGTATGAAACGATTAAGAACAGAGTTCTACATGCCATGATCATGATATGAAAACTATGAGTTAGTCTACATATCAAGAATATCTCATAAAAACTAGAAGCTTCACATATCATGATCAAACCACATAAACTATGTTCTAATTCATATGATAAGATCAAAACATAAGAACCATGCTTTAATTCTAGAATATTGCTATATTGATAAAAAAAAAAGGAAGAAGATGATAGAAAGAAATGTATTCCTACCAGTAACAAACCAAAATATTCTCCACCTCTTAGAAATGGAAGAGCTTTACTCCTCTACTACAAATGACTAAAGAAAATGGAGAGGTACACTTGAAAGTGAGAGTGGAATGTGTAATGGTGTGTCTTGTGTAAGGGGTCTCTCCCTTCTTTTATACAAGTTTATGGTCGGGGGCTGAGGGGAATTAAATGCTGTCTAGAACTACCTTTACAATTAACCACATGAACCGCCTGCCGAAGTTGAGCCCATCTGGCAGTTCCAGGTGTGCGGCCACACCCTTGTGTTCCCACTTTGATGAATTATGTTCGAAATATGCATTTTATTTGTGGCTTAAATATTTTTATTCGACTATAGAGGATAAAAATATTATAGAGGAGCAA
Source organism: Chrysopogon serrulatus (assembly GCA_015844335.1). Taxonomy (NCBI): domain Eukaryota; kingdom Viridiplantae; phylum Streptophyta; class Magnoliopsida; order Poales; family Poaceae; genus Chrysopogon; species Chrysopogon serrulatus. The sequence goes on from JADLZL010002848.1 coordinate 463,014, forward strand.
TATAAATTTAGGAGCAAATAAAATAGATATATTTTTAGTAGTATGAGTAGCCTGAGAATAGAGGACTTCGTGAATGAAGCGAAGCCACCACTAGCAGTAATAGAGGACTTCAAAGAACATTTGATGCCCTAGCAGCTCCGAGCGCGTCAGAAGCGAAGCCACCACTAGCGGTAAACGGGGAATCGAGCCCAGTGCCCCCCAATCCTACTCTAGTCCACGCCCCAGAACCGAATCTCACCGCGCCGCTGACATAAAATCGCCCTCGCGCGGCACGGCGGCCGCGTCTGAAGGCAGAGAGCCCACGGCGCCTCGCGCCGGGGCGTCAGACATGGCCTACCGCCGGAAGTCTCAGCCCCAGCCGCCGCCGTCGTTCGAGCACCACTATCCGCCGTCCGTGGGTCCCGCCTCACCCGACTCCCTCGCCGCGCAGGCTATGCGCGCCTCCGCCGCGCACCGCGATGCCTCCTCCCTCGCCTCCGCCTACTCCTCAGCATCGATGGCGGCCTCTCGCCGGAGCCACCACGAGCCCTCCGTGTCCACACCGTCCCCGGTATGCCTAGCTGTGCATCTGTCTCGCTTGTTCCTTTTGTGGTTTCGCCTCTAGATGTGTCGGGGTGACGGGGTCGGATCTGGCCCGGTCAGCGGCCACCAGCAGCGAAGGGGATCCTCGTAGTTCTTGATTGGTGGTTCGATCAGGCGAGGGATCATTGCGTGTATAAGCCTAGCTCGATTTCCCCAGTTCGTGTTCGCTGGTAAACTTTTGTCTAGTGTTCAACAACTGATGGTATTGGTCCTGGTGTAGGATTGTTCAGGTTTCGAATACACGTCCATGAAGAGCCTGAACGAGGCCAAGTATGGATTCTGGGGCACACTTGCGCGGAAGGCAAAGTCGTTTCTTGACGAAGACTGCTCCCCAGGGCAGTACAAATCGCCAAGAGATGATGCACAAGTTGGTGTCCAGGTAACATCTGCAATCCTCCTGCCATTTTCTTCTTCCTTAATTGAATTCTTGGGGTGCTAATTTGGAGTTATTTAAACTCCTTGACACAACTTAATATTTGAACCGATAGACAGAAAAGTACATTCTGAGCTTTCAGTTTCTGCTTGAAGCTTGAGACAGGCATGATTCATCATCTTGGTTTTTCCCTATCGCTACGGTGAAGAACTGTTCTCGTACTCTCTCTGTCCCTGAATAAATCAATTCGTAGAGTTGCCTTAAGTTAATCTTTTTTAGTTTAACTGAATTTAGAAAAAAAAAAAATGTGTGACCCCAAATGAACACATTATGAAAATATATTTTATGATGTATCTAATGATATTTATTTGGTGTCATAAATCTTGATGCTCTTTTCTATAAATTTGGCAACTTAAAAATGTTTGACTTATGCCAATTCTAGAAATTTATTTATTCAGAGTTTGAGGGAGTAGATACAATTATGGTCCATTCTGTGACTCTGCCTCTGACTCACTGGAACTGCCATCAATATTATGCTTAGTTCAATTCAAATGTTTTCATGTGGAACACTGACATTTTTCATGTTGCTACAGCTTCCACATTCAAAACAATTGTCAGAAGGGACGAAGAAATCTGAGACACCTCCATCTCAGAAGACATCTGAGTCTATAACCTCCTCCCTTACCTATATTGGAGGCACAATAAAAAACGCACTTGAAGTAAAGTTCCTTTTCTTTTCCTGAAAATACTGGATCTTTTAATTTCAGTCCCATGTTTCACCCTCAGTGTTGTTATCTGCTGAGTGTTAGTAAATATTGTTCATCCAGTACAAAAGCTTGAACAAAAATATTTTGCTCCTGCTTTAAGCTAGAAATTTTTTTGAAGCATTCACCATGTTGATCTATATTCTACTATAGCAATTGGCGCTGAACATTTTTTAACGCATGCTATCTTCATTGAGAGTTGGAAACAAGTTATACATAACTTTGCAGTATTGTCCTATTTATGACCTCTTAATGATATATGATTGATATATCCTTCGGTTATGACAGATCTCTTTATTGACTCATGTCATATATGGTATTTTTGTCAGGAAGGTCGGACCATTGTAGAGAGTAAAACGGCTGACATTATTCAGGAGACGCGTAAACTGAACTTAAGAAGAAAAGGAGCTGTTCCGAATACACAAGGAGAAGCAGGCCGCAAAATTACTCAAAGACACCTTCCTCAAAATCCACTTGACCATGAAACTCAGTTGAAGGCATCTCGCGACGTAAGGTGGCAAGCATGTGTCACTAGATATGTTGCTTCAGTGCTCCATTTTGCATGTTTGAATCCACTAGATATGTTGCTGGGATAAGGAAAACCTCTGTTTTGTTTTTCTTTCCTCAACAATAGTGACACTTTGGCTCTCTTTTTGCCATCTTCTAAGGTATGACTGAACTATTATATCCATATATCTCATACAGGTTGCAAATGCCATGGCTGCAAAAGCAAAGTTGCTATTGCGGGAACTGAAAACTGTGAAGGCAGATTTAGCTTTTGCAAAAGAACGCTGTGCTCAGCTTGAAGAAGAGAACAAAATGTTGCGTGAAAGTTATGACAACGGTGACAATCCAGAAGATGATGATCTCGTAAGTATATTTTTTCTTCTAAAAAACATGATACTAGAAGTATCCTTCAGAGTATTGATGGTAAAATTATCTCCATAAATTTCTTTTGACTTGGTGTTTGGATTCAGGGGCTAAAGTTTAGTCCGTCTCACATCAAATGTTCAGATGCTAACTAGGAGGACTAAACATGAGCTAATTATAAAGTTTAGTCCGTCTCACATCAAATGTTCAGACTTATTTAATCCATCTCGCAAATTAGTTTCAACCTATGTAATTAGTTTTGTAATTAGTTTATGTTTAATACTCCTAATTGGTATCCAAAGATTCAATGTGACAGGGCACTTTATGTTGTCCAGGTTTTTTAGTATATATTCTTTAGATATTACATGAAAACTGAGTGCGAATTCCTGAATTCCTTGATTGCACAAGTTAGCATTAGTTACATGCTCAGCGTATTCTTTATCTTATAAGGTGCTGGTGGAATTTTCTGGCTAGTTCTCAAGAGTTCCTAGCCAGAGAGGGATGGTTTTTTCTATCACATAACATGGCTGGGAAATTAATGAAGTCTTAACTATTAGTTGAATGCTCATACTTCGCCACAGTTTAAAAATTGTTTTACGCTAAACTGTTGAAGGACGGTCATCGTATACAGTCAGCAACTTTGTGCCAGTGAGGCATCCCCTTAGCTCTGCTAGGGCGTCCGCAATGGTAATAGCTAGTACTAGCTATGTAGTCAGTTGACATCCAGATGAGAGACAAAAGAAAAGACTATTTTATACTACTGGGTCCACATGCTCCTCACATATTCTTGGGCCACGTGAAATAGACAAGCGCATGTAAATAGTGAGCACTCTCTCTCCTACTTTTTGCTTGTCATGTCAAATAGCTAGCCATTGGGGACGCCCTTACCGCTCCTTTCAGAGCTCCTGTTGGGCCCCATCTTTCCACCAACTATGTGCTATGGATATGCTGTGGCCTTCAGCTTGGATGCCTTCCTATTTGTGCATGTGACTTGCATTTTATTGAGCCAGTTCTTAAACAAATATTTTTCTTGAATTATATGAACAGATCAATGCTTTCAAGTAGTAATAGTATGTTTTTCTAGTAGGAATAGTACTTACAAATCTATATTTATATCTATATTTATATCTAATATATCTGCCCATTTTTTCATTCATCGTTTCTTACTCCGGCATGCACTACACTCCCCTTCTCTATCGCACCCACTCCATTGTAAGAACTTGTTTGAGTATTCTAACATGAATAACTCCCTGCTATACTCAGGACTTTGAGGCCTGAACAAGGATAAACTCCCTTTTGTCTCTTGGGTATTAACTACTAAAGCCTACACATCAACCTCTAATTAGTAGCTGTGGTATGCACCCACGACAGATACCATGTTACAAATGAGCAAATCAGTCTATTGCAATACCCAAAGGGGCAGATATGAAAATGTACAAAGTGCATGTAAGACCCTACACTGGTAAGGAAACACACAGTAATACTAGTTTGTTAGCTTAACAACTAGGCCTGGCTTGTTAAGCTTACTGGAAATTATGGTGTTGCTTCACATGATAGTGAGGTTCTCTGAAATTGTTTTAGAAATGTGATAGTTCTAATATTAGTTTTTTTTTTTTTTTTTTTTTGGGTGAAGTTTACTTACTGCTACTATGGCTAACTGAATTAACAATGCTGCGTGTACCTGGCACTGATTTGACCAGTTATCATATATTTCTTTTGCAGATCCGCCTCCAGTTGGAAACACTACTGGCTGAGAAGGCACGACTTGCTCACGAGAACTCAGTATATGCACGAGAAAACAGATTCCTGCGAGAAATAGTTGAGTATCACCAACTCACTATGCAGGATGTCATATATGTAGATGAAGGCATCGAAGAGGTCACCGAGGTGTACCCTACACAAGTACTACCTCGCACCGGGTCGAGCGTCAGTCGCACAGCCACTTCAGCTACACCAAAATCTTCTCCGACATCAACATCCGTCGTTGTACCAGAATCTTGCCTTGTTTCTGCTTCTCCAAACTTGCTCTCGCGGTCATCTCTGAGCAATAGAGCAAAACCGCCGCATCCAACCTTCACAGAAGAGTAAGGTCACATGTTATACTGCCACCGTTCAATGTAAAACCAAGGATCCACGCTTTTCATGACTGTTCTCGCGACTCGTGCTTCGGATGCTTGCACTGTGTAACTTGTACGAGTTACTGTTACTGTTTCGCCTCATCAGTTCTATACTGTTGTGCCAGTGCCAAATATTAATTTCCTTGCTGCCCTAGTTAGATAATGGATTTGCATAAAATATTTGGTAGCGGTAGCGGGTAGTGTAATTCAGTTCCTGTTTGGAACAAAGGAATGAAAAACAAAAAAAAAGAAAGAAACTATAGGAAATAGGTATGAGTGAAATGGCAAAACAGGAAACAATTGAAAGGTGTTTGGAATACATGAACAAAAATAGAGGAATCAAAGTAACACATAAGTGAAATATAGATGGATTATTTAGTAACACAGAAACCAAATGGGACTTTGATTAGCTTGGCATCATTTTCCTTTTTTTTTGTTGACTTTGATTAGCTTGGCGTCATTTCGCTTTTATCAGATTGATAAAAAAAACTATAAATACATCCATTTGTCCAACTCGTATAGAATCGCTATTGGCCTTCTATTGTCACTCCTTCCGCGTCATTCAACGGCAATCTAACATCTCGGCCTTCACACGCCGTGTCCACTCGCCTGCGCCAGCTCCAGCAGCAGTCCAGCAACTCTCCTGCACACCCCTGCTTTCTTTTACGAGGGCAACACCCTACTTTCACTATGCCCAAAAAGCTTATCAGTGACGTCTCAATTAGTAACTTAGAAGGAAACACGTCACTAATTACTGTATCAGTGACGCGGGTGAAACAGACGCGTCACTGATTGGCTGTTACCCATGCCCAGGCATAATGCGCTTCACTAATTACAACATATCAGTAACACCTCATAACAAACGCGTCACTGATAACTTCGTGACGCGTATTATCAAGGCAGTCACTGATATTTGACCGTATTAGTGACTCTTCTCAACAATATGTGTCACAGAAAAAAAGTGACGCGTGTTCTGGTGACGCATCGCTGATAAGGAATCATATGAGTGACTCTGCTAAAGAATACACGTCACTAATAAGAAAAGTGACGTGTTTGGTCTAGACGCGTCACTGATATCTATACTTTTCAGTGACTCTTCTTGTTAAGCTGCGTCACTGATTACCTAGTCGGGGAAATATTATTTGTTTATCCATAGGTCGCCGTTTGGTTTCTCCCCTGTCGCCGCATATGTTCGTGCCGCTGCAGCTCCAAATCATGGCGCTTGCTATAGCTCCGGCAGCTACAGCTCTGGCTGGTGGCAGCCCCTAGCCTGATCACTTACTGCCCGCTTGGCATCGCTCCGTACCCCGACCAGCATCACTCTGTACCTCGGTCGTCACCTCCAGCTCTGTCAGTTGCCGCCCACCTCGACACCTGCAGCTCCCCACCCCATCCTCAGCTTGATTGAAGCCCATCGCCTGCCAGATTCTTCGTCTGCTCTCTAACAACCACTAGGACCTAGCACTGCTGCTCCATCTTGCCTTCCCACCAGCCCCAGCTCTTGATTTCCTTCCTGCAATGCACCTTGCAAGCTGAGGTATGCACCTCTTGGTTGAAATTCCCTAGTACTAAATGTAGAGAATTTACTAACTGTTGGTCACTGATTTCAAATTGATTAAAATTGGATGAACTGTAACATCAAACTAAAATTTTGAACTATTGTTGGTAGGTTCAGATGTTCATATATACCACTTATTGGTTCTTAGCTCTGATATTTATTAGTTTTGAACTCTATTACTATTATTTTTTCTTTTCTATATAAGACTGATATGTTGCTCCAAAATGGTGATTTATATTCTTTTTATATGCACTTGTCAAATTGCTTAGTTCAACATTTTTGCATTTCAATTCTATTGGCTGTGCCACTGTGCATCTAAATTTTTAAGAGCAGACTGGACCAGCACATACATGTTGTGGATGGAAAGGGAGCTCTCCTTATTTTGTTCAAAGGTAAATGCAGTTGAATATCGTTTTTTGCTTTTTTGTTGAAATCTGTCATGAAGTTGGCCAATTTCTATTCACTAAGAGTGGATGACTTCCATGAGTGGATGACTTCCATGGGAAACAAAATAGAATAAAAACATATTGGTGATATGTTGTTCTTGCATATGTGGTTTGGACTGCTATATCAGTTATGTTAGATGCAAAAACTGCACCTGAGTTGTTACCAACCTGAATGAGGTGGCATCTTCCTTTTTTCTGCCTTAAGTCTTCAGTCTTTTAGTTTTATTGTTCAGTGACCCATGCTTGATATATAGAGTTGATTAAGGAAAACATTAATAACAGACTCTAGCATCGTTAGTAGCACCTCTATTGAAAGAGGTTGCTTTCCTAAGTTTGTTGGAAGAGGTTGCTTTCCTGAGTTTTTTGCATGCCTGTTAGGCAACCGACCACAAGTCATTATATTGCACCTATGGCTAATTATTGGTAGCTTTTATGGTGTAATTTTTACATTAATTGTACTGTACCATGTTTCTTTTTTACCAATGTTCTATCTTGACACAGGAATTTGAAGTGTTGACGACGCCCATGGATATGCACGTGATTAGAGAAAAGCTGGCCATGTTCTTAGTGGCACAGGTCATCAACAAGAAAGGAGAGTTCCATCATCCTAGTTAAGCACCAATGATGTGTGAGTGTAGGTGTGGGTCCAGTAATGTAGTGTGTGACTAAATAATTTAAGTACAATGTTGTGATGGATTTTAAACAAGTTGTGAACCTGTTGTGATAATGAATTTGATATACATGTGAACCTGCTATGATAATGTATTTGAGGAGCTTCAGTTATCAACATGTAATATATTGATGTGCTGTGAACATTGTGATATGTGGCTTTGATGGAAAATGAGTGGCATTAAAGAGTAGACGCGTCACTTGTTTACATGCTATCAGTGACACATTTTGTGGACATGAGTCGCTGATACTAGCTATCAGTGATGCACATTCTACATATGTATCCCTCATATCTCCATATTAGTGACGCGTGTTCTCAATTCATGTCGCTGATATTGCACTATCAGTGACGCGGGTTGTCATCACATGTCACTGGTAGCCTGCTATCAGTGACACATGTATTAAATATGCATCACTTGCATCTTCTTATCAGTGACGCGTGTTACTGAACACGGGTCGCTGATTTCTTCTTATCAGTGATGTGTGTTACTATTATCTATGACCCATGTTTTGAATACGCGTCACTGATATTTTTTTATCAGTGAAGCATTTTTACACGTCACTGATCTGCCCTTATCACAGATGCAAGAATAGTGACACATCTTTTCCGTGTCACTGATGACCATCTAGACACGTCACTGATAAGCTTTTCTAGCATAGTGTTTGGTTCCGCGGCCTAGCTTGCCGCATGCGATGCGCTAAGTTGGCCGCGAACACCGCATGAATTTTTCCTTGGTTTGAGCTCATTTTCTCATTCATCCAAAAGTACAACTTCTGTCGCCGTTCCGCTGGAAAGTTTTGTCCAAGTTCCTTCGTTCCAAACGCGCATATAGGAATCATTTCCTCCTTAACTCATTCCTCCACCTTTCCTCCATTTTTCTCCATTCCAAACGAGGCCTTAATGCTTTGCCCTTTCTTCAGACGTCGAAGAATTTTGTTAGACGCCAAAAGCGCCACTTGGCCTGGCTCCCTCTCTAGAGTCTATGAAGACGTCGGGAACATCCTCGGAGGACATCGATGTCCTTATCGTCCTTGTCTAGTGGTGACTCACGGCGCTTCATGTTGATCCGTGCCCTCTCCTGCCTAATCAGCTTCCTCTCGTCCGCATCTGCTTTCTCCTTGGTGGTGACCTCAGCACCCGAGGGGATGTGGAACATAGAACGGAACAACGACGTACTCTACAACAATAAACCACAATCAGAACTCACAACCACCCTGGTGACAAGCCTGCGCAGCAGGTCCTTGACCTCAGCAACTGAAAGATCACCCAGCCTCTCACGAGTTGGGTCGCCGAGCCCAGTGTAATTATATGGTGGGTGTGCTCGCTGCTTCAGCGGGTGGATGCACTACTCAAACATGGTCCACAGGACCTCCATCCGTTCTAGCTGGTGTCCACCTAGCCTCCACCTTGCTGATTCACTTTCCATCGGATCCCAAGACTAGGATGGGAGCCTCTCCAACAAAGCACTGGAAAAGACGGGAAGCGTGGTGACAGTCATCACGGAGGTAAAACCAGTTGTCATGCCAACCCGAGTTTGAGCTTCTCAATGGCAAGCTAGGATACTAGTAGGCAAGCCTGGTGCGCATCTGGATGTTCATCCCGCCCATGAGGGCTCGATATGTGCCTTTGCGTTGGATTGGTATATATGATTGATTCTTTACAAGAACAGCACATGCTTTCTCTTTATATAGTCCAGAGAGTAGGGTGTATTCATCTAGTCCTAGTCGATTACAACAGAAGAGTTGTAACATCATTACATAGATACACTTCATAAATAATCTAGCTAGGTCGATGCCGAGTTCTTATGGATTGCATTAAGTTGAGTTTCCCAAGTGAGTTTTCGGTCATTCTAGGCCCATAAAAAGAGTTGGTCCTATAAGGAATCCTATCTAGCTTGCGGACGCGGCCAACGCCCCCTCCGTCCAGCATGCCTTCGTCGCCCCTTCTAGCCATGACGCCGCTGGCATCGTCACCTGTACCCAGGGCGTCCCTTCCTTCTTAGGGCACAATTGCCGACGCCCCCTCTGTCCAACACGTCACGACCGCCTCGGGCACCCATCCATATGTTGAAACCACCCTCTTAATTGAAGACGAACATGGATCTTGTCCATACACCCTCAGCAGTAGCAGGTATATTTTGGCTACTTTGTAATTTTTCTTGATATTAGGTTTATGCTGGCTTTTGAGTTTTCGAGTAGGATCTGAAATTTCTTTCATTCAAGTATTTGTTTTGAGTTCTCTAACTAAACTGAAGGGCCCCAACTGCTTACGATATGAGGAATTCACAGTTTTGCCAATATTTTGCATGTAACCTAGTTCTTTGTCATAAATGATTTATATATAGGTTCACTGAATCCATCCTGTCTTAAATATTTGGACTAACAAGCATGTCACTGAGAGATGTGGAAAGACTATTTTGTTTCATGAGTATGCATATACTTATATTACTCAAGCACATATAGTACTAGTTGAACTGGGTTATACATTTAAGCTTAGTGCATTCCTCCAGACTTAAAAAATGGTGCATCATGAGGACTTAAATAATGGTGTTTCACAATTATTTCTGAACACATGTTTGCACCCAATTCATTGTTGCTAGTAAGATAATATCTTCCCTACAACAGTAATAGAGATGTTACACCCATCAAGTCACCTTCCATGAGATGATGTGTACACCCATAGTCCCCGAGCTTGGTGAAAGATAGTGAAGCATCTTGTAGCAGGATCAAAGAGTTGAAGATTGGAATATCCTAGTGAATACAGTCCTGTCCCTAGCTTAGCTATTATGTGTGTATCAAGGCCCCTGATGTGGTGCCTAAGGTCAGCATCTTGAACCGAATAGCATGGAGTGACATGATAGCACACTAGCGAAGCTAATGACTTTTGTATGAAGAAACTAAACACCGAACGAGAACGACGATGAATGGCGAGTAGTGATCAGCGACAAGCAGCAATCAATGGCTCACCAAGGAATTACTCGTGATGGTGGATTAGATGATGGTGGTGGGGTGTGCGAGATCAGGAACGAGACGGTGACACAAACACAAGCACAGAGATAAAAGATTTATACAGGTTTCGGTCATCAGTGTGACGTAATACTGTACATCCTGTGTTCTATATTCGCGTTAATTATGGGGGCACCACTGTCCCTCCTTATATAGTCTGAAAAGATTACAAGTAAAGTATCTGAGTTGGTACTAATTTAGATTACAATAGCTATTAATGTCTAAAGAGCTAGACCATTTAATGGTGCGGCCCATGTATGTTTATGCGTGTACCAGGGGTTATAACTCCACAGCGGCGCCCCTGCGCAAGTGGGCCCGACGGTGTTGTGAGCGCGGCCGCTGGTTATGGACACGGGCGAACATGGCTTATGCTGGCTGCAGCTCGGTCGTTGCTATCATCCCGTGTGGCCACATGTCGGCTACTGCCCGGCCGCTTCATAGATTAAGATGGTCTTTCTGTCTCTCTGCCTCTTCTTGCCTCTCCGGCGCCATGGTTAGACGTCGATTTAAGGCCTTAATGGGACAGCGTCTAAATAAATCAGCGGATCTGATGCCTCCATGGCCAAATTTTCTGTCAAATTTCAAATTTCCTAGCGGTTTTGTCTGATCTGTGCAGTCAAAGCGCCAACGGTTTTTAGGAAGGCGCCGGAGGGCGACCTAGGACGGCGGATGCCATGGTCGCTCCTCTTGACTGATCTGTGAGCCAGCGATGGCGCCATGGTCGAGGACTATGAGCCAGCGATGGCGCAAGTGTCCTTTTGCGCGCCTGCTCTCCGTGCTGAATCCGTGGTTGCTTCAAAATCCGGAGGGCTGGTGCAGATGATGGCTTTGTTCTTCTCCTACTTTGCTCCTCATGGCATGGATGAAGCTGACGGGGAGGTGGCACCAGGGGTGGGGACATAGGCCAATGGGAAGGGGAGTAAGAGGAAGAGGAAGGAGGATGCGCTGCCTAAGGAGTCGCCCAGAGAAGATGTTATTTGATAAGTTGATTAAATATTCTCTCTTGCATTCTTGGTTGGGCAGCTGGTTAGTTGAACTGTTGTCCTTTTTTTGCTGATGTGGGCTGCTGTGAATTCGTGTGTGTAGGAGAGCAGGGCGCAGCTTGAACCATGCTTAGTCAGAGGCTGCTGCTAGGTATATGTACATGTCAACCGCACATGGGAGTAGATTTGAGGATTGTCTTCAACTCTTCATTAAGGATGTTTGACTTGATTATATTATGTACTGTCCGTGGAGTTTAAAGTGGTGCTCTAAATGCAGGAAGACGGTGCAAAGGAGCTTCGAACAGGTAGCCGTGGCCTTGATTGATGTGATGGTGTTCAAGAGGATGAGGTGAGCATTGCTTACTCTTGCTTAATGTATAGTGTGGTGCCCATACAATACATTACTGATACAATGGTCTTGCTTGCAGGATGGTTTGAGTTGCAAGAAGGATCTCCGTAATTGTGGTACCAAAGCTTCAGATGAGGTATTGTCCGGTTCTCTCCTTATCCAGTTCTGCTGCCATCTATACAGCAAATAAATTGTCACAGCACATATGCATTAGTTTCCTTTGGTGTACTTTATTTCGCTACTCCAAGCAGAGATCTGAGATGTTATAAATTTTGTGATTGAGAAGTCTTCCAAATAGAGTAACGGTTCTTGTGTATGTGAATCATATGAAATAGTCTGTATTAAGTGCCCTATCCAGTGAGGTGTTCATCTCCATTCCATCTTCTACAATGATGTGTTCTTGTCCATTCCATCCTCTTCTAAATACTCTTGTGATTGGTGCTCACATACGCAGCCTTCTCAGGAAGACACCTATGCTGAGAGGATGCAAAGGTTTAAAGAGAGGATGGAGACTGCACAGGCACTGGTCCTGTGTGTATGATAAGGTGAAATCACTTGGATAATGCTTGGTAAACAGAGGTTCCTCTCTAGAGATTGGTATCCATAATCAACTCAGATGATGGTAGGCAATTTGCTACCAAGCACAGCTAGGTTCCTCTCACCACATTTCATACATGCCTCATAATTATGTGAATTTGATATACTATGACAGTTGTTGGAAGAAATGGGTTGAATTTATCAGAGCTTGAAGGAAATTTCATTTGTTCACTCAAACTTCTCGATGCCTGACGCTTATCGCAGCCTAGCATTGCCTCCTTAAGTTTTGTCAACAGATTTATTTCCCTCCATGGACAGCATATATATAGTTGGGTATCGTTTTAGATTTTTTTTCCATTCTTGAGCTATAGTTTTATATAGTTTAACGTTTGCTGCTGTGCAGTTAATTTTATTGCCTGGTAGCGTGTAAGAAAAATGCCTCCAGCAGCAAGGTAAAATAAAATGGCTAAAAACTCCCTGCATCTTTGTATCTGCTACGCCACTCTCATCTAGTTTTGTGTCCATTTGGTGCAAGGATTTTGCTCATACTGCAGGCCATTTGGCTAACACATCATTCAACTTTCATGCTTACTTTTTCTGTGCTTAGAGGCATACCTAATTAATTTGGAATGAACTATGATAGAAGTTATTATCCAGTACTATATATTTGCATGGATTTAAATTATGCAACCAGGTTCAGCCACTTCATCAGGATTTGGCTATTTTAATTCCAACCACTTTTCATGAACCTTTAGGAAAATTAACCACTTGGTTTCTGAATGATGGCTGAGATGCAGACCATGAAAACTGTATAGACCTTTCACATTGTGCAGGCTAGGAAAACACCAATGCATAGACTAGCTTATTTCTTTCAGTTCTTTATGGTTCTAGAGAAAAAAACACATTAATACTGATGGTTGATGGTTAGTGTGGAAAAAAAAACTAGAACAATGCTCATGCAGTGTCAAGACCTGAAATTGTTTATTAATTGGCTTCTATGTTTTTGCTATGAGATTTGATCTATCGCATTAAGTGGTCCATGTTTTCCAAGGGTTTTCCCATACTAACTGATGGGATATAGTATATGTTTTTTTCCCCAAAGATACATAGGTGGCAATGGCACCTTAAAATAGAATCACACCAATCTTGTGTTTCAGTAGTACCATTTAAAGATTTATGGTTTTCACAAATTGTTTGTATGGATTAGTCTTCAGTCCATCTATTTGTATTATTTGCTCACGCTATAGTTTCCTTGTGGTAATAGGCTGAGGTCCATTATGCCATACGTCCTGAATATAAATAAGATTTTTCTAATGCCATCAGCGCTGCTGAAGTCACCAACAAATTTGGGCTGCAATCTTGGCACAGACATGTGTTTGCTGAAGTATTGAATCTATTGTACATAGTACTGCTGGTTAAACCAGAACAAGCATCAAATGTTTTGCTCGGTTTCCGATGAGTTATATCCAAATTGTTCATGTCTATGCCCATTGCAGGTCACATGTTTGTTGTAGAATTTTTTTTAAAAAGATGAGCTGATGCATCAAAAAAGTGAACTTGATAGGCTGCATGCTTGGCACCTAAATTTTACCTTACATTCCTGTTGTATGTAGTCCAGCTTCCTGTTGTATTTAGTGCACATGAAAATTGTATTGATCAACCTTTGTTATCATTATTCTCATACTGTGCATTTGGAGTATGCACTCTGTATTTTACTGTTGTCAAAATGTTGAAATTGTAAGGCACCCATGTGGTATCTATATCTGCAATGGATGGATCTTAGTGCTCTGCTCACCAAGCTACACATCTGATACCTTTGTATCGTTGTTTGCTAATCTAATCTAATATTGACGAATCATGCCATCCACATATATTCATCCTCTTCGGTCTAGAAAGTGCACTTGTAACGTCCCGCCTCCTCCAGATCGGGCCCGCTTATATCTGACAGCTTTAATATGACCAATACTACCCTCACAGACCAACACCAGTCTTTTCTGCGCACTTTGTCCTCACTCATGCGCGGGGAATGAATTCCCGGTCGGTCACCCATCACGAAATTGCTCCCGGGCCAAGCACGCTTAACCCCGGAGTTCTTTCGAGATGAGCTTCAGGAAAAGAAGTTACAACTTATTGGTATGAGTATCATATTAATCCTATTAAGCCCTGGTCCGGGGTGTTACATCCTCACCCCCTTAAGCGATCGACGTCCTCGTCGATCACCCCCAGGCCAGGAACCTCCTCTCTTGGCCACGTCCGTCTGTCTAGTGCCAGCGCATGTGCCATGCTGTGTGACCACGATGGATCCACACCAGCCATGCGCACCATGCCTGCGCAACTGCGACACACGCGCCCGTGAAACCGCGAGAGTCGGCTCTGATACCATTTGTGACATCCCGCCTCCTCGAGACCGGGCCCGCTTATATCTGACAGCTTTAATATGACCAATACTACCCTCACAGACCAACACCAGTCTTTTCTGCGCACTTTGTCCTCACTCATGCGCACCCGGGAACGAATTCCCGGTCGGTCACCCATTCTGAAATTGCTCCAGGCCAAGCAAGCTTAACCCTGGAGTTCTTTCGAGATGAGCTTCCGGAAAAGAAGTTGCAACTTATTGGTATGAGTATCATATTAATCCTATTAAGCCCTGGTCCGGGGTGTTACAGCACTGATCTCAGTTCTTGTTTGACAAAAGAGGCTTGTTCATTTCATTTTTTGTCTCATGTTATTGAAGATGCCTCATCGTCGTGGCTGCAGCCTGCAACTTCATATACAACATATGTGTAACACTGTCTCATGTAAACACCATTGGAATACACTCAGTCTCATGTTATATATATGTAGTGTTTCGGCCTCTCGCAGCTATTTCAGGAATCCAGCTTTCTATTCGGTGTGCTTGTTGCTATAATGTTGGGCTATTTGTAAACTGAGTGATGGGAACATAACTCATGTGATATGTTGAGTTTGTATAAATCTATCATATTCATTCTTTATCTTATTCCATTTCCTAGATAGAATCACGGCAATGACACGCACGCATGGGCACATGCAAATCACTAGTGCTATAATGAGATCTCCCAACAATCTAGGAAAAATAATCCACAGCGAGACCTGATGAGGGCAAAGTGGAGAGTAAACCACTGGAGGGTTTCCTCAAGCGCAATTGTGATGGCTCTTTCTTCTAGGATTCATTATCTGGTAGTTGGGGTTTCCTTATCCAGGATCATGATGGTGATGTGATCATGTGGGGATGAGGGACGATCAACTATGCTCTAAGTGCAGTCCATGCTAAGCTGATAGCCTACCTGCAAGGTATTCAAGTGGCGAGTGATTTAGGGATTGGGAATCTTATTCTAGAGACAGATACACAAATGTTCAACAAGTGTTTGTGTCACGAAGCATCGATACTAGATTAGAAGGGTGTCTAATTGAGAAAATCAAGGCAAGGCCAGAATTTTAGTTCTTTTGAATGTAAATTTGTGGGTAGAACTAGGAATGGGTCTGCCCATGTTTTGGCAGGTTTGGATCAAAGGGGAGACGCTACTTTCTAGCTCTCTTCCAGATGATGTCTTTTGTCAGCTGAGTAATGAATCAGCCATTTTTTTTTTAAAAAAAGCCTGAGGCAATAAGTTATTAGCAACATCAACAATAAAATGCTAGCAATATGCAATGATGTATCCAAATTGATTCAATTTCAAACATAATTGCACAAATAGAGAGCTATTAAATGCAACAAGTAACACATAGGAATAGCAAATAATCACAATTGGCCAGGCATATATTATGTCCACAACCAAAGAAAATCAAATGGGCAATCTGACAGGAAGAAGCAACTACTTTGTCTGATGGTTCACACTGTTCTAGGACTTGGAAGACTCAATTTCTGAACCTTAAGAATCCATATAATATCTATGGTGTCATCTTAATGATTGCTAAATGTTGACATATCAAAAAGCCAAAGGAAGATTTCCTTATATCGGTAATGTGCTGAGTTAGACCTTTGGAGCACCCTTTTAGTGCTGTTTCTTCTCAGACAGCATAGGGATCTTAGAGATAAACTTCGCATCAATCACTTTGTACTGCTTTTTTATCTCAATAAGGGCCTTCTCACCCACAACATCAACTTGATCTTCGTATTTCTCATACAACATGGGAAGAGTGTATGCCATCAGGAAAACTGCAAAATAGTGTTCACTTTCAACATTTCCCAAATGACAACAAGCTATAAAAGTACGAAAAAGATTACATACACAGTACTAAGCTTGGATTCATAGATTTTATCCTAAAGAGGAGGCATGAAAATAAGATATTCTAGCTAGTTTGACTGTTTCATAGTGATTTCAAATTCAAAATCATGGTATGATCAAGATTGTCACTTGATCTGAGAGTCCTTTTTATTTAGAAAAAAGAAATAGTTATGGCATCTACACCCACAACTACCTAGCTGTTAGGGTTCTCAGCTCAATTGTTCATCAACCAAATAAGGTAGAGAGCACACATAAATGAGATAAATAAACTTGGTAGAAGACCCTATGAACACTTAGAGCTTAGCATGATGTTGTTTTACTCCTAAAAGTACCTATGCAGATTTCACACTTCATTTTTGTATATAGATTGAAATCTTTATTTTGATTAAAACTACAAGAATCCATTCGGAACTTGTTTTTGTTTGTAGTGCATTATCTATACAATCAAATTAATTTATATAAAGTACTATGCATGCAGTATAGCTTTGAAGAAGGCACTAATGTATTGTAAAGAAAAGGAATTTACTTGTGTAAGACAGAGTCAAGAAGCTGAAGCAACTTCCAATTATGGAAATGAACCACAGCACTGCAACTGTCTGCCAAAAAAGGAAAAAATAATAAAAAGCTCAGCATCAACTTACTTAAATCATAACAAAATAGGTTGTAGAAATTAGTTAAATTACCATCAGATATGTTTTCAAATCTTTTCCAGAAGCAACATTGCGCAATGTATAGAAAGCCTCATTGATTTCTTTCCGTGCAATATGAGCTACCTTCAGGCACTGGACTTCAGATAGAATGACCTCTGGGAACTTCGGAGGAGACCTGGAAAAATAAAATCTGGAGATGTCATATCATCGGCAAAAATGCAAGTATATCATATCATATATAGCTAAAAACTACACAAATCTTTTGCGCAATATGTACTATATAGGTGAAAAATTATTAGGCAATTCCTTCCATTTGGCAAACAAAGAATCTTGCTCACATTAAATAGACTATGACTTGAATAACTAAGATCTGAAATGAAAATATGCTTGGTTAACGCATCCAGCAATATGATGGGTTATAGTGTTCTTCAACAAATAAAAGGCAAAAAGCAGTGGATTTCTATGGTTTCAAATTCAAATTAAGGACCAAATTAAAAGGCTAACAATACAAGGAGTAACATAAGCGGTGACCTGTTGACAAAGGACGCAGCATTGGACCAGACGAACCAGACGGTGAGAAAGACAATTAGTGCGTGGCAGAGGAAGGTGAGGAGGTGGTAGCCGATGCCCTCGAAAAGCAGCCAGATGACAGTCACCCCTGCTAAGATGCTGCCGGATGCCTGTTTGTTCCTCCATAGCACAAGATCAGCGGCTAAAACAAAATGAATATTAGATGCCGTTTTTGTCTATGGCTGTTGCACACCTTATAGATTGATCAACAAAATTTTTAAAAAGCACAAATTACACATACAATATATGGTTTATTTTATCGTTCCATGTTTCAAAAGACATAGTGTTCCTTTTTCTCCAAAACAAAAGTAGACAAGAACAAATTAAAATTTGAAAAATTGCTCCCTTCCTAACTTATGTGTACCTTTGCCCCCCCCAAGAACGTGATGCAATGGATGCTTCCTCCCAAAAAGCTTCTTCTTCTTCTTCGACTTCTTGGGCTTTTTGTCATCATCTGAATCTGAAGAGGAAGATGACGATGAGTGCTTGTACTCGTGGATCTTCTCGTTGATCTTCTCTATGAGCGAGCCGTGCTCTTCACTTTCAGACATCATTCCCTACCCTGACTTATCTCAGGAAACATGAAAACTCAGTCAAAAATCTTGACACACCACACCTACTAAATATAACAATCGCGACCTTGCACTACTGTAAATCGAGACATAAAGACATCATGCAAGATCTTTAGATTCAAACACCGGCAAAAGTCACAACATCTTAGGAAAGGAGATAAATATAGATATAATGGAAAGATGAACGAATAACCTATTCGTATGAGGATCAACATCACTTACAACGACAATTGGATTTATTTAACAACTCTCTTGTTGCCTCTTCCCCCCTTCTTGCAGTTTATTTTCGATTTCAGTTATGTGTCTCTATGCCTTTACCTTCGTCTCTATTGTTGGGATGGAAACCGAAATTCAAGGAGGCTGCACCGTGAATATAATGGTGTGGAGCAAAAGGCGGGGACAATATCACAAATAGCAACCGATCCCCTCATTACTTTGCTAATGTCTAAGCATGCAAAAGCCAACCTCTTGCCCTCCTATGTTTCCAGGGTAACAATTTGTTGTGTTATTAGCCATCTTCTAATACAAGTCATAATTTCAACCAATGACAACTCCTGCGCCATCCTACCCGGTTGCCACTAAACTTCTTCCCTTGCACCCATGTCAAAGCTCAAATGCTCTATAAATAATTAAATACAATCCATGTCTACATGCGGCCACACAACTTATTCATGCAATGTGATTGGTAGCACTCATATCGGTGTGTGCCCAACTCAACATGCGAATGGATGGAAACATACATTAGCACTACGATTTCAGCAACACAACCATTTTCGCTATGGAGGCGGCTCAATTAGGAGCTGCCTTTGCCTCTATAGAGCTTTGTGAATCAAGCCGCTTTTTCATTTGTAGAGCGCCATTGATCGCCACCCTAGGGTTGGGCAATGACCCCATGGCATCAACCATGCAAAAGATACACGCTAGCGATGTCATAAGTTGTGGCAAACACTACAATTTAATTTATCATAACCACCCGTTTGCTCTAAACCAACAGTGATACTCATCACCACCAACTCTTGTTACGAACCTTGTTTAAAAAGGGGGCAATTATTCCTGCCGTCTAATAACATGAACGGGAGTGATAACTTATCATTACCGTTGGTTTGTGTTACCTAGCAGCAGTGATGATGAACCTATTTTCATCTCTTGTTCATGTTAGTAATCGAAAGTGAAAAGTATAAATTCATGTTTGAAGTTGACATATTTTAAAATTTTAATTTTAGGAATTGTACAAACGACCTCACATGGAAATATGACAAGATCCAAACTTGTAGATTTTGATGAGGTCTATGTTGGTGATAATTATCGACAATCTTATAACACCAACTATGCTCTAAAAAGGGGATACTTAGCATAGATTACACATATATATCTTTACTGTTGACCTATTTCCACTTGTATTGGAGTGCCATTGTTTTGTAGAAAAGATGCAAGAATATAGTGGAAAAGGTCATCAGAATACGCTTTCCGACAAGACGTATTTCACAAAATAAAGAAAAGCCCAACTTCACATACCAAGATGGTGCAACAATCCATAGCGAAGGACTTTAGGCCTAACAAGCAGGTAATGGGCCGAAGCTGGGGCCAAGAGGGCCCACCCCTAGTGCGGCCGCACTAGGGTGTGGGCGCACCCCAGAAGCGTTGGCCCATCCCATCTTTCATAGGCGGTGCTAAGGTCGGTTTGGTCCGGCACTCAATGCCCCTGCACCTTGTAAGGACCGTGACGCCTAAGAGGGGGTGAATTAGGCAACATAAAAATCTACATCTAACTATGGCCTCTAAAACAACCTAGTGAAAACCTATGGAAGAAATAATCTACCTAGATGTGCAACTAAGGTTCTGCTAGCTGTGTTGCTATCTCTACAACAAAAGAGTTATGCAACCTAGGTTCTAATCCTATCAGCTAGCCTATCAATTAAGCTAGGAAAGGTAAAGCACATAATCGAGGTACACAATGTAAATGTGAAAGTTAAAGATGAGGTAGAGATGCAAACTTCCGTCGATGACTCCGGTATTTTTACCAAGGTATTGAGAAGCGCTCAAGATTCCCTTTAGTCCTTGTTGGAGCCCCTCGTAAGGTATCCTTCGCTAGGGCCAAGCTCCCGGTCGGGTAACTCCGTGGATAGTGTAATAACCCAAATTTTTTAAAAAGTCAAAAATATGAACTTTTAAATTTTTTCCTGCAATCATGTAAGCATGTAGTTGCTGATCAAACGTCGGAGAGTTTGTCAGCAAATGACCACTCTCAAATAAGACCCTGAAAAGGAAATGAATTCCTTTCTTTTATCCAATCCCTTTCAAACCCCCTTTTGTTTTTCCTCTCTAGTGCGCCCATAAGAAACTTTATCTGGATATTCTTGTCTGACTTGTAGCAAAGTAAAACTAAAATGTCCTTTTGTTTATCGATCAAATCCCCACCTTGGAGTACTTCCTAAACTCCAAAACTAGATGGACCTAATTTATATCCTAGAATAGAAGTACCCAAAATGGAAAAACAGAATAGAAAAACATTTCCTTTTTCTCTTGGATCCCAACCAGGCCACTGTAACAACCCGAATTTTTCCGTAAACCAAAAATGCAAACTTCCAAAATTTTTCCCACGAATGTGTGAGCATGTAGTTGCTAGATCAACCTAGGGCAAACGAAGAGAAGACCCTACGCCGATCATTGCATACATATAGCATTGAGTGTAGGTGTTTGCCTGAGCTTTCACTTTGATTTGCGTTTTGTGTCGAAGTGCACAAGTCCATAGCGAAACGTATCTCTAACTCTTCTCCTTTTATCTAAACCCCTCTCAAATTCGTCCTCTTTTAAATCGTCTTTTAGTCTATGTTAAACCCAAATTAGAAATAGGAAGACCAACACCTAAATATATATAGAAAAAGGAAATAAAAATGGAAGTGGAAATGGAAAAGCCCATCCTCTCCTTTCCCCTGCCTGCACCGCGAGGCCCAGCTCGCCCCTCCCTCATCCCTTTGCGGCCCAAGTGGACAGCAGCTCAGCTACCCCCTTTCCCTAGAACGCCGAGCAGGCCCCCATCAGTCGACCCGTACGGCCTATGAAGCCACCAGGCCCAACAGCTACGTGCCCCTCCAAACCCTAGCTAGGAGCATGGGAGCCCCCAGCCGCTACGGCACCTGGGTGGATGGCCGCGATGAACACCTGCCCCGACTTCCGTGCCACGCGATGGCCGACGCATGTCCCGCATGGGCGCCTCGAGGATGGACGCCATCCAACTCACGAAACCCTAGCTGTGACGCTGTATAAATGGGAATGCAGCCGTGCCGCTGCTTTTTCCTCCCTACCGCGTCGCCTCCATCTTCCTCCTCTCTCCCTCGGTAGTCGCCGCCACCGCTTCTTCCCCCACGCTCCTGCTGCCACCGTGCGCCACCGCTATGCCAGCTGCGAGCCTCGCTCCGCCGCCGTCGCGTCGTGGCACGCGACGCCGCGCCCGCGACGCACCACGACCGCACACTACTGCGTGCGCCTCGCCACACCCCGCCGTCCCACGCGCAAGCCATCGCCGCCATTCCCCACCTCGACGCCGCCGACTGGAACGCCGACCAGAACGCCACCGGAGCACCACGCCGCGCCAGAGCCACGACGACAACAAGTCGGTCGTCACCGTCAAGCCGTGACCCTGCTGCGCACCGTGGCGCCACGCCTCCTCACCAACGCCGCGCCACGATTGTTCTCCGCTGCCTCGGCGTCCAGCAGCAACGCCCTACCACCACGTCGCCGACGTCGCCCTCTTCTTCCATTCAACCTCGTCAGCCGCGACGTCCCTGCTGAGCCCTGCATCACCGACCACCCAGAACACTACAGCAGTGACCTCAACCGCGAGCAGCAGCAGCACATCCAACCGCTGGTGAGCCACCAGCACCAAACGGCCCTTCCTTTTGCCCTTCGCACAACGCCTAGACCGAGACCGACCTTCGTGTCGTGTTCCACACATGCAGGAAGTTCGCTAGGAGGCCCCGCCACGTTCTGCCGCCTTGCTGCTCGTTCTGGCCTGCAGCAGCTTGTTCTGGCCAACCCTAGCCACTGCTGGACACCTACAGCCAGCCAGAGTTGGCCATGGGTGGCTGCAGCAAGCCACAGGTGGCCACAGGTGGCCGTGACCTACTGCAGCAAGCTATAACCATCCTGGAACCCCAACACACCTCTGTTGAAGCCTTGCCGAACCGTGTCATCCCCTGCCGACTCCAAGACGAATGCGCATCGTCGACCGACCGAACGCCGCCTCGTCGTCCAACCGTCGTCAACGCCGTATCTTGCCGAACGACTCCACCGTCGGTGAGCATCTGAAACACTATGACCGGCCTTCGTGCCATTACCCACATGGAACACGAACGCGCACACACACACATGACCGACCTTAGCTAAGTGGATCCACGGCGTTCGAGACGCCGGGGAGGACATGATACCTGTGACCCCGATGTAAGCCCTGGAACTCTGGACACCATGTTGGAGATTGACTCAACTTGGACTGTAGAATGGCTGTTCGGTTGCTTTAGTGGATCTATGGAAACCCTAGTTGACGCCATCGCTCCGACCACCTGGAGATGCGAGGATGGGCCGTCGACAGTCCCTGAGACCTTGTCCATTGCAAGCCGTGACCCCTTGGACCCCTGAAACGACCCGATTTTCCACGATGGGAAAATCCACACAGTTGAAGTGTAACATGACCTTTCAAATCATATTACCCATATTCTAGTCGATAATCAAATCCATACAATGATAAATAGAGTGCAAAATAGAAGGTTTACGATAACTTATTACAACACCAACAGGCGCGGATCACAGAGTAGCATCAACTGGAACAGCTTGAGGGTGCGGAAGCAACTTCTATCCAACGACTTGAGCGTAGCGATGAAACCCCTAACCATCGAATCCTTCAGAGTTGTAAGTCTCCTCAGAACCTGCGTGCCAAAGTATCAGTACGATATGTACTGGCCACATTTCCACCTTATGCTTTGCTATGCTTTGTGGAATTGGATGCAATAAGGTATATCAAGAGGACCTATATTTGGCTATGGTTTCCTATGCAATATCTGTCAAGTATAGTATATTATAAGTATGTATATAGTTTAAGTTTCATGCCACATCCACACACCATCCATCCATCCATCCATCCCATACCACCCATCTACCTCATCCACCACATCTCATCTCACTCGTGTCGACAGGCTAACTCCCACTCGGCCTGCCACAACGGTCCTTGACTGGCTCTATCTCTCAACACGGGGGAGAAAAGAAGGACTCATCTCCTATCTAGTGAAGCAGGTCCTAGGAAAGGTCCATAGCCGACAAGTCGGCATATGTATCAATCGATCAACCATAACACTCTGCAGAGGTTTTGCATACCCACAAGATAACCATCCTCGACAATGCACTATCTCAGCACATCCCGGCTGCTTGCTTGACAGACTGATGCCATCCTACCACTCAGCCCCTAGGAACCTCCGGATAACCTCTTGGGCATAGCTGAGACTAGGAAAGCATAGTACCGGGCCCTCCATGTGGTACCAGCATCTAGGACGGTATGGGCAACTCTCATCCTACCGCCCACCCTATCACCTCACAACCTAGCAGTAATGGCATCACTCTACCAAGTAGTCCAACCGTCTCTCCCATTACAAGAGAGCGAGTGGTATGCAAAGGATTCCCGGTGAGTCTGAATACTAGTAAGTCCTTAAGACTGACCAAGCTGGACATCTTCATCAGGTTTACCATTTTACAT
Source organism: Chrysopogon serrulatus (assembly GCA_015844335.1). Lineage (NCBI taxonomy): Eukaryota > Viridiplantae > Streptophyta > Magnoliopsida > Poales > Poaceae > Chrysopogon > Chrysopogon serrulatus. The sequence continues at coordinate 487,050 of JADLZL010002848.1, forward strand.
GCCACCACAGCACCCCTATCCTGGGCTCCACCTCTCAACAGGCTCACACCTAGGATCCCACCTCACACATCACATCACATATACCTGCCATAGGTATTCATCTCATAGGATGCCCAGGTCACATCATATGGCAAGACTCGCCTCAAGCTCGTCATATGTCTCAGCTCGGTTGACACAACCCTCACTCTCCACTCACCCAAGACATACGCAGCACACTCACCATCCACCAGGTTTAGGTTGGCACCACGTGCCTTAGTCATATATATAACAGTTTCCACCATGCATCACATCAAGATATAAAGCGTAGTAGAGATCAAAGTAGTAATCATGAAAGCATGCGTGTGTCTAGCCTAACAGCGGGTGAGCAGGGGTGAGGTTGCGTCAAGATAATGGCAATCAAGAAGTACTACCATGCAACCCTAATCAGGTGATAGCAACAGTAATTAAAGCACTAGCAGTAATACTCATTTGCAATGCGTAATAGGATCTATGAGAAGTGGGTGGAATGTGGCACCTTTAGAATGGTTGTCTCCCAGTTCCTCGTTGTAGTCACGATCGTACTCGGCGTGTTCCTCCTCCGACTTTGAAACGGTACAGTTATAGTCACGTTAGCGACGCCTATAGAGGGCACAAAGAACAAATAAACTGCAAAAAGATCCAAATGCACTCAAACATGGCTCCAATGCATAGAGCTTGATTTTAGATGAATTTAGAAATTTGGTTCACTAAATTTGGAGTTCATATGAAGAACTTATGAGTTTCCAAAGTTTATTCTATTTTTAGAAAATGGAAAATGTTCAAAATTCCAGGGCGTGACATGTGGCAGTCTCTGGTTGGTTCACTGTGTAGGGCTGACGTCAACATGACATCAGCATTACGTCATCACAGGGGTCCGGTGTGGGTCTGGAGGGCCGGGCCGGGCCGGGCCGGCCCGCCACGTGTCAACGTGACAGACTGCCACATGGTCAAATGGATCTGGGCTGGGGGCTCGGCCTATCACGTAGTGGCTCATGGTGGACAGCTGCCTGGCGGTCCATGGAACGTAGATCCGGTCCACGATGGACCGGTTTCACCTTCTACCTCCCGTTGTTGATTCACGTGGACCAGGCGTACGCATCTCGTCTCTCTCTTCCCTCTTCTCCTCTGTTCTGCCGCGGCACAGCCCGCCGGCGACGAGCTCGCGTATGCCGGTGCTCTGGTGCTACTAGGGTGGCGTCATGTGGCCCGACAACTCCACCCCGACTCGGGGAGTTCGTGGGGCAGTCGGTGAGGCTTCCCCGACGGCCGAGGGCGTGGACGTTTCATGGGCGGTCCCGGGGCGGCGAAGCGGCGGTGATGCGGCCCGATGCGCTGTGGCAGTGTCTAAGCTCCGATTGACAAGCGCATAGGCTCTAGGAGTCGGTCGCGAGCTCGGTGGTGTGCTTGGTGGCGTACACTATGCTCTCGGTGGTACTGGCCGCGGTGGCATGGCTCGGCGCAGCGGCGCGACGCGTGGGCGAGGCAGCGATGCTTCCCATGTCAAATTGGGGATGTAGACGGTCAATTGGCAGTCTAGGGAGGTTGTCTATCTAGCCGGCAATGACCCAAATCATGGCGGCATTAGTTGCTAGGCTTGCGGCCGCGGCGTAGCTCCGGCGAAACGGCGCTCACGCGGCCAGGTCCCTACGGTGGTGTCTAGGCTCTGTTACTAACACAGCTCGGTCCAGGGGGTCTTGGCGAAGCTCGTCGTCGAGTTTACACAGTGTGTGGTGGCTGGAGTAGCTCGGAACGTGCGCGGCACGACGGCGCATAACGGCGCTTCCACGGCAGCGCAGACGCGGTGGCGTGGTACGAGTGAGGGTCCAGCTAAGCCTGCCAAGCTTCGAGCGCTCGCACGGAGTGTGCCACGTCGAGGCGAACACGGCACTGGCAATGGTATGGTGTTCTAGGGCTTGTGTTGGCCGGAACAGCGGCTTGCCGTGGGGTTGCGTTCACGACGGCGTCATGGTAGGCGTCGAGCTCGCTGGTGCGCGTGGCTCCGACTCTAGGTGGCTGGCCGGTCTATACGTGTATGTGTGTGCATGCGGGTGTGTTCTAGAGCTGGCAGTGGCTCGGCCTTCACATTCCCGGCGGGGAACGCCATGGCCATGAGTAGGGCAAGGTTGGACAAGGGGTGGCGGCGCGCTCACCTCGGTGTTGGTGACGAGAGGCTATCGGTGTTGTGTCGTGATGCTGCAGTGGAGAGTTGGAGCCCTGCCATACCCCGTGACTTCCTCAAAACCCTGCACGACCCATACCCCGTGACTCCTTCCTCACCTTGACAACTTCCACGGGCGACGGCGGCTAGGGCGTAGTCACCCACCTACGGTGACGAAGGCATCGACGCCAAATCGGGCTCCACCATGGCAGGCAAGAAGAGCGGTCATAGCGCCCGGACCCAAGCGCGCAACTCACGCGACCAGTTCGCCCCCGCTCGTGAGATCATCTTGCTCGACAGCGACACCGACTGCGAAGTGAACCCGGCCGCGATGCGGGTCTCCTTCGATGTTCGGTCCACCGGAGGGAAGCGGATCAAAGGGTAGGCATCAAACCCGGGCAAGAAGACTCCGGTGACTGGAGTGAAGGGAAAACGAGCAGCGAGCTGCGACTGCAAGCACTCGTCAAAGGAAAAGGTAAGATCAATTTCCCCCCTTGCACTGTAGCTCACTTGAATCCCTAGTTCTGGTATTCAAATTGAAATTGAAATTGAACTGTCCTATTGAGATTGGATTAGAGGTCGTTTGAGTTCTAGTTCGAGATGCTAGGGGTTAGGGTTTTCTAGGGATTCTCAAAATTAGTGTTGCTAATTAGCTTAATTTGGAAATCAAATTGACATTATGGCCTAATCTGTTCCTTAATTAGTATAGTTTATTAGGGTTTCACTTTGGGATTGAACTAGCAATCTGAAATTTAATGTATACTGTGGCTAGATTTGAACAGAGCATATGTTTGGCATACTGAATTTAGTATCAGATATGATACTTGTAGTTGTAATGATTGTTGTCAAATCTGTATTTAGTAATGAATGCCTAACATCAAGTGTTCATTTAATTAAGGTTTTGGCTTATATGTTTACAGCCCTGAGGCTTTAATTTGTTACTTTACATATGATTCATGTTAGTTCTTCATGGTCAAAGAATTATCACTGCTCAAAGAAATAGTGCCTTTGAATTCCCCCCATTAATGGCTCTTGAATGCAAGAATGGTAGCAATTTTGTGGCATATGCTTTTTAAAATCAGCTTGCAGTCAGCCTATCATTTAGTATTATTTGTTTTGCTTGTGAAATTAAGTATGTGTCAGTATATGCCTTTGAATTCAAAGAGTGATTTTGTGCCAATGCATATCTCTATTGTACTCTCTCTAAGTGATAGTTTAGTGATATCAGAAATTAACATCTTGAAGGTTGCATATGACACTGACTCGGAGGACTCATACTACTTGGCTGATGATCATGGACCTTGGGGGAAGGGGGCATCTGCTAGCGGTGAAAAGGGAAAGTCTGCGCTCCAAAGCACGAAGGGGGGCAAATCTGCGCAGGACACCTTCAAGCAAAACAAGAAGGTAACAAAAATTTATTATGATGACTGCTATGCATTGCCAGTTTTCTTAAATAATACTATCTGTTCTTTTTGCAATTAAAGGTTTACGATGATAGTGACGATGAAGAGCACTCCTCATCTTATGGTCTGTACATTGCACCTCCGGTCCATGTAGATCCAGATGATGCAAGCCAACTACTTTAGTCCTTTGTTGATGCAGCTAGGGCTGATGCCAAAGCTAGTGTCAAGCGCTATGCATAGAAGATGGATCGTAGAGTTGATGAATCTTTTGATTGGCTCTTTGTGGACATCAACTACAACCTGATAGCACCACTGACGAAATCAAAGCCGAAGACGAAGCCGAAGAGCAAGAAATGAAGTGCAAGATGATGAGGGTGTTCTGTCTTGGTCATGTATAAAGACATAAATGGTAGTTAGTACGGAACCACGATAATAAGTCTCTTCTGGTGCTGTTTTGCGAACCACTATATATAAGTACTGCTATTTATGTAGGAAGAACAACTTAATTTCTATTTATCGGTGTGTGTAATATATTTGACGGTGAATGTCGTTGGTTCCCCTTCTAGTGGTTTATATCAACTTTTTTGTTGCTTCTGTTTCTACTAAATATGTACTTGTATTTCCATTTCAAATTGATTGGTAGATGATAGAAATATGATATTTTTGGGAAAAGTCCAAAACAAATTACAAAAAAGTTGTGCTGGATTTGATCCTGAGTATCTGAGAGTACTAGTAGTCATATCAAGCATCTCGGATTTTGGGATTATCATGTCGTATTTCAAATTTTGTCCATAAACATTATAATACTTTATGTTTTAGAAAACTTGGAATACAAAGATGATTAAAAAACCCTAATTTGGTGGGGTTCGAACTCAGTGAGGGGCATTATCGTAATTAGCCGGCCCTTCATACGCGCGGCTTACTAGTAGAGGCGGTTCCCTGGTTTTCGTTCATATCGACTGTTCCGATTCCACAGGCGGTGAGGCGAGGGCGTTGTCCTCGGCGGAGAGGCTAGGTAGGTTTGCACGGGGGCGAGGCGAGGCGGTTTGCGCGGCGGCTAGGCGAGGCAGTTCAAACGGTGGCTGGGCGAGGAGGTTCAGGCGGCGGCGACACGAGGCGGCTTCAGCGGGCGGCGAGGCATGGAGAAGGGTCCCAAAACTGGCGGCGATGGCGGCGAAGGCGGCTCCGGCGGTGACCGTCTCCCTGAGAGGGCGGAGAAGAAGGTGAATCCGAGGCCCTACACTAAATCGTGCTTGATGAAGGCAGTTTTGACGGGCTTACCCAAGGAGGCGTTTGGTGATTCCATGGCGCAGGCAGTGATCACACCACCCCCTGCCGCTGGCACGGAGCGGCGGCAGTGGCAAGCGGCGCATGGAATGCTCCACCGAGACTGCGCCTAGTCCCAAGGTGAGATTTAGCATTGGTGCGCGTGGGTTAGGGGTTAGGGTTTGTTTCTGGGGATTCTCAAAATTAGTGTTGGTAATTAGCTTAATTAGGATTCAAATTGACATTGTGGCCTAATCTGTTCCATAATTAGTATAGTTTAATAGGGTTTCAGTTTGGGATTGAACTGGCAATCTAAAATTAAATGTTTACTATGGCTAGATTTGGACAGAGCATTTGTTTGGCATAGTGAACTGAGTTTCTGATATGATACTTGTAGTTATTATTAGTGTTGTCAAATCTATATTTAGTAATGATTGACTATCATGCAATGTGCGTTTAATTAAAGTTTTGGCTTATATGTTTACAGCCCTGAGGCTTTAATCTATTACTTTATATATGATTCATGTTTCAATTGAGTAGGTCTAAATCAAATAAATGGAAAAGTATGTTCATATATGTTTGTGTGCCCATGTTGACGTAAGTACGTTATGTTTATAACAAGAATGGTGCATTATATAATCTAGAAAAACAATATATCATTATTGTTGGTTCTGCATGGTCAAAATTAGTTATATATATCACAAATTTAGTTCATATATGATCTTTTGCAGGTGCAGAAAAAAGATGAGGAAGAAGAACCTGATGCCACTTTCCGCTATTGGGCTGAAGTTACAAGGGACCAGTTCCAGAAAGAGGTGGACCAGCTGTTCCAAGACATGAAGGAGCAGCTGAAGACTGGTAAAGATGTTGTTGCAGTCTGTGACAACGTGCAGGAGCACCTAAGGTCTAGGTTAGCTCACAACATGGAGCAGATGTGGCTCAAGCTGTTACTTGATTGGCAGATGTATGGATACCTGTGGCCACCTGCTGAGGGCCTTTGAACTATGTATGTGTAGTTGTTGACGGCCATTAATGACCAAATCTATCCATCAACTAACTCTCGAAAGAGGTGCATTTGCGATCACCAACATAGAATTAGGGTTTACACTAACAGAATTCCACGAGTTTTGGTGAAACCTTGTTTCTACAGGTACATATCGGATAAGCTATCAAAAAGGACCAATATAACAGATTACAACCACCTCAAATGATGGATTAGAATGCACCATTGCGAAGAGCTCGTCGAGACGATCGAAACGGACATATCATTTGCTATTTTTGGAGTTCCAAATCAAAAGTTATCGCACCTGCAAGCGGCACCTACACAGGAAGGTTCTAGAAGTCACCAGAATGCATCCTGCCGAAGGTGGGATCCAGCGGTCAAAAGGGGAGACCGACCGGTCTGCTACAGTGGCCGTTTGGGCCCTGGTTCGACGGCCCGGTTCCTCCACCGCCTTAGGGTTTGAATCTCCACCTTTGATCAATGTCGGTTTGATCCTACGGCTCCCATGCATCGCTCGAGGCTATAAAAGCAGCCCACACCCCCAGGGGGAGGCATCCCCCATGAAACCGTAATTCATATTCTCTGAGGAGGATTAGAGAGGTGTCTCTTGAATGGATGACCCCTCTAGGGTTAGCAATTAAGGAGACTGATCCTTATTAGGATCTAGTCTTAGAAATAGAGAGATAGAGAGGGGAAGGACTTGGGAGGAGGTGCCGGCCTATCGGTGCTACCTCCATGGCCTATACCTTGGCGGAAGTTAATCTACGTCTGGGATTTCTATAGTAATCATCTTCTTCTTTCTTTAAGCAATTGTGTCTATATTGTTCTTCTGGTCTGCGAGTCTCTTTTGAGTGCTTTAATCTATTGCAATAGGTTAAGGTATAATTCGTAGTGTAGGCGTGGTGCTTAGACTCGGATTACTCGTAGATGTACCCTATCGTTCGGATTTGGTGGTAGCTCGCAGAGGTGACTTATAGCTCAGTTGAATCTTATTTATCCTACTATCCTGTCGATAGGCCGTGCAGGAGTATAATTGGTAGAAAGGTCATAGTTTTGCCTATGCTCTTTCTATGCAATTTCCACAGATAGAACATATAAACATAGCTTATTGAGAGTAGAACGTGAGAACCTTAGCAATCTCCTCTATATTCTCAACCTTCTAAAGATCTTGATGCTACTCCGGGTTAAGCTAGCTGTCATAGTTAACCTCACCGTTTCCTTGTGGATACGATATTTAAAACCTTAGGGTGAAGTGCTACAACGATATTCGTGCGCTTGCGGAATATTCATTAGGCATTAACAGATATCAACAAGCATTTCTGGCACCGTTGCCGGGGAAACTGTTTGCTGAGTTATCTACGAATCTATCTTAACCTTGTATTATACTTTTATCTTTTCTTTTGTACCATACTCTCTTTACCTTTTCTCTCCTTAAATGGATCCCATAAATTCCACTGCTATCTTTTACCTGGCTAAACCTATAAGAGCAAGCTTAGAGCCACCAAAAACCTTAGAGCCTATCAAAGTATCTGGCTATGAGCTTCCCTCATGTTTAGTAAACATGATTAGAAAACAATTCTTCTTGGGAGAAGATGGTGAAAACCCATACTCACACCTATGAGAGTTTGATTTGACCTGTACATGCTTGCATATTGCTGGCATGTCTGATAGGATCTTAAGATGGACGTTCTTTCCATTCTCTTTGATGGGAAGAGCTAAAATTTGGTATGATCGGACCGTAGGAAGTGTCCAAGGAGATTGGGGGATGCTATGCTCTAAATTTTGCTCAAAATTCTCTCCCATCTCTAGAGTGAGTTCCACTCGAGAGGATATTCTAACTTTTAGACAACTAGAAGAAGAATCCCTTGAAACATCATGGGACCATTTTAATGACCTCACCTTTGACCCGATGCTTCTTCAAAAATTTTACATGGGTCTTAGTGAGAGTGCTAGGCAATCCTTTGATGCAGCCTCTGGAGGAGTTTTCCTCTGTTTGAGCCCTAGAGAAACAAGGTCTATACTTGATAAAATTAATGGAAGGACTCCTTGCCCTAGCACTCACCATAAACTCCTCGAGGAAGAGAAGGAATCATCTGCCGAACAAGAAGAGGAAGTTTTGGTAGCTAAACCGCAACCATTCCAATCTCAAGATTTAGCTATCAATCCTGAACCATCCATAACCCAAAATCCTCCAAATGAAGAAGAAATTCAACCTTTAGAAATCTTCCTTGCTAATAATGACAATCTTTTAGAAGATAATTTTGAGGAAAGCATTCGTTTGCAGCCCTACAAGATCCTTTCGTGTACATATAATTCACTTTTTCTAGAAAAGGAACCTCTTGAAAAGCATTCTCTTTGGGATGAATTCGAGGATGGCATGACTAGTGATGTCATAGAAGGAGAGCCAAATTATTTTGAAGTCAATCCTATCGTCTCCCCTTCTATGCCCATGATAGATGCCTCATCTCAACCCATCTTTAATCCCATCCTTGACCCTAAAGAATTCTTTGACACTTGTTCTCCTAAGCCTCATGATGATCCTAGAGATCCACCAAGACAACCTGATCATAGGAGTCATGAAGACCACGAGGATGACCAAGATATGCTACGAAAATGGCTGGAATGTGTAGATGGATGGACATGGAAGAAGCCTTAATAGAATCCAGCCTCAACTTGGATCCAAACAATGAATCTATGACTCATCCGAGTTTGGAAGAGGCTTTTAATGAGACCAATTTGAGTGTTGCCAATCCTAAGGAAATCCTAGACCATAAAATGACAAATGAATGTCATATGCATGGAATGAAAGAGACAATGTTTTTGCCTATAGACATTCATGAAGAGTCACCCTTGGAGGAAGGTAACATCAACGAGTATGGAAGCTACTTTATAAATACTTCATCAAACCCATGCTCATATGAGAAAACTTTTGAGTCAATTGGTCTCTCTACCATGGCTTCACACGAGATCTTCAACCCCCTCATTCTTTCTAATCCTAAAACTTTTGAAAGGGTGATTGTGGATGCATATGTTTATCATAAATATTGTAGATCTCGATGTGTGAATCTTGAGGTAGGTATAGAAAGATTGGTGTTGGAGGGGAAGCCACTTCACCATCTTAAAGCACAATCTTGAGGCTTCCCAACAAAGAGCTTTTGATCAAACGCTAGCGCTTTCAAGAGAAACATAAACTTTGACCTTGTGATATGATTACCTCATGAAATGTGGATAAGGATATAATTGTGAGAATAGTCCTTCGGGTATCTTTGTCACTAAACTTCTAGGTTTGAAGCAAGGAGAATGAAGGATGATGGTGCAAAGTATGTCCAACCAATTATCATGCAACATTAGATCACATCCATTCAAACTTGATCTTGCCTTGCAAGAATTCAAGTGTGGGGGATGAACTTGTCTAAAAAAAATCTTATGCCATGTTGCTGATCTTGGTTGTCTCTACCTTTAAACCATGCTCAATTATGATCTTCATCTTTATTTGAATAGATCTCTATAGTGCGCTCATGCTACCTTTGTTTGTTCTAGTAAGTTTTAGTTTGGAAGTACTGCATATACTTTCATAGGCATTTAAATTAAGCGTGGTGCTTAGATTAAATAGCCTACCTTAATTAAATTAGACATGGAGTCTAGTTTGGTTATTGAACTAAAACATTGCTGGTGTAGACATTAGATATTTTGTTGGACTAACCCCTGCAAGGAAAAATCTCTAATCCAATCTAGGTAAGTCAAGAGATGAATTCAAAGCGAGATGAAGCAAGGCACATGATGAACTCCAATAACTTTGCGTAAGAAGACGCAGCTCATTCATCATTGATGGAAGGACTATAAGTATCAAAGATCATTTACTTTGTCTTCAGCTACAAGTTACCTTTGCCTTGAGTCCTGCTTAAGCACATGGTTTAAGGACAACAATCCCTATTTCAAATTGGTATATTCCTTCAGGTATGTGTTGTCCACTAATCTTGTGCAGGCATAAAACAAAGATTGAGATAGAAGTTCAAAATGGCAAGATCAAGAAAAGATGATGAGAAGAAAAGAGCACAATCTAGGAAACAAGAGGCACTATAAACAGTAAGATGTGAGTTGACCAGACAAGGAAAACATCAAGCCAAAAAGGGAATGACCTTCAAGAATCACCTACTCTTCGTTATAGGGTGTCACCACACTCTAATAACAAAGGTAACATCTAAAGGTAAATGGTCACTATGTAAAAAAAGTTTCTCCTTGATTCTGGTATGAACATAAACAAAGAACCTGACATGTGTGAGTAACAATTATCAATGATTAATCCTGATTAACTCAACATATTTAGTTCTTTAACTTGTTCATAGCATCACTATCTTGATCTGTAGTCTTAACCAAATGAGCTAAAAAGTTGCACACCTTATGCTTGGAAGATGATAGTCATGATCATGTAAAGCTTGATACATCATATACAGATAGACCATCCTTCTTTGGGTTAAGCATTTCAACTCTTGTAGCCTGATGAACTTAAATGTTACATTCATGCTCAACCTTCTTAACCACTCATGCTAAGATTGAACAATGCACATAACATGAATCACATCTTGTCCAATATGGCTAAGGTTAGAGGAATAGAATAAAAGTTTTGGCTCTGTTAGTGTTTTCCCACCAGCAGAGCCCATGCACTTGATCTCTACCTTGTCTCCATGAGCAGGACACACTTCAATCCAAGTGTGGGGGAGTTAATTCCTTACTTTGGTACAAGTGAAAGGTCCTAAACCTATTAAAGCAAAATCAAGACTCAAAACCAAGATGGGTTTGGTAGAAGAGGGTGACACCATCATCAAGGACATCATCACAAAAACGTTCATCCTGATCAAGAGAGCTAGCTTGGAGAAGAAGCACTCCCATGCACCCAACAAAGAAACTCCGTCTCATCAACACTGGAGGAATCAACAAAAAGGGAGAAGTCTTGTCCGGAGGACTTTAAACTCCGAACCCTTGCCATGAGGTAACATTGGTAGTTATCCATATTTACTTTCTTACATTGCATGATTAATTTTCTTGTTAACATATTTAATTTCCAGCATTGCATAGAACAGAACAAAAATAATTATGCACTCATCAGACTGCATTCATGCATCATAAAAATTGAAAGCCCCATGTGAGTAGTCCTATAGTGTGTAAAAGCATGTAGGAGTCTTCACTGTGGTGGCATAAAAATAACAAAAATAATTATGCATACATATTTTATTTTCTGCATAAAAGAAATAGAAAATCCAAAAATACTAAATGAGCATCCTGCTATAACTCCGCTATAATGGAAATATACTATGAGACCTCCACAACAACCAATTCTCGAATGGCTAACCACTAACTGCTTATCCTAATCAGTTCCATGAGTTTTGGTGTTTTGTGAGAGTTTTCTGCAGGATGACTCCAAGAGCTAGTCCACCTAGGTATCTTCATCATCATCACTCGAAGTACACCTTCCCTACACACAGCTAATCACTGTGTGGAGGAAGCAACTTCTTGTTGGATGAGATTGAGGTTCCTAGCTACACTTGCTCTTACAAGCATGAGCTCCATCGAGAGAACCGCTCAGCTTCAGCGCTCAACCACAACAACAATTAGCTCGGGGGAAGGCTTCCCCTAGGTACCCAGGTAAGTGTACCTACGTGATTATTGAGTCAGTCATAAAAATGAAAAATACCAAAAATATGTGAGCACATGAAGGTTCACCATAGTATCATAAGAAAACCTAAAAATACCAAAAATATGTGGGCACATGAAGGTCCACGCTTGTAGAGTCTTTAGTGTTTTATATAGTAGGAATCTTAAAATAAAGAAAGCAAATAAAAATATTTGTCTAGATAGAGTCAATAAATAAGCAAGCCCTTGAGATGATCCTTACAGATGAAAATGATGAAAACCTGCTCTGTCATGACACCTTTGAAGTACCTAGTTTTTAGACATAAGTTTTACCAAGTTTTGGCTTTGACTATTTCGACATGAAGATTTACTCTGAGCCTAAAACTTGTGGGTTGCATATGCTTGATATAAGTCTAGGTAATTGATTGATTTGATTGAGAAAGTTTGAGCTGCTATTTATCTTGTTCTGAGTGACACTAGAGTTCTGGAGATTTATCTTTTGAAAAATACAAATTCTACATGATGAGTTCCTGTATAACAAAGCTTACATTCCCACCAGAACCAAACATGATAAGATAGGCTAGTTAAACTTCCACATACATGCTGCTTATCATGCATTGAGTTTTGTCAACCTTTGTGACCCTGGTAAGAAACTTGTCATGCTCTTGAATCAAGATCCACCTCCATATGCACTAGTCTACACTGGAGTAGGCACAACAATATGCCATTCCACCTACATCCATTCCAAAAATGTTTTTCTCCTGCACTAGGAGAGAACACCAAAAATATCTCCAATAGGATAGCCACCCAATAAATGCTCCAAGTTCCTGTTGCTATCTCTTCAGATCCACAAATGCCAAAAGGAGTGCTATGAGCTATGCAAAAAGATATTTAAAAAAAAGAGAAAGAAAAAAGGGAAAAAATGGACAAGTGTCCAGTTGCTGAAAACAATGGGTACTTAGATGCCCGACTCTCTTAGAAAAAAAATATATAGCTCATAACCTCTGGCTAGTTTTCAAAGTTTAAGAGAGAGATAGGCATTCAAGGAGCTGAGTAGAATTAGGTTCCACATATATCCACCATATCCATCCACCCATATACATCTTGATTCGACTGTATGACTTGTTTCTCCGTGGATCCATTGTTTGACTTTACAACACATGCATTGCAAGTTTGCTCTTTCAGTTTCTCCTTACCTATGAGCTCCACATAAGCTTTAGTTATAGGATGAAAAGAAAGGCAAACAACATTTACTGCCTTGGTGAGAATCCACAAATACCACATACACTGAGAGATTTGAGAGAGTCATATATGGAAAACTCTGAGTTTTATTTGAAAACCCCTAAAAAACCTCCAGAATAATAGTTGAACGAAGAGCTTGAGACATAGTGCTTGGCTAGATCTTCCTATCTTTCGATTACTCAAGACCCAAGCAAGAGTTGATAAGCCCCATAGTCAAAGTTAACATGAGTAAGTTTAAAGGCCAGCTCAGTTATTGCTTAGACTTGGAGGAGAACTTTTATCCGAATGCAAGTATACTTCTAAGGATTTACTACAAGATGGCTACAATGCTTAAATATACACATATCTTTTGATAGCCTTTCTGAGCTCAGCTTTGCTAAGGGACTAGCAAAGGTTAAGTGTGGGGGTGTTGTTGACGGCCATTAATGACCAAATCTATCCATCAACTAACTCTCAAAAGAGGTGCATTTGTGATCACCAACATAGAATTAGGGTTTACACTAACAGAATTCCATGAGTTTTGGTGAAACCTTGTTTCTGCAGGTACATATCAGATAAGCTATCAAAAAGGACCAATATAACAGATTACAACCACCTCAAATGATGGATTAGAATGCACCATTGTGAAGAGCTCGTCAAGACGATCGAAATGGACATATCATTTGCTATTTTTGGAGTTCCGAATCAAAAGTTATCGCACCTGCAAGCGGCACCTACACAGGAAGGTTCTAGAAGTCACCAGGATGCAACCTGCCGAAGGTGGGACCCAGCGGTCAAAAGGGGAGGCCGGACGGTCCCACCTCTAGACCGGCCGATCTACTACAGTGGCCGTTTGGGCCCTGGTTCGACGGCCCGATTCCTCCACCACCTTAGGGTTTGAATCTCCACCTTTGATCAATGTCGGTGTGGACAGCCACTATTGTATTAAATCAACCATCAACTAGTTATGAAAAGGATGCGATTGTGATCACCAAAGTAGACATAGGGTTTACACTGATCGAATTCCACTAGTTTTGGTGTTTCACTATTTATGCAGGCGTAAACTGGAAAAGGCGCAAACACAAGAGCTTATCGGAACAAGGAAACGGAAAACGGACTCCACGGCTACACAGGAAGGTTCCAGAAGGAACGAGAAGGCACCACGCCGAGCCGGGGGCCCGGAGGCCACCAGGCCAGACCGGGCCGGTCTGGCCCTGGACCGGCTGGTCTGGGGCTGGCCCCCTTGGGTCCCGGTTCGCTCCACCGCCTCTGAGGATCGATCCTAGCCGCCCGTCAATGTCGGTTTGATCCGATGGCTCACGATCATCGCCCAGGGCTATAAAAGGAGAGGCACCCCCTGGGAGCGGGCACCATTCATTCATTCTCATTCGAAGTCCGATCATCAGCCAGAAACCCTAATCAGAGCTCCTTAGCTAGGGCCTAGATAGCTAGATTAGAACTAGAGGGAGGCAAGCGCAGGCCTGGATTCTGGAGCCATCAAGATCTTGGATTTGGTATAGTTCTTACCTGCTCTCGCCTTTGTTCTCTTTCATTGTATAGTTATATGATTGCTACAATTGAATTGATGAATACTTATTTACTTATATTCATAGTTATCTTGTTCTTTGTCTATTATGGTTATATGCTCAGTATAGCTAGATTAACATTATACTTATCCATAGGTTCATATAGCACTCATCTAATTGATCGTTGGGTGAGTGATAAGCATTGTGTAAGCGTGGTGCTTATACGTTGTTTATCTGTGAATGCACCCTATAGGCCGGGTTTGGTAGATCTTAGGTGTGACATTTCTGTTGAGTCCTATGTAATCCAAACCCTGTTTATAGGCACAGTAGGGCTTGTATACGACGGAAGGGTGTGCTATGTTCTCAAACTTCCCTAGTATGTCCACTATGAATAAATATAATGCTAACCTTTGCCATGACTACTAGGTGTATTGCATTAACCATAATATGCATTGACATGTAGCTAGGAATAACCTAGGAATATCTCTTGATGTTTACTAGCAACCCTAATGATATAGCTAGGAGTCTCTATCTGTTTATACTGATGATTATATACTTACCTTACTAATTATCTTGTGACTTACCCCTGCATTGAGTAGCGAGGACAGGGTTATGCCTATTCGTTATACTCTAGGTCAACACACTACCTTTACACAGCCATGTAGACCTTCCTTTGGGAAAATATAAATGACAACCCGTAATACTCGGGTAAAATGCTACAATGGTATTTGTAACACCCCGGTACAGGGCTTAATACGATTAATATGATACTCATACCAATAAGTTGCAACTTCTTTTTTGGAAGCTCATCTCGAAAGAACTCTAGGGTTAAGCGTGCTTGGCCTGGAGCAATTTCAGGATGGGTGACCGATCGGGAATTCGTTTTCTGGTGCGCATAAGTGAGGACAAAGTGCGTAGAAAATACTGGTGTTGGTCTGTGAGGGTGGTATTGGTCCTATTAAAGCTGTCGGATGTAAGCGGGCCCGGCCTCGAGGCGGCGGGACGTTACAAATGGTATCAGAGCCGACTCTCGCGGTTTCACGGGCGCGTGTGTCGCGATTCTTGCGCGAGCATGGTGCGCATGGGCGGGTGTGGATCCGTCGTGGTCACACAGCATGGCACATGCGCTGGCACTGGACACATGGACGTGGCCAAGGGAGGAGGTTCCTGGTCTGGGGGTGATCGACGAGGACGTCAATCACTTAAGGGGGTGAGGATGTAACACCCCGGTCCAGGGCTTAATAGGATTAATATGATACTCATACCAATAAGTTACAACTTCTTTTTCGGAAGCTCATCTCGAAAGAACTCCAGGGTTAAGCGTGATTGGTCTGGAGCAATTTCAGGATGGGTGACCGACCGGAAATTCGTTTTCGGGTGCGCATGAGTGAGGACAAAGTGCGTAGAAAAGACTGATGTTGGTCTGTGAGGGTGGAATTGGTCCTATTAAAGTTGTCGGATGTAAGTGGGCCCGGCCTCGAGGCGGCGGGACGTTACAAAGCAATTCGCGGGATAGCGGCGTACTAGACCAAGGGCAAACATGTCTAACTGATCCTGGCGTCGTCCTTGGGTTAGCATGGTTTGAACATCCTGGCTATCCGACTTTCCGGTTTTGCTGACGCAAGAACCGGGCCCGCGCCTGAGTTGTACCAAGAGTAATCTAAGACGACCCTTGCTAGGTCTGTCTAGGTGTGTGCTGGGAATACCCCCTGAGCTCAGTTGACATCGATTCGAATCGCCGTCTCTCCCGGATAGTGAGAACTTGACCTTGCCTGGCATCGTAGAACTCACTAAATAATGATGGTTCTAATGTTGATGATCATAATGATGATGATATTGATAGCTGAAAGAAACCTGATATGGTTATTAATGTTTGTATATAATCAAGTGATTGCTTAGTACAGGTGCTAATCTAGATGAAAGGTTGATTAATAATAATCTGCTGCCAGTATAATAAAATAATGCTCTCATATAATATGTTTTTATGCAAAATATTGTCAAGCTAGCCCCACCTATATAAAGCCTTGCATACTCCTTGGTGTTACTTTATTTCTGGTTTATGACGGGTAAGTCTAGCTGAGTACATTCTCGTACTCAGGGTTTATTCCCACTTGTTGCAGGTTATAATGTATCTTGGCTACTGCAAGAATTGGATGACTCCTACCATAGCATTGGAGTATAATCATGGGCATGATCCTTCTTATCTCTCTTGTCTCTAATGCTTTTGTTGGAATTAACCTTGGTACTGGCATGTATTTGATGTCAACTTCAAATTACTTTGCTTTCGCTACTTTTAAACTTATGTTGTAATAATTATTTTGCACTCTGATGTATGTTGAACTATTTATAAAAAGGATGTAACATTTGACTTGCTTTGTTGAATCATTACGATCTTGGCTTATATGTTGGTTGGTTTGAAGTCCTCCGTGATTTCAGTGGACTACCGGGATTATATGGGCTTAAGTGTGAAAATTTAGTCACTTTGGTGATTGTTTTTGTACTTGTGCTCTTATAATTTTGACGGTTCTATTACAGCTGGCATCAGAGCAAGATTCAACATTAAACATGTCATTTGTATATTGAAAACAAAAGCTTTCTTTTGCAAAAGATTAGTTTTGATAAAACTATTAGCTACATATGTATGTAGGTGTGTTCAAATCTAAATTTTAAAACTTAAGTATGCCAGTGGTCAAATCCAGTTATGCCCAAATAAGGACTCTTAGTTGGCTATCTAAGTACTAACTTGGGGGTTTTAATTTTTGCATCTACGCCCAGGCCAAGGTATGTATGTATGATGACCGCACTACAGCTACCCTGTGGTCAAATGGTGGAGGTAGCCCGCATATATGAATTAGCCATATGTGTGTATTAGAAAGGTGAGATATGAGAGCATGATCGTCCAACCGGCGGTCTAGGGAAGTGCTAGATTGTGATATTGGAATAATTGTAATGTCAAAACCATGCAATTATGAAAGTATTTAATTGTGGGTATATCTGTCGGGTAGTTGTGATACTAAAGTATGTATGTGGGGACATGCATATGAAAAGTATTTAGTTTACTGCTTTCCTTGGATTTTGTTGTTTGTGCTATATATTGGGGAATTGTTGGGCTGCAATGAAATCTTCTGCAGGTACACTAACCACAAATGCGTAGATTAAATATACATGATGACTAGTTATATATCGAGAGTGCGTGTTATGCTACCGACATAGAACGTGATTGCCACCTCAAGTTGGCAATTTTGTGAGGGCGATAGGACGAAGCATGCATCATCATGGTTGTTGCTTTGCACCTAACTATGCTCCTCTCACCTTTGTTTCCAATAATAAGTAACTTGTAATTGATGTAATGTTACTATCTTTCCCGCGTGAAGTAGATAAGAATGCTTTGTTCTATGTTGTTTGAATCGGAATGATTGTCGTTGGTGTGTGCTTAGCCGTGTTTGCTCAGCCCTGCATTGTATGTTTGCTTTCTATGAGATTGCATAACAAGTTGGTAGTTTCTAAAATTCTGACCTTTTGAAACTAAAAATATGTAATGATACCTTGATAGAAGCCAATACCTGCTCATTTGAATATGATATCATGTTCTTTCTTTCAAGTTATCTTCACATTAGTTTCATAGCTACAGGTATGAGAAAGCTTGTTAGTGAATGAGTGTGTAGATGTTGTTTTATGATGCTTTTAAAGTCAATTAACTAAGTAAAAATATTGCTTAGTTTTGATGCAAAGAGTTGAGGTTACAAACTTGAACTTAGGTGTTCTCTAGTTTAGCCTAGTGGTGAATATGTTGTTTCATCATGCTCATGCAAAGATGCTTTAGATCCTAGTTAAATAATTAGGGTCCTCATATTTATCCCTTCTTGTGACTAAGCTAAAATATGGTGGTCAAAGGTTGAAATGTTTGGAGCTACTAGAATAACCTGTTTTGTATGCTCTCTTGCTAATAAAACAATGGAGAAACATTGTTTGGTGTTGTCTTGAACTTGTTGGCTGCTAGGACAGTTTTTGTGGTACCAATGTTTTTGTGATGATAATAGTGTCTTCTGTGAATGTGGTCAACATGAAAGTTGTAGCTAACTTCATTATATTTCATGCCCTAAAATTTCATGATTTTAGGCCTGATGGGTTATGAGTTATAGATTTTAGAAAATTGCTTTCAGGTTTTATATATCTGCTGGACAGATCTGATTGTTTAGATTGTTTGACCTGGGGGCTTATAGAATTATACTTTAGTGTTAATAGACAAAGTATAGTACATTTTGTAAGCTTTCTAAAATGTCTAAAATCACTACTTTTGGTTGTCTAAATCTCTAGTTATGAGCTTGTAAAGCGGAAAGACAGAATCTGTCCAAACCTAGACAGAGAATGTCTTATTTATGTTGTTTACCCTTGCTAGCTATAGAATTATCCTAATATGATAATAAGAAAGTTTTAGACAACTTAATAATCTTTCTATCAAGTCAAGAATCACACTCATTGGATCTCTAAAACTCTAGTTATGTATCTCTAAAGTTCATGTCAGTTTTCTGTCCAAGTTGATGCAAACCTAAAATACTGATATGTTTGGTCATGTTAACTTGTGGAATAGTTTTTGATATGAAAAACCAAGTTGGGGTAAACTTTCTAAGCCTTTGAAAAAGTCTAGGATCACCTTTGTTTGATGCCTACAACTCTAGTTTTGATTGAAATGCACGTGCTTGCTGCGTTACTATATGTCTTGGTTGTGTAGAGCTGCATGATAGTTTTTTTATTCTTGTTAACTTGTTGTTGCTCTAGGTGTTTGCTAGCCTTGAGTGAGACTTTTTAAGATGCTAGTTCTTTTGTGTGGTATGTCTATGTATCCTTGGTGTAGCCATAACCAAAATGCTTTGGATTCCTTGTTACTTTTCTTACAAATCATCATGTACCTAAAAGACTTGGTTTTATCCAACTATTGGGTAGCATATCTTACTTCCTCATTGATCTTTGTAAATAGGTTGATGTATTATGTGTTGCATATGAGTGCTTGTTTCATGTGAGTTTGTGCCTTGAATGGTTGCTTAAGCCCATTGTTTAAGTTCTCAAGTGCTTGTTAAGCTGTCATGTTTGTGTGGATACTTGTTGTCTAAATAAGTGCCATAGTCGTAGCCTCATTTGTCCTCGGTGAGCACATGAGTATCGAATAGCTCATCTTAGAACAACACTCCTGTCATAATAATCACATAGTTGTCATCTCCGATTAAGTTCTCCATCTTAGGAACCTATGCCTGTAGACATGGTTGTTAACCTTTGAGTTTTGTGTGGTAAAAACTTGTAACCATGCCTATGTTCAAATCGTAAGCCCCAGGCCAGACCTTTTATGTTTGCGTATGGCATATATGTGCACTCTTGTGAAGACCCTAGTTTGTTTGACCAAACCAGTTGAGCTTTTGTTAGTGCCATCCCTTGACCATTGTGGTTTCTTCCTAGAGGTAAAGACCTTTGTGTGATCGACCAACCCAGTTAATATCTTGCTAAAGGCTAGCCCTTGACCTTGGTTGCTTTTGCTAGTCGTAGAGACCATAACAAAATCTAGGTTAGACCTTTTAGTTGCATATCCTTTTGATGATTTGGTGCGACGTTAATCCTTCGCTGCTTGATCTTGAAATCTTTCGCTTGAAAATCATGTAGTTACCATATCAATTGAATCTCTAATTGGTATGCCTAGTTGTTATCTTGGAAGTTTACTCAATTCATCTCGATTCTCCAAGATCTTTATATGTCCAACATTCTTCGTTATATCGGCTTTGCCCTTGGAGTTTGTTTCATTCATCTCCAATATTTCTAATTCTTGGGATGCTTATCAATCTTGATCTCATGATCCTACTTACCATGACCGAGTCTCATGTTAATCACTTACTTAATAGTTCCATGGTGGACGCAAGGTGTGCGTGGAAATAAAGCAAGAATTTCATGTTCAGTTGTCTTCGGCAGTTAATCCATGTTCTCTGGTGCTGTGTTTTGATCTTTGAATCGCACTTTTGTTCACTCTAAATCCTGTAATTTCTTTTGCTCTCTATCCCTCCTTTGAATGGTGTCTGTTCTTATGATCAAATCTGTGCCATTGAAATTTTCCTTTTGGTGTAAGTTCAATAATGGTGTTATGATTGGCATTCTACGGTGCCGTGACGGAACCTAGAGCTTCCTTGTGACCGGCCGGGACATGGTTGTGTTACTGGGTGCACACTGGTATCGAGTTTGCTAGTCATAATCCATTGCTGAAATTATACCGATGAGATATATCCTTGTGATCTTTCCTTGGTTAGCTTCTTATATGTTATCAAAAGCTCCATATATTCATAATCCATTGTGCTTCGAGTGATTTCTCATTGGTTGTAGGCTTGGTAATAGGGTAATGATTAATAACTACCGGTGCCACGGTGAAATCGAGGGCTTCATGTGGACTGCAGCCATATGATTATGTTGCTCGGCACGCGTAGGTATCGTGGTTTTAGTCATGATCTATTACGAAACCACACTGATAAGTTGTCCCATTGTGAGCTTTTTCTTGGTTATCCTTCTGTTTATTCTAATGCCCTCGTCGAGCTTGGTGTTGTAGTGCTTCCTTTCAAAGTCGCAAAGAGGATGACCTTTGAAGAACAAGTCACTGATATAAATAGAGGCCTCTGCTTTATCCTGTCTGTGAACCATGGTAACCTTTCTGTAGTAGTCAGTACCATCTAATCGATAAAAAGGGCACACAACACTTAAAGTTGGATCAGTTGTTAGACAGCTAAAGATCGATGGACATGTATGTTTCTTTACAAGTCACCCAATGCTGATTCCTTCCTGCTAATTCCTTAGAGTCACTTGAAGGCTACACATGCCGTTAAAATCAATCCTCTCATGCTGTGACCCCTTTTCTACTGACTTTGATGGTGATTATCGATGTTGAAATCAACTAAAATTGCTTCACACTGAAACTAAAGCCTTGGAGCTTTTTAGTATTAGAGAGAACTGATTAGTTACCAAAAAGATGGTTGATCTCCATCTATGTAATGACTTTTTGGTAGCTATGAAGGCTATGTCTCACAGAACCATGTTACACAAGGAATCCATCTATAGACTAATCAACGATGTCTAGGTTACTCTTACTTCCAAACCTTGCAGTATACGTTAGTTCCATCTTGGACAATCACACAAATAGAAAAAAGATACTTTATCAATTTGAAGAGTATTCAGTATCAGTCTCTTATCCTCGAGTAGTCAAGGTGTCCTGAGCTTTAGACTGCCATGAGTGCAATAAAAAAAACCATTTGAGAAGTGTTTGACAACATAAGTGGAATTATGTTTTGAGTGTTGTTTGATCCTAATAGACGATGCCTCAATGTCAAAAGTAATTCATCCAAACCAGTGCAAATCAATCAACCCTACTGTGCAACTATGATGTGAAGTATAATTTGTACCCAATTTCCTTGATAGCGAACTATTTCTCTAGTTTGGCGAATGCTTGCAACCTTTATTGCCCTCCAAACCTCGCTGTTGTATTTCTTCAAGCAGTAGGTGTCAATTTGCTCACTATCCATTGGTACCCTCTTTGTGTTTTTACCCAAGCGGTTGCATCCGATTCAACACAAATAACTATTACCACTTGGATGCAAAAGGTTTCCTTGACGAAGGACCGTCGAGATCGTGGACGCCAATGAAGTTAGCTATCACCTTCACCACTTACTCGATAGGCCTAGATGCTACAGTGTTGCTATCAGAGAAAGAGAATTGCACACATGGAACCTTATCTAGCTAGCTTTCCATCGATTGGCATCTAAGTGATGAGCAGTTACCATCAGTGTAGACCATGTCTTTTGGTCAGCCAGTTCTCCATCACTTCAGAGAATGCTATCCTATCCTTGATCTAATGCTTCTTGGAAGGTTTTACTCAAGCTATTTTGGTAGAGGACTGCTTTTTAAACTTCGTGAACTAACGTGGACCACTGCATTAACTATCCTTCTGAAGATTTATGATCTAGTGCAAGTTCATATGGCCTATGCTACATTCTTCTATCAAAGAAGATATTTGTGAGTAATCAATTTATGAACCAAATGATCTTCATCTATCA
This sequence comes from Chrysopogon serrulatus, assembly GCA_015844335.1. Classification (NCBI taxonomy): domain Eukaryota; kingdom Viridiplantae; phylum Streptophyta; class Magnoliopsida; order Poales; family Poaceae; genus Chrysopogon; species Chrysopogon serrulatus. The sequence goes on from JADLZL010002848.1 coordinate 509,354, forward strand.
AGAACGATATGCTATGTTGTCTTGGATTTCTTCTAAAGTAACAATGCTTCATGAAGGTCAATGAAGGAAATTCTTCTAACAAGAGTTAACTTCCCAGCGCCATGAAAGATCAAAAGTTGTCCTGTTGCTAAAACTCATTCCCACCCTTCAAAGTATGATGAGCATAACCACACGTTGGATGAGGTTAATAAATGGAGCTATCACTTTTGGTGATTCATTGTTGAAACCTCAATACAACTAGTTATGCTTACTGTCCTGATGGAGTGTGGGCAACTATGTGCTTTTGTCGTAGTTGTAAGCAAGTGATACGCTTCTCTTCCCTTGATTACCTTTCGTCCTAATCTCGAGACGAGATTCCTTTAAGGGGGGAGGGCTGTAACAACCCAGGTGTTAGTCACTAGCTTTGCAGCGAGATTGGACCTAAACTATATATGCGAGTAGTGATTATGAACTTTCTTTCATGTGTCTCACATCACTATCCATCTATAGTGATTACTGGAGAAGTTTCGTGAAGATTGGAATTAAGAATTTATAAGAAATGATAAGTCATACCCTTGCTTGAATAACCTTATCAAGTGCATGAGTATGTGGAGTGTCAACCAAACCTTGCCATGTTGCCCAAAAGACTCTAATTGGACTTAGAAATAAAAGTTGTGAAGGGTCCATGTTGAGCAAATGTCAAGAAAGTACTCAAATGAGGCCAAAACATTAGTTTAGAACTTTATCAAGTTGCTATCTAGGCCAATAGAAAAGTATAGCTTATGTTCATATTCTAGGGTTAGGCCCTAAATAAAAGATGAAGCTTAAGTTGTGTACAACAAACTCTCTTTAAGACCCTGGCCATGATTCAGCTTGTTAGCAAGTCAAACAAAAGCTCGAGAATCGAATCACCATTTGGTTTTCCAGACGAGAAAAATTCTAAGTGCTGGGGGCTGTTTGTGAATGTCATTAGGTTGACATCCCGCCTTCCCATGTTTTCATTAATCAATAAGGTTTACTCCTAAAATAGAAGTTGGAGGTGATCCCTTGATAAAGAGCATACCAAAAGTTAGGATTTTTTGACGAGGTTTGGACTGTCATTTTGGAGATCGTGTGCATCGAGGCTTAACCCTAATTCTTCCGCTGACACTGTCAACTTCGGTACTAATTATCTTCTAATCCATGACCCTAATGATCTTGCGTCCTTAATAGCAATTGTAGTGTGCCAAGAGTAGAGCAAATTTTGTTTTAGGCTCATGATCTAGTTCGGCCTAGAACATGCTCAAAAACTGGCCCGAAGAGGCCCACAGGGGAGCATGCGAGTTGCTCGGTGGAATGCCTGAGCAGCCAACGCGTGGTGACCACGCGCCTTCCATGCCCGATGCCGCGCGTCCACCTTTGCCACGCGCCCCTGCTACTCCTGCTTGCGATGTGGACGCCTGGGCACGGTCCCTGCTCATTCTCTCGCCTCCCTTGCGCTCTCTCCCTCTCTCTGACGCTCTCGCTGTTCCACAGAGCGGAGCCGCCATTGTTGGTGAGAAGGGAGCTCTGCTGCCCTCTCCTTCGCACCTCCTCGCCCTCAGCGGAGCACAGCACCGCGTTCCCCTCCTTGCACCGCTGCTCCGACACCCTTTCTCCGGCCGAATCGGCCACCGGAGAGCCGCCACGTCGAGCTTCTGCTGCTGCAGCCATGGCCGCCGGGCGCACGAAGCGAAGAGGCTGCTGCTGCTACCTCGGCCGGGCGGAGGCCGCCCTCGGCTGCGCGCTTGGACGGGATGCCGCCGGCCGCCTTCCTCGCGCCGGCGAGGCCGCCACCCGACCAACCGCCATGGCCTTCTTCGTTTCTGCGCCAACCGGCGAGGCCCGAGGAAGAAGAAGGTGGAGTTCGTGCACAATTTCAGGAAAGCTCAAGGGGTTAAGTGTAGAGGGCATGACTCATTTGAATAGTGTGCACAGTGCGGATTAATTACTGAAATATACAGGGGTCTTGCTGCAAAGTCATTTTTCTTTTCCTTTTCTTTTCCTTGAAATTTGGCTGAAACTTGGATAAATCATAGAAATTCATAGAAAAATCATAAAATAGCAAATGAGGACTTTTTAGAATCCTTGTGAGTAGATCTATCCAGTGGTGTGATAATATTTTATATTCTAGTAGAAAGTTTTTGCAGTAAAGATAGATCTTTGTTTTCTAGGGTTTGCTCTTGCTAAATTCATATCCATTGTTGTGGTGCTCCAAATGGTGTGAAATTTGAATGGTATGCTATTGATACTTTGTGTGTACTGTGAGAAAAATTTGAGATTCATTGGATGCACTTTGATTGAGTTATTGATTTATCTTGCTTGATATCTAGTAAGTAAATTTAATTGATTAATAATGAAAATAAAAATGGTAAAATGGAAAACATGGTTCCTCTACCTTTACATAATATGGTTATAACCTGTGTATGCTTAACATGACCATGTGTTTATAGAAAATGTTGAGTTTTAGATTTATCTTGCCCTCGCATGGTTTATTGCTGTAGCAATTTGTCTTTTTCATAGAGGTTGCTATACTTATTCAAATGCTATGAAATTTGGACAGTAGACTAATAGGAGTATATGTGAGCTACTGTAATTTTCTCATAATTTACTGTGCAAATTTGATAGATGTTCCATATATGCTCCTTAAGTCACCTTGTTATCTAAATAAATAGAAAAATGCATGATAATAAATTATTTGAGCTTGGTCATCATGTTTTATGGTGTTTATTCAATATATGTCAACTGTTGGTAACATTGCTTGTGCTCAATTTGATGTTTAAAACATGAGTGAAATATTATTTGCTCCATTTATTCTAATTGAAGGCTTTCTGGACAGTTTCTAGAACTTTGATGATTGCACCTTGTAAATAACATTTTCTGGAAAACTTGTGAATACCAAAGTTGTAGAGCTGCTAAAATTTGGTGGCATTTGGCCTTGTAGTTTAGAAATTAAAGCTATACAAGTTTTGGTAACTGTTTTGGTTATTCTCTGTCTTGTTAGGACCTGATCCTGTATTTGTGTCAATTTGACCTACTAAACTTGTGAATCATACTTTGATGATTGAAGATCATTTGTAGGCAATTTCATAAGCTTTCCAGATTATCTTGTTGCAAGTTATTTGGAGTTGTAGAACTCCAGATGTGATTTATTTACTCAGCTGCTACATGTATGTCCAGAATTTGGTTAATTCTAGTTCTAGTTGTTTGCTTTGTGTGTTGCTAAGTGTGACTCATGTCTTTATTGAAGGTTAAGTAATATACTTGTGTTCTTGTGATATTAGTGTCGTGTTCCATATGCTTGTTATCTATATGTTTGGCATGATTGTGAATAGCTTGCTCCTCAATGTGCTCATATCATCGGGTGTGAGTACGCTTGTCTTGTTTTGTGTATGTGATGCATCTTGTATTGCATTTCCGTGTATTCATACACTTGCATCTTGCACCTCATCTAGGTATGTTAGATGGACTACGTGAAGGACAAGATATTGGAGTCAAACCTCAAGACGGTGTTTGGCGGACTTATCCTGAAGATGGAAGGGAGATGCTCGCCAAGCGAGTGTCATCTAACAACACTGACTTGTGTTATTCCAGGCAAGCCCCGGAGCATCCTAAGTCTCCCATCTTTTATAAAATGCAATTGAGTACTTTATATTGTTTATTGCATTAAGTTATAGGAGTTGGTTGGAAACACTTGTTGCATATATACCCTCTCCTTGTCCAGCAAATTATACCTTGAATCCTATTTAAGTTTAGGAATCGAGATAAATGCTTAGCCATGCTTAGACCGGTAGAAGTCAGGTGATTCCTTGTCATCCGCGAGATATAGGTTGTTACTTCTCTGGTCACGGTTGGCTATATGTGCAACCATGTGATAAATTAAAAGAAGACCGGGTAGGGACAGTGGACCCTGTCTGAGTCGGTTAAGGACTGGACGCGTTGTTTCACTTTTGGTCATGTTGAACGCAGCCCAACACATAGTTGGCCCGGCCCTATGTGCCAAGTGGCCACGAAGCTCGGTAGCTCAACTCAAGACGGGAAAACGGGGGGCGGTTGGGCAATTCGCGGGATAGCGGCATACTAGACCAAGGGCAAACATGTCTAACTGATCCTAGCGTCGTCCTTGGGTTAGCATGGTTTGAACATCCTGGCTATCTGACTTTCCGGTTTTACCGATGTGGGAACCGGGCCCGCGCCTGAGTTGTACCAAGAGTAATCTAAGACGACCCTGGCTAGGTCTGTCTAGGTGTGTGCTAGGAATACCCCCTGAGCTCAGTTGAAATCGATTCGAATCGCCGTCTCTCCCGGATAGTGAGAACTTGACCTTGCCTGGCATCGTAGAACTCACTAAATAATGATGGTTCTAATGTTGATGATGATCATAATGATGATGATATTGATAGCTGAAATAAACCTGATATGGTTATTAATGTTTGTATATAATCAAGTGATTGCTTAGTACAGGTGCTAATCTAGATGAAAGGTTGATTAATAATAATCTAGCTGCTAGTATAATAAAATAATGCTCTCATATAATATGCTTTTATGCAAAATGTTGTCAAGCTAGCCCCACCTATATAAAGCCTTGCATACTCCTTGGTGTCACTTTATTTCTGGTTTATGACGGGTAAGTCTAGCTGAGTACATTGTCGTACTCAGGGTTTATTCCCACTTGTTGCAGGTTATAATGTATCTTGGCTACTGCAAGAATTGGATGACTCCTACCATAGCGTTGGAGTATGATCATGGGCATGATCATTCTTATCTCTCTTGTCTCTAATGCTTTTGTTGGAATTGACCTTGGTACTGGCATGTATTTGATGTTAACTTCAAATTACTTTGCTTTCGCTACTTTCAAACTTATGTTGTAATAATTATTTTGCACTCTGATGTATGTTGAACTATTTGTGAAAAGGATGTAACATTTGACTTGTTTTGTTGAATCATTACGATCTTGGCTTATATGTTGGTTGGTTTGAAGTCCTTCGTAATTTCAGTGGACTACCGGGATTATATGGGCTCAAGTGTGAAAATTTATTCACTTTGGTGATTGTTTTTGTACTTGTGCTCTTATAATTTGGATGGTTCTGTTACAGTATTTGATCTGTGCGCTTGCGGATACATTTCTATATTCTAAATGGTGGCATGATTTAATACCACACCCCTTGGTGTTATGCTGGGGATGACAACTAGGCATTCTAGTGGCGGTGCGCTGCTCAGGCATTTTTGGCGCCGTTATTAGAGATAACATTAAGAGGTGTCAACAAGTATTTTTGGCGCCGTTGCCGGGGAAGGCAATTGGCAATTTAAAAGGATAGCGATAGACCTAACAAACTAATGAGATAGAGGAAACCATAGACCCCTACTCAATGCAGGCTTACCCTTGTGTTTTCTATCTTTGTGAAATCTTATGCAGGGTAATGAATGAGTGGTTTTGATCTGCCAGATAACTACGTTGAAAATCCAGAGAGACTCTTTCGAAGAAAGAAATTCCAGCAAGTGAGGGATATCTTTGAATCTCTGTCAAAGACACCCACTGCTGAGATTTGTTCTTTGGAGGAGCAAGCTCCTACAAGAGAAGAAGAAGAGCAACAAGAAGGCAACTTAGCACCAGTCTTTGAGGAAATGGCTGATAAGTCACTCTGAGTTCTTCTCCGCTCCGAACACCAACAACATCCGCAGACTTTGGACCTAACGTCGGGTTGGGGAGAACGGATTTGAGCTCAAGCCAGCTCTTATCACCATGGTGCAAGCCAATCTATTCTGTGGGAAAGCACATGAAGATGCAAGTGCTCATCTCCAACACTTTCTGGAGATTTGTAGCACTTTCAAGCTGAAAGATGTACCAAAGGATACCGTGTTGCTACGTTTGTTCTCATTCTCACTGTTGGGAAAGGCGTTCTACGCCAACAAAGACAACCATATAACTTGGGAAAGTGCTCCACAGCTTTTCTGTCAAGATTCTTTCCTATGGGCAAGACAAGTGCCCTAAGGGGGAAGATCTCAAGTTTCCAGCAACAACATGATGATTCAGTCCCTGAGGCATGGGAACGCTTTCAAGATTACATATTAGAATGTCCTCATCATGGGATGGAGAATTGGCTCCTGATGCAAACTTTCTATCATGGGCTCACCAATAGCACCCGTAACAACGTTGATGCTGTTGCTGGAGGTGCATTTATGTCATTGACCATACCATAAGCTACTGCTCTTATAGAGAAGATGGCCTCCAATCAAGATTGGAATGATGAGCGCCAAACTACCCGCAAGAGGAGTGGAGGAATGCACCAGCTCAAGGAGGTAAACATGCTGTCTGCCAAGATAGACCTGCTCATGAAGAAGCTGGAAGACAAATCGAGCCAGAGACAAGATGTCATGCGCATAAATGATTCATGCATGACTTGTGAAGTGTGTGGCAATATGAGACACTCAGGCAACAGCTATCCTGAGACCTGTGAGGATGTGAACTTTATCAACAACAACAACAACAATTATCGTCCTCAAAATCAAGGATGGAACCAGCAAAGGCCCAACTACCAAGGTAACTTCCAAGGTAACTTTCAAGGCACTAATTACAATAATTATGCTCAATTGCCTTTGAGAGAAGTGATCTCCAACCAAAATAAAATTATGGAGACTTTATCTAGGAAGGTAGCATCCAATGATAAAATGCTAGAGAACATAAACATTAAAATGGATAGCTTTACCTCTGCTATTAAGAACCAACTTAGCTTTAATAAAATGATAGAACAACAATTAGCTTAGCTGGCGGCCGCTGTTCCACCGACCAACGAAGGTAAGATTCCAGGGCAAAGACCGTGAATCTGATTGATGTGTATGCAGGTTACTATGTTGAAGCATCATCAGGATGGAAGGATGAGTCCATGCCACCTAAGAGAGGAGATCCAGGGAGACCTGTGATTCCCATCTCTATTGGGCAGCATGACTTCCCTGAAGTTTTCTGTGATCTAGGCGCCAGTGTCAACATCATGCCTAAGGTAATTTTTAACCAAGTCTTTCCAATGGCATCCTTGTTGTACATAGATGTGTTTGCAGCTTGCAGACCAGACGATCAAGTACCCTAAACGCATCTTGGATGACGTGTGCATACGAATCGGGAGATTATATGTCCCTGTAGACTTTGTAGTCCTAGATACCGGCAAAGATCCCAAGAGTCCAATCATTCTTGGCCGACCATTCCTGAGTACTGCAAAGGCTATCATCTACACGGACAGTGCTAAGATTTGTTTCACCATCAAGGGCAATAAAGAGAAGTTCAGTTTCAAGAACAAGACCCTTGAAGCTCCTATAGATCCAAGAGGAACTTACTTTCCAGTCAAGCCAACAAGTAAACAAGTCAAGAAGAGGAATTCAAATGGGAAGAAAAAGAACAGGAATAAAAGACAAGTGAGAAGGCAAGTCCAAGTAGTCAAGGCTGTCGAGTACAAGCATGACCACCTCTTAGCTTCACCATTCCTAACCAAGAAAGAGGACCCAGGCATGCCAGCCATTGATTGCACCATTGGGCAGTGCTCATTCTACAATGCTTTCTACGACACCGGATCAGCTGTCAACATCATGTCCAAAAAGGTATATGATTTATTATTCGATACACCTCTATACCCTACCTATATGCAGCTGCAGCTGGCGGACAACACAACGAGATTTCTAGAGGGAGTAGCAAGAGACATCATGGTCAAGATCCAGGATCACTACGTCCCGACCGACTTTATGATAATGGAATGGGAGAAGAAGACGAAACGCCCATCATACTTGGAAGGCCGTTCCTCAGCACCACCAACGCGATCATCTACAATGGATCTGGCCAAGTCCACTTCCAATTCCTAGGAGAGAAGGTACGCTGTTATTTCAAAGATTATAACTCTCCTGGCTTAGCAGCCTTTATCCTGTCCAAGAGGAGACGTCAGCGCCGGAGGAATCGCTCTCAAAAGAGCAATGTTGAGGAGGAGGAAATTAAGGAAGAATCTACAGCACCAAAGGAACAACCTACAAAGGTATGAAAAGAAAAGGTAACCTCCTCAACTGAGTCACCATCACCAGGAGGCCCAACATCAGGGTCCCCATCCTCGGGATCCGATGGAGCACCCCAGGAGTGAAGACGACGAGAAGTCTTGTTCGGAGGACCTTAAACTCTAAACCCTTGCCATAAGGTAACAATGGTAATTATCTATTTACTTTCTTGCACTTTTAAATTCGTAGTTAGTTTTTGTTATCTTTATAGAAAATCACAAAAACATTTGGAAAACCTCAAAGCCCCATGTGACATGCCTGTAGTGCAAGCTAAAGGAGTGTTCACCGTGGTGGCCTAAAAATTAAATAAAAATTAGAATACATATTTTATTCTGTTTGAAAAAAATCCAAAAATAATCATTGAGCATCTTGCTGCATTGAATGCACTGTAACAACCCTTAGAAACCTCTCACAATAACTAATCCACGAATGGCTAACTACTAACTATTTATCCTAATCCGTTCCACAAGTTTTGGTGTCTTGTGAGATGTTTGCTGCAGGATGACTCTGAGAGCTAGTCCACCTAAGAATCATCATCATCACTCGAAGTACACCTTTCTGCACACAGCTAACCACTGTGTGAAGGAAGCAACTTCTTGTTGGATGGGATGAAGGTTCCTGGCTAAACCAGCTCTCACAAGCATGAGCTCCATCGAGAGGACTGCTTAGCTTCAATGCTCAACCACGACAACAATCAGCTTGGGGGAAGGCATCCCCTAGGTACCTAGGTAAGTGTACCTATGCGATTACCGAGTCAGTCATAAAATTAAAAATACCAAAAATATGTGAGCACATCAAGGTTCACCATAGTATCTAAGAAAACCTTAAAATACCAAAAATATGTGGGCACATGAAGGTCCATGCTTTTTAAGAGTCCTTAGAGTCTTTTGAGTTTTATAGTTTGAGTCCTTGAAAAATGGAAAACCAAATAAAAATATTTGTCTGTCTAGAGTCAATAAAAAGGAAGCTCTTGAGATGAATTGAAATGATGATAAGCGGCTCTGTTACAACACATCTGAAATGCCTAGAGTTTAGACAAAAGTTTTTCTAAGTTTTAGCTCTAACTGTTTTGACATGAGAAGTTGCTCTAAGCCTGAAACTTGCGGGTTGCATATGCTTGAACTAAGTCTAGGTACCTGATTGATAAGATTGAGAAAGTCTGAGCTGCTATCTATTTTGTTCTAGTGACGCTAGAGTTCTGGAGATTTATCTTTTGAAAAAAATATATAAAAATATGATGAGTTCCTATATGATAAAGCTTACATTCCCACTAGAGCCAAACATGATGAGATAGGCTAGTTAAACTTCCACATGTATACTGCTTGTCTTGCATTGAGTTTTATCAACCTTTATGACCCTGGTGAGAGATTTGTCATGCTCTTAAATCAAGATCCACCTCTTCTACACTGGAGTAGGCGCAACAACATGCCATTCCACCTACATCTATTCCAAAAATGTTTCTCCTACACTGGGAGAGAACACCAAAAATATTCCATTAAGTTAGCCACCCAATAAATGCTCCATGTTCCCGTGTTATCTCTCTAAATTCCATCAATGCCAAAAAGGAGTGCTATGAGCTATGCAAAAAGATATTTGAGAAAAAGGGAGAAGAAAAGATGGACAAGTGTCCCAGTGCAAAACAATGGGTACTAGATACCCGACTCCCTGAAAAAAAAGTAGAAGAGAAGAAAAGATAGCTCATAACCTCTGGCCAATCTTCAAAGGAGAGAGAAGCATCCAAGGAGCTTAGTAGAATTAGGTTCCACCATATATCCACCATATCCATTCGCCTATACATCTTGATTCGACTGTGTGACTCGTTTCTCCATGGATCCATTGTTTGACTTAGCAACACATGCATTGCAAGTTTGCTCTTTTATTTTCACCTTACCTATGAGCTCGACATAAGCTTTAGCTATAGGATGAAAAGAAAGGCAATCATCATCACTGCCTTGGTGAGAATCCACAAATACCATATACATCGAGAGACTTGAGAGTGTCATGTATGGGAAGCTCTGAGTTTTATTTGAAAACCTCTAAAAACTCCAGAATGATAGTTGATCGAAGAACTTGAGATATAGTGCTTAGATGGGACCTTTCTGTCTGTCAAGTACTCAAGACCCAAGGAAGAGCTAATAAGCCCCACAGTCAAAGGTAATATGGGTAAGTTTGAAAATCAGCTCAGTTATTGCATAACTTGGAGGAGAATTTCTGTCTGGCTATAGGTATATTTTGAGAGAGTTGCTCCGAGATGGCTACAATGCTTAAACAAATACATATATTCAATAACTTTTCTAAGTTTTCTTTGCTAAGGGACTAGCAAAGGTTAAGCTTGGGGGAGTTGTTGATGGCCACCATTGTATTAAATCAACCGTCAACTAGCCATGAAAAGGATACGATTGTGATCACCAAAGTAGACATAGGGTTTACACTGATCGAATTCCATGAGTTTTGGAGTTTCACTATTTATGCAGGCGTAAACCGAAAAAGGCACAAACACAAGAGCTTATCGGAACAAGGAAATGGAAAACGGACTCCACGGCTACATAGGAAGGTTCCAGAAGGAACGAGAAGGCACCACGCCGAGTCGGGGGCCCGGAGGCCACCAGGCCAGACCGGCCGGTCTGGCCCTGGACCGGCCGGTCTGGGGCTGGCCCCCCTCGGGTCCCAGTTCGCCCGGTTCGCTCCACCGCCTTTGAGGATCGATCCTAGCCGCCCGTCAATGTCGGTTTGATCCGATGGCTCACGATCATTGCCCAGGGCTGTAAAAGGAGAGGCACCCCCTGGGAGGGGCACCATTCATTCATTCTCATTTGAAGTCTGACCATCAGCCAGAAACCCTAATCAGAGCTCCTTAGCTAGGGCCTAGATAGCTAGATTAGAACTAGAGGGAGGCAAGCACAGGCTTGGATTCCGGAGCCATCAAGAGCTTGGATTTGGTATAGTTCTTACCTCCTCTCGCCTTTGTTCTCTTTCATTGTATAGTTATATGATTGCTACAATTAAATTGATGAATACTTATTTACTTATATTCATAGTTATCTTGTTCTTTATCTATTATGGTTATATGCTTAGTATAGCTAGATTAGCATTATACTTATCCATAGGTTCATATAGCACTCATCTAATTGATCGTTGGGTGAGTGATAAGCATTATGTAAGCGTGGTGCTTATACGTTGTTTATCTGTGAACGCACCCTATAGGCCGGGTTTGGTAGATCGTGGGTGTGACATTCCTATTGAGTCCTATGTAATCCAAACCCTGTTTATAGGCACAGTAGGGCTTGTATACGATGGAAGGGCGTGCTATGTTCTCAAACTTTCCTAGTATGTCCACTATGAATAAATATAATGCTAACCTTAGCCATGACTACTAGGTGTATTGCACTAACCATAATATGCATTGACATGTAGCTAGAAATAACCCAAGAATATCTCTTGATGTTCTACTAGCAACCCTAATGATATAGCTAGGAGTCTCTATCTGTTTATGCTGACAATTATATACTTACCTTATCAATTATCTTGTGACTTACCCCTGCATTGAGTAGTGAGGACAAGGTTATGCCTATTCGTTACACTCTAGGTCAACACACTACCTTTACACAGCCATGTAGACCTTCCTTTGGGAAAATATAAATGACAACCCGTAATACTCCGGGTAAAATGCTACAATGGTATTTGATCTGTGCGCTTGCGGATACATTTCTATATTCTAAATGGTGGCATGATTTAATACCACACCCCTTGGTGTTATGCTGGGGATGACAACTCGGCATCCTAGTGGCGGTGCACTGCTCAGGCATTTTTGGCGCTGTTATTAGAGATAACATTAAGAGGTGTCAATAGTCGGTTTGATCCTACGGCTCTCGTGCATCGCCCGAGGCTATAAAAGCAGCCCACACCCCCAGGGGGCAGGCATCCCCCATGAAACCCTAATTCATATTCTCTAAGGAGGATTAGAGAGGTGTCCCTTGAATGGATGACCTCTCTAGGGTTAGCAATTAAGGAGACTGATCCTTATTAGGATCTAGTCTTAGAAATAGAGAGATAGAGAGGGGAAGGACTTGGGAGGAGGTGCCGGCCTGTCGGTGCTACCTCCATGGCTTGTACCTTGGCGGAAGTTAATCTACGTCTGGGATTTCTCTAGTAATCATCTTCTTCTTTCTTTAAGCAATTGTGTCTATATTGTTCTTCTGGTCCGCGAGTCTCTTTTGAGTGCTTTAATCTATTGCAATAGGTTAAGGTATAATTCATAGTGTAGGCGTGGTGCTTAGACTCGGATTACTCGTAGATGTACCCTATTGTCCGGATTTGGTGGTAGCTCGCAGAGGTGACTTATAGCTCTATTGAATCTTATTTATCCCACTATCCCGTTGGTAGGTCGTGTAGGGGTATAATTGGTAGAAAGGTCATAGTTTTGCTTGTGCTCTTTCTATGCAATTTCCACAGATAGAACATATAAACATAGCTTATTGAGAATAGAACGTGAGAACCTTGGCAATCTCCTCTATATTCTCAGCCTTGTAAAGATCTTGTTGCTACTCCAGGTTAAGTTAGCTGTCATAGTTAACCTCACCATTTCCTTGTGGATACGATATTTAAAACCTTAGGGTGAAGTGCTACAATGATATCCGTGCGCTTGTGGAATATTCAGTAGGCATTAACAGATATCAACAGTAGTAGATACATGTGATGCAATACCAGTTGTAGTATGTAAATATGTGTGATTGTGGTGTCTATGTAGGTCTGGATGGTAGTACCTTATAAATTTCTGTTGGATTCACCTGTTTAAGTACTAGTACCTTTGAAATATGTATGTGCTTGACAATGAGTACTTCGTATAAGTTGCTATCCATTTTGTGCCTTTTTCTGTATCCACTCAGTGATGTTGATTATGAACAAAATATGCATGAGATGTTTTGTGTTCCTGGAGCAATACCTTACGCTCCCTAAAGGGCTACTTGGCCACGCTTCTAGGTCTTTGGGCGCCTGGGAGAGTATTATTACAGTGTGAGCATGCATGGGTGTGTTTTGATGGAATTTACAGCAGTTGTTATACATGGAGGTATTACTGAGATAGTTCTTGAGGTATGATCATGCATCTATATCTCCTATAAAAAAAATCCCCATTAGCTAATTTTCTCTCCTCTTCTTGCGCGACGTCAGCTGTCAGGAGTTACCTCCACTACGACTCTTATTTATTTTCCACTAGCTATTTCTTTTGAAATAGAAAAAAACCATGGCGCCTAAACCAAGTATCGTAATTAAAATCCAATTGCATCATGGTATTCCTCGCAATAAACTCTTCAAAACAAGACCTCACATGAATATATTTTGATAACTTTTTTACAAAAATTTAAACCGTTTCTAAGAAAAACCCATTTGTAAGAAAAACCTAGCAAAACTGTATATCATATAGATTACATATGGTCCTCTAAAACATGCGTATAGATGAGATTTGGGTGATGCCCTGTTCAAAAAATCTATACCATGTCAATAGATACAACCTCCGCAATTGACCTACTACATCCATATATATGTATCTATTAATTCATAGTTTTAACCATTATAAACTCCTTACATTTTTACTTTATACCTGCAGCAACGCGTGGGGCATCCTACTAGTTTCTTATATACTGATGTCACTAATTTACAATAGTAATAGCTGTGCTGTATTACTGAAACTTGTTTGTAGCACAATCAGAAGATTAAATAAAATATGCATTTAAACAAAGAAATCATCTTCCACGCTTTCCACCACAATGGGTGCAACTACGCCATCGTCAATGTAGGTGTCATCTTGGTCATCGTCGTCGTCATCAAGCAAGACCGCATCATCTGGTTCGAGAACTGCTTCGACACGAGCCTGATTATAACATCACAAATTAATAAAACAAAAATTGAATCCAACACAGAAATATATATTCCTCACTTTCTTAGACGCACCTGATTAATAATAGAGGCATCACCAATGGTGCCTTCCTTGTCTGTTCTGGTCCAATTTGACAACTCTTGAGTTGGGACTAATGAATTCATATGTTCGATTCCCACGTCAAGTGCACCGACATCAAGGTCAACCTGAATTTCTTCTTCAGGCATAGCAAACAAATTTCTTGGTCTCATCGTAACAACACTTGACCATCCCGGCTTTTTCATGAGGTTCACATAAAACACTGGTTCAGCCTGTGTTCACCAGAATGTAAGGTTCATTTGAATATCGGTACCTGGAAGTCTCGATGTCGATAATTCCATATTGATCCCTGTTGTATCCTCTACTTCTACTGGTACCGATACCAGGCACATCATACCAATCGCACTAGAACAATATAACTTTTTGTATAGGGAATTCGAGTGAGATCATTCTTCTAATCACGCCATACCATGTCATGTTGCTAGTGGTACCATCACCCCTCACAAGCACACCACTGTTCTGTGTCACAAGGCTTCTCTCAATGGAAGTAGTTCGAAAAAGCCAATTGTTGATGTAGCATCTACTGAACACACAACCTCGATGGTCCGGCCCTATAGCTAGGGCATTCATGAGCTCACTTGCTTCCCCCTTCTCATATTGTTTGGTGATCTATGAACACCATTGGAGAACGAATAATGTTTATGTTAGTTACCACATCATCTTGACCATCACATATGGAATGCAAAGCTATCAATATATAATGTATTACTAACCTTGTCGTCGAACCACCTAACAAAGTGTTCCTCATGTCGTTTGTTAACATTCCTTGTACTGGTATTCTTGAGTTCTTCCTTATGCTGCCTGCATTGAAATAACCAATTACTTCATTGTAGACACTACAATAATAATCAAAAAAATATAAAATATAATATAAAATATCTTACTCGACCAAATGGCTGACTTCATCGTAGTTACTAAGTATATAGTGTTTCATCTTTCGAATCTCATTTGCATCAAATACATGCAAATTCTGACCTCTCCTCTTGTAATCCATTTCACTAAATATGCTTAGTCCAGCTGGCGGCTCATTGACAGCTGTGCTTTCATGTCGATCAACGTGATTCAGCTTGGTGTCAACGTTGAAGAACCTATAGCAAAATGTAAGACACTCCTCAACTATATAACCTCAGCTATAGAACCTTCTGGGTGTGCCTTGTTCCTCACATAGCCTTTAAGAGTACTTAGATACCTCTCAACTGGATACATCCATCTATAACACACGGGCCTGCCAAGTTTAGCCTCTTCTGCTAGATGAACTGGCAAATGCATCATTATATCAAAAACACAGGTGCGAATATCATCTCAAGCCGGCAAAGAGTATCCACAATTGAATTGCTAAGTTTGTCGAGATCTTCCTCCACCAGCTCCTTCGAACAAAGAGCACTGAAGAACCTACTAAGCTGAATCAATGGCATGACAACATCCTCTGGCAAAATCTTTCTGATGACTAAGGGTAAGAGTTTTTGTAGAATTATATGGTAGTCATGAGTTTTGAGTCCAGACACCTTACATCCATTTACATCGACACATCTCCTAATGTTGGAGCTACAACCATCAGGCATCTTCGCTCCATGTAGAAATTGGCATAAAGTTCTCTTGTCCTCCTTATCTAAAAAATACAAGGCTGCTGGCAAAGTATACTTGTCATTGTGAATCACAGGATGCTGATCTTGCCTTATCCCTAGCTATTCCATGTCAAGTCGGGCATTCTCGCTGTCCTTACACTTACCTTCAATTTCTAACAAAGTACCCAATATGCTCTCACAAATGTTCTTCTCAATGTGCATGACATCCAAATTATGTCGTATGAGCAGATAAGACCAATAAGGGAGCTCAAAAAAATACTCTTCTTCTTCCAATTGTGCCATCTGTTATCTTCATCATGCTTCCTTTTTTTCCTGCATCCTTTTCAAATATGAATTGTTCAAAAGTTTCAAAATGCTCCAATACCTCCTCACCAGACAGTGGGATTGGAGCCTCCCTGGTTTCCACCTCATTGTTGAAGCTGATCTTGTTCTTGCGCCATGGGTGGTCCATGCGCAAAAAATGACGATGTCCCATGTAGCAGATCTTTCTACCATGTTTCAACCACAAATAATCTGTATCCTTGTGGCAGTATGGACATGCAAATTTGCCTTTCATGCTCCAAACATTAAGCATTACATATGCAGGAAAGTCATTAATTGTCCAAAGTAGAATAGCACGTAGCTTAAAATTCTTCTTTACCTTATCATCTCAAGTAAGAACACCTTTAACCCAAAGATTCTTAAGCTCATCAATGAGGGGCCTAAGATATACATCAATATTCATCTCAGGAGATTTTGGACCAGGTATACCAAGGAGGCAAATTGTAAGGGATTAGGACAACAGGCCATGTGCTGTATGTGACATTTTGCATGCCAAAGGGGTTGAAGCCATCAGAAGCAAGACCCAACCTAATATTACGAGCTTCTTTTGCAAAGCAATGGTACTTGGCATCCACGAGCTTCCATGCCTTTGAGTCAGCAGGGTGTCTCAAAACGCCATCATCCACCAATTGTTCCTTATGCCATCACATTTCTGATGACGTGCTTTCTGTCATAAATCTTTGAAGCCGAGGGGTAAGAGGAAAGTACCTTAATATTTTCCTTGGAACATGCTTCTTACCTGTTGTATCAGCACCACCATCTATTTCCCACGTACGTGCACCGTCGTCAGGCATTTTCCACCTTGACTCTTTACATTTGGGACATTTATCCAGATTAGCGTGCTCCTTCCAGAATAGCACACAATTGTTATAACATGCATCTATCTTTTCATAGTCCAAGCCTAGATCTTGAACCACCCTTTGTACTTTCTCCATTGTATCTGGAACACAATGGCCTTTAGGTAGATACCTTGAGAACAGATACAGTACCCCCCTCCAATGCACGATTAGTAATTCCATACAGGCACTTAACCTGAAAAAGCTCCACAATAAAAGAGACCTTACTAGCATCTGGGCAGCCGGGATACAAGTCCTTTTCTACCTCATTTAATAGTTTCAAAAAGACCTTGGCGTGCTCATTTGGAGATTCATTGTCATCATCCCTGATCTCTCCATGTATAGCGCCTCTGATTAGGGATCTAACTAGACCAGTGGCACCATGCCCCTCGTCTTCAATAGGTGCTTTGGTGCATCATCTTCGTTAACCGCTTACGTATCACCTAGTGGTGCGTCATGATGTGCTTGAACTTCAGCTTCTGGACTTACATCTGAACCTTGCCCGACTACGTTGTGTAATCCCAAATCTGAACCTCCCCCGACTTCATTGTGTAATCCAAATTGTGAACCTTCACCTTCTCTGATGAAGTTTTCATCGAAACCTCTAGAAAGCAAATGCATCTAAACCTCAGACCTTACTCTGTAAGTCAAGCAAACACATCTCGGACATGGACATTTGGCACTGCCACCTCTGTCACCAAATGTGTTGTTCAAAAATTGTCGTAAATTCTGCATCCACACAGGCGACGTTCGAGGTAAGCACATCCAACTCCTATCTTCACACGCCATTATTCTGCATTATGACATTGCACCACTCACAATTACAAAAAATCAACTTAATTAATTATGATCATCTTGCAATACCAGAGGCACTTCTAACGTTATGAACTTACGATCAACGTGGACGAGCAATCGCTAGGGGCCCTCGTCCTAGGGCACACACACCTCGGCGGCCAGATGGAAGATGGGCAAGCCGCTGCCGGCCATCGCTCGTCGCGTGCGTGCCTTTATGCTGCTAGGGCGGCGCCGCGATGGAGGTCGTCGTTGGTCATGGGAAAAGCCTTGTAGTTGCTATTGGGCCCAACACTAATCAAAGCCCACTGTGTACTTTAGTGTTTCGCAACACATATGTAACCATGGTAATAGCAACTAGAAAGTTCGTGCACTTAGGATCACCGTTGCTATTAGTGCGTACCAATGACAACACTTCAAAACGCTTTTGCTTCACCCAAAACAGCGTAGCAATAGTATGAAACTATGGCAACCGTCGTAGGGCAGAAAAGACAGCTCACATTTGCAACACATCTCAAAAATTTTTGCAACCCAAGTACTCATGGCAATATCACACCGCAAAGGCAACGGAACTCTGCGTTGTTGCAATAATGTCCAGTAATTGCAACACAAATGAACACTAATGCAACCACAATCATCTATTACAATACGACCCACCAAGCGCAACTAAACACGTCAACAGTTGCAATTAAGGTACCTTTGGCAACCATTTTAGCACCATGGTTGCAATATGACCCTCCAATGGCAACTAAACGTGTGGTGTTGCAATGGATCGTCGTGGCATCAGACCGAGTTCCTTGTAGTGTGGTCCTTTCCTTCTCTTGCATCTTGAGTTGTTCATGGACATCTTATCTCCTCTGTTGCACTCATTCTTTTGCTATATTTTGCTTCTTTGATCTTTTGACTCTTTTCACTCCAGTCATTATTATGCCTACAGCAGATTAGTGGACAACACATATCCGAAGGAGTATACAACTTTTAAACCTAGGTTTGCTTGTCCAGTATTTTATTTTGTTTTGTCTAAGCTAATGAAAGGATAGTGTTAATATTGTTTAGCATACATCATGTTTAATACAGACATAGCTTAAGGCAAAGTAACTTGCAGTAGAAGATAAAATAAATGAACCATTAATACTCACAGTTCTTCCATCCATGATGAATGAGCTGTATCTTCTTCTACAAAGTTATTAAAGCCCGTCATGCGTCCTGTCTTATCTCTGATTTGAATTCATCTCATGACTTACCTAAATTGTTTTTTGAAAGTTTCCTATAGGGGTTAGTCCAAAAAATATGCAATGTCTACACAAGCTAATTTAAGATCAATAGCCAAGTCAAACTCTATATCTAAATTGACTAAGGTAGACTATTTAACCTAAGCACCACGCTTAATTTAAAAGAGCCTATGAAAGTACCCTTGAAGTACTTCCAAACCAAAACTTACTATAGTAGACAAAGGTGACATGAAAGCACTGTTAACGGTTGCTAATGACCAATTTTACCCATCAACTAACTCATGAAAGAGGCACATTCACGATCACCAACATAGACTTAGGGTTTACACTAATGGAATTCCATGAGTTTTGGTGAATCCATGTTTCTACAGGTACATAGTGGAGAAGCTATCAAAGAGGACCAAAATGACAGATTACAAGCACCTCAAATGATGAATTGGAATGCACCATTGCGAAGAGCTCGTCGAGACGATCGAAACGGACATATCATTTACCATTTTTAGAGTTCCAGATGAAAAGATACGAATTCCACCGTGGGGGCTGCACTAGAATACTCTAGAAGACACGAGAAGACACCACGCCGAAGCGGAGGGGGAATGGCCACCAGGCCGACCGGCTGGTCTGGGCCTGGACCGGTCGGTCTGGGCCCTGGCCCGTTCATGGCCCGCTTCGCCCAGAATGCTCCACCGCCTTAGGGTTTCGATCTCAGCCGTCCGCCAAAGTCGGTTTGATCCAAGGGCTCACGTTCATCCCACCGGCTATAAAAGGAGGGCAGGACCCCCCTGGGGGAGGCATCCCCATGAAACCCTAATTCATATTCTCTGATGAGGATCAGAGAGGTGTCCCTTGAATGGATGACCTCTCTAGGGTTAGCAATTAAGAGACTAAGCCTTATTGGGATCTAGTATTAGAAATAGAGAGATAGAGAGGGGAAGGACTTGGGAGGAGGTGCCGGCCTGTCGGTGCTACCTTGGCGGAAGTTAATCTACGTCTGGGATTTCTCTGGTAATCATCTTCTTCTTTCTTTAAGCAATTGTGTTTATATTGTTCTGCTGGTCTGTGAGTCTCTTTTGAGCGCTTTAATCTATTGCAATAGGTTAAGGTATAATTCGTAGTGTAGGCGTGGTGCTTAGACTCGGATTACTCGTAGATGTACCCTATCTTCCGGATTTGGTGGTAGCTCGCGGAGGTGACTTTACCGTTGAATCTTATGTATCCCACTATCCCGTTGGTAGGCTGTGCAGGAGTATAATTGGCAGAAAGGTCATAGTTTTGCCTGTGCTCTTTCTATACAATTTCCATAGATAGAACATATAAACATAGCTTATTGAGAGTAGAACGTGAGACCCTTAGAAATCTCCTCTATATTCTCAACCTTCTAAAGATCTTGTTGCTACCGGGGTTAAGTTAGCTGTCGTAGTTAACCTCACCGTTTCCTTGTGGATACGATATTTTAAAACCTTAGGGTGAAGTGCTACAACGGTATCCATGCGCTTGCGGAATATTCAGTAGGCATTAACAGATATCAACAAGCATTTCTGGCGCCGTTGCCGGGGAAACAGTTTGCTGAGTTATCTACGAATCTATCTTAACCTTGTATCATACTCTTATCACTTTGTACCAAACATCTCTCTACCTTTTCTGTCCTTAAATGGATCCCATAAATTCCACTCCTATCCTTTACCTTGCTGAACCTATAGGAGCAAGCTTAGAGCCACCAAAAGCCTTAGAGCCCATCAAAACATCTGGCTATGAGTTGCCCTCACGTTTAGTAAGTATAATTAGAAAACAGTCCTTCTTGGGAGAAGATGGTGAAAACCCGTACTCACACCTACGAGAGTTTGATCCGACCTCCTGTGCGTGCTTGCATATCACTGGCATGTCTGATAGGACCTTACGATGGACGTTCTTTCCATTCTCTTTTCTGGGAAGAGCTAAAATTTGGTATGATCAGATCATAGGATGTGTGCAAGGTGATTGGGGGATGTTATGCTCTAAATTTTGCTCAAAATTCTCTCCTATCTCTACAGTGGTTTCCACTCGAGAGGAGATTCATGCTTTTAGACAACTAGAAGAAGAATCTCTTAGAACATCATGGGATCGTTTTAACGACCTCACCTTTGACCCAATGCTTCTTCAAAAATTTTACATGGGTCTTAGTGAGAATGCTAGGCAATCCCTTGATGCAGCCTCTGGAGGAGTTTTCCTTTGTTTGATCCCTAGAGAGGCAAGGTCTGTACTTGATAGAATTAATGAAAAGAGCCCTTGCCCTAGCACTCACCACAAACTCCTCGAGAAAGAGAAGGAATCATCTCCCGAACAAGAAGAGAAAGTTCAATAGCTAAACCACAATCATTCCAATCTCAAGATTTAGCTATCAATTCTGAACCATCCATAACCCAAAATCCTCCAAAAGAAGAAGAAATTCATCCTTTGGAAATCTTTCTTGCTAATAATGATAATCTTTTAGAAGATAATTTTGAGGAAAGCATACGCCGCCAGCCCTACAAGATCCTTGCTCGTACATATAATTCACTTTTTCTAGAAGAGGAACCTCTTGAAAAGCATTCTCTTTGGGATGTATTTGAGGATGACATGACTAGTGATGTCATAGAAGGAGAGCTAAGTTATTTTGAAATCAATCCTGTCGTCTCCCCTTCTATGCCCACAATAGATGCCACATCCCAACCTAATCCCATCCTTGACCCCAAAGAACCCTTTGATGCTCGTTCTCCTAAGTCTCTTGATGACCCTAAAGATCCACCAAGACAATCAAAGCATAGGAGTCATGAAGACCACGAGGATGACCAAGAGATGCTACAAAGATGGCTGGAATGTATAGAATGAATGGACAAGGAAGAAGCCTTGATAGAATCTAGCCTCAACTTAGATCCAAACAATGAACCTATGACGCATTCGAGTTTGGAAGAGGCTTTTGATAAGACCAATTTGAATGTTGCCAATCCCAAGAAAATATTTACCATAAAATGACTAATGAATGTCATAGGCATGGAATGAAACAGACAATATTTTTTCCTATAGACATTTATGAAGAGTCACCCTTGGAGGAAGGTAACAACAATGAGCATGGAAGCTACTTTATAAAGACTCCATCAAACCCATGCTCATATGAGAGAACTTTTGAATCAATTGGTCTTTTTACCATGGCTTCACACAAAATCTTCAACCCCCTCATTCTTTCTGATCCTAAAACTTTTGAAAGGGTGGTTGTAGATGCATATGTTTATCATAAATATTATAGATCTCGATGTGCAAATCTTGAGGTAGGTATAGAAAGATTGGTGTTGGAGGGGAAGCCACTTCACCATCTTAAAGCACAATCTTGAGGCTTCCCAAAAATGAGCTTTTGACCAAATGCTAGCGCTTTCAAGAGAAACATAAACTTTGACCTTGTGATACGGTTGCCTCGTGAAATATGGATAAAAATATAATTGTGAGAATATTCCTTTGGGTATCTTTGTCGCTAACCTTTCAGGTTTAAAGCAAGAAGAATGAAGGATGATGGTGCAAGGTATGTCCAACCAATTATCATGCAACATTAGATCACATCCATCCAAACTTGATCTTGCCTTGCAAGAATTCAAGTGTGGGGGATGAACTTGTCTAAAGAAAATCATATGCCATGTTGCTGATCTTGGTTGTCTCTACCTTTAAACCGTGCTCAATCATTATCTTCATCTCTATTTAAATGAATCTCTATAGTGCTTTCATGCTACCTTTGTTTGCTCTAGTAAATTTTGGTTTAGAAGTACTGCACATACTTCTATAGGCATTTAAATTAAGCATGGTGCTTAGGTTAAGTAGCCTACCTTAATTAAATTAGACATGGAGTCTAGTTTGGTTATTGAACTAAAAATTTCTTGTGTAGACATTGGATATTTTGTTGGACTAACCCCTGCAGGAAAATCTCTAATCCAATCTAGGTAAGTCAAGAGATGAATTCAAAGCAAGATGAAGCAAGGCACATGATGAACTCCAATAACTTTGCGCAATGAAGACGCAGCTCATTCATCATTGATGGAAAGGCTGCATAATACAAAGATTTAGACAAGAAGCTTAAAATGGCAAGATCAAAAAGTGAAAAAAATGATGAGAAGAAAGGAGCACCATCTAGGAAACAAGAGGCACTATGAACAATAAGATGTGAGGCTGACCAAACAAGGAAAACATCAAGCAAAAAGGAAGGACCATAAAGAATCATCCACTCTTCGTCATAGGGTGTCACCACACTCTAATGACAAAGGTAATATCTAAAGGTAAATGGTCACTTCTTAAAAAAGTTTCTCCTTGATTTTTGCATGAACATAAACAAAGAACCTAACATGTTTGAGTAACAATTATCCATGATCAATCCTTATTAACTCAACATGTTTAGTTCTTTAACTTGTTCATAGCATCACTATCTTGATCTGTAGTCTTAACCAAATGAGCTAAAAAGTTTCACACCTTATGCTTAGAAGATGATAGTCATGATCATGTAAAACTTGATACATCATGTATAGAAAAACAATCATTCCTTGGGTTAAGCATTTCAACTCTTGTAACCTGATGAATTTAAATGTTACACTCATGCTCAACCTTCTGATCCTACCACTCATGCTAAGATTGAACAATGCAAATAACATGAATCACATTTTGTTCAATATGACTAAGGTTGGAGGAGCAGAATAAAAGTTTTGGTTCTGTTGGTGTTTTCCCACCAACAGAGCCCATGCACTTGATCTCTACCTTATCTCCATGAGCAGGACACACTTCAATCCAAGTGTGGGGGAGTCAATTCCCCACTTTGGTCAAATGGAGATCCTGGACCTGTTAAAGCAAAATTAAAACTCAACATCAAGATGGGTTTGGTAGAAGAGGGCGACACCATCACTAGAGGCATTATCACAAAAACATTCATCCTGATCAAAAGAGCTAGCTTGGAGAAGAAGCACTCCCATGCACCCAACCAAAGAAACTCCGTGTCATCAACACTGGAGGAATCAACAAGAAGGGAGAAGTCTTGTTCGGAGGACTTTAAACTCCGAACCCTTGCCATGAGGTAACATTGATAGTTATCCATATTTTGTTTTCTTATATTGCATAATTTAGTTTCTTGATTAGCATGTCTATCTTCTAGCATTGCATAGAAAAGAACAAAAATAATTATGCACTCATCAGACTGCATTCATGCATACATGTTTTCTTTCCTGCACAAAAAAATAGAAAATCCAAAAATACTAAATGAGCATCCTGCTATAACTCTGCTATAATGGAAATATACTTTAAAACCTCCACAACAATCAATCCTCGACCGGCTAACCAATAACTGCTTATCCTAATCAGTTCCACGAGTTTTGGTGTTTTGTGAGAGTTTTCTGTAGGATGACTCTAAGAGCTAGTCCACCTAGGTATCTTCATCATCATCACTCGAAGTACACCTTCCCTACACATAGCTAATCACTGTGTGGAGGAAGCAACTTCTTGTTGGATGAGATTGAGGTTCCTAGCTACACTTGCTCTTACAAGCATGAGCTCCATCGAGAGGACCGCTCAGCTTCAGCGCTCAACCACAACAACAACTAGCTTGGGGGAAGGCTTCCCCTAGGTACCCAGGTAAGTATACCTACGCGATTATTGAGTCAGTCATAAAAATGAAAAATACCAAAAATATGTGAGCACACGAAGGTTCACCATAGTATCATAAGAAAACTTAAAAATACCAAAAATATTTGGACATATGAAGGTCCATGCTTTTTAGAGTCTTTAGAGTTTTATTGTATGAGTCTTAAAATGAAGAAACCAAATAAAAATGTTTGTCTAGATAGAGTCAATAAATAAGCAAGCCCTTGAGATGATCCTCACAGACGAAAATGATAAAAAGCTGCTCTGTTATAACACCTTTGAAGTGCCTAGTTTTTAGACATAAGTTTTATCAAGTTTTGGCTTTGACTGTTTTAACGTGAAGATTTACTCTGAGCCTAAAAATTGTGGGTTGCATATGCTTGATCTAAGTCTAGGTAATTGATTGATTTGATTGAGAAAGTTTGAGCTGCTATTTATCTTGTTCTGAGTAACACTAGAGTTCTGGAGATTTCTTTTGAAAAATACAAAACCCTACATGATGAGTTCCTGTATGACCAAGCTTACATTCCCACTAGAGCCAAACATGATGATATAGACTAGATAAACTTCCATATACATGCTGCTTGTCTTGCATTGAGTTTTATCAATCTTTGTGACCCTAGTGAGAAATTTGTCATGCTCTTGAATCAAGATCCACCTCCATATGCACTACTCTACACTGGAGTAGGCGCAACAACATGCCATTCCATATACATCCATTCCAAAAATGTTTTTCTCCTGCACTAGGAGAGAACCCCAAAAATATCTCCATTAGGATAGCCACCCGATAAATACTCTTCGTTCTTGTTGCTATTTCTCTAAATCCTATCAATGCCAAAAGGAGTGCTATGAGCTATGCAAAAATATATTTGAAAAAAAAGAAAAAAGAAAAAGAAAATAAAAAAAGGGAGAAGAAAAGAAAAATGGACAAGTGTCCAAGTGCTGACAATGGCTACTTAGATGCCCGACTCCCTGAGAAAAAGAAAAGATAGCTCATAACCTCTGGCCAGTTTTCAAAGTTCAAGAAAGAGATAGGCATTTAAGGAGCTGAGTAGAATTAGGTTCCACCATATATCCACCCATATACATCTTGATTCGACTGTATGACTTGTTTCTCTGTGGATCCATTGTTTGACTTTACAACACATGCATTGCAAGTTTGCTCTTTTAGTTTCTCCTTACCTATGAGCTCCACATAAGCTTTAGTTATAGGATGAAAAGAAAGGCAAACATCATTTACTGCCTTGGTGAGAACCCACAAATACCACATCTACTAAGAGATTTGAGAGTGTCATACATGGGAAACTCTGAGTTTTATTTGAAAACCTCTAAAAACTCCAGAATGATAGTTGAACAAAGAGCTTGAGACATAGTGCTTGGCTGGATCTTTCTGTCTTTCGATTGCTCAAGACCCAAGTAAGAACTGATAAGCCACATAGTCAAAGGTAACATGAGTAAGTTTGAAGGTTAGCTCAATTATTGCTTAGACTTGGAGGAGAACTTTTGTCTGAATGTAGGTATACTTCTAAGGAGTTACTACAAGATGGCTACAATGTTTAAACATACAGATATCTTTTGATAGCCTTTCTGAGCTCAGCTTTGCTAAGGGACTAGCAAAGGTTAAGGTTAAGTGTGGGGGTGTTGTTGACGGTTGTTAATGACCAATTTTACCCGTCAACTAACTCATGAAAGAGGCACATTCACGATCACCGACATAGACTTAGGGTTTACACTAACGGAATTCCATGAGTTTTAGTGAATCCATGTTTCTACAGGTACATAGCGGAGAAGCTATCAAAGAGGACCAAAATGACATATTACAAGCACCTCAAATGATGAATTGGAATGCGCCATTGCGAAGAGCTCGTCGAGACAATCGAAATGGACATATCATTTACCATTTTCAGAGTTCCAGATGGAAAGATACGAATTCCACCGCGGGGGCTGTACTAGAATACTCTAGAAGACGCGATAAGACACCACGCCGAAGCAGAGGGGGAACGGCCACCAGGCCAGACCGGTCGGTCTGGGCCTAGACCAGCCGGTCTGGGCCCTGGCCCGTTCATGGCCCGCTTTGCCTAGGATGCTCCACCGCCTTAGGATTTTGATCTCAGCCGTCCGCCAAAGTCGGTTTGATCCAAGGGCTCACGTTCATCCCACCGGGCTATAAAAGGAGGGCAGGACCCCCCCAGGGGAGGCATCCCCATGAAACCCTAATTCATATTCTCTGATGAGGATCAGAGAGGTGTCCCTTGAATGGATGACCTCTCTAGGGTTAGCAATTAAGAGACTAATCCTTATTGGGATCTAGTCTTAGAAATAGAGAGATAGAGAGGGGAAGGACTTGGGAGGAGGTGTCGGCCTGTCGGTGCTACCTCCATGGCTTGTACCTTGGCGGAAGTTAATCTACGTCTGGGATTTCTCTGGTAATCATCTTTTTCTTTCTTTAAGCAATTGTGTTTATATTGTTCTGCTGGTCTGCGAGTCTCTTTTCAGCGCTTTAATCTATTGTAATAGGTTAAGGTATAATTCATAGTGTAGGCGTGGTGCTTAGACTCGGATTACTCGTAGATGTACCCTATCTTCCGGATTTGGTGGTAGCTCACAGAGGTGACTTTACCATTGAATCCTATGTATCCCACTATCCCGTTGGTAGGCCGTGCAGGAGTATAATTGGTAGAAAGGTCATAGTTTTGCCTGTGCTCTTTCTATACAATTTCCACAGATAGAACATATAAACATAGATTATTGAGAGTAGAACGCGAGACCCTTAGAAATCTCCTCTATATTCTCAACCTTCTAAAGATCTTGTTGCTACTCTGGGTTAAGTTAGCTGTCGTAGTTAACCTCACCGTTTCTTTGTGGATACGATATTTTAAAACCTTAGGGTGAAGTGCTACAACGATATCCGTGCGCTTGCGGAATATTCAGTAGGTATTAACAGATATCAACAAGCACTTATAGAGATTCATTTAATTAGAGATGAAGGAGCATAATTACTATGCAATACTTTGAGCATGAATTAAAAAGGTAGAGACAACCAATATTAGTAACATAGGATTTTCTAAATAAGGCCATTCCCCCAAGCTTAAATTTTGCAAAGCAGATTAATATTGCATTATGATAGGTTGGTCATACCTGGCGCTGCCATTAGTCATTTTCTCACTTCAAACCTGAAATAGTTAGTGACAAAAATACTAAAGGAATATTTTGATAATTATATGTCTATGTTAAAGGTCCAAGCTCAATTCATTTTTTTAGAGTGGTTATTGTTCATGGTTGTTAATTACTAAAACTATAGGTCAACCAAACACCAGAGAGGGTACATTTGAGATCACCATCGTAGGATAGGGGTTACACTAACCGAATTCCATGAGTTTTGGTGTTTCACTGTTTTTGCAGGAGAATAACGGAAAGATGCAATCTCAAAAGCATATCAGAGCTTAGAATGCACAAATGGACGGCATGATAGTACAAGAACATTCTAGAAGATACCAGAAGGCACCACACCGAAGCGGAGGGTGAGAGGCCACCAGGCTAGACCGACTGGTCTGGGCCTGGACCGGCCGGTCTAGCCCCAGGCCCACTGGCGGCCCGCTTCGCCTAGGTTGCTCCACCGCCTTTGAGGAGAGATCTCAGCCGTCCAACAATGTCGGTTTGATCCGATGATTCAGGATCATCGTCCAGGGCTATAAAAGGAGGGCAGGACCCCCCTGGGAGGAGAGCCTAGAAACCCTAATTCATTATTTCCTCTCTCAGAGGGAGCGAAGGGTTCCATCCTCAGAGAATTAGATTAGAACTCCAATAATTCAAGTTCTAGTTAGGCATTAGCTAGCAAGGTTTTAGTAGAGTTGAGCTACGCTCAGGATTCTGGAGTCATCATCTAGGAGGCTAGTATATCTTTGTATCCCTCTCTTTATTATGACTTTGTTTTTAATTACTATGTTTTAGTTTATTAAGCTCCTAGTTTATTTTAGTGTTTTATTTGATATAGTATTGATTGATGATGAACTATCTTATATGATCGTAAAGCGCTTAGCTCATTACTCGAGTGGGTTAAGTGGTAGAAATTATGTAAGCATGGTGCTTAGATATGCTCTACCTACGAATGCACCTTGTAGGCCGAGTTTAGTGGTAGATCACGGGTGTGATATTCCTGTTGAGTCCTATGTATTCCAACCCCCGTTTATAAGACTAGCAGAACGTGGTTACGAAGAAGGAGCATGTTTTGTTCATAACCCTCCCTAGTAATGTTCCTTGTGAGTACTTTAGAGTTATCAATACTATAGATGAAAGTAATGTACTAGAGTAGATGCAAAGACTTAGTAATTCTGACACTACATAGGAATTCAATCTCTAACTAATCTCTTGTTTCTGCCTTACTACATTAGAGAGTTTCTACTTCTATCTCTGAGTGATTTATCATTGCCCTACACTTATCATATATATATCTATTTGTCTTACCCCTGCATGAGTAGGTCCTTGTCATGCGGATTCTCTCTAAGTATGTATACACATCAATATTCTCTAGCTGTCTTTTTCCATAGGATTAAATAAATTAGACAATTGGGTTCACTCTCAACAAAATGCTACAATGGTATTTTCACTAGTACAGAAAAGCTTTTTTACAAGGCGGTTCCAGAGGCCATTTCACCGGGCGTTTTTGGCCGCCGCTTGCCCGATGAAAATGTTGCATTTTCACCGGTGGTTGCTTGAAAACCGCATGTGGAAATCCATTTTTCACAGGCGGTTCACATAAGCAACCACCGGTGAAAATGGCATTTCAACGGCGGTTCACATAAGGAACCGCCCGGTGGAAATGGCATTTCCATGTGCAGTTCCTTTAGGTGAACCGCTTTGTATTAATGTTTTCCGCCCAAATTCATTTGAATTTTTAATTTTTCAGTTGGCGCCCTCTCTATCCCCCCTTCTTCCCTCCTCTCTGTCCCCCCCTCATCTTCCTCCCTTCTCCCCCCTCTTTCTCTGTTACTATAATCAATTCAAAGGCTATTTAATTATGAGAAATACATCAACAAAAAGTAATTATACCATACAATAATTATATACATACTTATATACATATATACATTATTAACAATTTAATTACATGACACATTGTATACATCAAAATTGTTTTCTGGCCACCATGTGATAATAAAATTTACAGGGGAGAGGAATCTAATAATCATTTCAACTTAATTTTAGAGCGCTAATGTCCCTTAGCGCTCTGAACTCTGGCCTCGCTAAGGGGCTTTCTGGGTGGTGATATTTTCCCTCTGTAGGAATAATTTCTCTCATAATAAATGAGTAGAGATCCTCAATTATGCCGTACAGAGTTAGGTCGTCGAAGGTTTTGGACTCTGATTCTTGATACGCCTGAAAAGAAAGTTTGTAAGCATTATATATAGTGCCATGTGTCTAAGTAAATTTGCATTGTTAACGATATAAATGCAAACGTTACTATTAGTGGTACCTTATTAGGGTTCCTGATGTACCGTCCGGCCGTTCTCATGAACTCGCACGTGTAGAATCCACAGTGCAGCGAACCGCTTAGTCGCTTGTGGCACTACATAAATTGCATACAGTTATTTACTTGTAATAACATCTTATATATGTAACATGCATGATATTGATTCATAAATTTATGTACCGGCCAGTTGTGAAAAAATCTTATTTCCTCCCCCGCCATGGACTCGTCAAACACTCCACCTCTTCGTTTATAGAATCTCCAACATCTATGATCTCAAAAAGAATCAGTTAGCAGCAATCTTAAACTCTCATTGATTAAAAGATGCATGCTACATTTTATCGGCTTACCGTTCTAAGATGCTTTGGAATTTTGCATATCTTTCACGTGCGTAGTCGGCGGAGTCAAAGACCAGCACCCTTCCGTCCCTAGGATAAATGAAGAAGCATATCCAGTGGTCGTTGTGCACGATCGAAACCGAGTTGTTATGCATTTATATAAACTGATACTTAAGTTGATGTATGTATATGAACCCATACTTACCTAAAGTTATAAGGGGCAACTATGTATTCCCTGTGTTTGTACTGGAGCAATGCATGGCCTATGTAGATGGCGTATTTAGTCTCATGATCCTTCTCCAGATCTTTTATTCTCTTTGCAGCATCTTTCTTTGATAACCCCTTCAATTTGTCGCTGTCGTGACCAATTCGGAAGGTGTGCTCATTCTCGCATATTTTTTTTGGGCTTAGGTACCTAGTCCGTTTGAATTTATTCTTGTTTGGTCCGGGACCGTACACAAACTCGTCTTGATCATATTGCATTCTGCAAGGCACAAGTGCATGTTGGAAATTCAATCTTAGTAGAAGTCAATAATAATAAATGAAGTTCAAGTTAGTACGAGAGGTACACTTACAATGCAAATAGCGTTACGAGCTGAACGTCAAGCCGCTTAAGGTTCATCATCAACCAGATATCCTCAAAAGTAATGAAAGCCATATCTCGTTCACTTTTGAAAGCAGCTGGTGGTATGTTTACTTGGATTGCGTCGATCCCGACTTGAGCCGCTCACATGTACCAGTCATGAAGTCTTTTTATACCAGGCGGGAGCTTTTGGAGTCGTTCCCAACTTAGTAGAGGCCTGCCGGGTACATATTTATCAGGGACATTTTGTTAGTCATCCCATGTTGGCCTCACTATCTTTAGTGCTCGGATCTTTTCTACTTCTACTTCCTTCTCTTGCTCAGCTAAGTCCACGGTACTTGACTTGTGAGAAAGCGCAATCCGTTCCAAAAATTTGGCAGTTCCAGTTGTTTTTTTCTTCGGCTCGTATGGGGAAACCAATTTGGGAATAGAAAATTTTCTCTTCTTGCTGGGTTTTTCTTGGGTCTTCTTTGGTGGCGGCGGTGGTGTCCAAGGCAATGCTTCCATGTCTTGAGGTGGTGGGGACGAAGCAGGCTTAAGGACTGGTGTACTTGTTTGTGGCGGAGATCCTGCTGGTTTCGATGTCGATGGTGGGGTTCTTGAAGGATCGACAGCAGGGGGTGATGGTTGATTTGGATCCTATTGACGGTCGAGATAAGGTGTTGACTCCTGAGTTTCTGGCAGGGCTTCTGTGGAAGGTGGTGGCTGGGTCAACTGGACATCTCTTCGAGGCCACATGATGAAATTGTGAATGGCCTGTCCGAGTGTCTCAATACCCTCAGGACCAGATATTTCTAGCATGTCATCCTCGTAGCCTGGGACGACAGTCACCACTTCTATCCTGCAGTACTCTTCTAGAATAGGATCACCGTGGTAGTCACGTCTGGGGATCACAAAGCCCGTGGCTACCTCCCTTGTACGTTGATGCTTCATACCATATCGTATGAGCATTTTGCAAGGTGTCGGCCCATTGATGTCATCCACAGGGTAGTGGTGTGTGTTTCCCATAGACCCCACACTACTTGGAAAGGGAGCAGATTGAGCAGGCATGCCATGAATCATCTCCTAAGCTCCAAGCAAGGGTTGTGCTGGATCGAGCTGCATCTATGGGCCTTATGTGCTCATCTGCTGAACAGACACTGCACTAGCTAACTTCTGCACCAGCTATGGATCAGAATTTGTTAGAAAGTCTGACATCATGTTTCTGAATTGTTCCTTAGCCTTTTCCTCAAAAAAATGCTGCATGTCTTCCTTATATTGATCTCATTTCTTATACATGCCCACCCACTCCTCACCAAATCCTTCTTTCCATCCCATCTTCGAGGAGATGCCTCGTACACGCCCAGGATGCTCAGGGTTGCCTAGTCCAATACTCAGGATGTCTCTCTCCCTTTATGGCTTGAGTTTCCCTTGTTTGACCTCCACTGCTAGCTCCAACATCTTATCAGCTGGGGCTGTGATGTCTAAGGGACAGTTCACACCGGTAGCAGTTTGTTTTGTTCCTCTACCTCTGAGCCAATTTGCCGTCCTCTCGCCAATTTCCTCTGATAGCACAGAAACCCCTTGTTTCTTTAGCTCCTCCTCCTCTGCCCACCATTTCAGAATTTGTTTCTTGTAACCACCAGTGCCAAGGTGATGGTGGTATTTGTTCTTCCTTGCTAGTGCTGAAGCAGCTTCACTCTTGGCTTTGGCAGCTGGGTCATTCTTCTACGCCTTGAATATCTCCCACTGCGTTGGTGTGATCTTATACTTGCTTGTTGGGTCGTACCCATGCTTCAGAAACTTGGTATTCATCTCAGATCTATAGTTACAGAATGATGTTGCAATCTGTTTGAAAAAAATACTCCTTAGCAAGTTTGTCCGTTCCCGTAGGGTAGACAAACCTTTCTATAAATTTTTTCCATAGCTCTTTCCTTGTATCTTCATCCACATCCTTCCACCTAGGGATTGTGATGTCCAATTTATCCCTGACCAGAAAACCAGTTGCATTTCGTATCTTGGCCACCACCTCATCAGACACTAGAGGCTCTCCTTTTGGGCCGATGCTAGGAACTATATATGTCTTCTCTGGCCACTTGTTTGTTCCTCGGTCACCACGTTTCCGGTCACTCGTTTCCTTTTTCTTGATTTGGAGGTGGTTGTCTCAGTCGTTTCTAGTGCTTCGTTGTGAGGCACGTCTTCTTCTTCCGCAAGAAGGTCCCGCATTTGAGACAAAACCTCCTGACCGAAGGAATTCAAGAGTTTAAGGATCATTATGAGTATAATACTATGAAGGGAATTTTTGGTTTTCATGTACTAAGTATACCTCATCATATGGATCATAATCTGGGTCAACACTTTTATCGTGTTGTCTATCTATGCTAGGGCATGGATCACTTTGGTTGCCGTCATCTTCCTCTTCTTCCAACATGTAACCATGGAAATCTTCTTCTTGTCCTTCTTCCGCTGGGGGTGTGTGAGTCTTAGTGGGTGACTCTGCACACTGCTCTTCTTCTTCTAGAGAATTTACAGTTCTATGCATGGCAATAACTATGTTAGTTACTTTGATAGAGTTCGACGTTATAAAAAGGGCAAGGCTTCTTAATGCCATGAGACTCACCGTGTGTAACAGAACCGACCAATTTATAAAAGCATAAGTGAAAAAATCACTCGCTAAGCAAGCAATTGTCACACTTAAGCCATTATAAACCTGGTATTCTGAAAATCTCGAGGGATTTCAAACCAAACATCATCAACCAAGATCGTACAAGTTTAGCGTCACCATTCGCATGTTACAACATTTCACAAATAGTTCGACAACATCAGAGTGCGGAAATAAAGTTATTACAACCAAGTTCTTCAAATCCAAGTAGCGGAAACAAGATAGTTTTAAAACCTCAACCCACACACACAAACTTAAGTTTAATACAGTGCCAGCTCGATAGCCAATCCACAAAAGCAAGTGGGGAGAATATTAAGAACAACCATGCCCTTGGTACTTTAATCCACTGGATAAAAGCAGGTCTCACAATACCCGTGGTAGGTATGGCCATCTGCACAAACAACAAGCAGGAAAAACCCTGAGTACGAGAAGGTACTCAGCTAGACTTACCCGTCTGACTCAAAATAAAAGACCCCAAGGAGTATGACAGGCTTTATAAAGGGATAGCTTGACTCTTTTTGCGGAAAAGCGGTAGTAATATTTAAAGTGATAGCTCAGCTTAACCATTCCTATTTATACTAGGTGAGCACCTATACTATGCATCATTATAGTATATTAGTCATGATTAAGCAAGCAAGTAGTAACCATAAGCATAATCATTAGCTTAACTCATCATCATCATTAATCACATTCCATAATCATTACTACGATGGTGCAGCTCAAGTCAAGTGTTCACTGTCTAGGAACAATGGCGATTCGAATCGATTACAACTGAGCTCAGGGGGTATTCCTCATACAAACCACACTCACCCGTCTCGGTGAGCTACAGATCACCGTGGCACATATCCGGGAAGAACAAATCACGCGGACTCGCACGGAACCACCGTACCCAGGGGCCGCCCGACTGCCTTAGCCAGCCATGCTGGACCTCGGACGGTGCGAACGGGTCGAGAACCGGCCTGGATAGTGTTAGGCTTCGCGGTCGGAAGTGCTTATCCGGCCAGCTAAGTATGAGGCATGCGTTCAACATGACTTGGGGTACATCAATGGTATGGTCCTTAATCGACACAGACGGAATCACTATGGTCCAACAACCCCACAAGACTCCGTCTGGTCTCCATTTATCATAACCATAACCATCAACCAGATGATATCAACATAAGCTTTTTCCATCAATCATAAGTAACCACCTATACTCGCGGATGACAGAAAATCACCCGACTTCTACCGTCTAAGCAAGCTAAGCATATTACTCGCCCTAGACTAGCAGGGTGTATCAAGGTGGGATAATTCAATGGTAAAGCAAGGATATAATGCAGCAACGGTTGCACACAACTCCTATACTTAATGCAACAATCATAAAGCATAATTAGACTGTTAGAAAGCATAGGTAAGTAGATGCTCGGTGCTTGCCTCGTTCGAAGTCACTCGCCACGTGATCGGGACACTCCGGTAGGTCTTCCTCTTCTCCTTCCGGTGGAACCTCTGGCTGGGGCTCCTCCCGATGACTCTCCTCGATCTCCGAAGCGGGGGGGTCCTCTTGCGAACCTTGTATGATGATGCGATGCACATGCGTAAGTAGAGCGAATGCACAACACCCGATGCTCATGGATGAGGATGATTAGCATTTCATTTTACTAAATAGGTGCATATCTCTTCTCTGCAACAATCATAACT
Source organism: Chrysopogon serrulatus (assembly GCA_015844335.1). Taxonomy (NCBI): domain Eukaryota; kingdom Viridiplantae; phylum Streptophyta; class Magnoliopsida; order Poales; family Poaceae; genus Chrysopogon; species Chrysopogon serrulatus. The sequence continues at coordinate 544,454 of JADLZL010002848.1, forward strand.
TAATTACTGAATACGTGCAAATCTCTTCTCTAAACACTTAGAGAAGTGTATAAAGAAGAGAGATGTATATATGCACATACCCAAACACACATGACATGAATAAAGAAAAATACCACTACTCATAGTCAAACATCATATTTCAGTTATGGTACTGCATTACATGACCAGCAAGCATAACATAATTAAAAGTGCTCAAGGTCAATATAGAACATGCTTAAACAATTAAATTAAAGCCTTATCATTTCATGTGAATTAATAGGCTTGAACTGTGACCTCTGTCTACATAGTCCAGAAAAATTTACAAAAATTACAGGAGCTACTCCATGCTATAACAAGACCATGATAAAATTTCCATCACATTTCATCAGTATAACAGCCTACACAAAAAGATGAAGCCACAGGACAGAATACACATTTAACAACTTTGTACTGTGAAAAGTGTCAAACAACAGATTTCATATTTTTAACTAGAACTTTTTAGCACAAGAGCAGTCATCAAAAATTATCAAGGCATAATTCCTCATAATTAATTTATTAAAAATCATACAAGAATCAGCCTGTAATTGAATTTAAATCATATTCCAATATTTTTATATAGGAACTGCATGATAAATATTTTTCCCAGAAACTACATCACACAAAAAGTCTAACAAAACAAGAATCACATTTTTCTGAGCTATATTCTATTTACTATGCATTTAAACAGATTTCAGCATTTAAAGCAATTAAATAAATCTATACAGGAAAATATCTCAGAAATTCCATCACATATTTTTCTTAGATAGATCTGTCTACCAGGAACCCAACAAAACAACCCTCATCAGATTTGGATTCCATTTGTGCAAATGATAAATCAAAAAGCATTAAAATGCATTTTCTAGAAAACAAATAAAGAAAAGGGCCGAGCCCTGGCTCTGCGTGGACTTGGTCCAGTGGACCACGAGCCACTGCTAGGCAGGACCCCACGGTCCACGGCCCCACTGGCCTGTTGGCCGAGCCGGGAGTGCACCGGCGGCGCTAGCTTCGCCGGGCGACGAGCTCACCGGCGACGCCCGGTGGCACCAGCGTGTTTCGGGCGTGACGAGGCGCACCTAGTGACGGGTTTAGGGTTTTGGTGGGCGGCGAACGGCGACGCGACGAGCGGCGGCGCTGGTGGCGAAGCATGGCGGCGCGGGGCGCCGCTTTTCCGGCCGGCCGGCGGCTGCCGAGGTGCGCCGCGGTGGCGCGGGACTAAGGCGACGCTTAGCGGGTCGGTTCGGCGTGCCGATTAGAGCGGCCCCGAGCCCGAGCCCATGCATGGCGGCTCGGGCGGCGTGCATGGCGACGGGCGAGCGCGGTGGCGATGCCGTAGGCCCTAATTGGCCCTACGGAGTTCACCGAAGCTCGATTCGAGCTCAGCGACTCCCGTGCGCGCGGTGGCGAGCCCGCAAGCGGGGTGGAGGATGGTCGGCCGCGTGAGCGAGCGCAGCTCCGGCGAAGCCGGGCATCCCGCCGGCCGCGAGGAAGATGGCCGGCATTGGCCCTTACCACTGAAATGTGGCGACGGTCGGTGGTGCTAAAGGATGGAGCAAAGCGAGGCGGGTGGTTTGCGACTTCCGGCGCGGGCGGAGGTGGCGGGCCGGGAGGCGGAACACGCCGGCGACGGCGAAGCGCCGCGGCGGTTCGGTATGCAACCGGCGTGCGAGGCGTAGAGCGAGGGAGAGCGACAGTGAGCGAAGCGAAGCGAAATGGAGCGCAGGGCGTTCCACTTTGGGCAAGCCGGGGTGTAGCGGCTTTGGTGTGGGACCCCTTCGCCGGCGCCAGCCGGCCCACCTTGGCCTTGGCGGCGAGCTCGACGAGCGCGTGGCGCTCGTGCGGCCGGCCGGTCGGCCACGACGCCCGGCCCTTGGCGGCGCAGGATGTGGAAGCGGGCCGCGGGCCGAGTGGGCGGATTCGCCCTGCTCGGTTGCGCTGGCTTTTTCCCTTTTTTTTGAATTTAATTTGAAACTGAAACAAAAATGCATCTGTTTGGCAATTTTAAAAGCATTTTCATAAAAAGTGCCCAAAATAAAATTGTAGAGAATTTAAAACTAAACAACTTTCATTTAAGGATCAACTCAAAATTCCAAATAATTTTTGAACTACAAATTCATTTTGAATTTAAGGCATAAAAGGGAATTTTTTTCCATGATTTTTCTTTTGCTCCAAATTACTCCAAATCTTTTTGCAGTAAATTTTGTTAAAACTTTTCAAATTGCTGGGCATGAGGATCCAAACTTGACAAAGTCATTTGCAAGGTAATTAATTAACTAATCAAACAATTAACAACAAGCATAAATTTAAATGCAAGGCACATGAAATGACAATGCAAAAAAAAATTAGGGTTTATGCTTGATGATGCTTATGCCATGCTTAATGATGATCAAGTTAATTAATTATTGGCCTAATGCATGCTAAACACTTGAGGTGTTACAGCCCTACCCCCTTAAAGAAATCTCGTCCCGAGATTTGGGTTTACTAACCAGGTGAAAGGTCCTTGTTTGGTTTTGGTAATTGAGTGACAACATAGGTGGACTAATTGTGCTTATGTGAGATTTGCAGAGATTTAGTCCACAGGTACATGTGTGTGAGCAACTATACCATGGAGGTGGTGTGATGTGTTGCAAGGCTCACACATGTGAAGATGAAGGAGCTTAATGCATGATACATGACATTGAGTCATGTGGCCAAGGGTGAAGATCGAGACAAGACTTGGCTTGATGGACCGGTCGCGCAAGGTGAAGGGCAAGTTGGAGGCTTTGAAGCCATTGGTACCGAGTGTCGGGAGGCTTGAGCAAAGACTTGGCGCCGATGAACCAAGGCGATGGTGGAGAGCAAGTGAGGTCAAGATCGATGGTCCAAAGGCCATGTGATGATATGAAGTGGATCATATCATTCATGTGGATGTCGGTGCATGTGTTGCATCGGCATTGGAGGAGATGAAATGGAAAGCGCAAGGCAAAGGTATAATCTAGGGCATTTCCATTTCACCGGTCATAGGTGTGTAGAGAAGTTGATGACCGGGTTTAGGATAGATGGCCGCACTATCAAGAGGGGCAAACTTGTTTGCATATCGGTCAACTAGTGCCACTTGAGCGATCTAACTTTGCATTGTGTTGCTAGGATCGAGTGGCGATGTGAGAAGGAGTGAAAACCCTTTGGAAAATGTTTGTGGAAATGCTAACACACTTGCACATGGTGATGTACACTTGGTGGTGTTGGCACATTTGTAAAAGGGGATGGTGTTTGCCGGGTTGAGAGGGGTTTGGGATCCTCTCTCCCTCCCGCCGAGATTGCGAGGCGGGATTCGGCGCTTTCGGGAAAGTGAAGTGCTCATTTTCCATTGCGCCGGAGGCCGGAAGTGGAGGCGAAGTCGTCGGAGTGTTTCTCGCTGAGAAACACTCGGACCGACGCTGGTCGGGGTGGACCGGACGCGTCCGGTCAAGTCTTTTGCGATCCGGGGCATTTCGGTGGTGACCGGACGCTGCGCGGCCGGACGCTTCCGGTGTGCGCCCGGCCGGTCGGCATGCATGATGAGGCGCTGGCGAAAGCAGTGGAGGACCGACGCCGGGCGAAGTCCGGTAAGATCGACCGGACGCATCCGGTCGGGAAAAACCAGTTTTGGAGCTCTTTGAGTTGTGACCGAACGCTGGGCGTCGTGCGTCCGGTCGGTGGACAGGACGCGTCTGGTCACGGTGGCGTGGCGTGCGTGCGAGTTAGCTGTTGCGCGCCAACGGCTAGTTTGAAAAGCGAGGACACGTGGCGTCGCAGGAGCGACCGGACGCTGCGACCGGACGCGTCCGGTCGTCACTTGACGAGCGTCCGGTCAGCTCTGCTGACTGGTTTCGTGGCAACGGCTCTTTTGGCCCTTGGGGCTATAAGAGGTTGCCTTGGCCGGCTTGGGCTGGCTGCTGAGCACATTGGGACTTTGTGTCCTTGCTTGGTTGTGCTTGAGAGCCCTCCAACTCACTAGAGCTTGTAGTGATTGAATCAAAGAGTGAGTTAGTGATTCTAGTGCATTGCATTGAGAGATTGCAAGGTGTGGCACTAGGTGTTCGAGTTGCAAGCCGGTGGTGCTTATTACTCTTGGAGGTTGCCACCTCCTAGACGGCTTGGAGGCTTGTGGGCATCGTGTAGCACACTCGGAGATTGAGTGGTGCTCGATTGCTAGTCACGTGGGATGACATTGTGAGGGGGATTGTGCTCACCCCGCGGGGATCGCGAAGAGCAACTCTAGTAAGAGCGTGTCATTGAGCTACCTCTCTTGGGTAGGTTCTTGCGGTGTCCAAGTGTGGACGAGGTTAGTGAAACACCTCTTAGCCGCCGAACCACGAAGAGTTGGTCGACACAACGGGGACTAGCTTGGTGGCAACCAAGTGAACCTCGGTGAAAAATTGACGTGTCAATATTGTCTACTCTTCTCGTCGGTTTGCATTCACTAGCTTGTATTTACTTGTTCATTACTTGTGCTAGTGAGTAGTGATTGCTCTTGAGTAGCTAGTTTGCTTGTGTAGCTTGCTAGTTACCTTCTTAGCTTGTGTAGCTTAGAAGTAGCGATTGCGTGGCTAGTTGGCTTGTGTAGCCTTGCTAGTCACATTGCTTAGTTTGTGTAGCTAAGCAATTGAGCTCACTAGTTAGGCTTGTGTAGCCGTGCTAGTGAGAACTACTAGTGTGCTTAGGCTTTGTGCGCTTTGCTCACTAGTATGTGTAGGTGCTCCCCGGTTTGATTGAGTACTAGTTGCTTAGGTTTGTGTGACCTTGCAACCTAGTCTTGGACAGGCGAGCACTACCTAGCCTTGCACCTTAGTGACCTAGTTAGAATCTTTGTAAGGTGCTTAGATAGAGGGGTGTAGTCCTAGTTAGACCGATAGTTTTAATTCCGCATTTAATTCGGTCATCCGCTGCAATTAAGTTTTAGAAAGGACTATTCACCCCCCCTCTAGTCCGCCATCTCGACCCTACACCAGGTTTTATGAAATTCGGGATAAACTTCCTTCAGATAATCCTCAGTTTCCCATGATGCATCTCTATCATCATGGTAGCTCCACACGACCTTGTATGTGCGCACCAAACGATTCCGAGTAACTCTTTCCTTGCTATCAACAATTCTTACAGGCTCTTCTTTATAGACCAGGTCAGCTGCTAGTCTCAAATCCTGCTCATCAACTCTTTCTTCGGGCACACACAAACACTTCTTCAACTGAGAGACGTGAAAGATCGGAAAGATAGAACTCATTGACTCTGGTAACTGCAACTTGTAAGCAACTTCACCTCTTCTTTCGAGAATCTTATATGGACCAACATATCTCGGTGCAACCTTCCTCTTGGCTCCAAACCTTTGTGTACCCTTTATTGGTGAAACTCTGAGGTAAACATAGTCACCTACTTCAAACATCAATGGTCTTCTCCTATTGTCAGTATAACTCTTTTGTCGGGACTACGCAGCTTTCATATGCTCTTGGATGGTTCTAACCTTCTCTTCAGCTTCGGGAACAAAGTCAATACCGTAGTATCTCCTTTCTCCTGCTTCGACCCAGTTCAACGGAGTTCTACACTTTCTGCCATACAAAGCTTCAAACGGTGCCATCTTGATACTCTCTTGATAACTGTTGTTATAGGAGAACTCGGCCAAAGGTAGCCAAGATTCCCACGATCCTTTTGCAGATAGCACACATGCTCTCAACATATCTTCAAGAACTTGATTAAGTCTTTTAGTCTGACCTGAAGTCTGAGGATGATAAGCGGTGCTGTGTAGCAACTTAGTTCCCATACCTTCATGCAAATGGGTCCAAAAGTGTGCAGTGAACTACGATCCTCTATCAGATACGATGGTCTTGGGTACCCCATGTAAACGGACAATCTCATCAATGTAGAGATCAGCATATTGAGGTGGTCTGTAGGTTGTCTTGACAGGTAAGAAGTGAGCTGACTTGGTTAGTCGATCAACGATCACCCAGATTGAATCATTTCCTTTCTGTGTAGTCGGCAAACCAGTGATGAAATCCATACTGATATCATCCCACTTCCAAGCAGGAACTGGTAGAGGTTTCAGTAAACCTGCCGGCTTCATGTGAATGGCCTTGACACGACAACAAGTATCGCATCGAGCCACATACGCTGCTATCTCTTTCTTCATCTTGGTCCACCAATACCGAGGTCTCAGATCATGATACATCTTGTTGCTTCCAGGGTGAATGGATAGCTCGGAAAGGTGAGCCTCATCCATTATCTTATTCTTGAGTTCTCGATCCTTCGGCACGACAAGACGAGTGTCGAACCAAAGTACACCATTGTCATCCAATCTGAAGTGTGGAAATGATTCCTTCTTCATCTTTTCTTTGAGGTGATAGATGCCAGGATCTGTCTTTTGGCCTTCAATGATCTGTTGGTCGAGAGAACACCGAACTTGGATATCATGCAGGACTGTAGGATGCATTAGATTGAACTTCTCTTCGAACAACGGTTCCACAGCATGATGATGTGACTTGCGACTCAAAGCGTCTGCAACAACGTTTGCTTTGCCAGGATGATAGTGCACTTGCAAATCATAGTCCTTGATCAACTCTAACCATCTTCGCTGCCTCATGTTGAGCTCAGGCTGGGTAAAGATGTACTTGAGACTCTTGTGATCCGTATAGATGTTGCACACGTTTCCCAGCAGATAATGCCTCCATATCTTCAAGGCATGCACAACTGCAGCTAACTCCAAATCATGCATGGGATAGTTGACTTCATGCTTTCTCAACTGACGTGAAGCATAAGCAATCACTCGGCCTTCTTGCATCAGCACACAACCCAAACCGGTCTTGGATGCATCACAGTACACATCAAACGGCTTCTCGATATCTGGCTGTGCCAAGATAGGAGCTGTGGTAGCAACTCTCGCAAGGTGCGAAAGGCTGCCTCACAAGCCTCTGTCCAGATAAACTTGTGCTCTTTCTGTAGCAGACTCGTCATTGGCTTGGCAATTTTAGAGAAATCTGGAATGAAGCGGCGATAGTACCCTGCCATTCCAAGAAAACTATGAACTTCATGTACAGACGTTGGTGGTTGCCAATCCATGACCTCTTGTACCTTCGACGGGTTAACTGATATACCATTTTCAGAAATGATATGGCCAAGGAAGGCAACTTCCTTTAACCAAAACTCACATTTACTGAATTTGGCATACAACTTATGTTCTCTTAATCTGGTAAGTACAACTCTCAGATGCTGGGCATGATCTTCTTCATTGGCAGAGTAAACCAGAATGTCATCCAAGAATACAATCACGAACTTATCCAATTCGGGCATAAAGACTGAATTCATAAGATACATAAAGTATGCAGGAGCATTCGTTAAGCCAAAAGACATAACGAGATACTCATACAACCCGTATCTAGTGACGAAAGCAGTCTTATGCACATCTTCCAGACGAATCTTGATCTGATGATATCCTAATCTCAAATCAATCTTGGAAAATACTTTTGCTTTAGACAACTGATCAAACAGAATATCAATTCTCGGCAGAGGGTACTTGTTCTTGATTGTTACAGCATTGAACGGCCGATAGTCAACACACAGCCTCAAAGAGTGATCTTTCTTCTTCACAAACAAAGCTGGGCAACCCCATTTGGACTTACTTGGCCTGATGAAACCCAACTTTTTCAGCTCATACAACTGTTTCTTCAACTCTGCTAACTCATTGGGAGGCATACGATAAGGTCTCTTGCATATCGGAGCTGTACCAGGTACTAGATCAATTGCAAACTCAATATCTCTGTCAGGCGGTAATCCAGGCAAATCTTCAGGAAAGACATAGGAAACTTACAAACCACAGGAATCTTAGAAAGAGAAGATGCTCGGATAGCATATGTCAACTTTGTCATATCTGCAACTCGAGGCAATAACACCTGGAAAGTGTCGTTGCTTCCGGGTTCCTTGAGAGTGATTATTCTATTCCCGGTATCAATCACAACTTGCTTATTTTTCATCCAATTCATCCCCATGATCACATCCATAGTTAAACCAGGTAGTACCACCAAATTAACTCTATATACTTTATCCCCAATCTCAAAGGTTGCCCCCTCAAGTATCTGATTAGGTAGGACATCAGCACCAGCGGAGCTGATGCGGTACCCATAATCTAATTGCTTAAGTTCTAACTCATGTGACCGTGCATATGCTTGACTCATAAAAGAATGCGATGATCCAGAATCAAATAAAACAACTGTAGGATGTTTGTTGACAAGAAACGTATCCGCAGTGACTGGTTCTCCTTCGGGGATCTCATCCACGGTGGTGTGGTGTGCACGGGCAGGATAGGTCGTCTGCTTCTTCGGGTAGGGGCAGTACTTGGCGAAATGACCCATCTGATTGCAGTTGAAGCAGGGGCCTCTCACGGCGGGAGCAGCTGCCGTGGAACCCCCGGTCTTGGCTTGAGCTTGAGGTGCAGGTGGGCGATAACCCCTCTGGTTCTTCGGAGGTGGTGGAGCTGTAGGGAGCTGATGCACGAAACCTTGAGTTCTGAGCAGGAGGGCGGTACTACGGACGATTAGCCATTGGAGGCCTGTACTGAGAAGATCCTCCCTCAAAGTTTCTCTTGCGGTTCTTGGAAGCAGCATGCAGGTTGTTGTTATTCTCCTGAGTCAAGCAGTCGCTGATAAACTCATTGAAGGTAGCCCTCGAACTGATGCCCATAGTCTTGGCCATCTTGGTGTTAAGACCCCTCTTGAAACTGGCTATCTTCTTCTACTCAGTGTCCACATAAGCAGGAGCATAGCGGGACAAGTTGTTAAACTCCTGCAGATACTCATTCATGCTCTTATTACCCTGGGTAAGCCTCATAAACTCTGACACCTTCATAGCCATCAGCCCTGGTGGAACGTAGGTGCTGCGAAACATCTGAGTGAACTGTGCCCAGGTGATGGGAGCATTCGGCGGAAAAGTGGTATGTTGATGGGACCACCAAATTCCAGCCGGACCCTGCAGCTGATGTGCCCCATACTCAACCTTCAATGACTCGGCCATGCGGAGCAGGCAAAACTTGTCTTCCATTGTGTTGATCCACTCAAGAGCCTCAAGTGGTTCCTTAGCCTGCAGGAACTTGGGGGATCTGTATCCAGAAAATCCTTGAAGGTGCTGTACTGATTGACTGGACGGTCACGGTAGCCTCCCTGACTGGTATTGGCTGCGATAGCCCGCAGCGTTGCTTCCATGTTCCTCTGACTGCCTAGGAACTGTTGGAACAGTTGCTCCGCAGTCAACGGTGGAGGAGGTGGTGGTGGTAGGTTACCCCTGCGTTTCCGTCATTGCCTCCATTCCCACCATTTCCACCGTTTCCACCATTGCCTCCGTTATCATCATCGACTCCGCCTTGGCCGGAACCATCACCAACCAAGGAACCACTCACGGTGCGGCAAGTTCCAACCATTATTTCAGCATCAAGTAATTATTAGGTGATGTTACAACATTGTAAGCGAATGTAATAATCATGCCAATGAATTATTGGAAGAATAAATTCATTCAACAACACACAGGCATAAAGATTCATTTCCACAATCCATAACATCACTAATTAGATTACTGAATAAAAGCATCATTCAAGGCATACAACATCCAAAATTGCCAGCATACATACACTGGACTTTAGGCGTTCAGATAGCACCACAACACATGAAGATCCAACATACATGAGTCACATCTCATAAAGGTTACATGCCAACAACAAAAGAGACAAGAGCGCAACTACGACTAGCGATGAGACTACTAGCCTACTCGTGCTCGCTACCGATGTCAGACTCGGCAGCAAGAACAACGTCGTCGTTGGGTGCAGGCTCAGGTGCAGGTGGAAGGTCAGCATCCTCCTCGCCTCCATCGGCGTCGATGACTCCAGGCTCCATCTCAGCAGCTCCAGGCTCGTGGTGAGGGTGCATCTAGTTGTACAGCATGTGGTAGTCCTCATGCAGCTGGTTGATGTACTGCTCACGGTCAAAGAGCCAGTGCCCCAGCTGGTGGGTGTCGTTCCGGGCTTCATTCCTCTCTCAGAACCAAGCTGTGCCATCATCCCGTCATTTGTTCCTCTCATACTGCTCATAGCGTGCAACATGTGCGCGCAGGTCAGCGATCACCCTGTTGGCCTCCCTCTCACGGGCCTCAGCGTCGTCTCTGGTAGCGGTGACAAGCTCTATCTGGTGCCTCAGATCTCTGACATGGTCCGAGTGCCTCTTCTTCCTTTTCTGCTCCTTCTTCCACAGGGCCTTGTTCTAGTCATTCATCTTGTACATGCAGGACTGAGTAGCATCCAAGGTCTGCATCATAGCAAACATGGCACTCATTGCCGCATTGTCACTATCTTCAATCTTATGAATCCCTGGCCAGCGTGCCATGCTGGGGGACTGCTCCCAGAACGTGTCAGCAGGGTCACCACGAGGAAACACTCCTGCCAAGGCCTGTGCCAAACTCAGCGGAAAACGCTCCATGATGGTGCGCAGAACGAAGAAGGCGACTCTGCTAGCCCCCTCCTCCGGTGTGACTCCGTAGGCACGCAGGCGCCACCCCTCCCACTCCGAGTCCTCGTGGAGTGGTGGGACGGTAACCTCCACAGCAACCATGTTGTCCTCATTGCTCGGCTCCCCGGTCACCCTAGGAGTACACGGGTCGCTGCTCCTCCGTATACCCCACGTGGGCCAACACACGCCAAAGGAGCGTGGGCATCCTAAACTCCTCTAGGAAGTGAGACTCCCGGATAGTGGTGCGAGGTGCGAGCTGTCCACGCGGTACACGGCCTCCGGTGGACTTGCGAGCAGTCTGCTTTGTGTGAGCCATCTGTCAGAAATTTATCCCGGTGAGACAAGTTATTAATTATCCACTTTTTAATTAACAGAGTAATCAATTTATGAGGGAAGGTAAATATAATGACATGAGATGAACAAACATGATGTATGCACGTATCTTACGTTCTCACAAACTTAGCAAAAATATTCTAGGGGATATACGGTGGCATACAACGTTCTCTCATAGCGTATAACTAGTCGTTCTACACGAATCGCTATTATGTACCTGCAGAAAATCCACTTCAGCCCATTCCAACAGTATGAATAAATGCATTGCAGAAATGTAAAGATTAAGCACTCACACACACGTGCATTCCCAAATACACGTACATGTAGTACAACTACCCGATCCTCGTCCACATGACGGCATCGTCTCAACAGACGGCACAACCCACAATTAAACACCTTGGTAAGTACATGGTTTTGACATGTAAGTACTTTCGGTATCACACTAGCACTCCCCTAGATTGCCGGTTGGACAACCATGCTCTCACAGCTCCCACTTACCGAGGCGTAGAGGTAAATTGAACCACACATTACCATTCAAGCAAATGGCACCCATACAATTACCTTGTTGCATGGGCAATAGTGAAAATAAAATATGATGCAAGCCCCCAAGTCAGTACTTAAATAGCCACCTAGAGTCCTTATTTGGGCATAAAGGATATGACCACTGGCACACTCTTAGTTTGCAAACAAGGTTTTTCTCAAAGACTTATAGATCTATAAGTTGAAATCTAGTTTTGAAAGCAAATTCTTTTGATTTAAATAGACATGTGAACAGTAATCGCTAAACCTTGCTCTGATGCCAGCTGCAACAGAACCGACCAATTTATAAAAGCATAAGTGAAAAAATCACTCGCTAAGCAAGCAATTGTCACACTTAAGCCATTATAAACCCGGTATTCCGGAAATCTCGAGGGATTTCAAACCAAACATCATCAACTAAGATCGTACAAGTTTAGCGTCACCATTCGCACGTTACAACATTTCACAAATAGTTCGACAACATCAGAGTGCGGAAATAAAGTTATTACAACCAAGCTCTTCAAATCCAAGTAGCGGAAACAAGATAGTTTTAAAACCTCAACCCACACACACAAACTTAAGTTTAATACAGTGCCAGCTCGATTGCCAATCCACAAAAGCAAGTGGGGAGAATATTAAGAACGACCATGCCCTTGGTATTTTAATCCACTAGATAAAAGCAGGTCTCACAATACCCGTGGTAGGTATGGCCATCTGCACAAACAACAAGCGGGAAAAACCCTGAGTACGAGAAGGTACTCCGCTAGACTTACCCGTCTGACTCAAAATAAAAGACCCCAAGGAGTATGACAGGCTTTATCAAGGGATAGCTTGACTCTTTTTGCGGAAAAACGGTAGTAATATTTAAAGTGATAGCTCAGCTTAACCATTCCTATTTATACTAGGTGAGCACCTATATTATGCATCATTATAGTATATTAGTCATGATTAAGCAAGCAAGTAGTAACCATAAGCATAATCATTAGCTTAACTCATCATCATCATTAATCGCATTCCATAATCATTACTACGATGGTGCAGGTCAAGTCAAGTGTTCACTGTCCAGGAACGATGGCGATTCGAATCGATTACAACTGAGCTCAGGGGGTATTCCTCATACAAACCACACTCACCCGTCGGTGAGCTACAGATCACCGTGGCACATATCCGGGAAGAACAAATCACGCGGACTCGCACGGAACCACCGTACCCGGGGGGGCCCGCCCGCGCTTTAGCCATGCCATTTGGACCTCGGACTTAATCTTCGCGCCCCTATGGTCCCCCATCCATCTCCAGTACGGTGCGAACGGGTCGAGAACCGGCCTGGATAGTGTTAGGCTTCGCGGTCGGAAGTGCTTATCCGGCCAGCTAAGTATGAGGCATGCGTTCAACATGACTTGGGGTACATCAACGGTACGGTCCTTAATCGACATAGACGGAATCACTATGGTCCAACAACCCCACAAGACTCCGTCCGGTCTCCATTTATCATAACCATAACCATCAACCAGATGATATCAACATAAGCTTTTTCCATCAATCATAAGTAACCACCTATACTCGCGGACGATAGGAAATCACCCGACTTCTACCGTCTAAGCAAGCTAAGCATATTACTCGCCCTAGACTAGCAGGGTGTATCAAGGTGGGATAATTCAATGGTAAAGCAAGGATATAATGCAGCAACGGTTGCACACAACTCCTATACTTAATGGAACAATCATAAAGCATAATTAGACTGTTAGAAAGCATAGGTAAGTAGATGCTCCGGTGCTTGCCTCGTTCGAAGTCACTCGCCCTATGATCGGGACACTCCGGTAGGTCTTCCTCTTCTCCTTCTGGTGGAACCTCCTGCTGGGGCTCCTCCTGATGACTCTCCTCGATCTCCGAAAACTGGGGGTCCTCTTGCGAACCTGTATGATGCGATGCACATGCGTAAGTAGAGCGAATGCACAACACCCGATGCTCATGGATGAGGATGATTAGCATTTCATTTTACTAAAGAGGTGCATATCTCTTCTCTGCAACAATCATAACTTAATTACTGAATACGTGCAAATCTCTTCTCTAAACACTTAGAGAAGTGTATAAAGAAGAGAGATGTATATATGCACATACCCAAACACACATGACATGAATAAATAGAAATACCACTACTCATAGTCAAACATCATATTTCAGTTATGGTACTGCATTACATGACCAACAAGCATAACATAATTAAAAGTGCTCAAGGTCAATATAGAACATGCTTAAACACTTAAATTAAAGCCTTATCATTTCGGTGTGCCGATTAGAGCGGCCCCGAGCTCCGAGCCCATGCATGGCGGCTCGGCGGCGTGCATGGCGACGGTGAGCGCGGTGGCGATGCCGTAGGCCCTAATTGGCCCTACGGAGTTCACCGGAGCTCGATTCGAGCTCAGGCGACTCCCCGTGCGGCGCGCGGTGGCGAGCCTGCGCAGCGGTGGAGGATGGCCGGGCCGCGTGAGCACAGCTCCGGCGAGCTCGGCATCCCGGCCGGCCGCGAGGAAGATGGCGGCATTGGCCCTTACCAGTGAAATGTGGCGACGGTCAGTGGTGCTAAAGGATGGAGCAAAGCGAGGCGGGTGGTTTGCACTTCTTGGCGCGGGCGGGAGGTGGCTCAACGGAGGCGGAACACGCCGGCGACGGCGCGTCGCGCGGCGGCTCGGTGGCGGGCGTGCGTGCAGGCAGAGAGCGAGGGAGAGCGGCAGTGAGCGAGCGGCGAAATGGAGCGCAGGGGAGTTCCACTTCGGGCAAGGGGGGGTGTAGCGGCTTTGGTGGGGGGCCCTTCGCCGGCGCGGCGGGCGGCTCGCCGGCGGCGGCAGGCTTCGGCGGCGCGTGGCGCCCGCGCTCTGCGGCGGTCGGCCACGACGCCGGCAAGGCGGGGCGATGATGTGGAGCGGGCCGCGGGCCGAGTGGGGCGGATTCGCCCTGCTTTCGGTTGCGCTGGCTTTTTTTTTTTTTTTTTGAATTTAATTTGAAACTGAAACAAAAATGCGTCTGTTTGGCAATTTTAAAAGCATTTTCATAAAAAGTGCCCAAAATAAAAGTTGTAGAGAATTTAAAACTGAACAACTTTCATTTAAGGCTCAACTCAAAATTCCAAATAATTTTTGAACTACAAATTCATTTTGAATTTAAGGCATAAAAGGAAATTTTTTCCATGATTTTTCTTTTGCTCCAAATTACTCCAAATCTTTTGCAATAAATTTTGTTAAAACTTTTCAAAGTGCTGGGCACGAGGACAAAGTCATTTGCAAGGTAATTAATTAACTAATCAAACAATTAACAAGCATAAATTTAAATGCAAGGCACATGAAATGACAATGCAAAAAAAAATTAGGGTTTATGCTTGATGATGCTTATGCCATGCTTAATGATGATCAAGTTAATTAATTATTGGCCTAATGCATGCTAAACACTTGAGGTGTTACACCGTGCCTCCGGGGGTGACTCTGCACGCGGCTCATCTACCTGATGGTCTTTAGATTTTGGAGACGTCATCTTCTCGATAACTTCAAATATATAATAACATTAAGTCACTACCACTAAGTCATTACGAAATAACACTTAGGAAATAACACTAGGTCATTAGGAAAAACCACTAAGTCATTACGAAATAACATTTACGAAATAACACTAAGTCATTATGAAATACCACTAAGTCACTACCACTAAGTAAATAACACTAAGTCATTAACACTAAGGAAATAACACTAAGTCATTAACACTAAGTAAATAATAGTAAATCATTACGAAATAACACTTAGGAAATAACACTAAGTCATTATAAAATACCATTAAGTCACTACCACTAAGTAAATAACACTAAGTCATTAACACTAAGTCATTAACACTAAGAAAATAACACGAAGTCATTAACACTAAGTAAATAACAGTAAGTCATTACCAAATAACGCTTAGGAAATAACACTAAGTCATTATGAAATACCACTAAGTCACTACCACTAAGTAAATAACACTAAGTCATTAACACTATATTTGATAGTAACTAACATAATATATTTGATAGAAAACAAGCTCTAATTAAATGACAACAACTAACATAAACCCTAATTACATGAGCGAGGATATAATTTCATATCCAATCCTTTTATAAAATTCATTAAAACTAGGTGATTAACATGCTAAGTCATTAATACTAAGTCATTAACACTAAGTCATTAACACAAAGACATTAACATGCTAAGTCATTAATAGTAAGTCAATAACACTAAATCATTAACACAAAGTCATTAACATGCTAAGTGATTAACTTAAGTACGCTAATCTTCGCACTAAGTCATTAGCAATAACTCATTAACACTAGGTCATTAACATGCAAATTCATTAAAACTAGGTGATTAACATGCTAAGTCATTAATAGTAAGTCAATAACACTAAGTCATTAACACAAAGTCAATTGAAAATAATACTTAGGAAATAACACTAAGTAATTAGGAAATAACACTAAGTCATTAGAAAATATGTACCTGTGACAAGGCGTGGAGGAGAGACTGAATCGAGGGCAGCAAAGACAGATGAGAAGATGGAGGCCGCACAACGATTCGATGCCGGCTATCGCGGCGTTGACTGTAAATTAATATTTGAACCATTAATATTTGCATTTACTACTTAAACATTTACAAAAGAATAAGAGAATAATATTTGGATTAATATTTGCTATTTAAAGGTATTTAAACATTTACTATTTAAACATTTACTTAAAAAAGGTGCTTGGTAAAAAAAAAAAGTATTTGGTACTTAAACATTTTCAAAACAATATATAGCAATTTACAATATTAATATCTCAAAATAATATTAAACAATAGTATAAAAAACACATACAAAGTAAAATACACATTTACAATAATATTTGGATTAATATTTCATAATGTGTAGTATTTTATTTTTGGATTAATATTAATGTTTAGGTCTTTTTTGTACAAAAAATAAAAAAGGCACTGTTGGGCCCAAAGGCCCAACAAGGCCACATCAGCGCAATGGGCGGCGGCCCAGCCCAAGAACACCGCGCTCTAACCTAGCCTGGCGGGCGGGCACCGAAGCGGCGGGTGGCGGCGGCGGGAGCCACGGCCACGGGCGGGCGGCGGCGGCGGCGGCGGCGGCGGCGGCGGAGCCACGGCCACGGCAAAGACGGGCGGCGACGGCCGAAAGCCACGTCCGGGGTGCCGCTTCGCCGAAGGTTAAGGGGCTCGCGCCTTACATCTTTCGGTGGCGGCGCCCGGTGGGCTGTTATTGGCGGCGGCGCGCGCAGCTGCGTGGCGGTTGGCGGCGGCGGCCGGAGATGGAGAGGAGGAGATGCTCAGTGAAGGGGGCGGGCGGAGATGGAGAGGGACGAGTCGCTCCGCGTTGGTGGTTGGCGGCGCTACGGGGAAGTGGGCGCGGGCGGCGGCGGCGATTTTGGCAGCCTGACGGCGTCGTTCTGAAAAATTCGCGCCCACCAGACTTAGAAAAATTTTGACCCGCGCGCTTGGTATATATAGAGGGAGGATCTCTACTGGTGGGTGATATTACCAACCACCTGTAGAAATGGTTTCTACAGGCGGTTGGTAATACCACCCGCCAGTAGAGATACATTTCCACTGGCGGTTGATATTACCAACCGCCAGTAGAAATTGTCTTCCACAGGCGGTTGGTATTACCAATCGCCACTACAAATTGTTTTAGGTTAATTCTATTAGTATATTTCTTTTAGGTTAATTCTTGTTGGTTAATTCTTTTAGTATATTACTTTTAGGTTATATCTTGTAGGTTATTTTTTGTAAGTTAATTCTTTTAGTATATTTCTTGTACTATATTATTTAGACTATTTCTTTTTGGTTAATTTTTGTAGGTTAATTCTTTAAGGTAATTCCTTTTAGGTTGTTTCTTTTTTGTTATTTCTTTTAGGTTATATCTTGTAGGTTATTTTTTGTAAGTTAATTCTTTTAGTATATTTCTTGTACTATATTATTTAGACTATTTCTTTTTGGTTTATTTTTTGTAGGTTAATTCTTTAAGGTAATTCCTTTTAGGTTGTTTTTTTTTTGTTATTTCTTTTTAGGTTATTTCTTGTAGGTTATTTAATCGAACACATACAATCATATTAAATCACTTAAACAAGTACAAAAGAAATGCCAAGAAATAGCAATACCAAGATAGGATATAGAATATTTCTTTTATATTGTAGATATCAACAAGTAGAAAGAAAAGGACTTAAAGAGATAGAAAGAAAAGGACTTAAAATAAGTTGAAGAGCAATACCAAGCAAGACCAATTTATGAGTACAAATTATATCTAAAAAATTATTACACATGACAGTGACTAATATTTAACTAATATAAACTATCTAGCTAGCTAGCCGATCGTTTCGCCTTCTCTATCGTGGCGCACCCATGGCAATGAATTTTTCGGGATGCTACGCTCAAAATTCTTTATCTTTAAAGGATGATCTTCAAAAAGAGACATGTGCTCGAAATGGTTGAAGTCATCTAGGTCAATTATACCATCAACTCCTAAACCTTGTTGCTTTCCAGGAAGAACTATATGCTTGGTCTTGTCGCTACTTTTCTTCTCTTCCTTAGAAAGGATTTGTTCGGTATAGAAGACCTGTGCAGCACGGATAGCAAGGATCCAGGGATCATCCTTGTAGCCTACTTTACTTAGATCAAGAACTCTCAAGCCATAGTTGTCCACTGTGACATGTTTGTCATCAACCCATTGGCATCGAAACATAGGCGTCTTAAATGAATCATAGTCTAGTTCCTATATCTCCTCAATGAAGCCATAGTATGTAGCGTTTTCATTTGAATCATCTATGGCCTCACAACGAACACCACTATTTTGCGCCATGCTCTTTTTGTCCCTAGAAGTGGTACAAAACGTGAAGCCACTAATGTCATAGGTCTGCCATGATGTGACCTGCCGAGATGGTCTACTGCCAACCTCTTGATAGTTTGTTGCTCAATTATTTCTCCATTTGGAATGTTCTGCTCCATTAGCCATGAAGTGAATTGACGCTTGTGTTCCTTTAATAGCCAATCCTCTGTTTGCCCAGGGTTATGATCGCTTAGCTCTTCTATGTGTTGTGTGATCAGAGGCTCCATTATCGAGAGCTAATGCATGATGCTATGATGCGCCTCGAGGACTATATTATAGTCTAATGGGATGAATGATTTCTGGCCCATCCTCCCACACCCATGTAGTCTGCCCTCATGTCGGGACGGAGGCAAACCTATTGCAATCTAGTCTTTTAGGAAATTATTGCAGAATGGACCTCCAGAATCAATGGCCTCTTCGGTAGTGTATCCCTCTATCATGGATGCCTCAGGACGAGCACGAGTGGATATGTACCCATTCAGTATTGACATGAAACGTTCATACGTCCACATCTCATGCAAGTACATGGGACCCAATGCCTGTATTTGTGGCACCAAATGCACGACAAGGTGTACTATTATATCAAAGAAAGATGGTGGGAAACACATCTCAAGCTGTGACACTGTCTCAACCGCAAATTCCTGAAGAGACTCCAACTGCTCTCGGTCAATTACCTTCTGTGATATCTCGTTAAAAAAGAAGCATAACCGTGTGATTGCCATCTTTAAGAACACCGGGCTTATAGCCCTGATGGCAATAGGGAGAAAGGTTGTCAACATCACATGACAATCATGTGAGTTGTAGTTGGTGAGTGTAAGATACTTCATTGACACAATGCTCCTAATGTTAGAGCAAAATCTAGCTGGAACTTTCAATTTCTTCATCCAAACACACATCGCATGTTTCTCATCCGTAGTCAGGTTGTAGCTTGCTGCCGGGAGGTGGTACTTTCCATTATCTAGCAACACCAAATGAAGTTCTGATTTTATCTTTAAATTGACCAGGTCCTGACGTGAACTCAATCCTTCCTTTGTCTTACCCTTTATGTCTAGCAAGGTACCAATTATGCTTTCAAACATATTCTTCTGAATGTGCATACCATCGACCACGTGGCGTGTGTCAAACTCTTTCCAATGTGGCAAATACTTGAAAATTGACATTTTCTTGAATGTAGCCCCAGGAGTTGGCTTCACATCCTTTCTTACTTTTCCATCTTTTGTCTTCTTGCCAAATACAAACTTGATGTTCTTTACTATCTCGTACACTCTTTGACCTTTACTATTATCTGATGGAGCACTGGACCTTGTTTCGTCGTGATTGTCAAAGTACCTATCCATCTTTCGCAAGCGGTACCTATGTCCTTTCGATAAGAAACGCCTGTGTCTCATGTATACTATCTTACTGGAGGCACTGAGGGACACGTAAAAAGTTTCATCCAAGCATACTACACAACCGACCTTACCCTTGAACTGTCCTAACAATACAAAGAGAGCTGGGTAATCATTGATCGTAACAAAAATAATTGCTCTTAGTGTGAATGACTCTTTCCGGTATTCATCCAACATGGCGACACCTGTATCCCACAATATTCTCATTTCCTCCAGTAATGGCTCCAAGAATACATCCATATCAACACCAGGTTGTGTCGGTCCAGAAATAAGAATGGTCAGCAAAAGGTATTTGCGCTTCTAAAACAAGTGTGGAGGGAGGTTGTAGATAGTGAGGAGCACCGGCCATGTGCTATGCGTGCTGCTCCTTTCGGCGAAGGGATTCATTCCGTCAGTACATAGTGCGAACCGAACATTTCTTGTCTCCTTAGCAAATTCTAGGTGGTCAGCATTGAATTTTTGCCATTCTTCCCATCGGCAGGATGTGGAAGCTTTCCATCTACTTTGTGCTTGTCAGAAGCATGCCAGGTCATAAGCTCTGCATCCTCAGGGTTTGCAAACAAACACCACAGACGATCAACTACCGAAAGATACTACATCACCAAAGCAGGAACCCTTCTCTGGGCATAATAGTCTTCTTCTTCATTTTCTTTGTTGCAGAGTTTTGAACTCTGTTGGGTCTTCTTTCTCTTCTTCCCTTTGGAAACAAAAGTTGCATTCTCCTCTTGTAGATAGTCCCTTTTCGTCTTGTACCGACTTACACTACATTTGGACAGTTGCCCAAGTCTTGGTAATCACCTCGATATAAGATACAGTGGTTTCTACACGCGTGGATCTTCTGGACACCTATAGTAAGCAGACTGATTAGCTTCTTTGCATAGTAAGTGTTAGCAGACACTTTATTCGCCTTTGAAAGCATATCTCTGAGAGTACTCAATAATGCATCGAAGCTGGCATCGGACCATCCATACCTAGCCTTTAACATCAACAATTTAAGCACAGACCGTAATGTCGTGAACTCTTTGGTGCAACCCTTACTCTCATCGTACAAGGGCTCTGCTGCTGCCTGCTCTAAGGCCTCCATCCCTTTCATGAAAAACATTGATGGATCCGTATGACGACGCAATAGTGCAGCCATCAATTCTGCGTCTTCATCCTTCACTTGAGTTCTGTTGGTGTCGGTTCCTCCAACATTTGCATCATCATCATGAACATCGGGCACAACATGTTCACTCTCTTGGGGACAATGGTGTTCTGTCTCATGTCCGAACTGGTATACATCGTCAACAAGCATAACTGGGCCATTGAAACCGAGATTCACAGGGTCTTCAGCTACATACGTTGCAGAGCTTCCCTCTCCATGTTTTGTCCAAATCAAGTAATTATTCATAAATCCTCGGTAGACCACATGAGCCATGATTGGACTTGTGCCTTCAAAAACAATAAAATTTCTACAGTCCGCGCAAGGACAATATATGTGCTTCGTCTGTATTTTGAAAGCATAATTTTTAGCAGCATCGATAAACCTACGGACCTCAAGTACATAGGATGGATCTACTCTGTCTAAGTTATACATCCAGAATGCTCTGTCCATTGTTACCTGGTATAGAGTTTAATAGATTTAAATAATGTAATCACTAAAAAGGAGATATTAATGTTCTGTGATAATTACTAACAAACCTTAAGATGATCAGCAAACTCCTTCAATGGATTATAGATGAAAAGGACTCCTCGCTTGTATATTTCTCAAATAATACACGTCTGGGCTAAATCATATATAGTTAAAACAACTAGTTAAATAAATACGCCTCTCAAAAATAACTAAAGCAATACTAAATAATAAAACCCTAATTAAAGAATCACCGGTACTTAATTAAACAAAACATAACTAAATAATTAAAGCATCATTTTATTAGATGAAATCCTAAAAACTAAAGGAAGACTAGCCCTTTGCTTAATTTAACAAAACAAAACTTAATAATTAAAGAGAAAATAATTTTCAATCATCAATATGACAAACAAACTAGTAATTAAAGAAGACTAAACACAACTAAATGAACTAAACATAATGAATTAAAGCATCATTTTATGATATGAAATCCTAAAAAATAAAGGAGGACTACTTAATGAAACCCAAATTAAAGCCTAACCACTGCTTAATTTAATAAAATAAAACTTAATAATTAAAGAGAAACTAATTTTCAAGCATCAATATGACAAATAAACTAGTAATTAAATAAGACTAAAAACAACTAAATGAACTAAACATAGTAAATTAAAGCATCATTTTATTATATGAAATCCTAAAAAATAAAGGAGGACTACTTAATGAAACCCAAATTAAAGCCTAACCACTGCTTAATTTAACAAAACATAACTACATAATTAAACATACACTAATTTCAAGTATCAATATAACACATAAACTAATAATTAAATAAGAGTAAACATAACTAAATGAACTAAACATAAAAATTTAAAGAATCAATTTATTAGATGAAACCCTACAAACTAAAGCAAGACTAAATAATGAAACCCTAATCAAAGCCTCACCACTACTTGATTTAAAAAAACATAACTACATATTAAACAAAACATAACTACATAATTAAACAAACACTAATTTCAAGCATCAATATAACACATTAACTAATAATTAAATAAGAGTAACTAAAAATTAATGAAACCATAATTAAAGAATCACCACTAAAAACATCACTAATAGCTAATTAAACTAAACATAACTAAATATTTAAATAAAGAAAACCTAGACAAATAGTGACTAGAATTATTGAGAAAAAAATAAAAAACCTAGCTACTCTTCTCTCTCTCACATGAGGTGAAACCCTAGATCTCAAAAGTGGGTGGGATTGAGCAAGAATGGTGAAAATGAGGCAAAAAACACATAAACTAACCTTTTTTAGTCACCTCCTCCGAAGAAATCAAGAGCAAAACCTCCCCCCTTGTATTTAGTGAAATCTGGACCTCCAAAGCTCCTCCATGGAAGAACTGTATCGAGCTACAGTTCTGTTGGAGCTATGGTGGGGAGGAAGAAGGGAGGTATATATAGGAGAAGATCACCACAGGCGGTTGACTTAAGGAAACCGCCTATGAAAATGGTGTTCATTTTCACTGGCGGTTGACATATGAAACCGCCAGTGCAAATGTTCATTAGCACTGGCGGTTTCTTAAATCAACCACCAGTGTAAATGATGCCATTTACACTAGCGGTTCATTTAAGGAACCGCCAGTGCTAGCCCTTTTCCACTGGCGGTTCTAAAACTGGGGCCCGCTTGTCGATTTTCAGTGGTGTCTCTAAGCTAAAACCGCCAGTGGAAATAAATCTCTACCATCAAGACAAATGCTTTGTGTACTAGTGTTTATCTGTGCGCTTACGGATACTCAATTATATTTAGGATAGTTGTATGATTTAATACCACACATCTTCTGTCACTGCTGGGAATGATGTTAAGCTGGTTCAGTCTGATTGTATGCTACAGCAAAACAATTCTTCTCGGCAAATCAAGCAAATATATTGTAAATCAACTTAATTGGAGATTCAATCAGTTCCGCGGCTTGACCCAATTTCAAGGTACAATATAATAATCTGGACCAACTAATCTCCGCACAGCAA
Source organism: Chrysopogon serrulatus (assembly GCA_015844335.1). Lineage (NCBI taxonomy): Eukaryota > Viridiplantae > Streptophyta > Magnoliopsida > Poales > Poaceae > Chrysopogon > Chrysopogon serrulatus. The sequence goes on from JADLZL010002848.1 coordinate 567,736, forward strand.
CACCAAAATATTTTCTCTGATCCCTCAGGCAAGATTATCGAGTCAATTAAAATGGCAATAATAGGTGCAGCTAATATTCCATTTAGTACCAGCAGTAATTCGGCCCCTTGCAAGTAACGAACGAATAGATACACAGCAGTAACAATTCCGGCAGCCAACGGACAGGGACTATAGCAATAGCAATCAAGCAAACTTGATTGACGAATATCTCAATGACACCAAATAACTTGCTGTGATTAATGAACTCAAATAGTAGCAGCGATAGATAGAGGGATCAGCTTACAGTAGTTGCAATCCAAAACCCTAGATAACTTCTCCACCCACGGCCACGACGAACCATGATCAAAAGACGAGGAACTTCAAGATTCCAAGTGACGTACCCAAGCTGTAGTAGCTCGATCATGCACTCCACACAAATCCATGAAGGATCCGGATCAATCATCCTAGCAGCTAGGGTTCTCGAGCGGCGGCTCGACAAGGATAACTCTTCCAAATAAAATTCAATCCAATCTTTTACAACAGCCAGCCATAGGCCATATATGTGCACGCAGGCACAGGAACCGGGACTCGACCATGACGAAACCAAAGTCTAACACGTACGGGACTCAGCCTGACCCATATATGTATTAAAATAAGGCTAATTAATACTAACGCCCACATATGTAAATGTATGTTAAAATATATGCGGCCACAGTGCAAATCAAGTTAGCCCCACACGTATAGAGACAATCTGCTCAGATATATTTGACACCTCCTTGGTCTTACCATGTTTCTTCCAAAAATTAATTCCTTCAAAAAATAGCTTACTTGGCAGGATGCCATCCTCCACCTCCTTAACGTGATTCAGGTCAACATAAAAAACACCGAGGCCTTGTTTAGATCACCCCCTAAATTCTAAGTTTTTTCACTCTCTCTCCATCACATCAATTTGTAGCCGCATGTTTAGAACATTAAATATAAATAAAAAAATAACTAATTATACAGTTTGGTTGTAAATCACGAGACGAATCTTTTGAACCTAGATGGGCCACAATTGGACAATATTTACCAAATACAAACGAAATGCTATAGGACTTTTCAATCTCTCTCCATCACATCAATTTGTAGCCGCATGTATGGAGCATTAAATATAAATAAAAAATAACTAATAGCACAGTTTGCTTGTAAATCACGAGACGAATCTTTTGAGCCTAGTTGGGCCACGATTGGATAATATTTACCAAATACAAACGAAATGCTACAGGACTTTTTAATCTCTCTCCATCCCCAATCTAAACAAGGCCCGAGCTTCATAAAAGGCTATCTCTCATTATCTTTTTCGATAAATCAATTGGAATAGAAATATTTGACACATTGGAATTCTTGTTATCAATAATAGTTGAATCTTGAGGAGCCATGAGCTCATCACTTGGTATGAGTGATGTCATTACTGCTAGGTTGTGAGGTGATAGGGTAGGCAGCATAGATGTCGGATGTTCCTATGCCGTTCTAGTCGGCAGTACCACTAGATGGGCCCGGTACTGCCTCCCCTAGTCTTAGCGTGCCGGTTCGTCGGGGTGACCCAGGGCTAAGTGGTTGTTGGCGGTAATTACTGATATACTTTAACCGCCAACTATTATCCAAAAAGGGAAAATTATCATAGATATATTCACATATACCTTTACTATTGACCTATTTCCACTTGTATTAGAGAATTATTGATTTATAGGAAACATACAAGAAATAAAGTAAAAGGTCATGAGAATGTGTCTTCCGGCAAGATGTATTTCAACAAAATAAGCAAAACCCAAATCAAAAGGACACAACTGGGCCAACAACCCACGAGAGAGGGGTCCAAGAGCAGCAAGAAGGCCATGGGTCGAAGCTGGGGCCGAGGGGGCCCACCCCTGGTGCGGCCGCACCCCCAAGGAGGCCAGCCCAGCCCATCTTCCTCTGGCGGTTTGTGGAGGCGGTTGCAAAGGCAGTTCGGCCAGGCATTTACTTCCCCTCTCCCAAACCGATCTGGATCAAGCTATAAAGCTAGGGGTGGAGCTCCACACAATACACACCACACACTACACCTCTCACTTGTACTCTCAAGTGTACCTCTCCACTTTTCTCTTTATCCTTAGTAGTAGTAGAGGAGTAAGGCTCAACTTGTAAAAGGAGGAGACATCTTGGCTACTCTTGGCATGAATACTATTCTTTCCATTATGCTCTTCTTCTCTTTTTATCAATATAGCAATATTCTAGAATTAGAGCATAGTTCTTATACTATAATCTTGTTGTGTAGACTATGTAATAGTTTGTGTGATAGGACCATAGAACATAGAACTTCTAGTTCATATGTCTTGTTCATGATATGCTTACTAGTTCATAGTGTTCATATCATGTTCTTAGCATATAGAATTCTGTTCTTAACCGTTCATACACTTAGATGATTAAGAATAGAGTTGTGGGAGGGATGGTGGTTCATCGCACAACATCCAAGTTCTTTACTTGTTCATCCATAGGGTGAGACCCGAGGGGCTTGGGTAGCTGTTTTATATGTGAGCATGGTGCTCGGGTATAGGGTAGCCATTGATTGCACTTCATAGTCCATGAATGAGGGGGTAGGTGGTAGGTGGTGACAGCCCTGTCCGTCCCTTGTAATCCCCCACGTTCGGCTGTGGTGTAAGAGTTTAAATTACCACCCGTCTCACTAGCAGACTAGGGCCGGTGGTCTTCCGATCCATCGCAAACACAACTCTATCTCTGACTCATGTACTTGTTTTACTAACCACTACCTAGACATTAGCTATATTATGACCATTGCTCCCGTAGAATATTCATTTATTCTTTATTCTTTTATTCTTTATGCTTCATTCATTTTTCCCACTTGAGTGGCATTTATCTATGTGTGTCCACTATCATAAAAACCGTATTGTTTACCCCTGTTATGAACATTGGTTTACCTTTCATACAACATATAGTATTCATGATTATGGTTTCATACTAAAATCTACACTAGCCATCCTTTGGGAAAATAGAAATACGACACCTAGGATTTCTTCGGGTTAAAATGCTACAACGGTAATTCTATGCGCTTGCGGATTAACATCCAAAACTGCAAAGGTTTACTAGATCACCGTTACCTCTTTACTGTAGTTGCGAATATAGTTTTAGTACTAGTGCTAAGGAATGCTGAAAGTGCGCCGTATAGCATCTCCAAGACACTGCAGCTAAGGCTATAGTCCTAATGTTATTAGGGATACAACTCTCTTAACAGAGGTAAGAATAGTCTTGGTATGCCACGGTGCCTGTGCCCCAGTGCCATGGCTGATCTAGTGATATGGTAGCTGAGGTACACCACCCCAAGCTTTTCTTACTCACTACCAGGGATAGACTTACCTCTATTCTCAGTAATGATGTTAGGGAATGTCAACCGCATTTCTAGCGTTGTCACCAGGGGTCCAAACCTAGTGATGCGCTAAGAAATGCCAACAGTGGTAGGATGGTATCAATCTATCAAGCAAGTAGCCAGAATTTGCCTAGACAACACCTGGTCGAGGATGGCTATCTTGTGGGTATGTAAACCCTCTGCAGAGTGTTATGGTTGATTGATCGATACATAAGTTGACTTGTCGGCTATGGACCTTTTCTATGACCTACTTCACTAGATAGGAGATGTGTCCTTCTTTTCTCCCCATGTTGTGAGATAGAGCCAGTCATGGACCGTTGAGGCAGGCCGAGTGGGAGTTGGCCTGTCGACACGAGTGAGATGAGATGTGGTGGAAGAGGTGGATGGGTTGGGATGGATGAATGAGGTGATGGATGGATGTGTGGATGTGTGTGGATGGAAATGTGTTAAAATTTAACAAACTATTATATTATTTACTACTTGATGCTACTTTGCATGCGCTAAGGATGTGAACCATAGCCAAATATTAGGATCGCCAAATCCCTTGTTTTATCTTTTCCACTAAAGCTCAACGGTGCTGACCATGGCCTGCACACATCTGGCGGTGTGCAGATTTACTGCGTCTCAGAGATGTCGAATAGTGATGGATTGAGAGGTCTCGTGCCTACGCTCAAGTTTGGTTCGGAAGATGGAGTCTACGCCGCTATTACTACTCTGATGATGCCTGTGAAGGAGGAGCCTTCACCTGACGGCCGTTTCCGCTAACTCTAATGACGACTAGATATACTTCCACTAGAATTACTCTATATAGGTGTGTACTCAGTTGATGTAATAGCTTGTAAACTTGTAATCTCACGATGTATGATTGTGATATCCACTTATATATGATAATATGATGAAATCATTCTTTGGTTTTATCATATTATAGCTCATTCTATAGATTTTTCCTTTGTAGAAAATTAAGGATGTTTCAGTTGGTATCAGAGCCATACTTGACCCTAGGATGAGACTTTGAGTACTCATCCATTTCAAAAAGGATATTGATTTTCAACCATGCTTGTTCAAAATGCCCTCCCTCTTTGATTAAAAACCTCTTGAATTCAAATCTTCAAAAGACCCACTTTTGAAAACCTCTGATTTACAAAATGCATCTTCAAAAGATATCTAAGCATGAATGGCAAAAACCTAAAAAGTTTCTCTTACATTAAAAATAAATTCTCTAAATAAATAAAATTAATTAGAAACTTTACTTGTTTTCAAAACAAGAAAATGATTTCAAAAATTATTTTCAAAACAAAATGGGGCACAACCCACCTTCAAAGCATTTTTTAAATGATTTCAAAACCCTTGGGTTCTATCCGTCTTGCTTGAAAAACTCTGCAAAATAGACGGTTTTTGAATGGATTTCAAAAGTCATCCACTTTTTCAAAAGGGATCTATGCAAACAACCTTTCCGAAGTACCTCTTTCAAATCTTTTTGCAAAACCAAATGCATTGATGCATATGACTTGACACCGAGGATCAACCTTTTAGCGATACTAACTCCTAAATCCCGGGATGAGATCCTGATGAGGGGGTAGTACTGTAACAACCTAAATTTTTCCATAAACAAAACAATGTGAACTTTCAAAATTTTTCCCACCAATGTGTGAGCATGTAGTTGTTAGGTCAACCTAGGGCAAACAAAGAGCAGACCTTACGCCAATCATTGCATACATATAGCATTGAGCATAGGTGTTTGCCGGAGCTTTCACTTTGATTTGCGTTTCATGTCGAAGTGCACAAGTCCATAGTGAAACATATCTCTAACTCTTCTCCTTTTATCTAAACCCCTCTCAAATTCCTCCTCTTTTAAATCCTCTTTTAATCTATGTTAAACCCTAGTTAGAAATAGGAAGACCAACACCTAAATATATATAGCAAAAAGGAAATAGAAATGGAAATGGAAAAGCCCATCCTCTCCTTTCCCCTTCCCGCACCGTGAGGCCTAGCACGCCCCTCCCTCATCCCTTTGCGGCCCAAAGTGGATAGGAGCTCAGCTACCCTTTTCCCTAGACCACCGAGCAGGCCCTCATCAGCCGACCCACACGGCTCATGAAACCACCAGGCCCAATAGCTGCGTGCCCCTCCAAACCCTAGCTGGGAGCAGGGGAGCCCCCAGCTGTCGAAGCACCTGGGTGGATGGCCGCGACCCACGCCTGCCATGGCTTCCATGCCATGCGATGGTTCAACACATGTCCCGCGTACGTGCCTCGAGGATCGACGCCGTCCAACCCTCAAAACCCTAGCTGCGACGCTGTATAAATGGGAACGCAGCCGTGCCGCCCCTTCTTCCTCCCTGCCGCACCTCCTCCACCTTCCTCCTCTCTCCCTCGGTAGTCACCGCCACCGCTTCTTCCCCCGCGCTCCTGCTGCCGCCGTGCGCCAGCCATGCCGCTGCGAGCCTACTCTGCCGTTGTCGCATCGTGGCCTGACGCGGCGTGGTGCGCCGCCACCTCATCGCCCCGCGCACACGCCATCGCCGCCGTTCCCCACCTCGACGTCGCCGATTGGAACGCCGACCGGAACGCCACTGGAGCACCACGCCACGCCACAGCCACGACGACAATAAGCCGGCCGTCGACATCAAGCCATAACCCTGCTCTGCACCATGGCGCCATGCCTCCTCACCAATGCCGTGCCATGACCGCTCTTTGTTGCCTCGGCGTCTAGTAGCCGCGCCCTGCCTCCACGTCGCCGACGGCACCCTCTTCTTCCAGTCAACCTCGTCAGTCGCGACGTCCCTACCGAACCCTGCATCACCAACCACCCAGAACACCACAGCAGCGACCTCAGCCGCGAGCAGCAATGACCCTTCCTTTTGCCCTTCGCACAAAGCCTAGACTGAGATCGGCCTTTGTGCCATGTTCCACACTTGCAGGAAGATCGCTAAGAGCCCCCACCATGTTCTGCCACCTTGCTGCTCGTCCTGGCCTGCAGCAGCCAGCTCTGGCCAAACCTAGCCGCTACTGGCCACCTGCAGCCAGATGCGGCCACCAGCAGCCAGCCGCGGCCAGCCAAAGCTCGCCATGGGTGGCTGCAGCAATCGACAGGTGGCCATGGGTGGCCGCGACCTACCGCAGCAAGCTACAACAATCCTGGAACCCCGACGCACCTCCACATCGTCCCCTACCGACTCCATGCCGAACGCGCGTCATCGACCGACCGAATGCAGCCTCATCGTCCAGCCGTCATCAACGCTGTGTCTCGCCGAATGACTCCACCATGACTGGCCTTCGTGCCATTACCCACATGGAACACGAACACACACACGCACGTGACCGACCTTAGCCAAGTGGATCCACGGCATCCGAGATAGCAGGGAGGACATGATACCCGTGACCCCGACGTAAGCCCTGGAACTCTGGACACCATGTTGTAGATTGACTTATCTTGAACTGTAGAATAGCCCTTTGATTGCTTTAGCGGATCGGTGGAAACCCTAGCTTGACGCCGTCGCTCTGGTCTCCTCGAGATGCGGGGATGGGCCGTCGAGTCCCTGTGACCTTGTCCATTGCAAGTCGTGACCCCCTAGACCCCCTCAGTCTCTCTTTTACTTTCTATATACATGTCGGTACTGTTGTACCAAATCCTTACGACCTTCCCATGTATATCTTTCTAATACAGGATCCATCATCTTAATGCTGTGGAATTGTGCTACTCCAGTCTTGTTGGGTTGTCTTGTCTCTTGTCGTGTCGTTGGATCTTATTGTTGGATGTTGTTTGTGTTTACCTGTGGACCGTGCCTTCGAGCCGACTGAGGGATCGTATCTCATTTGGATATTACAATCGTGGGATTCATCTCACCATGGCCATAATGCCGAGTGTAACTCGAGCCCTCGCTAGTATAGCTTGTGGTCACGAGCTCGCCTCACCATGACCATGGAGCTATACTTCTTTGATTGCCTTTTATTCACTCTTCGTGCTCAAACCCTTGTATGCTTGTACCCTATGGGTGGTTTGCGCACATGTGATCTTTATTATGTTGCTCCCTTCTGATGCCCCGTCTGATACCGTGGCGTAAGCATTGGAAGTAGATCATCACTTTCTAATTGATCTTGCCTTGTCTCTCCCTGATAGCCCGCTCTATTCGATCCCATCTTGTTCGTGGCGATTGGATCAAAGCATGGACTATCCCTTTTTAGTTAGCTAAGCTATAGTCGATGTCATGCTTTGGACCATGAGAGTCGACTCGATCGACCGAGTGAAACCATCTTCACTGGAGATGTGACCGGTAGCATGACATAGATGTACCTAGCTAACTTTTCACTTCTCGGCTCCCGACGTGACGGTGTCATGTGGATCGAGAAGGCCATAGCTATTGCTCTATTTTGCACTGACCACTTTTACTACAGCTAGATACAATGGTAGGATAGTTGAAGAACAATAGCGCCAAGTCATAATAGTGTTGTCACATTCTATTTACTTCTTACGTTCAATTGTGACTTGTCGGGAAAAGGATACAAGAGCCAAACTCTGTTGTTCTTCTGTTCTCGTTTGCTGGGGCCCGTCTTCAATTCCTGTCAACTCTGTGATGCCTGAATCGAGAGAATGTAAGCCCTAGTGTTTGCTATAGATAAGCTCTGGCTTAAATCATTTATCTTAAAGCCATACTAGCTTGACCATCTAGCTTTTGCGTAGCAAACCACCACTCTTGTCTTTTCGCCCGAGGATTCAGAGATCCACCGAGAGGGCTAAATCGTATACCTTTTAATGGCCTCTGGCTTAATGGATTTTCCTGTGTCTTGAGTCCTTTCGAGTATCGTATGTTTCCCCGCCTTGTTTGTCGCTTCGCGGAGTAGCTACTTCGAGTACAATGACGCTTAGATCGGGACTTACGGGAGAAAGAGAACATGGGCGAGAGGACCCGCAGGGTGGAGCCAATCTAACTGCTACCGCAACAAATGGAGATTTGTACCACTACTACCATGACATCGCAAGTGTCATGGTAGGACCTTATTTTAGAGAATCCTATTAGACATTGCATAATATTTAGAATTGCTAGCGCTTTATATTTACTCCTTTGCTAGTATCTGAATGCATACTATTGCCCAAGCCTTTATTACTTGATTGCAATCCCTCTACCATGTCACCCAGCTTTGTGCTCACGCACACTTACTCATATCTACCTCTCTACTTGCTTGCATTTATATCACTATATTTACTTTAACTCCACTCGCATTGTATCTATGATGTGATGCTGGTGGTGAACCCCTAGGTATGGTTTGGCTTAGGATGCCGGACTTGGTGGATTGGGAGCATGCTACGTGTGTCTTGGGTGCGTGGAGAGTCAGGGTTGTGTCGACCGAGCTAGAATATATGATGAGCTTGAGGCGATTCTTGCCGTGTGATGTGACCTGGACATCCTATGAGATGAATCTATCCTTATACTTTATTTCTGTATACCAAAACGGCCACAGGTGAGGCCACGTCGCCCCTTCCCTCTCACGTGGTGCTGTTCATTGAACAGTACCAAACAGTGACCGTTCTCATGAACAGTACCGCCCGGCATGAACAGTAGCCTGACATGAACAGTGAATCACATGAATAGTATTCAAACCCGTTAATGCACAGTATGAACCCGTTAGCAAATAGTGAAACCCGTTCAAATAGTACAAACCCGTTAACAGATGAATAGTCACGCCTGTTACCAAAAACACCAAACCGATTACCGGCCAAAAAAAAAAAAAACCGTGCAAGGCACGGGGCCACCTGCTAGTACCTATGGAGGGTATATGTGATGTGTTGAGGTGGGATCCTGGGTGTGAGACTTCGAGAGGTGGAGCCCAGGACAGGGGTGCTATGGTGGCACATAAAATGGTAAACCTGATGAAGATGTCTAGCTTAGTCAACATTAAGGACTTACTAGTACTCAGACTCAACGGGAATCTTTGTGTCCGGGGCCAAACAACCGGCCTGTTAGGCCCCTAGCTAAGCGAGTCACCATTAAAAGGCTCACATCTGGCCCAACAAGGGCTATGCTTCATGGACCGTCATCCCAACAAATAGAAAAAGGCCCAACAAAGCTACGACGAAGGCCCGCAGGAGGACCACGCCACGCAGCCTTGGAACGAGGGCACGACCACTTGGGCACGTGGCTCACACAACCCCTGCGGGACAAGAGGACTCCCGAGGTCGTGACCTAGGAGACCGCAGCTCGCACGACCCTCCGAGGATGCCGTTGCTTCGGAAGCAACCAAGGCTTACGCCCCACGCGTGAACCACGACCCAGCAGCCTGTGCGACCGGTCAAACAACATCCCCTCTGCCTATGCCCTGTGCAGGACATGGGTAGGGAGCATCTTGACCGCACTGTGCGTCAGTGCAGGGCATGGACGCAAGTACCCCGGCAGCCTGTTAGCCAGAGCAGGGCATGGCCTGGCATTTGACCGCATTGTTAGCCAAGAGTTGGGTGTGGTTCGGCGTCTAATCACCCTAATGGCTGACAATCTGGACAGCCCATCCGTCACGACCCACCCCCGTGCCGTACGACGTCATTAACTCCAAGACAATATAATAAGCGCTCTAATCAACTGTTTAGCCTCTCCGTCCACTTTGAAGGCATGGGCGGACACTCTGGCGACGCGACCACACCAGCAACCATTTCTAATCAACGCGTGCGACGCAAGGAAGGACACCTCAACCCTAGGAAGGCAGATGAGCCACTCCACCATTGTCTTTTTTCTTTCTTTCTTTACACGACACGCCTATATTCTCTTCATCTATAAAAGGGAGGGTGAGCCATTCCACAAGTAAGAGAGCTATGAAGTCCCAAAAACCCATTGCACACACCACCACACATGCCACAATATTGGCACCACGCTCAATCAGAGACTTGGGAGCCCCTCTCTGTCTCGAACCATTTCTAACCCCTACTACGAACCGCCGCTAAGTAACACGACCCTTTCCAACTGGATGTAGGGCCTCTCGCCTGAACCAGTATACTTCCCCATGTCCTCTTAGCGAACCATCCGGGCATAAACACGCACCTATAAATCTACTAGTTGGTGCTTTCACGAAACACCGACAGTTGGCGCGCCAAGTAGGGGCCTTGCGCGTTTCGTCTCCAAACCCTAGCTCCGGATGGCCAAATCTCACAACCTACAACTCCCTCCGAGCACACATATCCAGTTCAGGAACCTTGACTTCATCTGCATCGGGGTGGATTACGACATGGTACTCCTGCCCCCCAACACCAATGTTGACGCCATCTCCGTGTCATCGCACCAGGTCAGCTCGTTCCGGCGCACAATGTAGGAGGAAGGACCGTTGGAGGAACCAGGACGCTCATCGTCAACCACCACGGCCCAAGGAGGAGGCTCGACATCTCTTCAACACGACCCCGCCCAGCATCATGATGGTTGCCGTCGGTCCTAGCTCGAAGAATAGCAATGACAATCGACCCGGCGGCATCCATGACATCCCGACCGACAGCAATGAGTTCCCGGATCCAGAGGCACTTCACCACTTCCTTGGCCTCTACGACTACTGTGGGGGTATAGACCCCTATACCCTCGCGGCTATATATGGGCCGCACCATCGAGATGGCCCAGCCCGCAAGATGAAGACGTGCGGCACACGACATGCACCGCACAAACATTGTAATAGTACCAAATAGGCTATTTTACTTGTAAACCTGTCCCTTCAGAGTATATAAGGAGCGGCAGGGGTCCCTTAGAGGACAACTCATCTAGGCACAGCTTCGGATCATCAGGATCTGGGCGATCTGATCAAAGCTTTTTGCAATAACAGAAGAGCAGGACGTAGGGTATTACGCATCAGGCGGCCCGAACCTGGGTAAACCGTGTGTGCTGTTCTTCCTGTTCCATCTCGCTTGTGTTCCATCGCGTGCCTCCACATAAATCACTGCCATTGGTATACCCGTGGTAGAGCTATCGCCGATATCTCGTCGACAGTTTGGCGCGCCAGGTAGGGGGTGCGCGTGCGGATTTTAGGGCAAGCAAGATGGTTTCTTCTTCAACAACACCGCCGACCGACCAGATCTCGGGAACAATTTCGAGGTCGACGGATCCGGCAACTCGGCTTTCCTGCGCCGGGTATCCTTCATCTTCACCGACGTCTACGTCGGCAAACCATCAGCTAGCGAGCAACGCTACAATCCAATCTGCAAGCCGAGGAGGGGGTGCACCATCATGATCCATCCGCCTGACCACAACGCATGGAGAAAAAGGCTGACGTCTCCGATCACCCCTGGTCGGCATCACGTACGATCGTATACATATACGTTCTCCGCCGCCGTCTTACGGGAAGGCCAGCCAACCAGAAGTACCGAGATCCGATCTATAACACCGTGCAAGACGATGGACAAGGAAGATGTCAACCATGCACGGAATAATTTCCTTGCTTCTTGCATGATCCGACGATCAAAAGTCATCTTTCACGCACCTTTGATGCTACACTTCATCGCCGATTCGGTGCCATTGACACGCTGTTGTCGTGCATCATCAACTCGGCTACGACCCGTGGCAACCCGTGACGTTCAGCGTCATGACTCTAGGACGGGGACGGCCCATGCAAGCAAATAATCATCACGCTAATTATCTGCCATATGCGTATATGTGCATGCATGCACCTACGTATGCATCTACGACATGCAAGGATGGATGTTCTCATCATTAGATCCCAACGAGGAGCCCAGCTGTATGGATGACCGAACCCTGATCAGGCCATTGATGCGTCGGTTTCTTCACTTCGACACTCGTACTTGCCGTCCGTGCTGCTACCGACCTGCTGGACGTACAGCTCAACGTTTGTACTCGTCGTCCGCACGGTCTCATCTCCGACAACCTGTTGCTCGGGGACTCGTCATCATCGCCTTGGCTCAGTGTCACACACCGCACAGCCTCGTCATCGTCGTCTCGACTATAGAATCGAACAAGCTAAGTATTTGTATTTAAATTAATATTCCATTATTCCTTCTACATATATCTTCATCATACATAAGTCTTCAAAACTTTTATCGGCCACTACCAGAGTGTGCTCGAAACTTTTTTAACATGTCTGCATGTTTTCCTCATAAGCCGAGCAGTTACGTCCTCCTTTTCGACTCAATCAGACACGGCACTGTCTCTAGTTCCTCCAATCACGTGTTACGGCTCCGAACCACAGAGCACAGGAGATACTAGCAGTCGCTCTCTAACGGTACTAGGGTCCTGAGCGTTCTGGCGCCGTCACAGAGGTCACCTAGTCACCTGACGAGCTGATATGTCTCTAGGATGAACTACACTACTCGCGCTATTTAAAAACGATTTATATCAGTCTGCTGATTTTCTCGCTAGAGATCAATTATTTGTACAACATGTACTACCGCTCTTCATATTTATTTTTCAGGTGCACGGTTCAGTTGCCGAGCTCATTTTTTATGCTCGGGGACTGGACTAGTTGAGAGGGGTCATCATCCAAGACTTCATCTCCGACCAGGTGGTCGACCCGGTCGACCGGGCAGCCTGGGGACTGAGCCTGGTCGACCAAACATGTTTTTTCTTAAAAAATGAGCTCGACAAAGGTCAAGTTTTTTCTTAAAAGCTTGCCACAACAAGATGCTCATCTTCTACCAACCTTAGGGACTACGTGGGCCCACGTCACCTAGTAGTGACTGGGCCTATTCATTCTCTAAAGCGGGTCTGACCCCTACCATTTAGGTCTGGTTTTTCTGAAAAGCCAGATTTCTATAACGCCAATGATATCTGATATCATAAGCTGTCGTGGGCCCACGTCTCTAGACACAGGTCGTTTTTTTCTTTTTTCTTGGAGCAACATGCATCTTTCGACAAAGCCTGTACTTGACAGACACAGTGGTCGGCTCTTCATCAAACTGGATGGCGAACCAGTACGCTCCTGTGGTGCTCTTCCTAACTAGTGGACAGATCGACCACAAGCTCCAACCGCTCGATTGACTGGATTAACCATGCAAGACTTCAAGCCTCACTGGTTAACAAGCGTCAAGACGGTGTTTTCCTCAAGATCCATGGTGCTCGGGGACTAACTGTGGGGGTATAGACCCCTATACCCTCGCGGCTATACATGGGCCGTACCATCGAGATGGCCCAGCCCGCAAGATGAAGACGTGCGGCACACGACATGCACCGCACAAACATTGTAATAGTACCAAATAGACTATTTTACTTGTAAACCTATCCCTTCAGAGTATATAAGGAGGGGCAGGGGTCCCTTAGAGGACAACTCATCTAGGCACGGCTCGGATCATCGGGATCCGGGCGTCGATCAAAGCTTTTTTTGCAATAACGGAAGAGCGGGGACGTAGGGTATTACGCATCAGGCGGCCCGAACCTGGGTAAACCGTGTGTGCTGTTCTTCCTGTTCCATCTCGCTTGTGTTCCATCGCGTGCCTCCACAAAAATCACTACCATTGGTATACCCGTGGTAGAGCTATCGCCGATATCTCGTCGACAACTACCTCCTCAGTGACCACGGTAGTAGTGATGACAACGGCTACGAGCTCACGTGGCCATGAACTCGGCCACGATCGGTAGACCAACAAACCTGCTCCTAAGCTAAACTCTCGTGCGCGTTATGATTACCCAGATTTACTCGCCTTATGTAACATTTAAATTCCTATATTAATTTTGTACTATGGGTTTGTACTTAGTTATGAAATCCAAATCATATGTAACAAGGTCCAAAAAAGGGTCGGGGTTCGCAGGCTTGTCTACGAAGGGATCACGGCCGCCTCGGACGGACTAGAGTGAGGGCGACCCGAGAAAGAAGCCCGCTAGCGGCCTAATTTCTCGAGCACACGAAGTGATTAGGGCTTTCTCGGGCCGTGTTCAAGTCCAAGGTTGATCTCTGATTTGGAAATTTTTACGCAAAAGGCATCGAGCCCATGAGCCCACGGATGGCTCGAGGAAAGTATGAATCAACTACCTGGATTTATGAAGCTGGTCACGCCGCGCGCCGCAAAGGCCGGGAACCTGGGCCTCACTCGAATCACCCATTAGCAACTCACCGGACACTACGCCTCGACCCAACCGAAGGGAAGGCGCAGCGTTGTCCACCTCCTCCGACACCACAAAAGGGTCACGTGGGGAGAAGACTCGACCCCCAGACCAGGCCCCTGCTTTTGCAAGGGCGCCGGGTGTTCGAGGGCAGAAATGTCCAAAATAATAAACCTAAAAGAACCCCGAGGGTGAATGCGTACGACCCTCTGCGCCCCCAGGAAACGTGCGCGCGATCATGACCCCGGAAATGAACGAACACGACCCCAAATCTTGCAGGGGGTCACCTTCCCGAATGTCGCACTTACTTTTTCCTCAATTGATTTTTAACACTAACGAACTTTGTTCATACTGCTTGTTGGTATTAATTAAATGCACACAAGAAAATATAACTATCCGCAAGCGCATAGATATAATACCGTTGTAGCTCTTTACCCAGAGGCTTGAAATATCGTATCCACATGGAAACATGTGTGATTAACTACGGTCTAACTCAACTAGAGATGGCTAATGATAAAAGTAGAAAGACAAAAATTATACTAAGGTAGACACTAAGCTAAGGTTTAAAGTAGTTGATAATAGCGATCTTTGTTGATGATAATAGCAACCTATGTTGATGATAATAGCAATCTATGTTGATGATAATAGTAGTATAAATTGAGAAGCTCGAGCACAACCTAGCGGCCATTAGGATCTTGCAGGACCGTGGCCTCACCGGGCGGACATAGTGGATGCCTGGCTCCGGTGTGGGGTGGCGCCGCTGACGTCGCGCCGCCTCCGGCTGTGAGATATGGCCCCAGCACGGTCCTTGATGGTACCGTGCTCTAGGACGGCCTACTCTCGGCTGTCGTGGCCACAAGGCGCCTTCAGAACCCGCTGGCGGCCCCGAAGGACGCCTCCGTCGTGCTGATTCCTTTGGAGTCACCGGTGCCGGGCCACCCTCCGATGAAGCTGGACGTCGGCTCGGTGAACTTCGTAAGCATGTAGTCGCTGTGAATTCCTTCCTCTTCTTTTATTTTTAATGAATCTCTCATGATTTGCCATCTCTGCCCAGCCCCCGGATCTTCCCCTAAAGGAGGATCCGATACCTCTCCCTTGCACGGCGGCTTAGCGGGCAGCGAACGTGGCGAGCGCCGAGGCTCGCCACGCCGAGAAGGTGATACGCAAGGAGAAGAGGGTGGAAAACCGCCAGAGGGAAGAACGGGACCAGACACCTCCTCATAGACTCGGATGAGGGGGAGTTCAGCATCCGGTCCGATCGGGTCTGGTCAAGGCTTCATTGATCCTTCCTAGGAGGGCGAGAGCGGCGCAGCTGGCTGCTCGAGGGCCCCCATCCCCAGCGACGGAGAGGGGGAGAAGGGAAGGAGGAGCAAGCTGGGGACAACCCCCCAGACCTCGATGAGATGGCCCGCACCATGGGGGTCGTGCTCGTAATGGGGTCCCAGGGTCCGTCCCTAGAGCCATTGAACCAGGTGATGGCTCCCAAAGGGGAGGAGTCCGCTCGCTCCGACCCCACCGTTGTTGCACCCGTGGCCACCGAGGAGGAGGGGTTGGTTCACCCCAACACTGCCGCTGTCACGCCAACGACTGTCGGGGGTGCAGGCAGTGAAGATGCACAACCCGCTGCGAGCGGGACGGGTTCAGCCTCGATGGCTAGATAGGAAGTCAGGGGTAAGGGGAAACGCCCCTGCCCTGACACCGTGGAGTCGATGTCGATGGGGCTGGTCCCCAAAATGCCGCGCTCTACGCCCATGAGGTGAGTTTCCAACCGGGTCTCCTGTCTTGCCTTGCGCGTGTGCAAATTTGATTTTCATCGTAGTCTCTTTCTCTTGTTGTAGTCATGTCCAGACTCCTGGGTGGCTCTCAGTCACGCCCAAGAAGGCGCTGAAGAAACGGCAGGAGGCTGGTGGGATCGCGTCCCAGCCCCTATCTGCTGAAGAGGGGTCCGCGATGGTGCCCTCCGTGGCTCCGTCCTAGGCGGAACCCATGGAGGCGGAGCGATTGGCGGAGAGGACAGAGGGGGTCTTGCTTCTGACGCAAGGCCCACAGGACGAGGAGCCTTAGAGGTCTAAACCCCTGAGTGCTTCGACCGAGGTGGCTCCTACGATGATGGAGGCGCCCGGTTCTAGGGGAGACAAGGCGGGCGACGAGCGTCTCTCCAAGTACCTCCGAAGCCGGCAGGGGACGTGCCGTCGACTTCGGCCACTGGTAGTGCTGCTGGGACGGCAGTTGGAGGCGCTAGGGCTCCCCTTGTCTTCTTGGGGAGCTACGCCTAGAATTCTCCGACCCCTTTAATCCAGAGGCAGAGCCCCTGGTGTTCGAGGATCGCGCCGAGAGGGAGGTCCTCGCCTCCTTTGAGTCCGTGATGGCGGTCGTGAGCCGTGATGCCGCCGCTATGACGGTGAGGCTTGGACAACCAAAGGTGTTCTACCAAGTATTTCAGCTTGTGCTTTTCCTTCATAGACCTCGAGGTCCTCAACTTACCCATGAGTCGCTTCTTGGTCATGCGTCGATGCGGATCAGCCGGGAGAAGTCTCGGCTTCTGTACCGGCAGTATCCTCGGTGGTAGGAGGCTGCAGGGATGATCCAAGATCTCTATATTCGGTTGAGAGATGCCATTCAAGACGCCGAGTCGATGGTGGAGAGGTACCTAGCCCTCCTGTGTAGGCAAGAGGTGGATGATGCTGAGGCGAGGCGCGTCCAGGAGGAGCATGAGCGGCATGCTAGCCACATCCATGAGCTACTCCAAGATGTAGAGCAGTTGCGCAGCCAGCTGCTGCGGGTGGAGCAGGATCTTGACCATGACCACGCCGAGGTACGACGTCTTCGTCATGAATGCGATGACAGCTGTGAGTCCGAGACCCGCCTCCGTAAGAAGCGGAATGCACTCCGGTATGAGGTTGTCGCCCTTAAAGGCGAGCTGGAACGGGAGCGTCGCCAGAGGACGGAGGCCGAGAACACGGCTCAGCTGATGTCCGAGGTGGTGGCGACCCTTTGGGGGTCTGTCTCACAGCTGCAGTAGCAAACCGCTGGTTTGTGTGCTGCAGTTGAGGGTGCCCTCGACGGCCTTGGTGTTGCTCCTGCTCCATACGGCTCCCTCGTCGCACGAGTGGCCTTGCTACCCAGGCGTATTGGGCATCTAGAATGTGGCGCCCTCAAGACCAGGATCCAGGAGTCATTCGCCATTGCGTGCTCGCATTATGGGAGGAGCTTTGACCTCGACGGCCTCAGCGAGGGGTACTTCGGAGAGACCTCCGAGGAGGAGATCATAGCTCTTCACGCGCTGGTGGCGGACAACGCTGAAGTCCTTGCTGAGCAACTGGCGGACCTAGTGCTCCCTTAGTAGGAGTAAAAGTATTTGTTTGTTTTTGACAATGGGCTTTTAGTGCCCAAAAACTGTTATTTAAACATTTGTAATAATAACCATTTCATTTGGTTTTTAGTCCGAGCTAACCCCCTTGCCTAAAAAAATTTGAAATTGGATTGCTTTGGTTCTAAACACCCGCTGGGTGGTACCTTAGAATTCATTACATAGGTACACCATCCTGGTCACGATATCATGTGTCAAAACTTAATAGATCCTACCCTTCGAGGCTCTTTCTTAGCTTAGGGAGGTAGTAAATCGGCCCCTTTCTATCATAACCATCATGGCTCTAGGGACTACAAGGTGCCCGAGATGGCTAGCCGGACCCTCACCCGGTTGTGTCATTAGGCGCTAGGGTGCTGACAGGACAACTAGGTCAGTTTTTGGGTGCTAGGACCATTTCTTACCCCAACGCAATCCCTAGAATAAGAAAGTTATGGTAGAATCTAAAGCTAGACATGTTGCTTTTTCTTTGCTTAATAAAGGAACAAGAGACGACCTTAGGGATCAAGATTTCTTTTAGAGAAAACTTTCAAATTAAGCATATAGTTATTGAAAGCAGAAAAGCACTAGTATAGAATGAAATACATGATATGAAATAAAAAACAAAATCTTCAAGGGTAAAAACGATGTAACTACTCGATGTTCCAGATGTTTTTGATGAGCTGCCCCTTGTCGTCCTTGAGCTTGTAAGCCCCTGGTCGAAGGACTTTAGCAATAGTGAAGGGACCCTCCCATGCTGGGGTGAGCTTATGGCGCCCCTTGTTATCTTGCTGAAGCCATAGGACAAGGTCACCAACGTTGAACACGTGCCCTCGCACCCATCGATCGTGATGCCGTATTTGGCAGAGTGTAGCAACCCGACGTCGTGAGCTTCATCGAGTTGGTCCATGGCATCCTCTAAGTAAATCTGGTTCACGGGCTCAGCGAGACCCTGATGTGCGGGGACCCGTACTCGAGGTCTGTAGGTAGGACGACTTCTGCCCCATAGACCATATAGAATGGAGTATGTCCCGTTGCTCTGTTCGGAGTCGTTCTCAAGCTCCACAATACTGCCGGGAGCTCAGTGCGCCATCGTCGGCCAAACTGATTGAGACGATGAAAAATCCAAGGCTTGAGACCTTGGAGGATCATGCCATTGGCTCGTTCTACTTTTCCATTAGTGCAGGGATGCACGACGGATGCCCAATCGATACGGATGTTGAATTCATCACAAAACAACAGGAACTTCTTCCTAGTGAACTATGTCCCGTTGTCCGTGATGATCGAGTTGGGCACACTGAAACGGTAAATAATGTCTATGAAAAAAAAGCACGCTTTGGTCAGACTTGATAATGGCGAGGGGTCGAGCCTCGATCCATTTTCTAAACTTGTCAATCATGACCAAAACGTGGGTGAAGCCCCCAAGCGTCTTCTGGAGGGGCCCGACTAGATCCAAGCGGGGATCGTCTGCAAGGCCTGCGCAGGCAGATGCGTCTGCTTGGCATAGTACTGGCATCCTTTGCAGGAATGGACGATTTTCGTTGCGTCCGCTACCACTGTGGGCCAGTAGAAACCCTAGCGGTAGGCCTTGGCCACGATAGTTCATGGGCGGCATGGTGTCAACTGATGCCTGCATGTATGTATTCCAATAGGGCATACCTGTGGGCAGCGGGAATGCATTGGTGTAGGACACCCGAGTGTCCCTTCTTGTATATCTCGCCGTCGATAATGGCGAATGACTTGGCGCGACGAGCCAACCGTCGTGCCTCAGTCTTGTATACGGGCAAGACTTCGCGAATGAGGCTGTCGAGATATGGCTTTCTCCAATCATTCTCAGGCCCTAGGTTAGGAACCGCCTGCTCATCCACCTGTGTCACTACGAAGACAGCCGGTTCAGAGAAGGGGTCATCTCCTGGGGTCAGAAGAATCGTTCCTAGGTCGAAGGAAAGAGGGTCGTCTCCGGGGGGCGGACGAATCGCCCCAGGGTCGGAGAGAGGGGTCGATCCCTCCCTTGCTGTAATTCACTAATGGCTGGGTGAGGTCCCTAGCGAATATCCCGCTAGGGATGGGCTCTCGATTTGAGGCCATCTTAGCCAAAGAATCCGCTTCCTCGTTGTGCCGTCGGAGGACATGATAGAGCTCAAGGCCATCGAAGCATTCCACAATCTTGCGTACCTCCTGGCAATATGCTGCCATCTTCGGGTCGTGACAGCTCGACTCCTTCATGACCTGGTCAACGACAAGGTGTGAGTCACCGCGGATCTCAAGGCATTTTATGCCGAGCTCTTTGGCTATACGCAAGCCGTTTACCAAGGCCTCATACTCCGCAACGTTGTTGGAAGCTTTGAAACGGAGTCGAATGGCGTACTTCATTTTGACCTCCCCTGATTCGAAAAATATTTTTTGCCTTTTTTAAAAAAATTTTACAATTTTTTCGCGTTTTGTGGGCAACAATTTCTACAGGGGGTTCCTTAAGAGAACCATCTGTAGAAATCGATTTCCACTGGCGGTTTTCAACCAACCACCAGTGGAAATCGGCCATTTTCACTAGCCTCTCCCACTGGCAGGTTGGAAAAAACGCCAGTGAAAATGGCTGTCCAACCGCCTGTATTAAGCTTCTGTGTACTAGTGCGGTTTGGGAAGAATGGAAACCAAGACAAGGGCAATGGCAGTAGCAGGGACGTCAAGGCCTTAAATCATCTCTTTTCCCTTCTCTTCTTCCCTCTCTAATCTGCTCTTGGTTTCCCCCTGTGTGAACAGCAAGGGACTTCTCCGGTACGTGAAGAGCAAGAGACAGAGCCTAATGGGTTTTGGAGGGAGGTACTAGCCAAGTGTAGATGGGATCATGGGAGAAAAGAAAATAAAGAGGAAAGCAACAGGACAGGAAAACCAAAGGCCCCAACTCGTCACGGCAGGACTCCTGGACTTCTGGGTTTAGGTCATGGCACTGTAGCATGGTGTTGTTACTGTAGCCCGTGATTACTGTAGCATTTGCCTTCCCAAATGTCGATCTGGACTCTAGATAACATATATGAGTAGTCAAATAAAAATGTTCTGTCGAGCTATATGCAATGGTAGTCTCAGCTTGCTAAATAAATTACTTAATCCATAAAAATCCTTGCTAAATAAATAGAGAAAGAAGGGTCTGATAATTTCGGTATTTGGTGCGAGAAGTAATAGTAAAAGACGTAGCATTAGGACACGTGGCAAGGGAGATAATAACTAAACGTGATGTGGACCAACCTAGTCGTCGTCGCTGGACCTGCTGAAGTCGCGAGGACGACGTGCCTGAATTTAGAGGCGAGCTACATGAAGCCTCACCATGCAGTTGTCCGCTTGTACGTAGAGCTACGTGTAACAATGAAACAAATGGCTGGTTATGTGTATGTACATCAAAAGGGCATACTGTAGCAACACAGTTGGTGGATGTTATCAGTGTTGTCAATAATGACATTACCTAACTGTGGGTCATCTACCTGAGTAGATCTATGTTTGCGGCCTGTATTCATAATGAAAGAAACTATCCCGATGGCATGGCAGTGGGGCCCAATAGAATCTATATCTATATCTATATATATCTATACCTAATAATAAAGAGGCAAAACTTTCAGCCAATTTTTTCGGTCAACAAAATTTGGTCCAGCAATTTTTGGTCTGCTGCCGTGGTCCGCACGGCCCCGTGCCGTCCGAACGGCATCGATAGAGTCCCGCTCATTGTTGCGACTTGGAATCGGAAAAAAAAAATCCTTCTATTTTCCTTCAAAGCTAGGACTCGAAACGTGCTGCCTCCACTTCGGAGTCCTTGACTCGTGCCCAGCAGCCGCCCCTCGCCGCTTCATGTGACCACGACGAGCTTCGACCACCGCCGTGGCTCAAGTCACGGAGTAGCTAGCCGTGGCCACCAGTTGCGGGCACCAGGCCCTCGCGGATGCCGCCTCCGGGTCGCTACGGGGCTGCCCTCCAGGGTGGTCTCGACATCTTCGGCAATGGCGGCGCCGGTCGACGACGACGTGCAGGGGAGATGCGGTAGCACCCTCCCTGCCCGACCCTGGCTGTGGATCCGGCATCTGCTTTTTGCGACTCTCTGCTGGTGGATCCAGCCATAGCCTCTTTTTTTACTGCCGTTTATGGAGGTGACGGCGGAGCACGTACGGTTTTGAGTATTAGTTGATACTTCCTACGATTAAAATAATAGTTTTGCAATATACTCCGATCGTGTGGTTTAAGTATGCACTTATACTATCTAAATCTTGTATGTATGCATACTCCAATCAAAGAGTATGTTTAAATACTCTATTCTCAATGTATATTCAGATAATTCATTGAACAAGTATGTATAAACAAATCTTATTTGTAGGTATACTCCATTCCAAAATGTATATACAAATACTCTATTCTAATAAAGCAAGTACAAATACTCATTCAAAATTCAAAAAAATCTGTATAAATAAATCTTGTTTGTACACGTACAGCCATTCAATTGTGGATGCATGAATCCAAAAATCTCGCTGAGTACTCAACGTCCTCCCTATTGGATCTCGGACGTACATGCTACGAGGGGGAGTAGTACATCCGTCTTCCTCGGTGGATCTGCACCGCTCCTATTATTACCAACGGGGGAAAATCTTATTTGTACACATACAACCGTTCAATTGTGGTTGCATGAATCCGAAAATCTCGCTGAGTACTCAACGTCCTCCCTATTGGATCTCGGACGTACACGCTAGGGGGAGTAGTACTTCCGTCTTCCTCGGTGGATCTGCACCGCTCCTATTATTACCAACCAGGGGGAAAACAGATAATGAGCATACGATAACAATTTCATATTGACTTGAATCAATCCTTATGCTTTGATCTTTAATAGAATTTCGGCTAAAAGCATACATGTACTGTAATGCGCTTCCCCATGGGTATCTGGTAACCACGTATGTAAAGGTATAATCGGCAATTTGACAGCATTCCTCAGTGGATCTCTATAGAGGCGGGAGTAGATACTCCTAGAAGTAGAAAAAATGCATCCTTTCATATTAAGTAATAATTTGATGGCAAAAGATATATACTCCCTCCGTCCCTAAATAAGTGTCACCGTGGGATGCATGCCACAAGTTTGACTTCATTTGTAGAAAATGCGTGCAATATTTTTATCTCTAAATAATTTTGTTAAAAAACTAGATCTAAAGATGTTTCCGATAATACTAATTATGATACTAATTGATGATATTTTTATTTATTAAAATTAAAATTACGGTATTTATTTCTCAGGAAGTATATATATATATATATATATATATATATATATATATATATATATATATATATATATATATATATATATATTTCTCCCGTTGCAACGCGGGCATATTTCCTAGTATTAATATAAAGAGACAAAACTTTCAGCCATCGTTTTTGGTACGCAAAATTTTCGTCCAGCTTTTTTACCTTCTAGCTGCTGGCTTCGTGCGTCGAACGTGAGTCGGAGACGAACACAAATAAAACAGAGTTTTTCAAATCAAAATGAAAACACGAATCGGAACATATATTCCAAACCGAAACCAAGCCCAGCCCCAGCTGCCCATACGGGGTCCATTGGACACGGAGGTCCAGCTCGGCCGATCTCATTCGCGGACGGCGGCGGCGTGCGAAAGTGCGAGGGATGGCGGCGGCGTTGCACAGAGCCGGAGGGGTGGACAGAGACGATCGTTGAGGCGGAGGCCAGCAACGGCGCCGACACACGAACATAGTGACCTGCAACTACTGCTGAACCGCGGCACATGCGATTTTTTTTCCGGCTCAGCGAGGCTGTTCCAGCTCAAGTTCGCGATGTCGAGCCCGTTGATGCAGCATAGCTCGTCGGGGATGTTTCCGGTGAGCTCGTTGTCATATTTTCGAGTCGAGGAGCATGAGGTTATGGCACTGCCCGAGCGGCGAGCGCCGGCGTTATCGGCCCTGGCGGAGATTTGCCGCTCGGCGTCTCCAGCCTGTTGTACGCGTCGGGCTCGGCGTCGTTGAGCCTGTTGTGCCGGGCGTAGAGCTCCCGTAGGCCGTTCACCACGGCGAGGGACTCCGGCAGCGGCCCGGTGAACGAGTTGTTGCTCAGGTCAAGCATCTGGACCTGCGAGCAGCAGTTGCCCAGCTCGGCCGGCACCGGCACCGGCCCCGCTAGCCGGTTGCTTCGAAGTCGATGAAGTTAATGCTCTTCATGCCGGACAGCAAGTTCTCATAGTGGTAGATGCGGGTGAGATTGGAGCCGTGTTGCCGAGCTCTAGCGGGATGGCGCCCGAAGAGGGCCTGGACTCTCGGAGGCCGTGGAGCTGGCCAGCGACAACGTCGGGTAGCTGCTGGGCTTGTGTTGGACACACATAGGGCAGGGCCCAGTCTAGATCCACAACCAAATTAATTTTAGTTAATTATCCTGGTACTTTAAGATTCATGTAACTTTCTAAAATAAAACTACTCGAGCAACTATCAATAAATAATTAATAAAAATAATATATTATAGGACTTTGAAGTCTACTCTTTTCTATTATATAAATAAATATACTTATAGGTAAACTGTTGATTAGGGATAAAATTATTCTTGTTATATTAGATTCTAGATCAACTGAAAACGTATCAAAGTTGTATTTTTAATTTGATTAATTATAACGGATACATGGTCATCATAAAATAAAATGTAACTTTTAAATTATATAAAAGGGATCAAACATAAATACATATGTAACATCCCAAATTTTTATATTATTAATGTTATATTGTGTTTTTCTCCCGTTGCAACGCACGGGCATTTTTGCTAGTTTTATACTTAACTAGGAAATATACCCGTGCGTTGCAACGGGAGAAAAATAAGTAATGAAATTAAATAAGATGAATAAGATAGAAGTGATTACCACCATAAAAAGTGTTTTCCTTCGAATAGTTTGCTTCATAAACAAAGGATCACATGAAATTTGTGATGCATGCTTAAGGTTTATGCAGATCATCTAGAGTGTGTTTGGTTGTGGATGAGACTTGCTTCGTATATCATGAATGAAGGATGAAGGATTAGAGCAATCACATTTCAGAAAAAAATAAGTTGTTTAGTGACATTGCAAGAGTGGATGAAAAAAATACGATTTTGTTTTGGTCCTTTAGGAGAGCGAATGTAACCTGTCTAACCTACGAGGTTGACGTGTAAGTATGTCACCCATTCACCCTCATCCTGGTCTAGAAATTTTTGATTCCTACACCTCTTTTAGTTTGGCGTGGTCTGATTTATGTTTGCCTAATTTATACTCTTATTCTCTTCTATTTGATTAGAATTTGTATTCAATTCAGATGTTAGTTCCTATTAATATTATCCCATGAATTTGAGGATTGTAAACACGGATTGAGACAATTTCCAGTCATGGGGCGCCCATTGGTTCCTCCTTCCCTTCTCATTCTTTTATCATTCTTTTATGTTATCTTCGCACTTTGGCTTTAACGTATTGCATTGGAGTGCAACTATAAGAGAGAGAATATCTTATACCAGAGTCTTGATAACTGGCGTGATTTAGTATGCATAGCATACGTGCCTGTACATTACTATAGGTGAACACCAAATTGTTCGGTTCAATATATATTTTTGTGTAACTTTTTATAGTATAACAGTTAAAGTGTAATAGTTTGTTGTGCAGTTGCCTAGATCATTTATGTCTCGGAAGATTCTTGGACACATTCTAGTTTTTGTGCGCACAGGTCGAAAGTTCAAGTTATATATGGGACAGGAGAGGACTAAGGCCAGTCTCTGTGATAGATTTCATATCTCAGGTTGCCACATCAAAGAAAATATAATAAAAATTAATGAAACTATGCATTGAAAATGGTAGTTTAATTCTAGAGTTTTATAAACATTTAATTTCATGACTCATTGTGAGTTGGTAATT
This sequence comes from Chrysopogon serrulatus, assembly GCA_015844335.1. Classification (NCBI taxonomy): domain Eukaryota; kingdom Viridiplantae; phylum Streptophyta; class Magnoliopsida; order Poales; family Poaceae; genus Chrysopogon; species Chrysopogon serrulatus. The sequence goes on from JADLZL010002848.1 coordinate 593,379, forward strand.
ATGTTAGAAGAGCTTCATTCTCATGACACTTATTTTTCTCTCTCTTGTTAAATATGGTGCCACATCATCAAAAATGCCTACATGGCAGCTTATTAAACGTAAATACAACTGGGATGAAATTCTTACTGAGACTGACCTAAGGGCATTGCAAGAAGAAAGAAATATAATTAGAAAAGTACCATTTTAACTTTAATATTAAATATAGATAGCATAGGGCCTTGATATGAATTCTGTAGGGTCATTTTAAGAAAAATTATGCAGTAAATTAAATGTCTTAGAACCTTAACTTTGTTCGAGCCATCAAATTCATAGCCAAGATGATACTGAAACATAAATACCTCATGCTATAAAATTCTACGGTACTTTCTAGAATCATATGGATACTCATATTTATGTACTGGGGGTAGTATTTTTTTTTTAAATGTTGAGGAGATTGACGTGGTGGGCATTAGGAACGGCACATCACGTGACTCGTGGAAGTCAAACAGGGCCGGCATGTCCTCGTCATTGTAAGTTGTCGACTACAATGGAGTACCTCCACCTTTGCATAAGTCGGCTTTGTTCTATTTGTGTTTCCTTGAGAGATATGTGTTCTATTTTCTTGAAAGAGATATGATTATTTTGCTCTAGATACATAGAATAAAATATAAATTATTTGATTAAAAGTCATTGTCAAATTATGACTTCCTAATATATTGTGTCCGTGCATTGCAACGGAAGACAAAAAATAAGACTATCAACGGTTTGACACATCAGTTGCTGCAGAGCTATAGTGGCTACAACAACTTCATTTGTATAAGTACTACTTTTCATGTTGTGAGTGGTCTGCATCAGCCACAAATGAACGGGCTTGTTAATTGGTAAAATATTTAGTAATTTTAAATTATATGATAAATGACTCGAGATTTGGTTTATAGTTTGATTAGTTAGGCCGTTGACATGACCTGTGATATGGTATTTTTTTTATTTTATAAGAAAAAATAGAATTACAATTCATAAAAGGCAAAACAAAAATCACAAGGGAGGCATACGGAGGGCAGCACTTTTGGAGGTGCGGAGTATGGATTCCTAACGAGAGAGAAAACAAAACGGGAAACAATAGGAGACTATGGACAGAACATGGACTATCGGGAATCTGTTGGCAGAAATTTCCTTTTATTGTCAGATAAAAAAATAATAAATATATAGATATGGATTAGGATTCCTATTTCAACTTACTCAACATTGGAGAGATCTATTTGGATTATGACTCTAGCTATCCAAATCACTTTAGGAATCTATATCCAAGGGTTATATATATAAGTTTGGACGGAAGAAATTCTCATCTATCCGGTAGTTAGAGGGAGATGTATAAAAAAAAGGATGGACCAAAAAAATGGGCTGAAATTTTGCCTCTTTATTATTAGGTATAGATTAGCAGGCTAATATCTAGCTTTGTGAAGTAGAGCAAATTTAATCAAGGAGTACCATGTAGGAATTTATGTATATGGGCTTGGCCCAATAATAATTCAGAAATTCCTAATAAATATCAAATACCTAATATTTGTGTTCCCTAATGGGCTTTATTGTTTAAGCCCAACAGAAGAGGTGAAAGGTACAACATCAATAGTACTATATTGCTAGTTGATGTGAAAGTAGAGGATTTTTCTTCATATATATATATACGTGCCAAGCCTCATGGGAAAAGCCACACCAAAAACTACAAATTAGGAGTTTCAATTTGAAAATCCTAAAGTAGTAAATCAATATTTTCCTCTTCTCGCTACTGCGCCGCCGTCGCGGAGTCTCCAACCCGATCGTTCGCGTGCACTAGCGACGGGGTGAGCAGGTCTCCAGAACCGTCATCTTTGCGATCCTGCACCGGGAGAAGGCGAATAAGGTTTTTGGGAAGTGCTCTTCACGCGACTGCTCCCAATTTTTATCACAGTTTGTCTACCATCGAGGACAGGAGGCGCTACATCTCGGTGTCGTCTTCATCGTCAGCTTCTTTGAGCTCTCCCACCACCGCTGATCGATGACAGCGACAGCGACGTGGAGGATCTTGACTTCGCCTTCGGGAACCTTTCCATCACGCTGTCATCTACGAACAGCAGGTATTACTCCCGTGATCTAATCTTATTGTCCATATTGTCCAATATGTTCAATCTATCTGGTGTGCTAGTTGTGCTTACATCTATTGCTATGATCATGCTATGTTTGCTTACACCTATTGCTATGATCATGCTATGTTTGATATGTTATATGATATTGAATCATACCATGATCTATAATATGAGTTTGTATCATGCAAGTTTGTTTAACATGTTTAATCTAGTTATTCAGTTCATCATGATTTATTTTATGGAATTAATCTGGAAATTACCTAATATTTCAACAATCCAAAAACCTTATTATATGTCTTTTCTAGTATCTATGGCTAGTTTTGTTGATGCGCTGAGGCCGAAGAAATTCTCTGGTACGCACTTTAAGATGTGGTCTGTAAAGGTCATAGATTGGCTTACTGCCATGAAAGTTTTCTGGGTCAAAGATGGCTTACCTGAGGGAGATCTCTCTAATGAAGATCAGAGTAGATTCTAGAAAGCCAATGATATCTTTGTGGGAGCTGTGCGTAACATGCTATAATCAGATCTATGATGCTGTGATGCACTATAAAGGCGCAAAGCTTCTGTGGGATCATCTGAACACTACTTATGGTGCTTTAGGTGCAGGCAACGAACTATACATCATGGAGAGCTTTCATGACTATAAGATGGTTGCTAACAAATCTATAGTCGAGCAAGTTCATGAGATACAGCGCCTGGCTAAGGAACTTAAACTCCTTAAGTGTGTTATACCCGATGAAGTTGTGGCTGGTTGTATTATTGCAAAGTTGCCTTCTCCATGGAGGAACTTTGCCACAAATCTTAAACACAAGAGACAGAAAATATCGGTTGAAAACCTGATTTAGTCTCTTGATGTTGAAGAGAAGCCTCGGGCTAAGGACAATACTAAGGAGAACGAGGAGAATCATAGCGCTCACTTTGTCCCGAGAAATTTCAAAGGCAATAACAAAAGAAAGGGCAAACAGCATACTTTCAATGCCAAAGCTACTACTACCTTCAAGAAGAAAAAGAAAGATAAGTCTGAGATGCCTTGTTTCACTTGTGGTGACCTTGGTCATTTTGCTAAGGAGTGTTCTAAGCGTGCTGACCTAAAGAGAAGAAGGTCAACCTCGTGACTGCATCTAATGCTGATGACGGGTATGGTAATTTTCCTACTGTACTTTCAGTATTTCAATCACCTAGTTGGTGAGTTGATACGGGTGCTAATATTTACGTATGTGCTAGCATCTCTTTGTTTTCTTCTTACCAGGGGCTCCAAGGTTCCTCCTCCGTTCTGATGGGGAATGGGTCACATGCTTCTGTTCGTGGTGTTGGCACGCTAGATCTGAAGTTTACTTCAGAAAAGATCGTGTAACTGAAGAACGTGCAGCATATCCTTACTATTCACAAAACCTTGTTAGTGTTTCTCTTTTATTAAGAGATGGGTTTAAAGTAGTATTAGAGTCCAATAAAGTAGTTATGTCTAAGCATAGACAATTTATTGGTAAAGGCTATGATTGCGGAGGCTTGTTCCACCTGAGTTTAGCAGATTTCTGTAATAAGTCAATCAATCATATTTGTGGCACAATTAATGATAATTCTAGTGTTTGGCATTCTCGTTTATGTCATGTGAATTTTGGTTTGATGTCACATTTATCTAACCTACGGTTAATTCTAGATTTTACCATTGCCAAAGGTTCTAAGTGCTATAGTTGTGTGCAATCTAAGCAACCTCGAAAGCCCCATAAGGCAGCGAAGGAGAGACACCTGGAACCTCTAGAACTCATACATTCTGATCTCAGCGAGATGAATGGTGTGTTGACTAAAGGTGAAAAGAGATACTTCATGACGTTAATTGATGATGCTTCTAGATTTTGTTATATTTACATGCTGAAAACTAAAGATGAGGCATTAGACTACTTTAAAATCTTTAAGGCCGAGGTTGAAAATCAACTAGAAAGAAAGATTAAATGTCTAATGTCAGATCATGGTGGTGAATATTTTTCTATAATATTTGATGAGTTTTGTGCGGAACATGGTATTATTCACGAGAGGACTCCTCCTTATTCACCCAAATGGGGTTGCTGAGAGGAAAAACCGCACGTTGACTGACTTGGTGAACGCCATGTTAGACACTGCTGGTTTATCTAAGGCATGGTGGGCGGAAGCTATATTGACCGCAAGTCATGTCCTGAATAGAATTCCAAATAGAAATAAAGAGACAGCACCATACGAGATATGGGTTAGAAGGAAACCATCACTCTCATACTTACGCACGTGGGGATGCTTGGCGAAAGTCAATGTTCCAGTTACTAAGAAGCATAAACTTGGACCAAAGACGGTAGACTGTGTCTTTCTAGGATATGCTCATAATAGCATTGCCTATCAATTTTTAGTAGTAAAATCTGAAGTTCCTAATATGCATGTTGATACAATTTTTGAATCTCGTGATGCTACATTTTTTGAGAACATATTTCCTTTAAAAGATATGCGTAGCAATGCTGAATATTCCTCTGAATTGGCTCCTGATCTTTCTATACCTATCGAGTCTCCTATTGAGTCATTTGAGCAACCACTTAAAGAAGTTCTTGAGGAGGATGACAATGAAGTTCCTGTGAGGAACAAGACACAAAGGCTTGCAAAATCTTTTGGCGATGATTTCATTATGTACCTTGTGGATGATATCCTACCTCTATTACAGAGGCATATGCATCTCTAGATGTAGATGATTGGAAAGAAGCAGTTCATATTGAGATGGACTCGATTCTTTCTAATGGAACTTGGAAGTTGTCTGAGCTACCTTCTGGATGTAAACCAATTGGTTGTAAGTGGGTGTTTAAGAAGAAGCTTAGGCCAGATGTTACTATTGATAAGTACAAGGCTAGGCTTGTGGATAAGGGTTATACCCAAAAGGAAGGTGAGGATTTCTTTGATACTTATTCACCTATTGCTAGAATGACCACTGTTTGAGTACTATTTTCCTTGGCTGCGTCATATGGTCTTCTCGTTCATCAAATGGACGTAAAGACATCTTTCTTATGGAGAGTTAGATGAGAAGATTTATATGGATCAGCCTGATGGGTTTGTAGTAAAAGGTGAAGAGCAGAAGGTGTGTAAATTATTAAAATCGCTGTATGGGTTGAAACAAGCACCTAAACAATGGCATGAGAAGTTTGACATTACGTTAACTAGTGCTGGTTATGCTATTAATAAAGCTGATAGGTGTGTATATTATCGACATGGTGGGGGGCAATCTGTTATACTATGTTTATATGTTGATGATATTCTAATCTTTGGAACAAACATGGATGTTATAAATGAGGTCAAGTCTTTCCTGTCAAAGAGTATTGATATGAAAGATCTAGGAGAAGCTGATGTAATTCTAAACATTAAGCTAATTAAGGAAGAGAGTGGGATTACTTTATCGTAATCTCACTATGTTGAGAAGGTCCTGAGCCGATTTGGCTTTATGGATAGAAAGCCTTCTCCAACACCTTATGATCCTAGTGTGACATTGCGAAAGAATAAGAAGTGTACCAAAGATCAATTGAAGTATTCTCAAATGGTTGGTTCACTCATGTATCTAGCTAGCGCAACCAGACCAGATATCTCTTTTGTTGTGAGCAAGTTAAGTAGGTATATGTCCAACCCGGGTGATGATCATTGGCATGTACTAGAAAGGGTCTTGTGTTATCTTAAAGGTACAATGAGTTATGGGATTCACTATTCTGGGCACCCAGCTGTGCTAGAGGGATATAGTGATGCGAACTGGATTTCTGATATTGATCAAATCTACGTCACTAGCGGGTATGTATTTACTCTTGGAGGTGGCGCAGAATCATGGAGGTCTTGTAAATAGACTATTTTGACTGAATCAACCATGGAAGCAGAACTTGCTGCTTTCGATACAGCATCTGCAGAGGTAGAGTGGCTGCGTGAGTTCTTGTCTGACTTGCCGATAGTTGTAAAACTAATACCGGCTATCCTTATGAACTGTGATAATCAAACAATAATCACTAAAGTGAATAATGGTAAGGATAATGCGAAACCAACAAGACACGTTAAAAGATGTTTGAAAACTATCAGGAAGTTGAGAAACTCTAGAGTAATAATTGTATCTTATATACAGACAGATAAAAACCTAGCAGATCCCTTTATAAAAGGGCTATCGTGAAATGTGATAAAAATTGCATTTAGGGAGATGGGTATGAGACCCATATGAGTTTATAGTAGTAGTAACCCATCCTTTTTGATCGGAGATCTCGTGACTAAGGACATGGGAAGAACAAGCTATTGGTAAACTGAGGAGAGCATAAATTATAACCTCTCTATGTGAAGATGCAATGCCCTTAATGTAATAAGGCACTGTATGGTAGGTTGGTGAATGCCTTAATATATTCTATTGGCTCTAATTAATGAAGATGCTATTCTACAGAGCATTCTTGAAAGAGCATACCTATATGAGTTTGACTGTTAAAACGTCACAGTCTATGAGACTTGGGTGATCTCTAGTAAGCTCATGAAGAGACCAAGGAGTATGA